>OY757931.1:29092945-29347945 GCA_963585895.1 Sepioteuthis lessoniana
ATTGGTTATAGCGAAAATGGGTAACGAATGTGTATACATTTGTTTCGATATTCATTCGTTGACAGTGGGAGAGATTATCATCGCTGCTAGTTGTGGGGAATGAATGAGAGTCTGATTTGTAAACGCGTATGGTGGGCAAGAATTACATTGGGTATAAGTAAGGTTATATTGTCGTAAATATGTTGGTGTAATATATACGGGGTCGGGAATTGTATTAAAATAATATCCAAATGTGATATAGCGTGAGAATTGTATACTATGAATCTCATAGGTGGTATGTATGCAATAAAATAAATAATAAAGGGGTAAATAATAGTAACGGGGGGTTAAATAATAAATGTGTTTCATAAATTGCTGTAATGCTTATAATAAATGAATGAAATATTGCGTAAATAGTATATTTTGTGGGTCTTATAGGTGGTGTGGTGAATTTTTTAAATTCATCTGCAACTTAGTTTTATTCAACTCTGCGTATGCATAGTTTTGTTATGTTATAAAAACCAAAAACTTTCAAAGCTCATTTTTTAAAACACTCTTTACATATGCAAGCAACCCTTGATGATGGCCTATGAAGGTTCCGAAAGCGCTGAGGACAATTTTGGTTAATTCATCAACCAATTCCAACCTGAAACCAAGACACTTATCAGGAAACTCGAAAGGATCTTAATTAAATTTTACAGACAAAATGTGTCTTTAATATTTAATCAGATATGCTGAAATGAACGACTGCTGCCTCACTACATATACATATATGTAAACAATAGTTTTTTCAGAGCTTGTTTAGCAAATAAAAAATGTCATTTAAATATTTACTTGGCTAGAAGGATTGGCTAATCTTACTTTAGCTGCTATACAAATTTGAATCAAGGCTGCTTCCAATAATCAAGTCGGCTTTTAAAAGCAAGGAAAAATTACATGAAAATTGAAATTCTTCCGGAATTTTCTGTCGTCTATTTAATTACTTGTTAAATTACCTTTCTATTCCATTTTAGAAGGCTCAATCAGCTGGGGCTGCATTGGCTTGATCGTTTGTGTTCGCCAATGACCTGGGAGACATGAGTTCAATCCCAGGTCGAGTCATACCAAAGACTCAAAAAATGGTACTTGATGCCTCCTTGCTAACACTCGGCATCATAACGTACGGATCAAGGGTAAAGTGGAGAAATCCAGGGAAAGAAGTAGTGCCCTTCCCTACACCTCGGTGTAGTAGTTATTGAAAAGAGAGCCTTCTGGTCACCCTCGACTACGGTCGCCAACTTATTTACTTATCCCTGCAAAGGGATAAGACTCTTGCAATGAGTGTCCTGTTTATGATACTAAATAATCTGATGCTGTGGCTTTAAAAATGCTGGAGCTTTGGGGAATGCGGAGTACCCCTTCAGTGCCATCGCTCCTAGGTCCACCAGATCGGGCCCTATCTATGGTTCAAATAGAACTAAACCGTGTACTTATGCTAAACTGAATTGTTTGAAATAAAACTGTTTTTGACTTGTAAACTGTGTACTTAGCTATCGATATGCTATCGGTCATATGGAGGTCAGATCTGTACGATGAAATAAAAATGCAATTTTTCCAGGCAGCAGTCGTGTCCATACTACTATATGGATGCACCACTTGGACACTGACAAAGTGTATAGAGAAAAAACTTGACGACAGTTGTACAAAAATGCTGCGAGCTGTAATGAACAAATCCTAGAAGTAACATCTCACAAAACAGCAGCTGTACGGTCACCTACCTCAGATCTCTAAAACCATCCACTTTTGATGAACAAGACATGCTGGACACTGCTGGAGAAGTAATGACGAACTCATAAGCGACATTCTCCTTTGGACCTCTTCACACGGACGAACAGGTGTTGGATAACCATCTTGAACTTATCTACAGCAGTTCAGTGCGGACACAAATGGAACCTAGAAGACCTGCCGGAAGCGATAAACGATAGAGACGAGTGGTGAGAGAGTCAGGGAAATCAGTGCCAGAGGCACGACGGGATGATGATGAGGAGGATATGTATAAAAATGGATTTGACATTAAATAATCCATAATGGATGATATGGCATAAAACACAATCCAACCAAAACCGGTCCAGAAGTCATGGGTTGGATCGCGGCTGATTATTAAGGTAATAAAATGATTTTTTCGAACTGGTTAGCGATAATGTGAAGCTAATGTCAGCAATTGTCTCGAAAACCTTGTCTTGTTGCTGATGTATACACAAAACTCACTCGTATAGCCTAAGGAGTAGAGTGTTCGCCAATGGTCTGAGAGACCAGAGTTCAATCCCAGGTCAAGTCATACCAAAGACTCAAAAAATGCTACTTGATGCTGCTTTGTTTAACACTCATCATTATAAGGTACTGATCAAGGATAAAGTAGAGCAATCCAGGGAAAGGAGTAGTGCCCTCCCCTACACCTTGGTGTAGTAGTTATCGAAAGGGGAGCCTTTGGGTCACCCTCGACTACGGTCGCCAACTTTACTTACTTACTTATATTTTCGGTTTGGGAGAAAAAAAGGTCACAAAGGTCAGGGCGTGGAGAGTATAGGGGGTGCTGCACTTTCACAATCATGTGTTTCACCTTTTTCGTTTGAAAAGTAACTTGTCTAGATGTCTTGGGAGCAGTCTAAACTTCAAGACACCTTCACCTTATCCTATAAGATGCTCAGCTCTACATTTACTATTCTTCATTTAAATCTCAAGATTTAAAGCTTCAGTCTCGATACTTTTTGATTACCTCGTATTCTAAATATTTACAAAAGATAACCGGAATGGTATCACCTGATAAGGGCCCTATCTATGGGTTAAATTGAACTAACTGCATACTTATGCTAAACTGAATTATTTGACTAAACTGAATAGCTTGAAATAGAAATGTTTTTGACAATTAAACTGTACTTACATTTAAACTACGTACTTATATTAAAATGGAACTGTACTTAAATTTAAACTACGTGCTTATGCTAAACTAATTTATTTGAAATGGAACTGTTTTTTGACATTGAAACCGTACTTACACTAAAATGATTCGTTTAACATAGAACTGTTTTGACATTCGACTGTGTGTAAACAAAATCTGTACTTATACTAAACTGAATTAGCTGAATTAAAACTGTTTGAATAAACTGAATAGTTTGAAATAGAAATGTTTTTGACAATTAAACTGTACTTAGATTTAAACTGCGTACTTATGCCAAACTGAATAGTTTGAAATAGAACTGATTATTTATATAAAAATGAACTTGGCGTTAAATAACCTACAAAAGATGACTAAGTGTAAAAGATAAACCTTCGCAACAAAAAAGTTTCATAAAACATATTTACCAATTCCTCCGTCTGAGGTCAACTTATAAACGGAGTTTTACAGGTTTGGATTTCATTCTTTTTTAGATCGGTTACCATACCAATGTTAAAGAACCCATTCTGCCCTACTATTTACCCATAGATGGATAGTGAATAGTTGGGTTTATACCTTTCTCAATGTTATTCGCGCGATTAAAATGTAAGCAGCCTTGTCCAGGATTTGGACTCGGATCCTCGTGTCCATTTTCTACACCACGAGCGCTTGTTTTTATATCAACTCATGAAATATTTTTAATCGAGTGACACTGAAGAGATTTATCGTTTTAAACATTTTTTTTACTTTTTTATTTCCTAATTTAGCAATAAAGCTAATTATTTTACATAATTGAAAATAGAAGAAATAATTATAAATTTAATTTATGTTTCATTAGATTAGTATGATTAGCTCTGTAAGACATTAATTTTATAATTTTTTTAAATGAAAAGATTTTTTTTCTGTTATGTGGTTTATCTTTTATTCTTTTTAATACAACACGCACAAAGAGCATCTTTTCTTTTTTTTTTTGCAGGGTGGGGTAAAGGCAACTATCTCTGGGGTTTAAATTTTTGCAATGTCAAGGACGAACTCTTAACGTTTTTGGACCCCCACACATGGACGAGCCAGTGTTGGCCGACCAGCAAAGACCTATATACATCGGCTCTGTGCGTTTCGAATAGTGTAATGGTTAGCAAGATAGACTGGCAAACCTACAAGAGTGAGTTCGAGTCTCATTGGGTGCCCCATTTACTCGGCCTTGTGCCACATCTAAGCAAAAAGCTTAGAAAATTACTAGACTGGCAAACCTACAAGAGTGAGTTCGAGTCTCATTGGGTGCCCCATTTACTCGGCCTTGTGCCACATCTAAGCAAAAAACTTAGAAAATTACTAGACTGGCAAACCTACAAGAGTGAGTTCGAGTCTCGTTTGGTGCCCTATTTGTACGGCCTTGAGACAAACAAATAAAAAAAGCTTTGTAAATTACCATATCAGCTCTGTGCGGACACTGGATGTAGTTTAGAGGACGAGTCAGAATTGATTGATGATAAGGATGGATGGGGAGAGAGTTAGGGAACTCCTTGATGATGATAATCATTTCCCATGCGCTGAAAGGCTGAATTGATTATAAATAACGTATTTTTTATGGTAAAGACCCCCGCCAAAAAAAAAAAAAATGATAAAATCTGTTTTTAAAAAAGAGCGCAGTTTAGTAATTTACGAAGCTCTTTGCTTCAATGTGGCACAAGGCCTAATGGATTGGGCACCCAATGAGACACGAACTCACTACCCATATAGGCTTGCTAGTCTAGCTTGCTAACCATTACTCCACAAGAGGTGACGCAGTGTACTAATATTAAGAGTAATAAAAAAGGAAATGAAAAAATAATGTCGAAACTTGATGAAAACTCAAAGATTCTATCTGCGCCCTGTCGGCTGGCCCATTGCATCTCTACAGAAGAGTAAGAATTCCCCACCGACCCAACGAGTGTCTTTGGTATGACATTAAACTATATCTGATGGTGACGCTCCTGTTCTGGAGCTTTTGAGAATGTAGAGTATCCCTTCACTGCCATTACTCCCAGATCCACTCTGATTCGGAGTAGTAGAACCTTTTATAGGTCAAAAAGAACTATTTAATTATCTATTATATTTGAAACAATTTAACTGCGTGCAAACAAGTGATTGATTAGCCTAATGAGTAGGGTGTTCGCCAATGGTCTAGGAGACCGGGGTTCAATCCCAGGTTGAGTCATACCAAAGACCCAAAAAATGGTACTTGATTCTGCCTTGCTTAACAATCAGTATTATAAGGTACGGATCAAGGATAAAGTGGAGCAATCCAAGGGACAGAGTAGTGCCCTCCTCTACACCTCGGTGTTGTAGCTATTGAAAAGGGAGCCTTGGGGTCATCTTCGACTGAGGTCGCCATCTTTACTTACTTTTATTAGTATTAAATAGCAATGCTTGAGACTATTTCGCTGTGTGAAAACAAATGATCAGAATTATTAGTGTTAAATAGTAATACTTATAACTATTCAACTGTGTGCAAATGAACGAATAATGGTGAATAGAAGTATTTGTGTTTGCAATAGTTTGAACTATTCAACTGTATGCAAATACATGTTTAATGCTAAACTGAATTATTAACATTACATAAAAATCAATGAAGCCATTTAACTGTGTGCAAACGAATGAATAATGGTGAATAGAATTTCGAGGGTTAAATAGCATTTCTTGAATTAAATTAGATAGAAGTAGTTGATAAATAGAATTACAAATATCAAATACTAGAATCCAGTTAGAGTTTTATTGGGTGCCCCATTCGTACGGGTGTGTGTCACATCTGAACAAAACGCTTAGTAAATAACTACATTATAAGAAACCATTTCATTTTGTACCAAAAAATGACCTCTAACTCAATTAAAAATAATGTTACAAATTATATATATATATATGTGTGTGTGTGTGTAAACAGGATTTGGCATTAATGAACCATCAAAGGTTGATATGTCTTTAAAACAAATAGCCTAACCTTAAATAGAAATTCTAAAATGCTTTTTCTTTCTTTTTTTTTTTTTTTTTTCTTCTTTCTCTGCCCACTCTTATATTTTTCAAGGGGTGGGTTATATTTGAGAAAATCGTCAGTTACTTAACGTTTGGGCAATTTCGCGGATTGGAGAACAGAACGGCGAATTCGCATATAGCTCCCTAGTTGTGTTCATGACGCATCATTTTCCTTCAAATATCTTTATATCAATTACTCTTAATGATCTTTCGGTAAAAAAAAATATGTTGTCAATTAAAAAGAATAGCAAAGATTATAAAATATACATTGTTTAGGAAATAACCTCTTACCCGGCATAAATGTGATCTTCGTCTAGTATTATAATATTAAATGTAAATAGGTGGGGGTTGTCTTATATGCCATCAAATATAGTATGCTGATTTCTTAAGTGGATATATAGTCATTAACAAAGACAGAATCTCTTCTCTATATTTTGTCATATGGTTATGAAAAAAAAAAAGAAGATAAATAAAAGATTATGAACGATTGAGACACCCTGGAGTGAAGAATTTCAGTTGGTATCTAAATTGTTAAACCAGAAAATCTTAATAACAATTTACGACCGTCTTAATGGTTCCAGTCGCAACCCCTTCCCACGAGATTATTTTTTTTGCGTGCGTCTGTCTAGATTTATACTGAGAGTTTCTCACGCTTTTTTTCTACACTAAATACGTTGCCATAAATTATAGACATTCTAATTACTATGAGAAACTAATTACTCCATCGAAGGGATCAACAATGTCCCGAATAAAGTAACGTATCTTTTTCCTCCAGTGTAGGATTAGCAACCTACTGTAAATTGCGGTGTTCAAGTCGACCTAGTATATTAGTCAACCTCAAGATCTTTAGCTCAAAATTAGAACTATAACTGCTTGTATAGGTCGACCCCCAAACATACAGTAGGCTACGGTCACGTTCCGGTCAGTATTTACCGTCAGAGCATCAGCTGCTGGAAACGGCGTGTTATAACGTTGATATTATACTTAATTTGAATTAAAGTTTCATTATATTGAATCTCTGTATGAATTTGTTAAATACGTTCACCAAACACGAATTAAAGTTGAAAATGTTTGTATCATTCTTCTGGTGTTTAATTGAGTGGTATATATCGATTGTTTGGAGTTGACCACTCCGAGGTAAAGGTTTGAATTTTAGCTCTGCCGTAAAAGTTGATCCTTAGTTTTGTTGAGGTTTTCTTCAAACTGAAAAAGTCGGCAAGTACACTACAATTTACTGTAATTAAAATTGTTTTTAAGAAAATACGAGCAATGAACTAATCGTAACACTGTGACACTATAATCTCTTTATTTATAATTCATTATCATGATTATCTTTGGTAGATGGTAAGTGACCGTACAACTGCTGCTTTGTGGGATGCTGCTTCCATGACTTGTTCAGTATTGCTCTCAAATTTCTTGTGTACTTGCCGTCAAGCTTTTTCTTCATACGTTTAGTTAGCGTTCACATAGCAGTATCGACACGACCGCTGCTTAGAAGAAACTACATTCTATTTTATAGGTCAGGTCTGACTTCCATATGACCGATAGTCTATCGTTAGCTGTCCATGCCTTTGCTAGTCTCGTGTTGATGAGACACTGCTTCCTAGGTAGGTGAATTTGTCTACTAGTTTCAGAGAGCTACCGTTTAGTGTGGAGATATCGCATGCAGGACACTGCTGGAGAAATAGGGACGAACTCATAAGTGATGTACTACTGTGGACCCCTTCACATGGACGAGCAAAGGTAGGACGACCAGCTTGAACCTACATACAGCAGCACTGTGCCGATACGAGATGTAGCCCTAAGGACCTGCCGGAAGCAATGGACAATCAGAAGGGGTGGCGAGAGAGGGTCAAGGATATCCATGCTGATAGCGCGACATGATGATGATGATCATCATCATCATGATTGAGTGGAGTTTCCAAATTTTTACAAAATATTGTACACAGGCCCATTGGCTCAGTGGGTAGAATTTTCGCCAATGGCCTGGAAGACCGGGGTTCAATCCCTGATTGAGTCATACCAAAGACTCAAAGTGCCCGTGGTGTAATAGTTATCGTCGTAGGATATGGACACGACGACACGAGTTCAAATTCTGGACCAGGCTAATTACATTTCACATAGCACTAATACCCTTGGGAAAGGTATGAATCCAATTATTCTCCCTCCAGATATGGGTAAATAGTAGGGCAGACTAGGTTCTACAGCATTGGAAAGGCAACTAGTCTAGGAGAAGGAAAACTCTGAATTCAAACCTGTTAAACTCCGCTTAAAAATTGACTTCGTGTCATATCCTGTCCGAGCGGAGGGGTTGGTAAATATGCATACCAAAGACTCAAAACATGGTACTTGATGCTTTCTTGCTTGACAGTAAGCATTATAAGGTACGGATTAAGGGTAAAATAGAGTAATCTAGGAAAAAAAAGTGGTGCCCTCCTACTGAAAAAAGAACCCTTCGAATCCACCTCGACTACGGTTGCCAACTTTACTTTATTCATACGAGGGTCATTTAATAAATAATGTGAATATTACTGAAGGTTTTACAAATAGTAAACACCGTTTTACGATGTACTTCTTTCAAGGAAAGGGATAGGGCTTTTCATGTTCAAGAACAGTGTCAGCATAACCTTCTTTATTGATGGCTACGCCTGAAACACTTTCTTTACCGGAAAGCCAGTGTATTGCCACTCCATGAACTATCTTTTCGACTTTAGCTTGTCGTAGCAAACCCACGTTAAACCTATTTCTAAAGATTTTTAGACTAAAACACATCTCTCCATACATATCACACATTCTTTTATAAATTTCACATGCTTAGCACCAAAAATTAGATGACAGACCACTGTTCAAGCCTGGAGCACTCTGATTTTCCGCCATTTTGAATAGCCTCAAAACTAATATTCTTTCGAGATTTTAATAATTTTTGCTATAGATCCCGTCATTTATTTGAAAAAAGGAATTATATATATATATATATATATAGGGTGGAGAGAAAAAATATATTGGAGACTATATCAATATGATATTAACTCCTAGTTGATATTCTCTTTGTTCACAGAGAGAGAGGCTGCTGGACAAAATATGAATTTTCGAAAATTCTTAAAGATGGAATGAAGAGTATGACTTGTTCAGTATGGAGAACATATCCACAATAAATTTCTCAGCACATTTAGGGTTTTTATAAGGTCTTCTGCAATGGAAGTCTGAGGCTCATTTAAAAATGTAATCTACAAAATGTGGTTACAAATCATATATATATATATATATATATATATAAACAGGATTTGGCATTAAATAACCTACAATGGATGATATATCGTTCAACACAAACAAATAAAAAGTTGTTAAGAACAGTAATATTTTGTTTATTTTCCTTTTTTATTGATTTTTCTTATTTTGTTTCTGGTTTTATTTATTTATTTTTTTATTTCGTAAGTAAGTTGGTTTGGTTTGGTTGGGTTGGGTTTTATGGCATACCAACCATTGTAGGTTATTTAATACCAAATCCTGTTTATACATATATGTTAAATATAAATAATTTCTTAACATATTTTACAGATAACATTTCCAAACGCGGCTGAGCTCTTTTTTTTTCACACAGTTAAATAGTTTCAAGGGTTACTATATAATAGTCACAATTTACCATCAGTCATTTGTTTGCACACAGTTTGTTCTTTTTGACCCCCACCGGGTAAGAGTAAACTTAGGAGCAGTGGCAATGAAGGGGTACTGCACATTCACAAATCTTCAAAGGTTGGAGTCTTGTTATCGGATCGTTTAATGTCATATTCACGACACACGTTGGGGGCGGGGTTTTACCTCTCTGCAGAGATGCAGTCGGTGCATCCTTCTACCCCAGCCGACTGGGCTTTTCCTAAGTAAGTTACTCGTATAGAGTCGTACTTCACTCGCTTTTAGAAATATAAAAGTCTATTTCTTGAGGGGAAAAATATATAAACATCTATTTCTGACACGTTGTATAAGTAAACCAAGTAGGAGAGGAAGCGCAAGCTGGACTATCAAACCATTATGATTCCGGGCCAGAATGGACCTGGGATGGATGGCAATGAAGGAGTACTCCGCATTCCTCAAAGCTCCAGTATTTGTGGAACCTCATCATCAGATTGTTTAGTGTCAATACCAGGACACTCATTGTGGCGGGGTCTTACGCCTCTTCAGAGATGCAGTCAGTGAATTCGACACCCCCAGTCGAATGGGCAGCATACTAAAATGGAATACAAGGAGTAAGATTACTTGGTCTTGATATGCCGAGTTCAAATCCTGAGCGAGGCTGTTATCGTTTTACTTTTTGCTAAGGCTCTTGGAAAAGGCATGAACCCGTCTTTTCCCTCGCAGTAAATTGTAGAGCAAGTTGCACTCTTTAATCTTGTGCAGTATTTTCCCGTTATCAGCTCATCCTTCAAAATGTGACTGGTTCTACACGATTAATAAATCGCTTATATAGTTCATTTGGTGACCCTTGTCATACTTGATGATCATCATTAAATACAATGGACGAAAGTTTTATATATATATATATATATAGTGACTGCCACTTATTTACAGACTAAGGCTCTCTCATCGCATAACCTGTGGGGTGGATTTGTCTCCTCTGATCAAGTTCATCCTTGCATGCACTGCGACGTATATTACCAGCAAGACAACATTGCACCATGCACTTCGTTATCGCTTCACAAAAAATATGCGAGTTACTTGTAGTTTGCTGTGGAAGGACCTGTGTCAACGGAGCCTGCGACCGCTTGCTATCATAAAATCTCCTACGTTTGTTGTAAAACCTCATAAAGTTTTTAAAACCGTCGTAGATCAGTTTTTAAACAGCAACCAAAATTGACACAAATAATTGATGTTATAATTATAACATCTCTGATTCAACGAGTCTGCTAACATTTAATTCCTTGCTTTTTTTTTCCTTCCCAGGTCCAAATGGTTTATCAGTGGATCGCTTTTGGGATTCTGTTATTTTTTCAAAGCTCCCTGGTCCGCGGTGAGTAAATTTGTTTACTTTTTCTTTTTTTTTTAATAATATATGAAGCATATCAACATCATTTTACTGTTTTCAGAGTTTTTCACACCGGCGTTAGCTGATGGCTTTCCACTGGAGTCTGAGTAACAGCAAGTCTCCTCAAGTCCCCAGGAATCTTAGTATTCTGGCCGATCTCAACAATGCTGTAGTTTGGATGGTCTCTACTCGTCCTCTTATTTCCGAGTCCTCCAGTCCCTGCACCAATGCTATGAGGACTGTACCGAGCGCGCTAATTACAATTGGTATCACCGTCACTTTCTTGTTCCATCATTTTTTTCACTTCTCTTGTAAGGTCTAGATACTTCTTTCTCATTTCGCTTCCTTTCAATTTACCCTATAGTCAGCCGGAACGACAAAGTCCTCTATTCGGCAGATTCATTTTATTTATTCAATTTTTAAGATTTTTTTCTTGACCATCACTTGGACTTGTTGTCTGGCCAAGATTTGATGATCTGTTTGTTTCTTAAAATCCCAGAGAATTTTGTGTGTCTCATTTTCTAGGACAGATTCTTGGTTATGCTTATACCATTTGTTCGTATGATCAAATTTAAACTTCTTGCATAATTCCCAGTGGATAACCTTCCCTACCCAGTCGTGTCTAATATTATACTCTCTTAGCACTAATTTAGTACATTTGCTTATTATGTGATTGATCGTTTCGTCTCAGTCACCACATAATCTACACCTGCTATTTTGTTGCAACTTGTTTAATCTTCCTTTAACATAATCCTTATGGAGATGTTTTGTGCTGCTATCAGAAAAGATTCAGTTTCTTTTTTAAGGTTTCATTTTCATATTTGTAATTGTTATTATTAGCAGTAGTATTTTCCAAATATTTGTCTAAATTTTCATATTCTTTATATTTTCTCTCTGTTAGCTGAAACAATAAAATCCCCCAAGTGACAAGTTCTTTTTTTTTACTCTGGGTAAATATCACCAAGTCTGGTCGTCTGGCCAGAATTAGGTGATCCGTGTGTATCTTCCAAACGATCACTATAGTAGAAGGTACTGCTAATGTAAGCAAAGGTACTGCAAATGTAAGCAAATGTACTGCAAATGTAAGCAAAGTACCTTTCTTTGACAGAATATTTATGACAGAGGGCTATATATATATATATATATATATATATAAGTGTGTGTGTCTGGCATGATGGTTAGAGTGTTCATCAATAGCCCGGGACACCTGGGTTCAATCTTAGGTCAAATAATACCAAAGATTCAAAAAATGGTACTTGATGCCTCCTTTCTTAACACAGCAATATAAGACAGGGATCAAGGGTAAAGTGGAGCAATCCAGGGAAAGGAGTAGTGCCCTCCCCTACACCTCGGTGTAGTAGCTATCGAAAAGGGAGCCTTGGGGTCACCCTCGACTAATGTCATCAATTTTATTTACTATACCTACCAATCTGCTCGAGCAAGATGTTACACAAGGTCAATTTTACATGGAGTTTTGCATATATATATATATATATATATATTTCATATGTAGAGGTATTTATCAATTCAGTAAATCTGGAGTAGGGAACAATTCCGTCAGGACAATTAAATTATTAAAAAATCGAATATTCAAATGTTCTTGGTAAAAAAAAACTCTATGTAAATGATATCACAGAGCAAATATTCATTCATGAAAAAACTAAAATTCGGTCACATTAGGATTATAAATTTATTTCCATCATGCTAAGAGCATTGATATGAATCAATAACTCCAAAAAGAATTCTTCAGATCCAACATGGAGATAATGAATACAGCCAGAATGGGGGTTGGTGACAGGAGGGAAGGGGAGGAAAGAGTTTTCTCCCATTAAATATTACTTTCGGTCTCCTTTCGTTTCCGGTTGTGACAATAACAAAATAATGAGGAGACGTAAGTTTTAATTTAACTTCTGCAATAATTTAAACTTCATTCTTAAGTAACCCATAGTTACTCCTCCAAAACAATATTCTATAAAGAGGTAGAAAACATAAAACAGGCTCTCATCAATAATGGGTTTCCTTACTATTATGTTGATAAAAAAATTAAACGTATTATTAAAAATGTTAACCAATAAAATAAACATTGTACTACTCCACCCAGTCAACAAACTGTTATCAAACTTTTTTACCGCAACCAAATGCAATACAATTATAAATCAGATGAAAAAATATTAAAAACATTGATTCTTAGAAACATACTCCCCACTGATCCTAATAAAAAATAAAACTTATTATATACTATAATAAATTTAAAACCTCTTACTTAGTCATTAAAAATAATTCCTCTCTCTTGACTGGAGTTTTGCAAAAAACCAATGTTACATATAAATTTAAATGTTCTTTAGGAGATTGTATCTCTGAAAAGATCGTTTAGAAAATACAAAAAAAACAGCCTAAAGAAAGTCCCCAATGCCAAAAAACAAAACAAAAAAAAACATGTTAGGGTCAATATCAGAAGACAGGTGAAAATATACTAAAAAAAATCTCTTATAAATATACTTTAGTCTTGGACTTTAACTAAGTTAAAACTTACTGGAAAAGAGAGGCCTATTTCCCACTTTTTTTACGTACACATGGGAAGCAGCATGATGGACGTAAAGGTATGCGAATAAACCCTCTGACGGCCAAACGCAATGCCTAACCTGGTCCTGGAGTCACGCGGCTCAACGCTCAGGATCGTCTGTTCGATCGAGGAACTACCGTTGCTCATCTATAAGAGTGGCTTCTATATATGAGAATAAAAACAGCCATCGAAAGATAACTATGACCCACACTCAAACCACATACATAAACCGCATCGCTCTTTGCGGGGGTAAAAAAGTGGCGCGTCTTGCTGAGATTAGAGCCTGGGCCTCAGTGTTCGAAAAATCAGCTACAGAGCTCAAAGAACAAAAAGTACTAAAATGCAAACAAACAATACAAATAGCGACATTTAACGTTAGAACCTTAAATAGAATAGATCAACTACCGGCCGTAGAACATAAAATAGAAATAATATGCATACAAGAGCACAGATGCACGCACAACGAGGATATCAAATATCACGATACTGGCAATAGATGGACGCTAGCCACTGTATCAACATGGAAAAACTCTGTCAATGCCACGGTAGGAGGTGTAAGCATACTTATAGGACCAAGAGCGTTAAAATCACTTAATAGCATTGAGAGAATACAACCTAGGATTAGGGTAGCTACTTTTAATGGGAATCTCAGAGCAACTATCATCTGCTACAGCCCTACCAATGTTAGTGAAGAAACTGAACTCATCGGCTTCTACGATGAGCTATCCTTTCTAGTACGTAACATTCCGAAACACAACGTGCTAGTCATTGGCGGAGACATGAATGCCCAAATCGGGAAAAACTGAAACAACAAATACAGCCTACACAACGTCAAATAGGAATGGACAACATCTAACAGATTTCATGATAGAAAATAGATTAACATGCCTCAATACAAACTTTCAAAAGAGGGAGGGAAAATTATGGACCTACACTTACGCGAACAATAATAAAGCACTGATAGACTACGTTTTTATAAACAAGAAATGGAAAAATAGCGCAGTGAATTGCGAGGCATACTCCTCTTTCGAGGGTGTGTCCTCCGATCACCGAATAGTCACGAGAAGACAGAAAAAGGTACCCAAAATGACGAATATGAGAAATTCCTCAACGCACACCTCGAGGCAGCAGCGAATTGTATTCCAACAAAACCTAGAACTAAATATAAAGTACCCTGGGAAACGTTAGCGGTTAGAGAAAAACGTTCAGACTTGAAAACTGCCTCCAAAGAACCCAACAAACACAAGTGCCCTAAAACCAAACAAGACACAAAATGAATTAACAATTATATATCTAAAAGAACAGACAGAATACATAAAAAATCAGATAGATAAGATTAGAGACTCAGTGAAAGATAGGCAATCTAGGAAAGCCTGGCAAACGATAAACGAAGTGAGTAGAAGGAAGAGCACAACCAAAGTTAAATTGAAAGCTACAAACCAACAAGAAAGAATAAAACTGTGGAAACAGCATTTCGAAAATCTACTAGGAAACCCACCGAAAGTTACACATGATATATATGTGTATACATATATGTGTATACATATATGTGTATACATATGTGAATACTCATATATATAATATGTGTATAAATATGTATATATATGTATACGTATATATATATGTATATATACGGGGATCATTAAATAAGTTTCCGGACTTTTTCGTATGGGCACGTTTATGATAGTACTCCCATAAAACTCTAGTCCCCTTCGAAGTAATCTCCCCCAGATGCAATGCACTTGTTGTACTGTTCCAACAACTTCTGGAAGGCCCCATAGAAGTCCTCTTGCGTGAGCGTGTCAATGACCTTCGTCATAGTCTCTTTCATCTCCTCAATTCTCTAATAACGACAGCCTCTGAGCTTAGGGAATAACCAAAAATCACAGGGAGCAAGGTCTGGACTATAGGGAGGGTGGGGAACTGTCTTGATGCCCATTTTGGTCAAATAGTCTGTGACAAGGAATGAGTTGTGGACTGGTGCATTGTCCTGGGGAAAATGCTACTGACCCAATTTGAAGAGTGTTGGCCTCTTCAGACTGAATCTCTTCCTGAACCCCCTTAAAACCTGAACATATTAACCCTAACCCTAACCCTTTGGCCAATCAACTCTGGTCTATTGACTTCCTTACTCCCCCATACCTCTCATCATCCCTCACAGACTTCCTGCTTTCCTTGAATCTCTTATGCCACTCAAAAACTGACGCTCGATTCATGCAAGATGCTACAAAAGCAGTCTGAAGCATTCCATACGTTTTTGTGGCTTTTTTTTTTCAAGTTTAAAATAGAATTTTATTGCCTATCGTTCTTCAAAAGTGTCCTCACGTCCAGTTTTAAGGGAGTTCAGGAAGGGATTCCGGCAAAAATAGCTGTTGCGAATGCAGAATCGGCCCTTAGGATGAAAGAAATAATTGATACTGAAGCAAATGGAAAAGCAGTTCTTGGCCAACATCCACAGCGTTGGTGGTTCAAAGAATCCACGTTAAACAGAAGAGAAATAGTGTCTGAAGAAATCATCTTCAGGAAGTCAGACGTTTTGCTACAGTTGTAGTACAAAGGAAACAGGGCGAATGGACTAAGTGGGAGAGTGCAAAAGACAGAGCTGTTACGTGGAGTGACCTCAAGTACGTGGAACAAAAAAAAATTAAGTTTCCTCATAAAAACAGTCTACGACGTCTTACCAACAGCAGTCAACCTCAAACATACTCTCACTGGACGTGAGAACGCTCAAAGAAGCTACACTTAAAGATATAACGAAATCCTGAAGATATTTGCTGAGGTTTCTAAAATATGTTGCGAGACTGCCAATAAAGCTCGAAATACTATCAATAATAGAGAAATTCAATTCGTTAAAGAAGGAAATATTTCGAAACTTGCACGTAAAAATATGTGTAAGCCATCATTGCTTGAGGGCTGCTCGGACTGACACGTCGCAACCGATTTAAAACGTAACTTCATATATCCAAATAAAATAGCGTTAACGACAAAGCGTCTAGATATTGTCATTTGGTACGTTAAAACTACAAAATTGAGTTAACGGTTCCTTTTGAGGAAAATTTCGAGTGGGCACATCAGTGTAAGTTGGAAAATATGAGGATCTGCGACAATAATGTGACGAAAATGGCTAGATAATAAATGTATTTCATATCGAAGTCAGGTGCTGTGGTTTCATTGTCAACTCGTTTTCTTGACTAATCTTGACTTCCTCCATCAGACAAGAGGAAATACATGGAAAGCATTCTTGATAAGGCTCTGACTGCATCAGCGTGGATATTGCAATCCCATAGAGTGACGACAATCAGACAGTCTGGTGTCGTGAGATACTGCAGGGGCGCTCTGGGCTTGTGGTAATAATGCTTCGGCCCCGAAACCATGCCTGAAGCCAGAGTCATCATTGGATGAAGACTTTGTTGGAAGCAATGCTTTTATACAAACTTCAGTTATTGTATGATACTTATATATTTTTATTTATATGAATATATACTCATACATATATATATGTGTGTGTGTGTGTGTGTATATATATATATATATATATAATGTAAATAAGTAGCAGGCCGATCGTAGACAACGGTGACCCGTAGGTTCCTTTTTCAATAGCCACGACATTGAGGTGTATGGAGGGCACTTACCCTTAATCCGTACCCTATAATGCTGAGGCATCAAGTAACATTTTTTGAGCCTTTGGTATGATTCGACATTGGATTAAACCCTGCCCTTCTGGAACATTGGCGAACACTCTAACCTTTTTGAAAATGGACCGGTCTAATTTATTATTAACTTTAGTACAAGACTACATGTATGGGTCACTTTTGCAGAAATAACGCTTTGTACTTCACAATAATTAACCAGTGTCACAACTTTACAAAAAAATTACACGTCGAGGAGGCGCACATATTGCAACGGTTATCCTTGTAGAAAATAGAATCTGTGACCTTATTTTAAATACTTGACGCGATTGAATCTATCGATTCTCCCGCCCTCCTCCAGCTATGGATTAATAGCGGGTCAGACTGATTTCTTTAGACTAGGTTTGGTAATTAGTCTCGAAGGTAAACTCTTAATTAAAAGCACATATACCTCACTTAATAAACTGGCCTTATATCACATCCTGCTCTTGACAAAAGGGTTTCGTGTATACATATACAGCGATAAGTTCCTATATATCTCTGTATATGTGTGTAAAATACGTTTATTTATCATCATCATCATCATCATGTCAGGAGGTGCCTGTGGTGTAATGGTTATCGTCGTAGGAATTGGACACGACGATACGAGTTCAAATCCTGGACGAGACTTATTGCATTTCACATAACACTAATACCCTTGGGAAAGGTATGAATCCAATTATTCTCCTTCCAGCTATGGATAAATAGTAGGACAGATTAGGTTCTCCAGCCTTGGTGAGGCAACTAGTCTAGGAGAAGGAAAACTCTGAATTCAAACCTGTTAAACTCCGCTTAAAAATTGACCTTGTGTCATATCCTGCCCGAGCGGAGGGGTTGGGTAAATATGATCATCATCATGTCATGCCACTAGTACGGATATCACTGACCCTCTCGCGCCACTTCTCCCTATTGTTCATCGCTTCTTCCGGGTTACATCCCAGGTCTTCCGGGTTACATCCCATATCCTCACATAGCTGCTGAATGTATGTTCGTGCTGTTAGTCCTGCTTTTGCCCGGCCATATGTGGGGGTCCATGGGAGTACATCGCTTATGAGCTCGTCCCTGCTTCTCCAACAGTGTCCTGCATGTCTGGTTCGTCTAACTTGGTAATTTTTCGTGATGGGAGGCAGGTGGCCGTATAGCTGGTGTCTTGTGGGGTGTTGCCGCCAGGACTTGTTCAAGATTGCTCGCAGCATTCTTGTGTAATTGCCGTCTACCTTCTTCTACAGCCGTTTTGTTAGCGCCCATGTAGTGCATCCATACAGCAGTATTGATACGACAGCTGCCTGGAAGAAACTGCGTTTCATAATTTATACGAGTACATATATAACTGCTCACATGTGTAGGAGTGAAGTTAAAGGTATGTGGAAGTGTTTATGTATCTGTTTTTACGTACCTAGAAGATATTTACTTAGATACTGTTTTCTTAACCCCGTTTTTCATGTCCGTTTATTTAGCGAAGCGCCGGCAATTTCGTACCGCAGCGTCTACAAATAATATATTTTCGGAGCGCTTATCATAGCCAAAATGGTTAATTTTCACGAGGAAAAAGCAAATTTGACGCAAGGTATTTTATCCAGCTGTTCAAAAAATATTATCGTGTTTCCTTAAATTGAAGAAAAAGCTGTTCAAACATGACAACCATTAAATGGATTTATGTTGGGTTTTTTTCTTTCTTTACTGAACGTTTCGATCGGTACCCTCTCCGGTCTTCGTTAGATGGATTAGTGTAATTTGCGCGTCTGTTAGGAAAAAGATTATTGCTCTGGGTTTAATCTAGAGTGATACTTAGTTCTTATGATTCTGGTACGCGAAATATACGTAAAGAAGTGATGCTCCAGTTCTTATAGCTTGAGACGCTGTGTCGTCTTCCGACAGGCCGAATCTCTAACAGATCTGAATTCTTGTCTTCAAATAATTATAATAATATGAATCAGACTGTAAGTCAAACCGTTATGATATGTGTGTGTATATTGAACAAGTCCTGAAGACAGCACCCGACTAAGCAACAGCTATACGGCCACCTACCATCTATAACGAAAACTATCAAAACTAGACAAACCAGGCAAGCAGGACACTGCTGAAGAAGTAGGGACGAGCTCATAAGTGATGTGCTCCTGTGAACCCCTTCCCATGGATGAGCAAAGGCAATACGACCAGCCCGAACATACATAGAGCAGCTCTGTGCCGATACGGGATGTAGCCCTGAGGATCTGGCGAAAGCAAAGGTCGATAGGGAGGCGTGTCGAGAGAGGGTCAAGAATATCCGTGCTGATAGCGCGACATGATGATGATTATATATATATATATATATATAAGTATTCTTGGTCCAGTTAAACCGGAGTTTTTTGAAATTTCCAAAAACACGAAAAAAAATTAACAGGACTTCTTCAGATCTTTTTGATAAAAAAAACTAGAATAGACACATAAGAGTGGGCGGGGATAGAAGAGTGGGAGGGGATTGAAGAGGGGTGAAGAGTTACCTCTTCATTAAGCCCACTTCCGTTTTAAATTTAAATTTCGGTTAGCAATGTAGTAAATTTATTTTAAAAAAATTTTTTTAAATTAATAATTTTTTAAAATTACATTTAGATTTAAATTACAGATTTTTTAATTTTTTATTAGATTTAAACTTTAATTAATAATCTCACGTAAAGATACAGTAACAGATATATAAAAATAAAAACAAAACAAATATTTAATTTATTTAATATATTTCATAATTTCAAAACTATTTAGAAAGCATTAATCAGTTACACTTTTTATGCGTAGTACGTATGTATTATATGCTTTTTCACAATTTTCTATCTAACAATTTATTTTATTTATTCTCAAAATTAACTCTAATTCTCAAAAATAACTATGCTTTTTTTTTTTTTTTAAAATTGTTTAATTATTTATAGTTTAAATTTAGCCCTATGTCTACACCTAGCTATTAGTTCATTTCTCTAATTTAATAATTTTTTTGGCTCAGGAAAAAGCAAAATATGGATTTTTTCTTCAAGACACAGATTTCACCGACTATCGAAAGATTTTGGGGTACTATATATATATATATATATATATATATATATATATATATGTGTGTGTGTGTGTATGAGAGAGTGTGAGTGTATGTATGTAAATGTATGTGTGTGCATGTTTATACAAGTGAATATATATATTTGTGTGTGTGTGGGTATATATATATATATATATATATTAATTTATGTGAGAGTGTTCACCCATGATCCAGGAGACTGGGGTTCAATTCCAGGCCAAGTCAAACCAAAAAATCGAAAAATGGTGCTTCATACCTCCTTGCTTATAAGGTACGTATCAAGGGTAAAGTGGCGCAATCCATGGAAAGTAGTAGCGCCCTCCCATACACCTCAGTATACGGTCGCCAACTTTATATATATATATATATATAGAGAGAGAGAGAGAGAGAGAGAGAAAGAAAGAAAGAAAAGTATATCGAAATGTGTGTATATATGCATACAAGCATCTCCCTCCCCTCTGCCTGTTTTATTAGAATACCAGGTTGTTGTTTTTAGTGTATTCGATGATCAATGTTTAAATTGAAGATCTGTTAACTGAGAAAGGAGAGAAAACTATTTTAACAGTTTTCGAAAGATTTGTATAGACTTGTTAATTCTTCTTCCGTCAGGGAAATAGCTATATGGCCTCTGGTATCTACCGAGAACTTTTCTTATTATCAACACTCTGCCAGTGGAATTAACAAACTGCCTCGATTACAGTTATTCATTCTGCTTAACTTGATCTAGGATCAGATCATGATTGTACGTCCCCAATCCAGTGAGAATCTAGATTCGAAAATTTAATTATTGTTTGTTATGTCTCTTTGTGTAAAAAGAAAAATCTTTGCACGGAACATATCCACTATTAATACAAGATCTATATACAGCCGACTACATCTCGGAAGATGGCTAAGATCTCCCCGCCTCCAGTGAGAGTCATGCTATCACGCTTAACCATCTGACGGTTTGGGTAGGACATTAAAGTGTATTTAATATTGTAGCTCCAGTCTTGGATAGCAAAAACCCTTGTTCTTCTACAAAGGTGGCTTTGGCATTAAATTACCCACAAAGGTTGATATGCCATTAAACAATGATAACAAACCAAACGAAAACTCTCTAATAGAAATAATTTAAACACATATGATTTCAAGCAATCATTTCTATTTGATAATGATTATTATTTGCACACTGTCACAAGGTTTCAGGTTACTATTTATAATAATCGTCAGCAAACGATTATATATTCGAGTGTAGTGAACCAGGAAATAATCATAATGACTTAATTCTCCAAACTTTACTTTCCCAATCAGCGACTACTTCTGTGCAGATGGGTGTGTCCTGGATATGACACTAAATAATCTAATGGTAAGGTTCCAGTAATGTTGGACCTTTGGGGAATGCGGAGTACCCCGTTATTACTATCGCTCCCTGGTCCACTCTAGTAACACCTGATAGAGTCCTTTCTATGGGTCAAATAGAACTAAACTGTGCACTTATGCTAAACTGAACAGTTCGAAATAGAACTGTTTTTCTAAACCGAATTCTTTAAAATAGAACTGTTTTCTGACATTGAAACTGTATACTTAAGCTAAACGGAATTTTTTAAAATAGAACTGTTTATATGTATAAAAAACCGACGATGGTTGATCTGCCATAAAACCAAACCAAACCAAACAAAACCACTAAGAGCTCCAGAACTAAAACCTCACTATCAGATGTAATCTTGCATCATACCCAGAATATCCATGGACCCCCGCATATGGCCAAGCAAAAGCAGGACAACCAGCTCGAACATACATACAGCAGCTATGTGAGGATACGGGATGTAGCCCTGAAGACCTGCCATAAGTGATGAATGATAGGGAGAGGGTCAGGGATATCCGTGCTAGCGGCACTATGATGATAAGCCAACATAAAAAAGTGGAACTGAGGCGTTCGTTCATGGCGTAAAATAAACGTAAAATCAAAACTAATTTTAAAAAACGAAAAAAAAAAAAAAAAATGCGATAAAGCGCAAAAATAAATAAATAAATAAATAAGTAGACAATTGAATAAAAGGCAGTGCCTTATTCAAGAAATTCGGTCAACTTAAAAAGAAAAGAATTCTTTATCATGTTTAGACCTCAGAAGGATAAGCCAACCCCAACTCATGCCTGTTGCCTCTCACGATTGTCTCCCAGCCGAACAATAGCTTTTATTGCAGTTTACAGATTATATTATTTGCTGGGCAATAGTGATGTAAAAATGGGGATTCTCCGGTCGTAATTCAGGCTACTCGAGTTTTTAGGAACACATATTCCTGTTGCTAGAGTTCTAAAGGTGAACATGTTCGGTTTGATTTGGTATGGTTTTCTGGCATATCAACTATTGTTGAGGTGCCCGTTGTGTAGTCGTTATCGTCGTAGGAATTCGACACGGCGACACGAGTTCAAATCCTGGACGAGACTGATTACATTTCACATAGCACTAATACCCTTGGGAAAGGTATGAATCCAATTATTCTCCCTCCAGCTATGGGTAAATAGTAGGAGAGACTAGGTTCTTCAGCCTTGGTTAGGCAACTAGTCTCGGAGAAGGAAAACTCTGAATTCAAACCTGTTAAACTCCGCTTAAAAACTGACCTTGTGTCATATCCTGCCCGAGCGGAGGGGTTGGTAAATAGTATCAACTATTGTTGGTTATTTAACGCCAAATCCATTTTTATACATTTGAACTATTTTATTTAGCATAAGTACGCAGTTTAGTTTTATTTAACCCATAGATAGGACCCTATCAGGTGCTACCACTCCTGACCCAAGTAAACCTGGGAGCGATAGCAATAAAGGGGTACCCCGCATTTCCCAAAGCTACAGATTTACTAGAGCTTCACCATTAGATTGTCTAATGTCATATCCAGGACATGCGTTGGGAGAGTTTTACCCTCAGTAGAGATGCAGTCGGTGTATTCTGCAGCCCCAGCCGACTGGCCCAAACTTTTTTGGTTTCGTTTCGTTTAGTTTTCTGATATATTAACCATAGTTGGTTATTTAATGCTGCATCCTTTTATATATATATATATATATATATATATATATATATATATATATATATATATATATTAAATGTATGATTTGTAAACACATCTTTTTTATACACACAATTAAAGGATCAAACAGATCTATTTCTAACAATTCAATTTAGCATAAGTCAACAAAATTGAATTGTTCCACACATTGCTATCTATCACCAACAGTTCAATTAAACATCGATGTATTCTAATGTCCCAGCTGACTGGGCTGGAACTTTTTTTTTCTGTCTTTCCTAACGACTTCAGTAAAAGCAACCTATACTCCTATTGTACTTGGTATTTTTATGCAAAAATTGTTGATTGTTTGGTTAGTTTTTATAATATATCAACCTATGTAGAGAATTTAATGCCAAATTTTGTGTTATATATATATAATTTGTAAAAAGATAACTTGTAAGAGACATTTAAAAACTGGACAGATCTCATTTGTTTGCACACTGTTAAATGGTTTCAAGTACGGTAAATGATTAAACAGTTCTATTTGACCGATAGAAGGGACTCTAACAGGTACTACCTTTCTGGGTCAGAGTGGATCTGGGAGTAATGGCAAGGAAGAGGTACACCATACTCCCCAGAGCTTCAGAACTGGAATCTAACCATCAGATGCCGTTTAGTATCATTTACATTTCTTTGTGTAACACCATGCCAACCAGTCTGGGGTTATTTTAGGTTGTGGGGGGGGTGTATGTAATTTTGTTATTTCAGTAAATGTACGTCCGTAATTTACGGGTATTGCTCTTTAAATTATTCCCACCACAAATACAACACAAAACTTTACAATCGCGTAAAAGAAATGGAATAGAACACAACGAACATTAAACAACAAACAATTTAATATGCATATAACAGAGTATGAAAACAAACAAAATACATGATGTGTAAATGGCCTTTTGGAAAATAAAGTTTGACAAGAAGAAAATAAATTTGTTTAAAGATGTATGTTCATGTTAACGGAGTCCGTAAATAAGTCGTTCTTACTTACATTAAGTTCATAGCGGGTTTTATGATTGTGGCGACAGCGTGTCGCGTTGATGAAAGAAAGTTTGTCGGGTTTTTCTTTTGAATGTGATTCTCGGCCATCTGAAGAGAGGTCATGAACTTTAGTTGAGGAAAGAAAGAAATGTGCCGGACATAGTATCGGCTACTGCTTTACTGGCTTAGTGGCTTGTCTTCGTTTTCGTCTGTGTATATAGCTCCCTAACTCTGTGTTATTTATATCCTACTGGTGGATCAAAGAATCGTCCTAAAATTTTGGCGCGTAGACATTTATTGACCAATCAGATTTGTATTTTATTATTTTATTTTCGAGCCTAAATATTTTCTGTTAGTTCACTTCCGATCCTATTTTTCTAGAATGTTCTATTCTATGTTTTTAGCTGATTGGTTGAAAAATATAAAAATGTAATTTAAATGCTAATACGGTTTTGATCCAAAATTTCTAGAATGTTCTTAAGTATGTTTTTATTGCTTATTTTAAGACTAGAAAAAATGTGTATCCCATAAGGTTAAGGAATAGTGTACATTGTACATTACTATTTGTCTACTTGTTTCTTAAGAGTTTTTTTGCACACAAATGATATCAAGTATTCCTAAAAGTTGCAAATGATTTGCAAACAGATCTCTTTGAACCATAGTTAGGACACTAACAGGTACTACCAAGATATTGGGGAAGAATAATATTATTATGTCCAATATTATCATGTCTAAATTGCATCTGATGGTGAAGCTCCAATTACAGAGTACCTCTTCATTGTTATTACTCCCAGGTCCACTGTGACCCGGAGTGATAGCACCTGTTAATGTTCGATCAATGAGTCGGACAGTTCAATCATTTACTATTTATTTACTCATTGGGAGTTTTTCACGTCAGTTTTAGTGTACTATAGCCACATTTTTTTTAACAAGTCCTGACGGCAACGCCCCACAAGACACCAACTGTACGAACACCTGCCTCCTATCACGAAAACTATTCAAATTAGACGAACCAGACATGCAGGACACTGCTGGAGAAGCAGGGACGAGCTCATAAGTGATGTATTCTTATGGACCCCCACACATGGCCGAGCAAAAGCAAGACGACCAGCACGAACATACATTCAGCAACTACGTGAGGATACGGGATGTAGTCCAGAAGACCTGCAAGAGGCGATGAACGATTGGGAAAAGTGGCGAGAGAGGGTCAGGGATATCCGTGCTACCAGCACGACATGATGATGATGATGATGATGATAGCCACAATTAACGCCATGTGCGAAATAGACATATAATGTTCATAACGATAGAACATATAAGGAACATAGGAAACTCGAAATTCGAAAACACGTAACAACTTCTTGTTCAGGTACGAAACCTCTTTATTAACTTTGAGTTAAAGGTTTCGACATAAGGAGGAGAGACACAATCTTGCCATCTTGTCTTATTCATCTAGCCCCCATCTCGTGCGGTACCCATAGGGCGCAAATTCGCCTTTTTCGGCGATCTCGCAAAAGTCGAACCCCCTCGTTTGGTGTCTAGCTTCAACTCCCTAACTTTCTTTCAATTCTCCACAAACCTCTGCGCGCTTCCGGTGCGTGACGTCACTCGCACTCCGTCACCCGTTTCATCTCTAAGTGACACCTTCGTCTGCCCGCACGCGCCCGCGTTAACACCTGCATCAATGTTTGCACCTAACTAACCCATGTGCTGAGCCGAAAGGTTCTCAGCCTAACTAAACCCAAAGGCATGAACCGAAATCCCTCGGCTATTATATTACACTAGCTGATGGTCTTTCACTAGAGTTTGAGTGACAGCAAGTCTCCTCAAGTCTCCAGGACTCTTCTCAGTATTTTGGCCGTTCTCACAAATGTAGTAGTTCGGATGATCTCCACTCGTCCTCTTATTTCTAAGACCTCCAGTCCCTTTAATAATCCTTTAGTTACTGTATCGAAAGCACCAATCACAATTGGTCTAATAATCATGTTCCATAGGTTTTCAATTCTCTAGCAAGGTCGAGGTACTTATCCTTCTTTTTACATTCTTTCAGTTTTATCTGTGGTCAGCCGGGACAGAAAAAGTCCACTCTTTTGCAAATTCTCTTTTTTTGTTGTTGTTGTTGTTAATTATTATAAGGTCTGGTCTTCTGGCCGAGATTAGATGATCTGTTTTTATGTCAAAGTCCCATAGGAGTTTATGTGTCATTTTCTAGGACAGATGCTGGGTTATGCATATACAATTTGTTCGTATGGTTTATTATTATTATTATTATTATTATTATTATTATCTGAAACCATAAAAAGTAAAGTAAAGTTGGCTACCTAAGTCGAGGGTGACCCGAAGGCTCCCTTTTCAATAGCTACTACATCAAGGTGTAAGGAAGGGCGCTACTCCATTCTGTGAATCACTCTACTTTACTCTTGATCCGTACCTCATTATTCTGAGTCTTAAGCAAGGCGGAATCAAGTACCATTTTTTGAGTTTTTGGTATGACTTGACCGGGGATTGAACCCCGGTCTCCAGGACTATTAGCGAACACTCTACTCATTAGGTCAATGGAAACCATGAAATTATGTGCGAATTATATTACATAAGAATACTGGATAAATTTAATTATTAATGGTTAAATAGCAATACTTGAAACTATTTAACTGTTTGTAAAGAATTGACTAATATTAACTAGAATTATTAGTGCTAGATAACAATACTTAAAACCATTTAACTGTATGCAAACAAATGAGGTCCAACAACTCGTTTAAAAATAGATATCGACAAACTATTCATAAAAAGTGACATTAGATAAGCCATAAATTTTCAAAAGCCATCAACCAACCAATGACATAATCATCTCAATAAACACATTTAAAAATACATATCGACAAACTATTCATAAAAAGTGACATTAGATAAGCCATAAGTTTTGAAAAGCCATCAACCAACCAATGACATGATCATGTCAATAAACTCGATAGAGACATGATCGTTAACAATTTTGATTCGTGCTCTCCCTGATCCTCCTTATTCTTGTTGCTATTCTCGAGTTGTAACATTTATGATCTCGAGGAACAGCGTGCACCAGTAACAAAAAAAAAAAAAGACAAAAAAGAATTATTCTTAAACTCCTGCTGAGGTGCCTGTGGTGTAATGGTTATCGTCGTAGGAAATGGACACGGCGACACGAGTTCAAATCTTGGACGAGACTGATTGCATTTCACATAGTACTAATACCCTTGGGAAAGGTATGAATCCAATTATTCTCCCTCAAGCTATGGGTAAATAGTAGGGCAGACTAGGTTTTTCAGCTTTGGTGAGGCAACTAGTCTCGGAGAAGGAAAACTCTGAATTCAAACCTGTTAAACTCCGCTTAAAAATTGACCTTGTGTCATATCCTGCCCGATTGGAGGGGTTGGTAAATATGATAAACTCCTGCTGAGACTCGAACTCACATTCCCTTCTAGAGTTAGGGAAGTCTGTTTTTCAGCTACCAGCTGCTATGCCAACTCATCTGCAAGATTGAATGGTACCAGTGTCAGAATTTCAACCCAAAACACAGGATTCCTGTGTTTGTCAGCAAAAGTTACAAATTTTATAAATAGTTGCTTGAACTTTAACTATGAAAAACTTTGTCTCAAATTTCAAGTTGAAATTAGCATTACTTTCTCATATTACAACCAGATTGTATGATGGTCATTTATTATTATAATTTCACTTTTGTGAGTTTTTCACGCCAGCGTTAGTTGATGGTCTTTCACTGTAATCTGAGTGACAGAAAGTCTCTTCAAGTCTCCGCGACTCTTCTCATTATTATGTTCGTTTTCACTAATGTTCTAGTCTCGGCTCGTCCTCCGATTTCCAACTCTTCCATGCCCTTTTCAAACTTTTGGTAACAGTTCCAAGCGCGCCAATTACAACTGGAATTACCTTCACCCTCATACTCTACAGATTTTTTAGTTCTTTGGCAAGGTTTAAGTATTTGGGTCTCTTTTTGCATTCTTTGATTTCTACTCTATAGTCTGTTTGCACAGCAAAGTTTACTATACAGCAAGCTCCCTTTCTTTTATTTTTATTTTTATTTTATTTATTTTATTTTTTAATTTGGTCTGGTCTTCTGGCTTGGATTACGGGATCTGTTTGCCTCTCAAAATCTTAGAAAATCTTATGTTTTTTATTCTAAAGGATGAATTGTGATTTGTGCATATCCTATTGGATAGTATGATCAAATTTCAATTTTTTGCGTTATTCTCTGTAGATCACATTCCCCACTTTGTCTTGTCGCGTAGTATACTTCTTTTGCACTAGTTTTCTATATTTGCTTTTTATATGATAATGGTTTCGTCTTTATAAACTACATTTGCAATTCCGTTGCGTATTATCGAGCGTCACTTTAATATAAGTAAAGTTGGCGGCCTAAGTCGAGGGTGACCCGAAGGCTCCCTTTTCAAAAGCTACCACACCGAGGTGTAGGGGAGGGCACTACTCCATTCCCCTGATTGCTCTACTTTACCCTTGATCCGTACCTTATAATTTACTTTCTCTCTTAAACTTTTCCATCCGGAGCCATGGCTCGGCCTTTCCTTTCGAGATTTCGTCAGTTTGATGAGAATTTTTCTCATTAGCGTTAGCTGCCGGGTTTTTCGCTGGATTCTAGGTGACAGCAAGTCTGCTCAGGTCTCCAGCATTTTTTTTTTTTTTTTTGAGTATTTTGGTCGATCTCACCAATGCTTTTGTCTCGATTCTTCATCTGATTTACAGTTATTCCAATCCCCTTTAGGAACCATTCCATGTGCACCAACTACTATTGGTATCACCGTCACCCTTATGTTCCACAGTTTTTTCTTTGGTTCTTAGGCAAAGTCCAAGTACTTGTCTATCTTTTTGCTTTCTCAGCTTATATTCCGTGGTCCGCTAGAACGACAAAATTCTTTTGACAACAAGTTAGCTTCTTTTTTTTTTTAGTACTAGGTTTAATATAATGGCAGGGTTCTTTCGTGGATCTCTATAATCTTTGAAAAGCCTTAAAGATTTTTAAATATTTCGAATAAATACTTGATTTTATCCTTTTTCAAACTTGAAATATTAACCTTTTTTAAATTTTGTTTTTAAATGTATTTTTTGTGGCTGTCCGCCCGTTTAAATGAAATGGATTCCCCCTTAGCATGACACTTAGCCAGGACAAGAATGCTGTTAGCGGGAGACAAACATCTGCCCCTCGTAACGATTACTAAGAGTATGGGTTACTGTTGTAACCTAACAAAAGGTTACTGAATGAGAAATAATCAAAACGGAGGTTAGAAATTAAATAGAAATCTTTATAGCATCAACAAAATACAATAGTTGCCAGCAGCGTGAAGAAGATACCAACAGCAAGTAGTGACTACTTAGTCAATATAAATCACCCACTCCCCTCACAATCATGTCCAACGTATTTGAGGATGGAACATACCCATTAATGTTCACCGGTTGGGTATATAACCTAAAGTCCAACCCCTCCTCAACGAGGCAGGGCAGTGGCAATGGGTAGTGCCAGAGCTATCCCGTCGGGAACTTAGGTTCCTGGTAGGGCCACCCAAGGCGGATTGGTCTGGTAGCAAATGGTATTAGCGCCGTAACTCGGCTAAAGGAGCTCTGGTGAAAATCCAGGAGGTACTATTTACCAACCCCTCCGCTCGGGCAGGATATGACACAAGGTCAGTTTTTAAGCGGAGTTTAACAGGTTTGAATTCAGAGTTTTCCTTCTCCTAGACTAGTTGCCTAACCAAGGCTGAAGAACCTAGTCTCTCCTACTATTTACCCATAGCTGGAGGGAGAATAATTGGATTCATACCTTTCCCAAGGGTATTAGTACTATGTGAAATGCAATCAGTCTCGTCCAGGATTTGAACTCGAGTTGCCGTGTTCATTTCCTACGACGATAACGACTACACCACGGGCACCACGTGAAAATCCAGGAGGTGTCTGTTCTGGTAATGCGTCTGTTGAAAATCTGCGGCAAACAGGGCGTTTTTCCGGGTAGGACTTGGTACCCTTCCCTCAATCAAATCCCAAAGTATCTTCTTCAATGAGCAACATTGCTCGTGGGGAAGCCGATTCAAGCCGACCAGGGTGAAAGCCGATACAAGTAGTACAAGTATATAACAGTTACGTATTCGAGGCATGAGAGGAACGCCCTTTTATAGTAAGGCAAACAGATTTGGGAACAAATCCTACTTTTAAAAATACAGTTTTATTTGGATCTAATGAATTTTAACACCTTTAATGGCATTATACTAAAGATTTAATTCTTTTTATATCTTTTGCAGGTGAAGAATGCAAACAATACGAACACTTAACAGCCAACAGTTACTATACTTTTTTAACTTTCCCTGGTTCCGATAGAAAATACGAAAGGTAAGTATAATATCCAGATATTAGTTCTGTCATATTCTTTGTTTAGTGGCATACAAACCTTCATGGGTTATTTAATGCCAAAGCCATCCTTGTTGAAGGACAACTGTGATACAATTAAACATAAAGCAGAGAGGATAAGTGGGTTCATGCCTTTCCCAAAAAGTAAACCTATGACTTCAGAGACCAAGTCAGAGAAATTCTATTAACCAGGAAAGGAAAAAATTCGGCCGAAATGGATTTTTGAAATAAAGTGTAAATTGAGGTTGTATTTTATTTATTTATTTATTTATTTTGCAAGGAAAAGTTGAAAAATAAATGGTTATTCTTCGACTGGAAACAGGTCAATTGTTTGGACAACAGAAATTTGAAACCAATTATTGTTTGATTGTCCATAGCTGACAAAGCGAAACCGACGGTAGATATGTCCCTGAAAGCCTGGGCTGTCAATCATCAAAGGTGGCTGAGTACAGAAAACCCTCGATTTGAAATAACCTATTTTCAAAATTTGAGTTGGCAAAATTTTATTTAAAACATTTCATGATGCAATAACACGTCAGCATAAAATTTGGAGAGGACCACCTCTTTTTGATGATAGTGAGAGGGGAGTTCGATACCATGAGTGCAGCAGATCGATGATGTGGAATTAATGATTGATATCTAAATTAGAAAAAAATTATATTGTCAATAACTTCGTCACCTCACCCCTCAGATGAGAGATATACATAAAATGGTAGGGTTCAGTTGAAGACTAGCTGAAGGCGACTACTATACTTCACTTCCCTCTGTGCTTTGGCATCTTACCAGTCTGCCCAGTGTGGGGAGAGGCAGAGAAAAGCTATATTACATGTTTGGACGTGATGTAGACTAACCGGCGGACAATCTTATACATATTTACCCAACCCCTCCGCTCGGGCAGGATATGACACAAGGTCAATTTTTAAGCGGAGTTTAACAGTCTGCCCTACTATTTACCCATAGCTGGAGGGAGAATAACAGGATTCATACCTTTCCCAATGGTATTAGTGCTATGTGAAATGCAATCAGTCTCGTCTAGGATTTGAACTCGTGTCGCCGTGTCCATTTCCAACGACGATAACCATTACACCACGGGCACCTTCTAATCTTATAAAGAAGCGAAGAAAGTCTGAGATAATCCGTTACTTCGAAATGACCTTGTGCCAAACTCGTGAAAGCAGAAAAGCAAAGTGAAGACTGAGATAATACGAGGCAGTCTGGCATAGGATCATCTCAACTCCAGAGAAAACCCTATTCCATACTGCCAAGAGATAGAGAAGCAAAATGAAATCGAAATGATATGATAGTTTAGAGACCAGCGCGGAGTGGTTGAGAGATGCCTTTGTGCCAGTCTCACGGAGATAAAGAAGCGAATAGAATAGAGATAAAGAAAGAGAGAACGCGTGTCAGCTAGCGGTTACCACGAAACTCTGAGTTTTATAACCTCGTACCAGACTGTTCTGGGTATAGAAAGCAAAGAGACCCTAACATCATATTGTCACATAACCGTACTAAAAAGACATTCGTATTACAACATGCTCGAATGCCGTATCGCTACGACTATAGTAGTAATTGAACCTTGTTGTGAACCCGCTGTGGAAGAAGTTAACGAACACAGGAAACTCTATTAATACAAAGGTTTATTTACTACTACAATTTGTAAGTAGTTGCCGAGAGAAAGAAAGAAAGTATGAAAGTTGAGTTGACCGCGTCAGCTAGGCAAAGAGAAACATGTCATGAGGAGACAGAGAGAGCAGACTCAGACTTTGAATTTTCTCCCTGGTTTTCTGTTGAAGTTCTAAAATGCTTGTCCGCTGGTTTTGTCTTCAAAGGTCGCGTCTTATGTAAGGCCCCTTTTTGGAGCCTACCCCAAAAATGGAGCTCGTAAATTTTCTTACATCTTCGTGGCTTGTGTTCAACTTACTGTGAAGTGACACAAGGTTAATTTTTAAGTGGAGCTCTGCTCGTTTAAATTCAAAATTTTACTTCTTCAAGAAGGATTAACTTACAAGGGTTGAAGAGCTCAGCCTGTCCTACAATTTACCCTTAGAAGGAGTGAGATCAGATGGATTCATGACTTTTCTAAGATCATTACGTGAAGGGAAACATTGACAGGATTTGAACTCGGGACTCCGATTTCATTATTTGCAATGATGATCATTGCCCTAATCTCGCCTCCGTAATACATATAAATTGCTCGCTTGCCCATATGTTCGAATTTCTTTTTTCTTTTTTTATTAAACCTTTAATCTCGATCCTTTTTGATTATCCGTTATATATAATTGTTATTCTTAATGAAACAAGTTAAGCACTACAATGTGTTTATTTTTCTTAATATTGTAATATTTTCACCTTCGACCCGGCCCAAAAATGCTATTCCAAGGTGATGCACCGGAAGGAAGTGACACATTCCAATGGCCAGTAATCTAAAGAGATCGCGTGGGCGGATTAAGGCTGATAATATGGGACAAGGTGAAGGTCCCACTGTGCCACTACAGAGTGATCCACCGGAAGAGAGTAACCTCTGAACTGCATGACAGTTATTTCCTCTCGATGACGATTAAACATTCGATTTCAAAGATCGAGTGGGCGTCGAACGATTATATAACTCAGTTGAGTTCGACGAGCCAGTTGAGTTGGAGTTACAGGCCAGTTGGAGTCGAGTTGTGCTAGGGAAAGCCACAACCGGCCGAGGGGGCCCTCGGGAACCCCGATGGAGTTTGGGGACCTGAGAAGTTGCTGATAAGATGTAGCAGATCCCCCAGCAGAGTGAGCCCCTAGGCCTCCGGTTGAGCATCAAGAGAACAAGAAAGACACAACGTGACGGCCATAAGAGTGAGGGGTCAAAATATTGCAGTTATGTTCGATCTCCAGCTCCCTCTCACAGTAAAACCCCACACAACCTTTTCGAACCCTTGCAATAAAGTGAGAGGTTAATATTTTGTTAAAGAAGTCTTCGTGCGTCTTTCTTCGTGCGTCTTTGTCACTGCGTTTATTTATTGTGTCGTTATAATGCTGTCGATGAGTATATAACAATATAAGTATTCCTCAGTTATTTTGAACTTAGTATAACCAGATATCTTTTGAAAAATTGATTTAAAGGTGTTTTTCTTCTTTATTATTAATCATGAATAAAACATTTTCCAAAAGTTACATTATACCACAACTTGAATTCGCATTAGACTATACTGTGTTTAATTACTGCTTGCTAGATACTACGTGTTTTACCTACGCAAAACACAATTTCATTAGAGTCACCAGCTTGCGTGACGGAAGGCCGACTGCTCCAAACATCACTGCACAACTGAACCAATGTGAAAAATATGTCAACATCTACAGCGAGGAGAATACTCAGTGAAGCTGTCCTATATGGCAGAATAACTGTCCAGAAACCACTATTGGGGAAGAGAAACAGATTCAGAAGGCTCTAGTGGGTCAAGTTGCACAACGACTGGGCAATAGATCAATTGAATAAAGTTCTTTCGACTGACGAATTAAAGTTCGAAATCTTTGGCTCAAATAGTGGGGTCTGTGTGTGGCGAAGAATATGTGAAAGAGCTGCAACCCCCTATATCACACCAACCGTAAAGCATGGTGTGGAGGCTTTTGCCATTCGCAAAGTCGGGGATTTGCACCAGGTGAAGGGCAAATTAAATTGGACCGGCTATCATGACATACAGCATCATCACGCCATCCCATCTGGAACGTGACTTGTGGGTCAAAGATTTGTAGTCAATGCAAAATAATGACCAAAAGCATTCTAGCAAAGAGAAACAGCACGCGCTTCAACAGACGTCTTGGCCGGCGCAATCATCGGACTTAAATCCCATAAACTGGTGTGGAATGAATTTGAACGAAAAGTCAGAGCTAAACAACGTTAAGTGCGTCTCACTGCGGGAAGTTTCCGGACGCTCTCATGACTCCATGAATAGCACTAGACCTTGCTGTCTAGTTCAAGCTATAACCCGGCATACGTGCCCGGGCCCACATTTGGGTTCGTGAAACAGCATGCCTCATTAGACCCACATTGCACTTAGTGGGTCAATGAGCAGCACAGACCAGCAGGGTTCGAGTCTCGGCTCGTTCCCGACCTTCCCCTCCCCTTTATCCCCACTTTAATCGGCCTTCGGGCTTTTGACCTTGTGTGAAAGCCTTGTCTGGTGGTAGACATTAGCAAATGGTGTCTCACTTCGGGCAACTCTTGCAGAAAAGTTGGGAAGAACTATCTTCAGTCTACCTCCAGTCTCTGGTGGGAAGAATATCGATAATCTGTGAAGCAGTGATCGCAGCCAAAGGGGGTTATCTTGATGAAGGAAACGGTTAAGAATTTGGCGGGGGTGAGGGGTTGATTTATATTTATTGTAGCCCAGAAAGAATAAATATATAACTAGTATAGTGCTCATCTTGTTTCATTAAGATGACACTTTTAGGATAAGAAAAAAAAATTGAGTGAGGCAAGAAACTTTTGACTGGTAGTGCATACTTATATAAAATTCGGTCGGGATTATGTTTTATGGATGATTCTATATATATATACATATATATTGTATTGTATTGTCCCTAAAACGTACACTCTAACTAAATTTGATAGAAACTTAGCTTTTTCCTAACTAAAGATATCAGGATGTTATTCTTTCAAGTGGAACATAATACAATCAAAATGGATATCATTACTTATTATTTATTACCAGATTTTGGTGTATTAAAACTATGTAAGCAAAAATATGAATAGATTTCAATACAAGGACTTGTGGAATGCACTTAAACAAAAAGTAGAAAAATGACGACCACCCAACAGGACAAAATTGAAAGACTTGCATTCAGTCAAGGTGGCATTTTGGTAATATATATTTATTGATGTGTGTGTGTATATATATATACATATATATATATTGATGTGTGTGTGTATATACATATATATATATTGATGTGTATGTGTATATATATATATATATTGATGTGTGTGTATATATATATATATATATATTGATGTGTGTATATATATATATATATATATTGATGTGTGTATATATATATATATATATATATATTGATGTGTGTATATATATATATATTGATGTGTATATATATATTGATATGTATATATATATATATATATTGATGTATATATATATGTGTGTATATATATATGTGTGTATATATATATATATATATATATATTGAAGTGTGTACATATATGTATATATATATATATTGATGTGTGTATATATATGTGTATATATATATATTGATGTGTGTATATATATGTGTATATATATATATTGATGTTTGTATATATATGTGTATACATATATATATATATATATTGATGTTTGTATATATATGTGTATATATATATATTGATGTGTGTATTTATATATGTGTATATATATATTGATTTGTGTATATATATGTGTATATATATATTGATGTGTGTATATATATGTGTATATATATATATATATATATATATATGTATATATATATATATTGATGTGTGTGTATATATATATATATATATATTGATGTGTGTATATATATATATATATTGATGTATATATGTATACATATATATTGATGTGTGGATATATATATATATATAGATATATATATATAGATATAGATATATTGATGTGTGTGTATATATATATATATTGATGTGTGTGTGTATATATATACATATATTGATATATGTATATATTGATATATGTATATATTGATGTGTGTGTGTATATATACATATATTGATGTGTGTGTATATATATATTTATATTGATGTGTATATATATATATATATATATTGATGTGTGTGTATATATATATATATATATATATATTGATGTGTGTGTATATATATATATATATATATATATATTGATGTGTGTGTGTATATATATATATATATTGATGTGTGCGTGTATATATATATATATATACATATATATTGATGTATGTGTGTATATATATATATATATATATTGATGTGTATATATATATATATATATATATCTTGATGTGTGTGTGTGTATATATATATATATTGATGTGTCCTGGTGGAAATGCCACTGACCCGATTTGAAGAGTGCTGACCTTTTCCAACGGAATCTCTTCCTGAACTCCCTTAAAATCTCAACATAGTAACCCTAACCCTTTGGCCAATCAATTACTCCTGCTACACCTCTCATCATCCCTCGCAGACTCCCTGCCTTCTTATGCCACTCAAAAACTGATGCTCCATTCATGAAAGATGCACCAAAAGCAGTCTGAAGCTTTCCATACGTTTCTCTGGCATTTTTTTTTTCAAGTTTAAAGCATAATTTTATTGCATATCGTTCTTCTAAAGTGTCCTCACGTCCAGATTGCATTTTTGAAATTCACCAGCTGTGACAATCAGGCTTTAGTAGGGTGTATTCCAATTGCTGCTGTAACTCTTGATTTGAATGAGAAATCATAACAATTGGTCAGTCATCTCATAAGATGTATCGCAATAACATACTGAATTTTCAATAGTCTACGATAATTTTAAATGCCTTTAAACTTATTGAAGGCACCATGTACTAAATGTAACCTTTTAGAAGAACAGAAGTAGTACTATTTTACCCAGAGCTGGGTATATATATATATATATATATATATAGAGAGAGAGAGAGAGAGAGAGAGTTGATAAACAAAGCAATCCTTGAAGAAAAAGAATTTAATATGAAAGACAGTCGTCGATATAACGTTTCGGTTCTAATGAACCATCATCAGGACTAGGAAGGATAATATCTTGTGATGTTGAATCACCGATGGATGTTTGATAAAATATAAAAATAAGGAGGAAATGCTAAATATACAGAGAAACGGGTAACTGTTTAATCAATGAATTAGCGTCGTATTTAAAATGTGTCAACAGACTGCTTAGGAATATTTTAGAATTATTTTTTCATCAAGAAAGATTTTGAATTAGAAGGGGAAAGGAGAAGAAAGAATGAGGACGAACAGAGGAAGAGAAAAGAAAGGAGACGGAAGGGATAATGTGGAAATTGTGATAAAAAGCGGAAAATAATTAAAGGTGGAATATATTATAGCTATTTGAAATAAGTTTCGCCAAGTATGGGAATATGTTGTAAAAGCCGGATCTGTTGTTGTTAGAGGGATAAAGTGATTTTGTGCCGGCTTCAAAAATGTGTCGTAATCTTTTATTGTGTTTGTTTGTTTGTTTGGGTTGGGTTTTATGGCATATCAACCATTGTAGGTTATTTAAAGCCAAATCCATTTTTATGCAAATAATCTGCTCTATTTAAAACAATTCTGTTTAGCATAAGTACACAGTTTAATTGTCAAAAACATTTCAATTTCAAACTATTCAAGCAGTTATATGTAACAATTCAGTTAAGTGTAAATACAGTTTTAATGTCAAAAATAGTTCCATTTCAAATAATTCAGTTAAGCATAAGCACGCAGTTTAAATGTAAGTACGGTTTAATTGTCAAAAACATTTCTATTTCAAAATATTCAGTTTACTCAAACAATTCATTATATCATAAGTATGCTGTTAGTTCTGTTTAACCCGTAGATAGGGCCCTATCAGGTGCTACCACTCCGGGCCAGAGTGGACCTGGGAGCGATGGCAATGAAGGGGTACTCCGCATTCCCCAAAGCTCCAACATTGCTGGAACCTCACCATCAGATTGTTTAGTGTCATATCCAGGACACTCGTTGGAGTGGGGTCTTACCCCTCTGCAAAGAAGCAGTCGGTGTTGTCTACAGCCCCAGCCGACTGGGCAATATTTTGTTGTGGATGTAGACCAGCATCGTGACAGCATTGAAATCGAAGTTATGATCAAACTTAGAGATGTTTTGAAGAAGTATATTATTAAGAATACCTACTCTAATGTCTTTTCTATGTTCTTTCAAACGTTTTTGAATGTTCTTGGAGGTTTCGCTAATATATTTTGATTTATAATTTTTGCAAAGAATGCTGTAAACACCGGTGTCAGAAAGGATGTTACGTCGAATGTAATAAATCGTGAATCGTTTTATAGGATAAAGTAGCAGTTTTAATACCAAGTTAATTTGTTTCCTATGATGTTAGTGAAAGAATTGTTAGACAAAGTAATAAGGAGGGTGAATAATTTTATCTGAGGGTGGATATTCAAGGATGATTTTCACATTAAATTCTTATACTTCTTGGATTATCTTGTTTATCAATTTTCTCTATTCTACTTCGATTTTACTCGATTTACTTCAATTGTTTATATATATATATATATACGCACACACACACACACACACACACATATATATATATATATATATATATATATATATAATATCATTAAACCAACTTTGGCATGACATAATCCAGAAAAGGTTTACATGTCGTAAATTCAACCAACCAAATACTCTTTAGAAAGGCATGAGTCAATCTTTCCTACATTCTATTTTATTGCCAGTTGGCTGAAGCTTTTCATATTCACTAAGCTATTATACACTTGGTAAAGGCATGAACCCACATCCCGTGGCACGCTCTCATTACTATAATCCAGCCGAACGGGGCTGTAGAATATATCGACTGCATCTTTGCAGAGGAGTAAGACTCTCCTACTAACGAATGTTCTGGATATGACACTAAACAATCGAATGGCGAAGCTCCAGTAATGCTGGAGCTTTGGGGAATGCGGAGTACCCTTTCATTGCCATCGCTCCTTGGTCCATTCTGATCCGGAGTGGTAGCACTTAATAGAGTCCTATCTATGGGTCCAATACAAATGTTTGAATTTTAAAATATATATATATATATACGAGCAGCTGGTGGCATAGGCCTTCATGTCAACGTAGACAAGACAGAATACATGGGCTTTAATTAAAGAGGTGACATCTCCACACTAATGGATGGGCCTTTGAAACTAGTGGTCAAGTTCACGTACCTCAGAAGCAGTGTCTCATCAACCGAGAATGGCATCAATACGCGACTAGCAAAGGCATGAACAGCTATCTGTCATAGGGTAGTCAGACCTAACCTATGAAATAAAACGCAATTTTTTCCAAGCAGCAGTCGTGTCGATACTACTATATGGCTGCACTACATGGATGCAAACTAAATGTATGGAGAAAAAAACTTGACGGCAATTACACAATAATGCTGCAAGCTGTATTGAACAAGTCCTGGAGGCAACATCCCACAAAAAGCAGCTGTTTGGCCACCTACCACCCATCACGAAAACTATGCAAGTTAGACGAAACAGACATGCGAGACACTGCTGGAGAAGTAAGGACGAACTCATAAGCGATATACTCCAGTGAACCTCTTCACATGGACAAGCAAATTCAGGACGACCAGTTGGGACCTAACAGCTCTGTGCCGATACAGGGTATAGCCCAGAAGACTTTCCGGGAACAAATGACGATAGAGAAGAGTGGCGAGAGAGGGTCATGGATATTCGTGCTGGCAGCCCCACATGATGATAATGATATACGTACATACATTGTACCGTATATAATTGTCAACCATAATTGTGAAACTGACTTCAACACAAAGAAAAAAAAACAACAAAAACTGACATACCTTAAAACCAACCAACCAACCGGCTACTCTTGCGGTGCTCCTTGTGTCATAGTTATTGCCGTTGGAAATGAACACGACGACCCAAGTTCAAATCTTGGATGAGGCTTTTTGCATTTCACATAGTGCTGATACCCGGAGGAAAACCATTAATCCAACTATTCTCCCTCCTGTTATGGGTAAATAGTTGGTCAGACTTGTCTTTAATCTATGTATGGCAACCGGTCTAAGAGAAAAAAAAGCTCCTCACTCGAACTGGTTAAACTTCGTTGAAAAATTGACTTTTCGTCGCTTCCTTCTTTTGTGGAAGGATTAAGTAAATAGATACTCTTACGAAAGGCATGAATCCAACTTCCCTGCATTTTGTCATAATACCTGTTAACTAGAGCTTTTAATATTCTATTTGCACTAAGACTCATCGTAAACGCATGAATCCACCCCCCACTCACTCCACCATTGCCAGATATCTTGGAAAATAGATACTCTTACGAAATAGATACTCTTACGAAAGGCATGAATCCAACGTCCCTTCATTTTGTCATAATACCAATTAACTAGAGCTTCTCATATTCCATTTGCACTAAGACTCATCGTAAAGGCATTAATCCACACCCCACTTACTCCATCATTACCAGATATCTTGGAAAACCCCGCCCCACCGATTTTAAGAGAAAATTGTGGGATAGTGAACCTTTGGACAAACTGTTCTCCAGACCGAAATAAAAGTAAAAGCTGTTACACACATTATCAACCTTGGCAAGTGGATGGGGCTTCATATTGCAGCGATTAATTAGTTTTTGTCAACTGCAAAAAGCTGCATTCATGAAAAGAAAATTTATGTCCGCATTCCTGACCAAATTCCACAAACATTTTACTTTCTTTTCACCAGGAGTTATCAAACATTAAGAAAACAGATGGGATGCATTTCTTTAGCAAATACCAATAAGATCATTCTGTAATCCAACCAGAATGAGAAGGTCCTACACTAAGCTACAACAAGGTTGAGTCGGCCCCGCAGGCTGGAGCTGCAGAATACACCGACTGCTTCTCTGCAGAGGGTTAAGACCCGACCCTACCCCGCAACGAGTGTGCTGATTATTACTCTAAACAATCTGATGGTGAGGTTCCTGTCATGCTGTAGCCTTGGGGAATGCAGAGTGCTCCTTCATTGCCATCGCTCCCAAGTCCACTCTGACTCGGAGTGGTAGCACCTGATGGGGTCCTATCTCTGGGTCAAATAGATATCAACTGTGTACTTATGCTAAGCTGAATTGTTTGAAATATAACTGCTTTTAACATTGAAACTGCGTATTTATGCTAAATTGAACTGTATGAAATAGAACTGTTTTTAAATGGACTTAAACTGTGTTATGCTAAACTGAATTGTTTGAAATAGAACTGTTTTGACATTTTACTGTTAGTAAACAAAAACTATACTTTTACTAAACTGAGTTGTTTGAAATTTAATTCAGCGTTAAATGACGCAAAAAGGGTGGATACACCGTAAAAAAACCAACCAACCAAACAACCTACCTCGCCTGATACTCTCCGAGTTTGCCTCTATAGCTTAGAAGACGGCATTGGAATCCAGGGTTTTAGGCCGACCTGATAATCGAGGTTCTGTCAATCCTATTTAAATTTATTTTGAAATTGAAATGTGCTAGTTCCTGATTTAGAATACATAGCACGTTCATTTGTACTGCTTTCAAATTACAAACGGAGTGAAGCAATGCACAACGTGTCAGCGCACCAGCTACCACAATACTACCAACCACAGCGGGTATCTGCCAAAGCTTGAACTACTTCAGTCACATTATATGCGTGCCGCAAACTAGCACGTACCAAGATATTGCAAAACACTCATATATATATATATATATATATATATATATATTGAAAGAGAGAGGTCGGAAGTACTCGTGCTGTAGTGGTTCAAAAGTTTTGCAATATTTTGTTGTATATATATCGCCATCAAGTCGCGCTGATAGCTCGAATTTCATTGACACTCTCTCCATCCGTTCCTATTTCTTTGGTATTTTGCAAAAATATTTTGTTATATATATATTCATCTCCTCATCAAGTCGTACTGATAGCTCGAATTTCCTTGACACACTCTCTCTCTCTCTCTCTCTCTCTCTCTCTCTCTCTCTCTCTCTCTCTCATACATTACTCCCAGTAGGTCTTCAAAACTACATCTTGTGTGCTCATTGAGCTGATGTAAATAAGTTCTTGTCGGTCGGCCAACACTGACACGTCCATGTGTAGGGGTCCATAGAAGAACGTCATTTATGTTACGAGTTCTCTGTTGCTTCTCCAGCAGTGAACCACAGGTCTTGTTCATCTTATGAGGATGCTTTTTGAGATGGGAAGTAAGTGGCCGTACAGCTGTTGTTTCGTCTGGGGTTACTTCCAGGATTTGTTCAATATAGCTCGAAGAATTCTGTTCGCTAGGCCTATATTAACATAGGACTATATATATATATTGTCATCCACAGACAGATCTGTTCCGTTCCATCAGAACTCTTCAGTGTGGCTAGACAAGCTAGATTCCCGAAGGTGAGATCGAAACATAGCTGACTGAAACGCCAATCCAAGATTCTACTACTCAGCCACGAGGAAACCAGCGCAAGTAAAAGAAATTTAAACGCTTATGTATCACATTTGTTTACATATATCCGCTTAACGGCTACCGAGAGCTCAATTCATTTGAAGAGCCTTGCATTACGCTAGTGGCAGCCATTACTTCCCTTCCTAGAGAGCTCAACCCCACAGGGGTAGGGGAGCATATATATATGTATATATATATATATATTGTCATCCACAGACAGATATATATATATATATATATATGTATATCACGAAAATTTCTTTGGCTAACCATATACTTTTAAGAAGTGTGACCAAATGACGTTTATTTTTCATCATTGTATCCCTCGTGTTCCATTCAATTCTTCCGTTGGGACTACAGTGCTTGAATCCCATTGGACAAAAATGACATTAACAACATATATGACGTCATTTCATGACCTTTTCAGCTCATAAAACTCTTATTTTTGAATATTTTTTTCTTTTCCAGCAATCAATCCAGCTGTTGGTTGATCTTTTCGGGTGGCAAAGATCTGTCCTTGGAAATTCAATGGCTGTGGGTGGATATTGAGTTCACAGTGGGATGCAATGCTGACTATGTTCAGATTTATAGAGGTAAGTAAGATGTATCCAATCAGATTCCCTCTACCATATCTATACCCGATTGACGTCTATCAACAAATCGATGATGTATACGTGTTCCATTTCTACAATACACTAGAATTTATGAATCATCATCAAGTCAAGGAAGTGCCCGTGGTGTAATGGTTATCGTCGTGGTGTAATGGTTATCGTATTGGACGCGGCGACACGAGTTCAAATCCTGGACTGATTGCATTTCACATAGCACTAATACCCTTGGGAAAGGTATGAATCCAATTATTCTCCCTCCAGCTATGGGTATTCAGCTTTGGTGAGGCAACTAGTCTAGGAGAAGGAAAACTCTGAATTCAAACCTGTTAAACTCCGCTTAAAAAATTGACCTTGTGTCATATCCTGCCCGAGCGGAGGGGTTGGGTAAATATGATCATCAAGTCACACTGACAGCACAGAGTTAACTGATTCTTTCTCTCTCTCTCTCTCTCATCTCTCATCCCTATTTTCTACCTGACTCTCCCTCTCTCCATCCATCCCTTTTATCTACCTGACTGACTCTCTCTCTCTCTTTCTCCATCCATTCCAAATATCGACCTCACTCTGTCTTTCTCCCTCCCTCTCCATCCATCCCTATTATCGACCTGACTCTCTATATCTCTCTCTTTCTCTCCATCAATCTCTATTATCTACCTTACTCTCTCTCTCTCTCTCTCTCTCTTTCTCCATCCATTCCTATTATTTAACTGACTCTCTCTTTCTATCCGTCCATTCTTATTATCTACCTGACTCTCTCTGTCTCCATCCACCCCAATTATCTACCTGACTCTCTCTCTCCATCCTTATTATCTACCTGACTCTCTCTCTCTCTTTCTCTCCATCCTATTACCTACTTGACTCTCTCTCTCTCTCTCCATCCATCCTATTATCTACTTGACTCTCACTCTCTCTCTCTCTCTCTCTCTCTCTCTCTCCATCCATCCCTATTATTCATCTGGAAGATCCTCTATATGGCATTCAGAGTTGATGTACGCAAGTTTTTGCTGGTCGGCCAACATTGGCGCGTCTATGTGTAGGAGTCCATAAGAGAACGTCGGATATGAATTCTTCCTTACTTCTCCAGCAGAGCTCTGCATGTCTTGTTTGTCTAACTTCGATGGTTTGTGAGATGAGTGATGAGTGGCCGTACAGCGGCTATGTTGTGAGGTCTTGCTACCACTATTTGTTCAAGATAGTACGGAGCATTCTTGTATTGTTCCCATCAAGCTTTTCCTCAATACGTTTTGTCAGCGTTAATGGGGTGCATCCAAACGGTAGTACTGACACAGCTACAACAGTGAAATGCAGGCTTGTTTACAATTTGTTTTTTTCCATTGGAAACGTATTTTTTTACATTTTTGTGTAAACATGCCTTGGTTTTGACTTAAATTCTGTGTAATATTTTGCTTTTAAACATTATATATATGACCATCATCATGTCGTGCCGCTTGCACGGATATCCTTGACCCTCTCTCGCCACTTCTCCCTATCGTTCATCGCCTCAGGCAAATCTTCAGGGCTACACCCGTATCCTCACATAGCTACTGTATGTATGTTCGCGCTGGTCGTCCTGCTTTTTCTCGACCATATGTGGGGGTCCAAAGGAGTATATCACTTATGAGCTCGTTTCTGCTTCTCCAGCAGTGTCCTGCGTGTCTGGTTTGTCTAACTTGGATAGTTTTCGTGATGGAAGGCAGGTGGCCGTATAGTTGGTGCTTCAATATTGCTCGCAACATTCTCGTGTAATTGCCGTCTAGCTTCTTCTTCAGCCGTTTAGTTTGCGTCCAAGTGGTGCATTCATACAGCAGTATCGACACGACCGCTGCCTGGAAGAAACTGCGTTTCATTTTATCGGTCAGGTTTGATTTCCATATGATCGATAGCTTATCGATAGCTGTCCATGCCTTCGTTAGCCGCTTGTCGATGTCTTTTTTTTTTTCTTTTCTTATTTTTAGTCGATACAGACCGGATAAAAAATGTACAAATGTTAAATTCAGTATAAATGTAGCTTCAACAAATTCCAAAAAGTTAATGCGTGTTATACACGAGAGATTTTTTTCTAGAAAAGTAGTGTGTATTGTGTATATATATATATATATATAATTCTTGGTTATCTTACGAGAAAAAAATGATATTGATACCCCTTTTCCTTGAAAAAAAAAAAACAAGGAATATGACATATATATAGTAAGTAAAGTTAGCGACCATAGTCGAGGGTGACCCGAAGGCTCCCTTTTCGATAGCTACTACACCAAAGTGTAGGGGAGGGCGCTACTCCATTCCCTGGATTGCTCCACTTTACCCTTGAACCGTACCTTATAATTCTGAGTGTTAAGCAAGGTGGTATCAAGTTCCATTTTTAAAGTCTTTGGTATGACTCGACCTGGGATTGAACCCAGGTCTCCCGGGCCATTGGCGAACACTCTAACCGCTGGGCCAATGTCGTATATGGAGGAACTCGTGATGTAATGCTTATCATGCTAGAAAATGGACATGGCCACTCAAATTCATATCCTGGACGAGATTATTTGCATTTTACATAGCGCTAATACTCTTGGGAAATGTGTGAATCCAACTACTCTCTCTCTCTCTCTCTCTCTCTCTCTCTCTCTGGGTAATTAGTAGGGTAGACAAAACTCTTTAACCTTGTTATAGCAACCACCTTAGTCGAAGGAAAACTTTGAATTCAAACCCATAAAACTTCGTTTAGAAATTAACCTTGTATCACATCGGGCGAAGAGGGTTTGATGTGTGTGTGTGTATATATATTTATATATATACATATATGAAAGATGAACAAAAGTTATTACATTCTTTCTATAATGGTGAATTTTGCATCTTTTAGATCTTAACTTTTGAGCAGAAGTGTTCTTCTACAAGTATAGTTTTGTTGCAAAATGTTGCCTTGATTCTGTATCTATAGATATTTTGTCAAAAATTATATATATATAAATATATATATAACCTTGGTATGGCAAGGAGAACTCTGAATGTAAATGTTAAACTCCTCTTAAAAAATGACCTTGTGTCACATCCTGCTTGTGCGCAGAGGCGATGAAGTTTAATACAGAAGCTGATTTTAATTGTCGGTTCTCGAATTTAAAAACAATGCCTCATACTGATGTTTATTATTTTGTTGTTGCATATTTTTCACTAATTGAATTAGTTATTCATCAGGATGTTTAAATTGTAATTTTGGTGTTAAAACGACCATCACTCGTATATATATATATATATATATATATATATATATATATTGCATACCTTTTTTGCATGTTTTGTATTTGGTATGTGAGAGACTTGGGTGGAAGATTAGCTTGTAAGATAAAACCAAAACTAAAAAGGAAATTTTATTGTTTTTGTTTAGTTCATGAGTAAAGTTAAGAACTGAATTTTTTTGGAAGGTGTCTGGTAAAATGTTGATTTCGTTTATATTATTAGCCAGAATAAGGATATCATCAACATATCTTAGGTATATTGGAATTTTTTAATGCTATTAAAAATTCTATTTTTGAGGTTGGACATGAAAAAATTTTTTAGATGTTCTCATTGATACTAACAATAATAATAACTTCCCTACCTCTACTTCTAAAAAACCCTCTAGTAATAACTCCTGTACCCTCAACTTTAAAAGTGAATGCCCCTTCAGATATAAAAAAGCAATTATTAATAATCTGATATCCCGTGCCAAACTGATCTCCTCCTCCAAAACAATATTTTATAAAGAGGTAGAAAACATAAAACAGGCTCTCATCAATAATGGGTTTCCTAAATATATTGTTGATGAACAAATTAAACGTATGATTAAAAATGTTAACCAACAAAATAAACGCTGTACGACTCCACCCAGTCAACAAACATATATCAAACTTTTTTTTACCGTAACCAAATGCACTATAATTATAAATCAGGTGAAAAAATATTGAAAACATTGATTCATAGAAACATACTCCCCACTGAACCTAATAAAAAGATAAAACTTATAATATATTATGATAAATTTAAAACCTCCAACTTGGTCATTAGAAATAATTCCTCTCCCTCGATTGGAGTTTTGCAAAAAACCAACGTTATATACCAATTTAAATGTTCTTTAGAAGATTGTATCTCTGATTATTATAATAATAATATATATGTTAGTTTAACCTCAACTACCCCATCGAGGAGACTTACAATGCACTTTTCTGATACAAGTTCAACAGCTCAGCATTTAAAAAAACATTCATGCCTAACAACAGAATTACGGAAAATTCTCACTGACAACACAACAATATTAGAACATCAAAATAATAAACAAAAACTACAGATTCTCGAAGCACTACATATTAGAAACATGCAACTGACACTTAACAGAATTAATTTTCAAACCAGTGCTAATGTCTTTAGCTACTGACACTATTTATAGAAACCCATCTAAAAGCAAACGCTATACTCTCCAACGGTAAAGACGCTCTTACATAGTAGTAATATGCAAAAACAAAAGTTACATCACTCTTGTAATAGATCCGCCCCTGATGATGGCCCAAAGTCGGGCAGAAAGTACTAGGGATATATACAACTATGGACAATACATAAATCAATTCCCGCCGAATACGATGACATTTTAAACGTGCCTGAGCTCAACTTTTTTGCGCACGGTTAAATGGTTTCAAGTATTGCTATCTAATATGAATAATTCTATTTATTATTAATCATTTTTTGCATACAGTTAAATAGTTTCTAGTATTGCTATGTATCAGTAATAATTTAAAATAAGTCATCTGTTTGTACACATTTAAATAAATATACATTATATGTAAGTGAATTAGAATAAATCTGCTTGCTCACCGAGTATTGCTATAGTTTCTACACTGTTAAATGGTTTCAGTTATTGCTATATAACGGTTATACTTCTAGTCACTATTAATTATTTGTTTGCACACAGTTAAATGAATACAGTTGGTTGGTTGGTTGTGTTTTATTGCATATCAACCTTCGTAAGTTATTTAACGCCAAATCCATTTTTGTGAAAATAGTTCTATTTCAAACAATTCAGTTTAGCATAAAATCGCTGTTTTAAATATGAGTACAGTTTAATTTTGAAAAAAAATTCCATTTCAAGCTATTCAGTTTAGTCAAGCAGTTCTAAATCAGCTATTTCTGTTTAGTTAAATGTCAAAACGGTTCTATATTAAACAATTCAGTTTAGTGTAAGCACAGTTTCAATGTCAAAAAACAGTTCCATTTCAAATAGTTCAGTTTAGACTAAGCACGCTCTTCAAATGTAAGTAGAGTTTGATTGTCAAAACATTTCTATTTCAAACTATTCAGTTTAGTCAAACAATTCAGTTTAGCATAAGTATGCTGTTAGTTCTATTTAACCCATTGATAGGGCCCTATCAGGTGCTACCATTCCGGGCCAGAGTAGACCTGGGAGCAATGGCAAAGATGGGGTACTCCGCATTTCCCAAAGCTCCAGCATCACTGGAACCTCATCATCAGATTGTTTAGTGTCATATCTAGGACACTCATTGGATGGAGTCATACCCCTCTGCAGAGGTGCAGTCTGCATATTCTACAGCAACACCCGACTGGACAATAAATGGATACAAGTATTGCGATTTAATACTAATTATTCATCATTACTCATTTTTTGCACATAGTTAAATAGTTTCATGGATCATTAACAATTCAATTAAACATCAGTCATTTGTTTAAAGACAGTTAAATGATCTAACAAATTTATTTCGAACAATTCAATAAAACATTATTTGTTTGCTTAGAATTTAAAAGTCAAATAGAACTCTTCGGCCCATCGATAGGACACTGTCAGACTCTACCACTCCGGGTAAGAGTAGACCCGAGAACAATGGAAATAAAAGGGTATTCCACATTACCAAAAGCTCCAAGACTGGAACCTCATTATTAGATTTTTTAATTTCCTAACTCTAGTCGAGGAGATTTTTATCCCTTTGCAGAGATACAGTGGGTGTATTTTATAGCCTTAGCCGACTGGGCTGCTTTCTTCTGGGATCTGTTGAAACGGCAACAGTCTACTATTCTTTTCCGTTAGTTAGCTAAAACCAAATCTGGACTTTTATCAGGCATCAAAGTCCCAGTCAAAAGTTCTGTTTGTGCATTTACCATTTGTATCTATGGTCAAATTTTAGTCGTTTCCACAATTCCCAACAGATCACCTTCCCACTCAGTAACGCCTACATTTGTACTTCTTCTGTGAGTCAGCTACATTCGCTTGTTATGTTGGATATTGACTTGAAGACCCCTTTGATATCTGTCGATGTAGCGGCATGTGTCAGAACCTGGTTGAACGAAAATAACAGGAAATGCACCTGGTACCTAAAGTAAATAAAACGCAGTTGTTCTCGGCGGAAATGCCACATCGGTTGCATGGGTGGCATGCTAGAAGGAGTCGTGGCACCGAGCATTGAGTAGACGGCTGGCTGGAGGAGGTGTAGCCACATTAATTGCATGGGTGTCTGGGATGTTATATAACCAGGAAGATTTTGATCGAAAGAAGAAGAGATCCACCGAAGATCCGTACATGTCTTCGACCCTCTTTTACTCCACTTCTCTGTTCATTACAATTAAATAGTTGACTGTTTCATCTCTTTCTCTTTACCCAGTTGGCTGGGAGAGGGGGGCGTAGAATACACCGACTGCTTCTCTGCAGAGGGGTAAGACTGCCTCCAACAAGTATCCTGGATATAACACTAAAAGATCTGATGGTGAGGTTCCAGTAATATCGTATCAATGAGGCAAATAGAACTAAATAATGGACGTATACTAAACTGAATTTTTTGAAATAGAATTGTTTTTGTATGCTAAATTGAATTGTTTGAAATAGAACTGTTTTGATATTGAAACTGTACTTACGCTAAACTGGATTGTTTGAATTAGAACTGTTTGACTAAACTGAATAGCTTGAAATAGAAATGTTTTTGACAATTAAACTGTGTACTTATGCTAAACTGAATTGTTTGAAATAGAACTGTTTATTTGTATAAAAATTGATTTGCCATAAATCCAAATAAACAAACTCTTTCTCTTTCGGCTTCGAAGTTAGCGAGTTCGAACTCCAGTCTCTCTATTACGTTTATTTTCGGATTAATACCCTCCGGAAAGGTATGAAACTCTTCATCCTCCCGGCTCTGAGTTAAATAGTATCACTGTTGTTTTTCTATAAGGCTAGATTTGGCATTTAATAACCTATGAAAATAATGTGGCATTAAACAAAGAAAACTAGCCAAACCATCTTTCTCTGCATAAGCCACACTTGTTATTTTCCTGCGTCTTATCTCTTTTTGCGTTAACAAAAATTTTATTATGATTTGACTTGGTTTGGTTTTATGGTATATCATCCATTTACCCAACCGCTCCACTCGGGCAGGATATGACACAAGGTCAATTTTTAAGCGGAGTTTAACAGGTTTGAATTCAGAGTTTTTCCTTCTCATAGACTAGTTGCCTCAACAAGGCTGAAGAAGCTAGTCTGCCCTACTATTTACCCATAGCTGGAGGGAGAATAATTGGATTCATACCTTTCCCAAGGGTATTAGTGCTATGTGAAATGCAATCAGTCTTGTCCAGGATTTGAACCTGTGTCACTGTGTCCATTTCCTATGACGATAAAATGGTTTTAAATGGTTTTATGGTATATCAGCCATTGTAAGTTATTTAATGCCAAATAATTTCTTATACATGTAAGCAGTTCTGTTTCAAACAATTCAGTTTAACATAAGTACACAGTTTAAATGTCAAAAACAGTTCTATTTCAAACAGTTCAGTTTAGCATATGTATACTGTTTAGTTCTATTTAACCCATTGATAGGACACTATCAGGTACTACCATTCCGGGCCAAAGTGGAGCTGGGAGCGATGGCAGTAAAGGGGTGCTCGGCATTCCCCAAAGTTCCAACATTACTGGAGCCTCACCATCAGATTGTTTTGCGTCCTATCCAGAACACTTGTCGAGAGAGTCTTACCCCTCTGCAGAGATGCAGTCGGTTTATTCTACAGCCCCCCTCTCCAAGCCGACTGGGTAAAGAGAAAGAGATGAAACAGTCAACTACATTGTTGTTTAACTGAGAAAGACGACAAGTATGTATGCAGTCGGTGTACTCTTCAGTCCCAGCCGACTGTGCCAAGTTGTAATTGAATTGCTAGACTAACTTGCTAGTCATTTACACTATGCCGATGTGGTTAAATTTATGCTTTATTGATGCTCGATTACTGTTTTTTAAACGTTTTGAATGTCAATTATTCATTGATCAGACATTTTATTTTCAATGTTTGAAAGTGCTATTATCTCGTTGAAAAACTTTTGCTTTGATTTCAAAGGCTTTTTCATGTTATCAAAAATAATTCCCAGTGTTTTCACAGTTCCTTATCAATTGATGTTCAAATCATTGAAACATGAGGAGAAATTTGAAAAAAAAATCAATCTATAAATCAATACAACGTCAGATAATTCTTGCACGGGGGAAACACTTGGCGAGCTCGGCTGATGCATCATTAGAGCTTGCTCACTGTACAAATTTCTCTCTCTCTCTCTCTCTCTCTCTCTCTCTCTCTCTCTCTCTCTCTCTCTCCTATCCATCCCAGTAGAGTCTTCAAACTACATCTAGTGTCCGCACAGACCTGATGTATGCATTTACCCAACCCCTCTGCGCGGGCAGGATGTGATACAAGGTCAATTTTTAAGCGAAGTTTAAAAGGTCTGAATTCAGAGTTTTACTTCTCCTAGACCGGCTACCATACCAAGTTTAATGAGCCCAGTCTGCCCTACTATTTGCCTGTAGCTGGAGGGAGAATAGTTGGATTCATACCTTTCCAAAGGTTATCGGCACTTTGTGAAATGCAAACATGATTTGAATTCGGGTCCCCGTGTCCATCTCCAACGATGAAAACCATTACACTACGGGCAGCTCCACAGAGCTGATGTAAGTAATTTCTTGCCGGTCGGCCAACACTTGTGTGTCCATATGTAGGAGTCCTTTGGAGAACGTCACTTCGTTTTACTTGAATGGTTTCCGTACAACACTTGTTTTGTAGGGTGCTGCTTCGAGGATTTGTTCAAAACAGCCGTCAGTGTCTTTGTGTAGTTCCCATCTAGCGTCTCCTCCAGGGTTTTCGTTAGTCTAATTGGTGCACTCTCACTGTAGTAATGACACAGCTCATATTTCTGGCCTTCTGCGAAACGAATCTTTGTAAATGTCATTAGATAATTTTGAACTTAGAACCTCAGATCGTTTTTCATTCATAAAAAAAGGGGAGAAATTTCTGCCAAACTCAACAGAAAGGTAAATACAATTGATCAGAGGAGACAATTGAGGAAAATCCTCCCAATATAATTATTTCCCTTAAATTTCACTTGGCAAGTATAAAACGAAAATTATTAAAAGTAATATGTTCCTTTTTCTTTTTTTCAAATGATTAACAATAAAAATGTATCTTCTCCACGTAAATAATTTTCTTTTGCGTACCACCCTGGCATATGTGCCATAGATTTACCATCCCTGAGATTGTGGATAAAAACGTTCGAGTCTAGACCATATCGGGGCAGTTGGGAGAAGAAGAAGAAGAAGAAGAAGAAGAAGAAGAAGAAGAAGAAGTAAGGTTGAAAGACAAAGAAATAGAGGAAATAAGAAAAGATATAAGGAGAAAAAGAAAGGCTACAAAACTGTTAGAAAAAGAGCAAAAAGAGGCAGAAGGATCGGATGAGGAGAAGTAGAACATTTTTTTTTTAATTTGGAATTTTTAAAATTTGGATCTCTAAACTTCATAAAATAGACCCGTGACTTCTCCAGTTTTGACCAAAACTGGAGACTGATTTCTTAGATACCAAAAAAAAAAAAAAAACACACAATGTGGGAGAAGTCGGTTAGCCGGCAAGACTGGACCAATACTGCCACAATTGCGGACCAATACTGCCACAATTTGCCAACAAGCAACTTTGGAATACATCTACGCTATTTCAGAAAAAAAACTGTCTGTTGGATTGCGTATTAACAGACGACTGAAAATATAATGTTATCTTTCTGAAGTAATTACCAAGTATTGATTTAGAAATCAAACTGCTTGAAAAAAGAAAACTATTCTCTGAGTCGACGATAAAGTTCTAATTTATTTTCCCAGAATAAATTATTTGTATTAAGAAAAGTTGCTTAAAGCTATAAATGTGTGGAAAGGATTATTTTTTACTAACTTCTCACATCAACATTAGGAAAAGAAAAAAAATCTTTGCACAAAACATATACACAACTATAACTGCTTACAAATTATTTGTATTAGATAGGAGTACTTGAAACCATATAACAATGTACTAACAAACGATTATTATTAAATAATAAATTTCTTTAAATCATATAATTTTGTATAAATTATTAATAGTTTGGTTGGTTGGGTTTTATGGCATATAAACTATTAAAGGTTATTTAATGCCAAATCCTCTTTATACATATTATATATGATTTGTAAACGCATAGTTTGTAGACAATATTTTTAGATGACCCAAGGCTCATTTGTTTGCGTACGGGTAAATGGTCATTCGTATAATTTGTATTCCAGTACTTAGTGGGTAGTCTTATTTTTATGTGAGTCAGTGCTAATTTATTTACTTACAGTTAAATGGTCATGAATATTCTAACCCGAACAATTCTATTTAGTATTAATCATTTGTTTGCATTCACTTAAATGGTTTCAAATATTGCTTATAATTTATTTACACGCGGTTAAATGGTTTCAAGCATCGCTATATAACATTAACAATTCAATTTAGGCACACAGTTAAAGAGTTTCTAGTATTGCTATTCAATACTAATAATTCTATTAAACGATTCTCATTCGTTTAAGCACAGCTAAATTGTTTCAGTTATTGCTATGTATCTCTAAATTAAACAACAGTCATCTGTTTACATACAGTTAAATGTCCAAACAGATCTGTTTCTAACAATTCAAATTAACGCAAGTTATTTGTTTGCACACAGTTTAAATATCAAAGAGTTCTATTTGACCCATTGATAGGACCCTAGCAAGTGCTATCACTCGGGTAATAATGGACCTGGGAGCAATGAAAATGGAATCTTTTAACTGTATTCAGATAAAACACTTATTGCGGAATACTTGAAACCATTTACCTGTTGGGAAAATAGAATTATTGCTTTAAATAGCCATACTTGGAGTCATTTTACTCTGTGTAAATGAATGAATAGTGTTGAATAAAATATTTAGTGTTAAATAGCAAAATTTGTAACCACTTCACTATGTGCAAACAAATTATTAATATTGAATATAATTATTCATTTAGATTGCAATACTTGAGCCATTTAACTATGTGCAAAAAATGAGCTTTGGCTCGTTTACTAATGTTATCAACAAAATGTATTTAAAAACGGGATTTGGCATTGAATAACCTACAATGGTTAATATGCCGTAAAACCCAAGCAAACCAAATCATATATATTTAATATATATGTATAAAGAGGATTTGGCATTAAATAACCTACAATGGTTAATATGCCGTAAAACCCAAGCAAACCAAATCATATATATTTAATATATATGTATAAAGAGGATTTGGCATTAAATAACCTACAATGGTTAATATGCCGTAAAACCCAAGCAAACCAAATCATATATATTTAATATATATGTATAAAGAGGATTTGGCATTAAATAACCTACAATGGTTAATATGCCGTAAAACCCAAGCAAACTAAATCATATATATTTAATATATATGTATAAAGAGGATTTGGCATTAAATAACCTACAATGGTTAATATGCCGTAAAACCCAAGCAAACTAAATCATATATATTTAATATATATGTATAAAGAGGATTTGGCATTAAATAACCTACAATGGTTAATATGCCGTAAAACCCAAGCAAACCAAATCATATATATAAAGATTTAGCATTAAATAACCAACAATGGTTGATATGTCATCAAACCAAACCAAACCAAATATATCTGATCTGATATATATGTATAAAGAGGATTTGGCATTAAACAGCCTACATTGGGTGATATGCCGTAAAATCAACCCAACCAAACCGAATCAAACATTTAGAAATTAATCAAATTTTCATATTAGGATCTGCGAGACTAATTTACTTATTAAACCATATTTCAATTCACGAGTCGTGTTAAGATTTATTTGTTTGGTTTTATTTTATTTATAAGGATCTTTTACAATTTCAATGACAATAAACTCCTTGATCCACCCATGTACTAAAGCCCCACAGCTTTTTGCTATTTCGGTCAAGCACCGGGCCACCTAGCATACGTGCTGAGGGTCAAACAATAACAAGCATAGACTTACGTTGCACTATACCCTCAGTTACTGTGACTCAATGATCAGCAAGGTGACCTTAACAAGGTAGAGTGTTTGCCAATGGTCCGGGAGACCTGGGTTCAATCCCAGGTCGCGTCATACCAAAGACATTTAAAATGTTACTTGATACCTCCTTGCTAAACACTCAGCAATATAAGGTACGTATCAAGGGTAAAGTGGAGAAATCCAGTGAAAAGAGTAACGCCCTCCCCTACACCCCGGTGTAGTAGCTATTGAAACATGAGCCTTCTGATCGCCCTCGACTAAGGGAGACAACTTTACTTTTAAATTACATTGCACAAAGTGATCCTATGATCACCTTGGACCAGCAGCACACGATCCAAAGTTCATGCACGACATACCCATCCCTTAAATCCTCTCTAGTGTGAGGCACGGATAAATATCAAATTCCTTGATCCACCCGTTCTTGATCTGTTTTGGCCCGATCTACAGATCAGATTATTCTGTTTAAAAATTATTTCGATTGGATAGGAATATTTAATAACGTAATGAAGTGTATAAGCAAATAGATAAATTAAAAATGCAATCTTAAAAATATGCAAAGCAAAATTGATTTTTAAATTAAATCATCGCAAAAAAATATAACTGAGTACGAACTAATTATATTGGGAATAATTTCTTGAAGCTATAATTGTTTACTCAAGATTATTAGTTACTTGAAACTATATTCATGCTTGCAAGTTATTGCTGTTAGATAGGAATACTTGAAACCATTTTACCGTGCAAACAAATGATTGTAATTAAATTGTAGCATTTGCTTTAAACTATATAAAAGTTAAGTTGGCGACCTGAGTCGAGGGTGACCCGAAGGCTCCCTTTTCAATAGTTACTACCCCGAGGTCTGGGGGAGGGCGCTACTCCATTCCCTGGATTGCTCCACTTTACCTTTGATTCTTACCTTATAGTACTGAGTGCTAAGCAAGGAGGCATCAAGTACCATTTTTTGAGTCTTTGGTATGACTCATCCTGGGATTGAACCCCAGTCTGGCGAACACTCTACTCATTAGGCCAATAACATACATGTAAATTTAGAAAATCAAAACACAGCATTTTATTCCTCTTTTTGAAAACAATAAACTTGTTGATCATATCATTTATCAATTATAATATTCAAAAATAGAATATTGAATTTAAGTAATCACGGTCAAGAGCTCAATGCAAATAAAAACCACAGAGCAAATTGTTTTTAAAAAACAAAAAAAAAAACAAAAACAATCGGTCACTTTAAGATAATAAATTTATTTCCATCCTGTAAAAAGCATTGATATAAATCAATGCTTTAAAAAATCAACAGGATTTCATCAGATCAAACAAAATAGTGGATTAAAATAACTCTTTCACATTTACAACCAGATTTTTAAAAAAAACAACAAAAAACAACACAACCTTTTTTCTCCTACATAAAAGTAACTCTTCCAATTCAAGTAGCAATAAGTATTATATATATATATATATATATATATATATATATATATATATATATATATATCCTGTCTGAAGTTATTAAGTAAATCCCATTGACTTCAATAATTCAAATCTGGTTTGGAAAAGAAATTGTCAGATTTTAAACAATCAATGTGGATGTCAAAACAAAGCCAAAGTTGAAATTTTAGGTAGTATCCATATGTTTTATTGAAGTTCATGGAGTCATTTGATATATTCTAAAAAAACTGCCGCTTGAAGTTATTTGGCAAAACCAAATAATCACATTTTACTTTAATTAAAAAGTAACAAAATCATCCAAAATTGATCGACATCTATAACAGAACAAATAACAAACACATAAGTATTTGAATCCTTTTGATTTTAATATTGCGACCCTTCGTCTTTATAAAAGCCTATTATACATTGATTTTATTAACTTTTTTTTACTTCAGCGGGTTCAATTTCAGACATGGTAGTTTTAATTACTTCCCAAAGGTCTGCATTGTTGTTGTATTGTTTTCCACCTTCATATAATTCCATTTTCACAATTGACCTTGGAAGATTTTCGATCAGATTCAGATTAAAACTTGATGGTGTCTATTCCATTATCTTCTCTCCTGTATCTTTTTCATCCTGAAAGAACTGTCGTGCATGATTACGCAGTTCTATTTGAAACTATACAACTGGGACTTGTTCTATGCAAAGAAAATCTTGTCAAGAAAATCGCAATTGATAGTATTGTTCAACTTAATTCCTTCATCAACTTTGAATAGTCCAATGATAATTTGGTTGACAATTCCAGCCCATATTATCTCACTGCTACCTCTTTGTTGCCTTGTTATAGCCACAAGCACGTCTGAATTGGAAAGAAATCCATCCTTTGGCCATTTCTTCAGGTTCATCAAATATCACTTGAAATTCTTCCGTGAAAACTGCTTTATAAAATTCATTTTTTCCTGTATTTCTTGGCCCAGTTTTGACCCTTTAAAAACCGTTGACAAAAAGCCAGGCGTGTGACAACCTATGACGGCGGATATATACGCCTCCATGTGTCTCCGACCTATCACTGTGATCACTGAGATGCTGATCTCGTCTTGAACCATCCTTGCTAGATTGACGCCATCTGAAAGGAGTAAAGAGGCGCACAAGTAACAAACAAATCCTTGTGCATCTTATTAAAACCTAAAAAAAACCTTCTAAAGGTTTCTCTCGCGAAACATGTTTTCTAACAACGAAAAATATTCAGACTGGTAGGACATCGCGCAGGATTAAAAGTTCCAACAAACGTACAACCTTAACCGACAATGAATAATAGAATAATCCTGGACAAACCCAACTCAAAGAGATCCGAAAAGAGCACCATAATATCTATGGAGGTCCAAAAATACAGCATTGACGTTCCGGTTTGGGATGAGGCCAGGTTTGCTGAAAACGGTAGCATCAGAGAGGATACAGGCTTCACCTTCTACTGAACCGAAAAAACTTCAACAGAGAGAAGTGAATTTGGTGTGGCTTTTGTGATGAGGAATGATCTGCTAAATATGTCTGAGGATCCCAAACCAGTAAGTAGAAGACTTATCACGCTGAGGTTTCCATTAGTCGATATCAGATGTTGTATCTTGATCGTTGCTTTTGCCCTATGACTAACAGCCATGAAAAATAAGCTGTTTCTACGACCAACTCGACCAGATGGAAACAAAATAGTCCTTCTTGGAGCTTTTAATGCTTGAGTTGGCCAATAATACTATACCTGGCCGAAGGTTCTTGGCAAGATTAACACCAACGGTAATTTGGTATTATCCATCTGCACAGAGCACCAGGTGGCTATAATCAACACCTACTTCAAACACAATCAAATCCACCAGAACTCCTGGATTCACCCAAGATCCAAACACTGGCAATTCATTGACTACATCATCATGTGACAGCGTGATCTGCCAGACTTTCTGAATACAGAAGCGATGAGAAGAACCAATTGTAATATTGATCATGTTATGATCAAGTTCACTACCAAATTACGAGTCAGACGGAAAATAAAGACTGACAAAATGTCAGTCAGGAAGTTAGCAACCAACACGATCTGGATCAACAGAATCCGGTATGACCAACAAGCCTTGCTAAACGATAGACTAGCTAAAGTTGCAGCTAGTTCTGTCGAAGAAAAGTGGAACGCCTTCGAATAAATCGTATACAAGTTATCTAAAGAAAAACTCGGCACTACAGTAAGGAAGTACGAAGAATCGTTTGACGGAAACAGCATGGAGATGGAAGAGGTTATTAACAACAGGAAACAAGCCAGGAATAACATCCTCAGCAAGAACACCAAGTTTGTTAAAACCTGATATAGAACATGCTGTCAACTTCTCCGACAGAGATGTAGAGAACTAAAAAATAAATGGTTGTTGACAAAAGCAGCTGGAATCCAGACACTTTTAGACTCTAATGAACCCAAAGTTATTTTTACGAAAGCATGAGAGCTGTGTGGGTGCCGAGAGTAAACGGCCCAGAATAACTAGTTGCCCTCGACAACAAAACAATAATCACTAAGATACTCGAGATTCTTACCAGGTGGAAAGACCACTTTGCAGTACAGATCAGTGAACCGTCAATAGTGGAACAACATGCGGTTGACAACATTAAACAAAGACCAACCCGACAATGGATGTAAATGCCCAGACTTAGAACAAGTGGGTTAGGTTATTTCTCTGCTCCGTGACGCGAAATCTGGTGTAGACGGACTGCACCTAGAAGTTATTAAGAGAAGATGTTGGATGCTTGTCGAGAGACCCCATACAATCATTAGAGGTGCTTAGGAAAACTTGGAAGTCTCAGCAGACTGGAAGGATGCCCAACTTGTCACCGGCTTCAAGAAGGGAGACAGACGAGATTATTGCAATTACCACAGTATCTTGCTTCTCTTTATAACAAGGATAGTGTTCGCCCACATCCTTGTGAATAGATTATCAACCCAAGCAGAGGATCTCCTACCTGAGGCACTATGTGGATTCCTCGCAAACCGATGAAAAACAGACAAATAGAGGAGAAATACATTGAACAAAATACGCCACTCTTCTTTATACTGGTCGACATCACAAAAACTTTCGACATTGTGAACAGGGAAGTGGTACAGATTATCCAACGAAAACTAGAGTAACCTGACCATTTCGTCAAGCTTGTATCTACCTTGCATACAGAAATGAAGGCAACAGACAGCTTAAGTGGAGAACTCTCGGAACCATTTGAAGTTAGGAACGGAATGAAACAGGGCTATGTTCTTACTCCCACACTGTTCTGGGTTTTTTCTTTCTATTGTCTTGTCTGATAGCTTCATTGATTCCACCCAAGGAGAATGAATACAGAGTATACCTAGGGCTAAACTGTTTAATGACTCGACCTGTTGATTGAACTCCGGTCTCTCAGACCATTGGTGAACACTGTTAGAGTGTTTACAATAATGCTTATGGGCCGGTTTATACCAAGGTCGAGATATGCCAAAAACTAAAAAAATTGGGAATAGGGAAGCGCTAAAGAACGTCCAACGGAAACTAGCATGCACTGACCACTTCGTCAAACTCGTATCTTCCTTGCATGCAAGAATAAAGAATAGCTTTGGTATTAAATAACCTGTTACGGTTGATATGTCGTTAAACAATAGAAGCCAAAACACTAGCATCAGGGAGGGTATATGAAATTACTTCAACCACTGAGCAGTACTGTAAAGAAGAAAAGGGAAAGGGGAAAAACAAGAAACAGAGACAACGAGGAAGTAGAGAAAGAACAAAAATAGATAGGGGAAACAAGAAGAAGGGACAACAAGGAAGTTGTGAAAGAACAAAAAAGAGAAGAAAAACAAGAAGAAGGGACAACAGGGAAGTGGTGAAAGAACAAAAAAGAGAGGAAAAACAAGAAGAAGAAAGGACAACACGGAAATGGTGAAAGAACAAAAAAGAGAGGAAAAACAAGAAGAAGAAAGGACAACACGGAAATGGTGAAATAACAAAAAAGAGTGGGGGAAAGCAAGAAGAAGAAGAAGAAGAAGAAGAAGAAGAAGGGATAACAAGGAAGTAGAGAAGAAAGAACAAAAAAGAAAGGTGGCAAACAAGAAGAAGAACCACACAGCGAAGAAGTAGAGAAAGAAATCAGAAAAAAAGGACACAGAGGAAGAAAACGAAAAATAGAAAAGTATGAAATGTTTGGGATGAAAGGAAAGAAGAAAAAGAAAGAAAAGTAGGAGCAACCAAGAAGAAAAACAAAACAAGTGGAAAAGACGAAGAAAATGAAAGCAGAAGAAGGAGACTGAAAATTTCGGGTTATTTTTTGAAGTAACAGCCAAGTATTGATTTGTAAATCAAATCTCCATTGAAAAATAAAACTAATCTATTTGTCTACTCTGGTATCATAACTTATTTTCCCTGCAAATAAAAGATAGTCAATAGAAAATCCCAGATAATAGGATTTTTCGCATGTGAGTAACTAACTTTCATTTTTGAACTTCTCTATCAATGAGCACGAGACTTTAATAAGGAAACGTATAATTCTATGAAATCCAAATTAAATTAGTGATTCGTTTCATTAAAAGATAGCTAACGTATTTGGTCTAATACATTACGCTGAGCAAACATTTGACTTTAAACACATTGGCATTATGTATCTTTTTTTTTTTCAAAGTAATTAGAAATCGATATTTTTCTCAGTATCTATATTTATAATACATAGACATTCGTTGTGCTAAAATAAGATTAGTAAATGACTATATTACAAGGCTATAATTAGAACCGACCTGGTAGAGTTTTTCACGGGGCGCGAGTATGTGGTGGCCTGAATTACGACAAACCTACAGGGGGGGCGCCCGTAGTTGAAAATGGAATCGACTATCCGAGTTCAAATCCTGAAACGGGGTTACTTGCATTTTACATAGCACTTCTGCTCTCGGGAATGGTATGAATCTAACTAACCCCCCAACCAGCTATGGGTAAGTAAGTGGGGTAGAGTCGTCTCTCTCTAACCTTGATATAGCAATAAATCTGGGAGCAGAAAAACTCTGAATTCAAACCAGCTGTATTCCGAATGAACGTTCACTTGTGTCACATACTAACTGTAGCGGAGGGGCTGGATAAATACATCATCATCATCATCATCATCATGTCGTGCCGCTAGCACGGATATCCCTGACTCTCACTCGCCACTTCTCCCTATCGTTCATCGCCTCTGGCAGGTCTTCAGGGCTACATCCCGTATCCTTACATAACTGCTGTATGTATGTTCGAGCTGGTCTATGTTTGGGGGCTAGAATTAAGGGTCTGCAATAATTAGATAATTAATCACTATATCAGTTGTGAATACTACTGACACATGGAAAATCACTTTGATCAATTAGTGTTGAGCTTCACCGACTCAGCTCTAGATGCTGCTCGGTCGATGGACCAGATTTACATTCTGGATTGTGCTGTAACATTCTTACTACATATCAGTCAAAGACAAAGTCCTGATTAGTTTGGCACAAGGTCAGAATTATGGGGTCCTCAGTGACAACTAAACTTATGAGTTCTGCCAGCTCAGCTCGCTAACGATTGCACTACGCCAGGCGCCCATTATCGGTGCAAAATAATATTTTATTTGGCTGTTTAATTTGGGATAACACCAGAAGTATAGAAAACACACTGAGAAACAACTACACTTGTAAAAGCCTGCTATCTTAGCTCCTTAACCATTACATAGAAGGCAGCTGTACGGCTACTTGCCTCCTATCTCTAAAACCATCAAAATAATACAAACGGAACATGCAGAACACTGCTGAAGAGGCAAGGACGAACTCATAAGTGACGTTTTCTCATAGACCTCTACACATAGTTGTGCCAGTGGTGGTCGACCAGCAATAATTTACCGACAATAGTTATTCATAGACACAAGATGCAGTTTAAAAGACCCGTCAGGATATATCGACTGTATCTCTGCAGAGGGTTAAGACCCCCTCAACGAATGTTTTGAATATAACACTAAACTATAGGATAGTGAGGCTCCTGTAATGCTGAAGCTTTGAGGAATGCGGAGTATCCATTCATTGCCATCACTCCTAGGTTCACCCAGGCCAGTAGTGGTAACAGTTGATAGGGTCCTATTTATGGGTCAAATAGAATTGTTTGACATTTAAATTGAGTGGAATCAATTGACTTAAGCTAAACTGAATTCTTTGAAATACAACTGTTTAATCATTTAACTGTGTGTAAGCAAATGACTGACGTCTAATTCTGCGAGCAATATTGAACAAGTCCTGGAGACAGCACCCCACAAAACAGCAGTTATACGGCCACCGACCACCCATTACGAAAACTATCAAAATTAGACGAACCAGACACACGGGACATTGCTGGAGTAGTAGGGACGAGCTCATAAGTGATTCGCTCCTGTGGACCCCTTCTCATGGACGAGCAAAGACAAAACGTCCAGCCCGAACTTGCATACCGAAAGCAATGGATGATAGGGGGTGGCGAGAGAGGGTCAGGAATATCCGTGCTGGTAGCATAACATGATGATGATGATGATATTAGTCATATATAGCAATACATTTGACTTTATTGACATGGAAAAGTGAATTGTTTGAAATAGAACTGATTGATCATTTAACTGAGTGTAAACCATTTAACTTCGATGACATTTTTACAAATCGTATATATTCAATATATATGAATAAACCAGATTTGACATTAAATAACTTACAATGGTTGATGCCATAAACCATAGCAAATCAAACCAAACCAAACCAAAGTTTAGAATACGCTGACTGCATCTCTGCAGAGGGGTAAGGACTTACCAACGACTATTCTGAGTATGATACTAAACTGGATCTGATACTGACGCTCTAGTTCTAGAGTCTTGTGGAATGTGGAATCACCTCTTCCTTGCCATTACTCCCATGTCCACTCTGACTCAGAGCGGTTGTGCCTATAAGGATCTCATTCATGGGTCAAATAGAACTGTTTAATATTTTACTCTACTGTAAACCATTTCACTGTATGTAAACAAATGACTGATGTTAGATTGAATGATTGATATTGCATAGCAATATCTGGAACCATTTAACTGTGTGCAAATGAATTAATTTTGTTGAATAAAGTTATTAGTGTAAAATAGCAATACTTGAAACTATTCAACAGCGTGAAAATGAATGAATAGTGTTGAATAGAATTATAAGGGTTAAATAACAATACTAGAAATCATGTAACTGTGGGCAATTCTTCAAACCACTTCACTGTATGCCAATAAATGAGTGATATTTGATAGAATTAATAGCGTTAGATCAAAATACTTGAAACCTTTTGATATTCTCCAAAGCTTCAAAACTGGAGCTTCACCATCAGATCGTTCAGTGTCATACTAAGGATACTGGTTGGGAGTGATGACCTTTCCCATCTACAGAGATGCAGTCGGCGTATTTTACAGAGTAGAGCAATACAGAGAATAAAAGTAACGTAGGCGACCTTAGTCGAGGGAAACCCGAAAGTTCCCTTTTCAATAGCTACTACAAGGGGGTCTCGGGTAGGGCGCTACTTCTTTCCCTGGATTATTCCACTTTACCCTTGATTCTTATGTTATAATGCTGGGTGTTAAACTTGGCGGCATCAAGTATCATTTTTGAGTCTTTGGTATGACTCAACCTGGGATTGAACCCTGGTCTTCCGGACCATTGGCGAACACTCTACTCATTAGGCCAATGGCTCGGTATAAATGGTTGGTCAATGTCTCTTATCAATATCTAGTCTTCAACATTTACTGACAGTCACAAGTCGGTGCTTTCTATAACCAAAACTTCAAATCTAAAATATCCGACATGGATTTAGTATTTAATTGGAATAATATATATATATATATATATATATATATATATATATATATATATATATATATACCAACACCTCCGCACGAGCAGGATGCGACACAAGGTTTATTATATAAGTGGAGTTTAACAGGTTTAAATTCAGTTTTGCTTCTGCTAGACTAGTTGTCATACCAAAGTTAAAGGGCTCAGGCTGTTTTGGAAGGTGAGTAGTTGGATTCATGCCTTTATCAAGAGTATTAGCATTAGGTAAAAGGTAAACAACCTTTCCAGGATTTGAACTCAGGTCGCCTTGTATAATTCCTACGACGGTAACCATTACACTACAAATGCCTCTCTCTCTCTCTCTCCCTCTCTCTCTCTCTCTCTCTATATATATATATATATATCCCAGAATACAACGTTACATTGCTATATGTTTCTGATAAGAATACCAAAGATGGCCTAAAATGACCTGCCGATATGGCGTACAAAAAACAAAACAAAAACAAAACAAATAAAAAAACCTAAGAAGATAACCTAACAGCCACGCGAAACCTATGAGTATCCAATAGTTCGCTTTAAATGTGAATTGTGTGATAGGTGCATGCCAACCGATATAGTAATACAAACTTAACCCTTGACCCCCGCCATAGTTGTTGGACGAAATGCTCTGTCTATCTCTAATAAGCTGTAAGTGGAGTAGTGTTAATTAGGTCTCGCTTAACTACCCAGCACCCGATCTTCAGTAGGCCAGAGGATCTGATCATTTGAAATCGTTTAGCGGAAAAAAACAGAGTCGAACTGGTATCATCATGGAGCAGAAGCAGGGATCCAAAGCTCTTTGAGATGATGATTGTGCCATCAGGGGAGTAAATTCCTGATGGGCTTGAACAGTTCAATACTGGACTCTCAGAACAGTTCACCGCTATAAAATGTCGCTGAGATCTAATTGATGCATCTAAGAACCGGCCAATATTATACCACATATAGGAGGCATTTTAAAGCCGAATCAAAAAACTGTCAACCTGAAAAGATTTTACAGACAGGGGATAAATAAATATCATATAAAAGAAAATAAAAATGGAAAAGAGAAGAAAGAGAGTGAGAGGAGAGAGTGAGAAAGAGAGAGAAGTATGTGAAGGAAGCGACAGAAAAATGAACAGACAACTGCTTATCGTGTACGTCTTTATTCTAAACAGATTGTCAATAATATACTTGCCAAATAAATAGACAACTGCTTAATGCATACATCTTTGTTCTAAACAGATTGTCTATAATATACTTGCTAAATAAATAGACGACTGCTTATGTTGTCCTTCATATTCTTAATAAAGACTTTTGATTTCTTTAGTTTATTTTCTACTTCCGTTCATGTGTTAATAATATTTTGTTGTTTATTTTTATCAATTCATATCTCTTCGTTTCTCCTAATCTTTCCGATTGACCAAAGCCCAAAAGAATTGCCATTATTTTTTTTATTTCCTTTTTATTTACAGTATGCACGTGATAATAGATTCTAAAATCTAAAAACTGGCCCAGTCGGCTGGGGCTGTAAAATACACCGACTGCATCTCTGCAGAGGGATAAGACTTTCCCAACAAGAGTTCTGGATATGACATTTAACAATCTGATAGTGAGGCTCCAATAATGCTGAAGTTTTAGGGAATGCGAAGTTACCCTTCAATGCCATCACTCCCAGGTTCACTCTGGACCGGAGGGGTAGCACCTAATAGGGTCCTATCTATGGGTCAAGTAGAATAAAACTGCATTTATGCTAAACTGAATTGTTTGAAATTAACTGTTTTTACATTTAACATTCTGTTTAAAATGTGTACTTATGCAAAAGTGAATTGTTTGAAATAGAACCATTTTGATATTTAAGTGTTTGTAAACAAAAAAATTCTACTTATACTAAACTGAATTGTTAGAAACTTTTACCAGAATGATTTGATTCGGTGTTAAATGACCCGAAAAGAATCGATACGCCGTAAAACCAACCAACCAACCAAGTCTAAAACGTTACATTTGTAAGACTGCTAACAAAAGTCATTTGTTTCGTGTGGTGAGAAATTGTTGCGTATGCATTTATTCAACCCCTCCTCCCATTGAGCAGGATGCGACACAAGGATATTTTAAAGTGGACTGCTGTTCGTTTGAATTCAATTTTCTTTCTCCTAGATTCGTTGCCTTACCAAAAATAAAGAACCTATTTAACGCTATGATTTACCCGGAGTGGTCGTACCTGTGGTGTGGTGGCTAACGTGCTAGACTGCGATATAGTACCACGTGAGTTCGAATTCCAGTCACGCTGAGCCCAGTCGGCTGGGACTGTAGAATACACCGACTGCTCCTCTGCAAGACCCCCACGACGAGTGCCATGGATGACATCAAACAATATGATAGCGAGGCTCCAGCATTACTGGAGCCTTGGGGAAAGCAGAGTACCCCTTCATTGCCATTACTCCCTAGTCCACTCTGACCCGTAGTGGTAGCAACTAATAGGGTCCTATCTATGAATCAAATAGAACTAAACTGTGTGCAAACAAATGACTGGTGTTAAATTGTGACTTTTATATAGCAATACTTGAAAACACAACTGTATGTAAAAAAGATTTCATGCTCGTTTAAAAATGTTAGCAACAAAATGTGTTTACAAATCATACATATATTTGATATAGATATATATGTATAAACAGGATCTGGCATTAGATAACATAGAAGGGTTGATATGCTATAGAACCAAACCAGATCAATCCTGTCGTACTGTTGTGTTCACTTTCGGACTAATACCCTTGGAAAAGGTATGAACCCCCTTATCTCTCCAGCTATGGGTTAAATAGTACCCTTACTATTCTTCTACAAGAGTGGCTTCGGCATTAAATAATCCATGAAGGTTGATATGCCATTAAATAAAGAAACAAAACAAAACAAAACCTACAGTTGATCCATTGCTAAGAGGGGAACAGATGGATACATGCCTATTCCAAGGGGTGAAACGTAAAAAAAAAAACTCGTCCAGTATTTGAACTGGAGTCGCCCGATTCCATATCCTACGACGATAACCGTTACACAAAGCGTGCTTACAAAGATTTTCCTGATCTTCTCTTCAAGTTTTAAATTCAAAATATTTTCTCCTAGACAGGTTACATTACCGAGGCTAAAGAGCTTAGTCTATCATCCTAGACCGGTTGCTCTTTTCAAAGAAGAGACATCCCCACACTAAAAAGTGATTCTCTGAAACTAATGGAAAAGTTCACCCATTGGAAGCAGCGTCCCATCCATAGAAAATGACATCAATTTGCGCCTAGCTATAGCATGGACAGCTATCGATAGGCTGTTGGTCATATGGAAGTCTGACTTATCCGATAAAATAAAATGCAACTTTTCCAAGCAGCGGTCGTGTCCAGACTCCTATATGGATACACCATATAGGCGCTGACTAAGCGTATAGAGAAAAAGCTTGACGGCAGTTGCACAAGAATGTTGCAAGCTATATTGAACAAATCTCAGAAGCAACATCCCATAAAACAGCAACTGAAACAGCTACCAACCTCCCCTCTCTAAAACTATTCAAATTAGACGAACAAGACATCCGAGACACTGCTGGACAAGTAAAGACGAACTCATAAGCAATGTTCTCCTATGGATTCCCTCACACGGACGGGCAAGTGTTGGACAACCAGCTAGAACTTATCTACCACAGCTCCGCGCAGACTCAGGATTTACTCTAGAAGGGCTGCTGGAAGTGATTGACGATAGAGACGAATAGCGAGAGAAAATCAGGGAAATCCGAGCAAGCGGCACGGCATGATGATGATGAGACCAATTGCATTACCTAAGCTATAAAGCATAGTCTATCCTACGATTTATCCATCACTGAATGGAAGAAAAGGACTCATGCCGTTTCCTAAGCACTGTAATCAATAACTCTTCGTAGTTCTGTTTGTAGTTCAGCCTTTGTGTTTAATCTATAATTTAAAAGATATGGCTCAGATAGACACCAAGAAACAGAATAAGGAATTAGTTCATATATTTGATTTAGAGTTTGTGTTGAATAATTCTTTGTAGCTTAATTGGTTGAGCAACTGGTGTGTTTTAATCAGGCTTCTCGAAGACAACGGGAACGTATATTCGCATCTCGCCAAACTGTTCCGTATTTTATGATTTACAGCATCGTAGAAATGCTAATATACTCAGAGGAGCCGTGGTCCGAAAAATGTTGGGAACTGTTCATATAAATAATAGTTTATATATATTTAACTTTTTTGTTAGGTATGAATCGTGAGACCGGAGAGTTGCTCGATCATCGCTGCGGGAAAAGCACAAGTGCCATTCAAAACATCGGACGTTACGGGTTGGTGTACTTCAGCAGCAACAATGAAACCGTTGGATCCGGTTTCAAGTTCCGGTACCGGTCAAAACCAGGTAATTTTTATTTCTGTGATATCGAAACCCAAACTTTTTTTTGAAAATTTAAATTAAAAATTTAAATGAAGACGCATGTATAGCAGGGAAACTTATACAAACAGTATTTCCCATAAATAACTGACCACGTGCCAGATTAAGGTTTATAGATACAGTATCGCCATAAAAATTTCGCCCTACTAATTAAAAAAAAATAAAAAGCTGATTTACATTTAAAGATGCCACGATGTTATTGTTTCTCATAAAACAATATACAGTCAAAACAGATAAATTTAGGTATTATTTATTACCAAGCTCTGCAGCAGTAAAACTCTGCGAGCAAGAACAAAATCAAGTCTGATTTGAAAATGTACAATTATATAGAATTTTATGTGGGAGTATACTTATTTTTTTAATAGGTATATATTCATATTTTGGAATAATGATTGTTTTCGACTATTCTCATCTCCATTGTTGATTTTGAGATCCTTGAGAGAAGTTGTTGATATTGAATGAATATTTTCGCCTTTCCTCGTCATTTTTTTTAGTCAAAGACTTGGTGATTAGTTGTTCTAAATATTTAAAGAAAGTTTGGCACTATTTTCCCATGTCAGTATACACCATAAACGTGATATATTTTGCTCTCACTTTCATTTCACAATACAAAAAAACAGGCGCTTCACGTAGTGTAATGCTTAGTAAAGTAGACTAGCAAACCATTTCTAGTGAATTCGAGTCTCACTGGGGCCTCGAGTCACTAACAAAACTTGGTAAAAAAAAACCCTAAAAAATGCAATATTTTGAACAGATTACCATCTCTGACTACGTATCTCTGATATATCAATTGTTATTTAGATTTCCCCATTTTGTGATTTTAGCATGTCTTCGTCCCTATACGCAGAGATCCCATTGCAATGTGTAAGTTCAAGGAAACCTTTATGTATATAAATATATATCTACTGAAAAATCAATGACCTGAATGAAAATCTGAATGACTAATTTTTTTTTTCTAAATTGAGACTACCAACAAGAATGCTTCTCGGAATCACATTCTTTCTACTTGAATCGATAATAATGTTTCCTTGCATTTTCCACAGGTATGACTAGCTGTAAAAGTCCTGAATCTTTGACAGCTCATCCTTATCAATGGCAGGTTTTTACATCTCCTTATTATCCGAAAATTTACGTCAGGTAAGATATTATTTCTTATTAGCTTGTTCTCCGATCAAATTTTGATGACATTTTAGAAAATGTTTTGACACACAAACATCGAGCATAGATTTTCTTGTCAGCTCTAGAACTCTTTTGGTCCAGGACTGAAATGCTCTAACCAGAGCTCGTGTCTCAGACTGACTCGGAGCTTAACAGCCGTCCATCAAACTCGTTGAATTTCCTGATGTATAGTAGCCACGGCATTAAAATGGTGAGTGGCCTCATTGTTTCGTTGCCACTACTTTCGATTTCGGGTTTGAATATGGATTTTTCTTTTGCTGCTTTCGACTTCTGGTTCTGCCTGAAAGCCAAAACTAGATACCCACCCCTTTTCGGGAAGAAACGATGCAGGCTTATTGCCTTAAGTAAACTACTCCAACACTAACAGTTTGTGTTTTTTGGTACTACTGTTTATTTCAATGACGAAGTGGGAACACGGAAGATAGAAATCTTTGATAAAATTCAATTGGCAACTACAAAATTTACTCTCTATTGGCAGAATTTTTTCTGGCTCATCTATTCTCTGACGACAAGGCTCGCCCTATAAAAGTCTTATTTATTATTATTTTCTTTAAGACATTCTATCAAAATGTTTTTTATTTCGCGAATTTTCCTATTCCGACGTTGATAGTTAACTGATTTTCCGTAAATTCATTTAGGCCTAATTCTGAAGATACATTCTGGATACCCAAACAGAACCTACCCCATTTAGGTTGGTTCTCTTTAGGTATCCAGGCCTTAAAGTTAAGTCCTTAATATTTCCGTTCAAAGTAGACCAAGGTCATACTTGTGCCAGATAAGTGACTTTGATTAAATTTGGCGTCTTTTTATTTTTGTTCTTGTCATTTCAGTAACCTTGTATGCCACTGGGTGATCACAGCAGCCGATGCGGACAATATTGTCCATTTGCAGTTTGAGGATTTCGATGTTGAATTTTCCGAGGAATGTACGAAGGATTATCTCCAGATTCATGATGGTAAGTCTGTTATTCTGTCACGTTTATTGGGGTGGAATTCCTATTCTATAATAGCTAACGTGCTGGACTGTGACATCATAGTAAACGAGTTCGAACCCCAGTCTCGCAATTACATTCATTTTCAGATTAATACCCTTAGGAAAGGTATGAACCCCCTTATTCTTCCACTTATGAACGAAATATCATTACATTGTTCTTCTACAAAGCTAACTTTGGCATTAAATAACCCACGACGGTTGATATGGCATTAAACTAAGAAACCCAATGAAACTTTTAAGCATGTTGTTATGGGGACATATCCTACCATACCTCAAAGATGGACTCGTCTAACCTAAAAATATTCTCCGAGCTTAGCTCGCTCGGGGGAGACTTCTCGTTTCTTACGAGAAATTTGACAGACGGACTGCAAGCCGAGCACGGCTAGTACTTCCTTTGTATGACTTCCTTTTTCTGCTAATACAATAACGTTTACCTATCACCCGTTGTTTGAGTTGTTCTTCCACCGGTCTTATCTGAAGACCACAACACATGTATAGGAGTCAAATAGAACTGCTTAACCATTTAACTATGTGCAGACAAACAATTGGCGTTGAATTGAATTATCAGTGTTAGATAGCAATACTTGAACACATTTAACTGATGGTAAATATAGGATCTCTGGCCACTCCCAAATATTACCTACAAACTATTTCTTTTACAAATCTTATATATATATAGTCATCCACATAAAAGACTGGTCTGTTTCATTCAATCAGAACTCATCAGTGTGGCTAGACATACTAGCTTCCCGTAGCTGGGATCAAAACCCGGTTGACTCAAACGCCAATCCAAGACTCTACCCCTCAGCCACGAGGTAACCAGCAGTAACGAAATAAATTTTAAACGGTTATGAATCACAATTACTATTGTTTACATACATCCGCTTAACGGCTACCGAGACCTCAATTCATATATAAAGAGCCCTGCATAAACGCTAATGGCAACACGATTACTTCATTCGCTAGAGAGCTCAACCCTACAGGGGTAGGGGAGCATATATATATAGTCATCCATATATATATATATATATATATATCATCACATCGCGCTGTTGGTACGGATTTCTCTGTCTCTCTCTCATTCGTCCCTATCATCCATGTAATGGTTATCGTCGTAGGATATGGACACGATGACACGAGTTCAAATCCTGGACCACGCTAATTGCATTTCACATAGCACTAATACCCTTGGGAAAAGTATGAATCCAATTATTCTCCCTCCAGCTATGGGTAAATAGTAGGGCAGACTAGGTTCTACAACCTTGGTAAGGCAACTAGTCTAGGAGAAGGAAAACTCTGAATCCAAACCTCTAAAACTCCGCTTAAAAATCGACCTTGTGTCATATCCTACCCGAGCGGAGGGGTCGGTAAATATGATCATCCATTCCTTCCGACAGGTCTTCCAAACAACATCTTGTTGCTTCCAGGATTTGTTCAATATAGCTCGTAGCATTCTTGTGCAGTTACCGCCAAGCCTTTTCTCTGTATGCCAGCGTTCATGTGGTGCATCCATTTAGTAGAATTGACACAACAGCTGCTTGAAAAGAATTGCCTTTTATTTTATCAGATAAGTCTATATGATCGATAACATATCGATAGCAGTCCATGCCTTCGCCAGTAGCAATTGATGCCATTAGAAGAGACGCTCATACTGAAGTACGTGAACTTGTCCACAAATTTCAAACAACAACCATGTAGAACGGAGATGTCCCCTTTTTGATTTAAACACATGTATTCCGTTTTGTCTACATTCACTTGGAGGCCAATTCTTGCTCTAGATTATGTTGTCGGGATTCTGCTGGTGTTGGTGTATTTGCTAGAAGCGTTATGTCATCAGCGAAGTCTGCATCCGTATTAGTTTTTGTTGGGTATCGTCTGCTTCTTGCCTTTTTTAGTGTTAAGCCATATTTTTTCTTTTGATCTATTGACGTTCGAAGTACGTTGTCTAAGCAGATTATGTACAGATATGGGGCTAATGTATCCTCTTGCAAAACACTAGCAATAATGTCAAAGAAGTCTGTATCTCCATCCAACAAGCAAACTTTAACTTTCGTGTTTTAATGACGTATAATTATGGCTGTAACAGTAACGTTACTCGTATTTGCACCATATTTATTAACTTTTCCTTTGTTTATATTTTACGCTATTGGATACCGAAGTGCTCAATTCAATATATATATATGTATATTATGGAAAGCACAATTCTATTAAAACATTTCTCTTAAATTAAGAATTTGCTAAAATACTAGACAGTAGAGAATGATAAACACTCAAATAAATTATCATCTGCGTGTTTTATCTGAAGATTCCTCTGTCTATAGGGTAAAAATTACAAATAAGAATGTCGCCTCGAGTTTTCTTGCACGAACTCCTATTCTGACAATCCGTTGAATCGTAGATCCAGAAATACATATGTATTGCGATATGAATAATGCGTGTATATACATATATATATATATATATATATATATATATATATATATAGTCATCCACGGACAGATCTGTTTCGAAGATAAAAATATACAACGAATCACTAGAGGAAAAATATATATATTGGAAAAAAAGAAAAGGCCAACCTTGTCACACCAATTGAAAAAAATCAACAGGTACGGAATTGATTGATCAAAAGAAAAAAACACCGTAATTGCTGCTAAGCTATAAGTGCAAAAAAGTCCTCAATACTAAGTAGAGCAAAATGGTGACAAAAATTATTTCGTGAGTCAGGAACTAACCTACGACAGTTTCGCCTTAGCGGATTATCAGCGTTCCTAATCCCGACTAACCCTAATGAGCCGCTTAGGCGAAACTGTAGTTCCTGACTCACGAAATAATTTTTGTCACCATATATATATATTACCTATACATACATATATATTGTCATCTACAGACAGATTGTATCGTTATATCACAACTCTTCAGTGTGGCGAGACACGCGAAACACTCAAAGCTGGGATCGAAACCGGCTTAACTTTACGTCAGTGAGATGACATACCCTTAAGCCAAGCATCCAACTTAACGTCAGCTAGGGAATTTAACGTATATTTATTAACTTTTCCTTTGTTTATATTTTACGCTATCGGATACCGAAGTGCTCAATTCAATATATATATATATATATATATATATATATATATATATATATATATATATATTATTGAAAGCAGAATTTTATTAAAACATTTCTCTTAAATTAAGAATTTGCTAAAATACTAGCCAGTAGAGAATGATAAAAACTCAAATAAATTGTTATCTGCGTGTTTTATCTGAAGATTCCATTTTTTTTAAATACATGAAACTTTTAGTATTGAATTTGTCATTAGGATGTACAATAATACATTTCAGGTGATATATATGTGTGTGTGTGTGTGTGTATATACTTTAAAATGAAAGGTCCACAAAGAGGTTTATTTATTTTTCTGCGACACGTGTTTCTACTGATTTCACTTTCTTCAGGACGTTGTAATGGATGATGGTGGCGTTGCCTTTGATTTATACAGTGGCTACTGTTTTCATAAAGTTGTTATTATTTCAACTTTCACGATTTGTGTCTGAGAATTTTCAGATTACGTGAATTAAATGATTGATATATATATATATATATATAGAGAGAGAGAGAGAGAGGAGAAAAATAAAGAGAGAGGATTGAATATTAATCAGTTTATGGTTTATTTCAGGTGGGAGCAAGGACAGTCCGCTGATTGCAACCTATTGCGGACAGGATTTACCAGAGGTGAAGAGTACTGGACGAAAAATGTTTGTATCTTTGTATTCTAATGACAAAGGACAAAATATTGGATTTAAGGCCAAATACATAGCTTCACAGACTGGTAAGTACAGTAAAATATACACGATCATATTAAATAATCTCTCGACATTAGTACCTAAATAAATAGATAAAAGCAATGCAGATCCCATTCAAAATTTAATTTTACTATAAGAAAGATCAATATTTGCCAGTTAGTTTTCTTATTGTAATTCGGAATGGTCGTACTCGTCAGGGTCCCACCTATGGGTCCAATAGAACTGTCCAATCCTTTATTTATGGTTATTATCATTAAATATTTGAAATCATTCAGCTTTGCCCGGTTGGTTTGGGCTGTAGAATACATCGACTGCTTCTCTGCAAAGAAGTAATACTCGCCTCCAATGAGTGTCCTAGATATGACACTAAACAATCTGATGGTGAGGTTCCAGTGATGCTTGGGCTTTGGGGAATGCGGAGAACCCCTTCAATGCCATTGCTCACAGGTCCACTGGTAGCACCTGATAGGGCTCTATCAATGGGTTAAATAGAATTAACTGCATACTTATGCTAAACTGAATTGTTTGAATTAGAACAGTTTGACTAAACTGAAATGCTTGAAAAAGAAAAGTTTTTAACAATTGAGCTGTACTCACATTTAAACTGCATGCTTATGCTGAACTGAATTGTTTGAAATAGAACAGTTTTTGGCATTGAAACTATATTTACACTAAACTGAATTGTTATAAATAGAACTGTTTTGACATTTAACTGTTTGTAAACAAAATATGTTGTTATACTAAATTGAATTAGCTGAATCAGAACTGCTTGAATAAACTGAATAGTTTGAAATAGAAATGTTTTTGATTATTAATCTGTGTATACAAGCTAAACTGAATTGTTTGAAATAGAACTGACTATTTTCATAAAAATGGATTTGGCGTTAAATAACCTACAAAGGTTGATATGCCATAAAACCCAAACAACAACCAACCATTTAGCTATGTATGAATTGTTCGTATTAAATGGGAGTGTTTGGAAAATAGAATAACTAATATAAAAAGAAATATTTGAAATCATTTAACCATATTTACCCAACCCCTTCGCTCTGGCAGGATATGATACAAGGTCAATTTTTCCTTCTCCTAGACTAGTTGCCTCACCAAGGCTGAAGAACATAGTCTGCCCTACTATTTACCCATAGCTGGAGGGAGAATAATTGGATTCATACCTTCCCCAAGGGTATTAGTTCTATGTGAAATGCAATCAGTCTCGTCCAGGATTTGAACTCGTGTCGCCGTTTCCATTTCCTACGACGATAACCATTACACCACGGGCACCTGCATTTTTTCACAACCCCTCCGCTCAGGTAGGATATGACACAAGGTCAGTTTTTTTAAGCGGAGTTTAACAGATTTGGATTCAGAGGTTTCCTTCTCCTAGACTAGTTACCTCACCAAGGCTGAATAACCTAATCTGCCCTACTATTTACCCATAGATGGAGGGAGAATAATTGGATTCATACCTTTCCCAAGGGTATTAGTGCCATGTGAAATGCAATCAGTCTCGTCCAGGATTTGAACTCGTGTCTCCGTTTCCATTTCCTACGACGATAACCATTACATCATTTAACTGTATGCGAACAAATGAGTATCATGAGATAAAAGCATTATTGTTTGATAGCCATGTATGAAACTATCCTGCTTAGTCGGATGGGGTTGTAGGATAACCGTCTGCATCTATGTAGAAGGGTAAAAACCCTCTACGAGTGTCCTTGATATGACAATAACCCATGGCAATACTTGTATCCATTTATTGCCCTGTCGGCTGAGACTGTAGAATACGCCGACTGCACCTATGCAGAGGAGTAAGACCCCCCCCCCACGAGTGTCCTAGATATGACACTAAACAATCTGATGGTTAGGCTCCAGTCTAAGGAGTTTAGGGAATGTAGAGTGTCCCTTCATTGCCATTGCTTCCGGGTCCACTCTGGCCCGGAGTGGTATTTCTTGTAAGGTTCCTATCTATGGATCAAATAGAACTGTTTAACATTTAAACTGAAAACAAATGACTTATACTAAATTGAATTGTTTGAAAAAGAACGGCTTGATTATTTAACTGTGTGTAAATAAATGACTGATGTTTAATTGAATTGTTAGTGATATATAGGAATACTTAAAACCATTTAATTTTGAATTGAACTGTTTGATCATTTACTTGTGTGTTAAAAAATGACTGATGTTAGTGATACATAAGAATAATTAGAACTATCTAACTTTGTTGACTTATATTTATAAATCATGTATATCTAATATATATGAATAAACTAGATTTGGCATTAAATAACCTACAATGGTTGAGTGCAAACGAATAATTTTAATTAGATAAAATTATAATTCTTTAAATCATTTAAACGTGTGCAAACAAATAATCAATATTGAATAAAATTATTAGTGTTTGACAAGAATACTTGAAACTATGTAAATGACTAATATTGACTGAAATTATCAGTGTTAGGAATATTTGCAACCATTTAACTGTGTGAAGACAAATGAGCTCTAACAATTCACTCAAAAATAAAGTTACCTTCAAACTATTCAGTGTCCTTGATATGACATTAAGCCATCAGATAGGAAGGCTCCAGTACTGCAGATTTGGGGAATGTAGACTACCCCCTTTATTGACATTGCTTCCAGGTCCACTCTGACCCGGGTGGTAGCACTTGATAGGGTCCTAGCTAAGAGTCAAATAGAACTGTTTGATATTTAAACTTATCAAACAAATGACTTGTATTGAATTGAATAGTTAGAAATAGAACTGTTTGTCCATTTAACTGCACTTGCTTCCAAATCATATATACTTAATATACGCATAAACAGGATTCGGCGTTGAATAACCTACAAAAAACCTTCAAACTATTCATCTACAAATTATATATATATATATATATATATATATATATTGGATTTGGCTTTGAATAATCCACAAGGGTTCATATGCCATAAAACATTAACCAATCTTTTCTTATTGTCTTCATCATCCAACTGCTTACCCTCACGAGCTATACTTTCCTGATGTCTCACCGTGAAGTTAAAGAAAGTGGTAGGATTTTAATATATAAAAAAAACAGTATTTACCATTTTGTATTGTAATTGTCATGATTTTGTTTTAAAGATTATAGAGTCTAAATGCTTGCCCTTACTAACCACGCACTCCTAAATCTTCATCTCGAATTTCCGCCGCGCTCGCCTAGTATTGCTGCAATTTCATAACAAATACAATTAAGATGATAACTCTTGACAAAAAGTGTTTAAATCGATTAATTATTTAAATATCTCACACTTAAATTTTAGAATATTCCTCTTCCAAATTGTCTCTTTTTCTAGACAGCTCCCTCTCTGGTGCCTTAACCTGGCTTGATACTAGGGACGCTACTCATGTAGCGTGCCTTGGGTACGAATAAACTGGCGGAGCCTATCCCTCTCCAGGTCTATAAGTGATTTGAATTCAATTTGCGCTCTTTAAGACCGGTTGCCATACCAAAGTTAAAAAGCCCACTCTGTTCGACTGTTTACCCACAGCTAGAGAGAGAATAGTGGGATTCATACCTTTCTCGGTGCTCTGTGAAATAAAAACAGCCTCGTTTAGGACTTGAACCAGATTAGCCGACTCCGCTTTTAATAACAATAACTATTACTCTACGAGCACGTCTCAAAAACATTGCTCCCAAAATTTATCAGAATACACCGATAGTGTTCACTAACGGTCTGGGAGACCTGGGTTCAATCCCTGGTCGAGTCATGCTAAAGACTCAAAAAATGGTACTTGATGTCTCTTTGCATAACGCTCAACCTTTTAAGGTATGTAACAAGAGTGAAGCGGTGTAATCCAAGGAAAGGAGTTGCGTCTTCCCCAACACCTTGTTGTAGCAGCTATTGAAAAGGCAGCCTTCGGATCACCCTCGAATACAGTCGGCCAACTTACTAAACTTGGATAGATAGATAGTGTTTTTTTTTTTCACATCTTAATTTTAATCGTATAATACGAAATAGCTTTCAAAAGTTGTTTATTTTTTCATTTTTTCATTTTATTTTTATTTATTTATTTATTTTTATCCAGGTTCCCAATGCAGTGGAATTACATACCTTGTTGCCGTTCGAAACCGGAAAAAATATCTTCTCTCTCCAAATTATCCGCATTTCTACGGCAGGTTTGGCTTGTGAATTAATCCCTTTTATGTTATCAAGTAAAAGTGTTTTAGACAAAATACGTTCGCCGATATTATATCATTAGCTTTATTCCATATCATTAGAGTTGCTTCTTATCAAATCCCGACGCATTTTGCAAATGCTGAGAAAATTACCCGCGGAGTAGTGACAAACGTGCAGAACTAATTCTATCGAAGATAGCAAGTTCGAACCCTAGTTATACTCTTACATTCACTTATCGACGATATATTCACCGAGCCTCATCACCCGAGCAGGATGCGACACAAGGTCAATTTCTAAGTTTAACAGGTTTGAATTCAGAGTTTTCCTTCTCCTAGACTAGTTGCTATACCAAGGTTAAAGTGTAGCATAGCCAAATACGAATACGTAAAATATACGTGTATGTAAAACGTTCACATGCATAGGAATCTCGAAAAACTGATGACTCTCGGTAGTTCAGGTAAGAAACTTTTATTACCTTCTTGACTTTTAGGTTTTTCGACACGAGGAGAGAGAGACACACAATTTCTACTATGCTGACTGTTCCATCTGACCCAACATCGCGCGGCGCATCCCGTAGTCCATAACTGGACTGGCCTCGCCCAGGTCCCAAAATCAACTCGCTTCGTCCAGCCTCAGATCTCAAGTAACTATTTTTTTTTCAAAAATCACACAAAATCCTCAGTCCATCGCTTCCAGGCATGACGTCATTCACATCCCCAGTCATATTTCCTATCCGGGTTTTTTTATTATGACATCTGTGAATGTCACATCCTCCCCGCGCAAGCGTGAACACTTGCGCTCAATGTGTTCCCCTACCCGTGCACAAAGCCGAATAGTTCTGAGCCTAACTAAACCGAATGATAAGATATAACCAACGAAAAATGATATAAAAAAAATCATTATATATTATATGACAAAAGAGCTTAGTCTGCCCTCCTATTTATTCATAACAGGAAGGAAAATTAGTTGTCATAATTTCAGACACGAAGCTTGATGATTTTTAACATTAAGGGTTTTCGGACAATTGTCTTCATCTTTATTGGAGCTTAGAAGCTTGGGGAACCAACGCCTATAACTGTTACACTATGTGTCCTACTGGACACATAGCGTAGCGGTTATAGACGTTGGTTCCCGAAGCTTCTAAGGAGACAATCATCTGCAGGTTGCTGGTTCAATCCTGATTGCAGGTGTAACACTTGTACCCGGTTATGGCAACGGAATCAGAACAGGCGACCCCCGTGAATTCAATAAAGGACGTAGTTTGAAGTTTCGTGAAGGTTCCCAAGTTCGATAAACACCTGATGAAGGCCGGGGAACATATCGGCCGAAACATTGTGGAAATAACAATAAAGATGAAGACAATAGTCCGAAAACCCTCAATGATAAAAATCAGGAAGGAGAATAATTGGATTCATACCTTTCTCAAGGGTATTTGCGCAATGTGAAATGCAGACAGCCTAGTCCGGGATTTGAACTCAAGTCGCCGTGTCCATTTTCTACAATGGTAACCATTACATCATGAGCACCTCAGCTTTTGGACAAATACCCGTGGGAAAGGCATAAACCATCTTATCCCTCTTGCTATAGGTTGAATAGTTCACCTACTGTTTTTCTACAAGGATGGCTTTGGTATTAAATACCCTTAGAAGGTTTATATGCCATTAAAATCAAAGACAGAGAAGCCAACACTATCGCCAATTGATAAGTACACCCCTTCCAATGAATAGCAAATTTTAAGGAGGTGCCCGTGGTGTAATGGTTATCGTCGTAGGAAATGAACACGACGACACGAGTTCAAATCCTGGACGAGACCGATAGCATTTCACATAGCACTAATACCCTAGGGAAAGGTATGAATCCAATAATTCTCCCTCCAGCTATGGATAAATAGTAGGGTAGACTGAGTTCTTCAGCCATGGTGAGGCAACTAGTCTAGGAGAAGGAAAACTCTGAATTCAAACCTGTTAAACTCCGCTTAAAAGTTGACCTTGTGTCATATCCTGCCCGAGCGGAGGGGATGGTAAATATGAATAGCAACTTTTAAGATGTATTGCAGATAAGCATTATAGCTAGTAGAAATGACGCATCCCTCATTTCCCTTTTTGACCTACGGTGCCTCTTCCCGGTCATAATGGCTCTTTTGAGTCCTTTATCTGGAGACCCTTGCTCTAAAGCATTGAGACCCTAGCTCGAAAGCACTAAAACTTAAAATATGAATACACAATAATCCAAGTATTTGTGGAATGTATTTAAATGAAAAACAAGAAAACAGAAAAATGACTACCACCCAACGAGACAATTAAAAAAGTGCATGTCAAACAGAATGTTGTCAAGTTTAGTAATAAATAGTATCTAGTAATATCCGTTTTATTAAATACTCATATACACTTCGCAGACTTTACTGAAAGAATAGGTAGTCTTCTAAATAGATTAATACGCTACAACAGATTTTTTTTTTATAAAAAGTTAATTTTTAACTAAACCAAAGAAACTAGGATTCTTTTTTCTAGTGGAAAATGATATGATACATTCAAAGTGGATATTATTTTATGTTACTTATTGCCGAACTCTACAGCTTTGAAACTCTAAAACTGAAAATATGACTATGTAACAATCCGAAAATAAGGATATCTTTACGCAAAAATTCTCAACAGAAAGAATCCCTTCAAACATATTTCCAAGTATATTTTTTGCGGTTAGAGATTTTCAATGCCCCAGAGTTTAATAATATATGATACCTAATAATATACGTTCTGATTGAATAATGTAAATGTCTAAATTTTCCTCCCACTCTCTCCCTCTCTCGATATAAGTCTCTCTTATTCTCTCCTCTACCCTACATTTACCCGAGATCTCTCCCTCTCTCCTTCTCCCTCTCTCTCTCTATATATATTTATATCCTCTTTTGTTCTCTCCTCTTCACCACAATTACGAGAGGTCTTTCTTCTCTCTCTCTCTCTCTCTCTCTCTATCTCATGATATAAGTCTCTCTTGTTCTCTCCTCTACCCTAAATTCCCCTGATCTCAATCTCTCTCTCTCTCTCTCTCTCTCTCTCTCTCTCTCTCTCTCTCTCTCTCCTGATATGTCTCTCTTATTCTCTCTTCTACCCTATTGATATTAGCTTAGTGGGTACAGTGTTCGCAAATGACTCGTAAGACCGGGGTTCAATCCCAGGTTGAGACATACTAAAGACTCAAAAAATGGTACTTAATACCGCCTGGCTTAACACTCAGCATTATATGGTACGGATCAAGGATAAAGTTGACCAATCCAGGGAATGGAGTAGCGCCCTTGCCAACACCTTGGTGTAGTAGCTAATGAAAGGGCAGTCTCCGGGTCGCCCTCGACAAGGGTCGCTAACTTTACTTTATATATATATATATATATATATCATCTACTCCACATATACCTGGTCTCTCGATTTCTCTCTCTCTCTCTCTCTCTCTCTTTCTCTCTCTCTCTCTCTCTCTCTCTCTCTCTCTTCAAAATGGTTGTTTTGGTACTGTGTAGAAAGAAGCATAAACTATAAGAAATTAAAAAGTGACCCCCGCGAAAAAAAGGGTGTTCTGAGTATGAAACTGCATGTAGTGGTGAGGCTCCAGTTGTACCATAGCCATATACATGAATATGCGAAATGGACATATAATGTTCATATATATATAACACAGAATATAGGAATCTCGAAACACAAAAAAACACTTACGACTTCTTTGTTCAGGTACGAAACTTTTTATTACCTTTGAGTTTAAAGGTTCTTCGACATAAGGAGAGAGAGGCACAATCTTTCTATTCTGGCTTTTTCATCTGTCCCCCCTCCCAGCACGTGTGGCACCCGCCACAAAGGTCTCCGCGAGCGAGCGAGCGAAAAACCAACCGTCTTCTCCCGAGACAGGTTTAATCTCAACTCTACTAACTGACTTTTTCAAAATCTCCCCAAATCCTCCGCGCTCTTCCGGTGCGTGACGTCACCCGCACTCCGTAACCCCGCTTCCAATGTGGGCTATTGTGACATCTCTGAGTGACGCGTCCGCTCCGCCCCGCGCACGCGCGAACACCTGTGTTAATGTTGCACCTAAGTAATCCATGCACTGAGCCGAAAGGTTCTCAGCCTAACTAAACCCAAAGGCATCAACCGAAATCCCTCGGCCATTATGTTACACAGTTTTCTTAGTTTTAACTGTTTACAAAGGATTATTATTAGTAGTAGTTATTTGAAACAATACAACCGAGTGTAAATTATTTGTATTAGATAGGAATACTTGATACCATAAAATTGGGTGCAATCAAGTGTTCTTTACAAAATAGTAGTTTCTTTAAACCATATAATCATGTATAAATTATTAATATTAGATAGAAATACTTGATACTATATAACAATGTGCATACAGATTATCACTAAATAGAAGAAAGTCCCCGTGGTTTATGGGGTAAAGTGTTGGACTACAATATCGTAGGAAGCGAATTCGAACCCCACCCATTCTATTGCGTTTACTTTCAGACTAACTCTTTTGGGAAAGGCATGAACCCTCTTATCGCTTCATCAACGAGTTTAACTGTACCACTACTGTTTTTCTACAAGGATGGCTTTGGCATTAGATAAATAATAAAAATTGATATGCCATTAAACAAAGAAATCAAACCTTAATTGGAATCGTTACTTAAGACCATATGATTGTGTATAAATTATTAGTATTTGGTAGGAATATCTAATACTATATAACTGTGCAAACAAATGATTGTAATAGTTAAATGAAAAATTGCAATTAAGATAAAGACTGCGATTAAATATTGAAAATAACGAAACATTTACAAATTAATCTTTTTTTCTGTATTAAATAACCCTTAATGGGTTGATATCCCGTAAAAATAAGATGAAGGAAACTCGTGAAATTGTCGCCAAATTATTTTTCTGTGAGAGATTCTTAACATTCGTCTTTTGTTTATCTTTAACAGCAACCTTTCTTGTTCCTGGTTGATCCAGTCTGGAAGTATCGGTGGTCCTATGTACTTGGATGTGGTCGATTCTGACATTGAATACTCCGAAGGATGTCAAAAGGATTATGTAGAAATATACTTAGGTATGTTAAAATATACTTATAAAATCCATACTATAGAACAGCACATTTTTTTGCTCCGTAAAAAAAAAAGATGGTCAATAAATTATTTCAAAATATTCGATAAGCGTATATATAAATGAATATATACGTAAAAAATTCCTTCGCTTACGCTGAGAGGGACAATAGCGTTAGGGTAAGATAACCGACTGACGTAAAATCTGCCGGGTTTCGATCCCAGCTTGAAGCATCACTTGTGTCTTGCTACATTGAAGAGCTGTGATACAACGAAACAGCCTGTCTGTGGATGACAATATATATATATATATATGTGTGTGTGTGTGTGTGTGTGTGAAGTAAGATTGGCTACCGTAGTCGAGAGCAACCCGAAGCTCCCTTTTCAATAGCTACAACACCGAGGCGTAGGGGGAAGCGCTACTCCTTTCCCTGGATTGCTCCACTTTACCCTTTATACGTATCTTATAATGCTGAGTGTTAAACAAGGAGGCATCAATAACCATTTTTTGAGTCTTTGGTATGACTCAACCTGGGATTAAACTCCAGTCTCCTGGGCCATTGACGAACACTCAACATGCTAGGCTAATATATATATATATATCAGCCACAGAGGTCAAAGACAAACCAAAATTACTTAGATGGGAAAACATTGTTAACTTAGAGATATTTAACGTTAAGACTTTCAATACAGTAAACCAGCTACCTGAGGGGTCTGCAACCGATCATAATATAGATATCATATACGTACAAAGTATTATGTCTCCATCCGGTGAACGTACTTTCACTTTGGTGTTTCTGTAGAGAATCGTTATTGCTGCTAACGATCATATGGAAATCAGACCTGACCGATAAAATGAAACGCAGTTTCTTCCAGGCAGTGGTCGTATCGATACTGCTATATGGATGCACTACATGGACGCTAACTAACGGCTCGAGAAGAAGTTAGACGGCAATTACACAAGAATGTTGCGAGCAATATTGAACAAGTCCTGGCGGCAATACCCCACAAGGCACCAACTATACGGCCACCTACCTCCCGTCACGAAAACTATCCAGGCTAGACGAACTAGACATGCAGGACACTGCTGGAGAAGCAAGAACGAGCTTATAAGTGATGTACTCCCATGGACCCCCGCATATGCCCAAGCAAAAGCAGGACGACCAGCTCAAACATACATACAGCAGCTATGGGAGAATACTGGATATAGCCCTGAAGACCTGTCGGAGGCGATGGATGATAGGGAGAAGTGGCGAGAGAGGGTCAGGGATATCCGTGCAAGCGGCATGACATAATGATGATGATGATGATGATACGTACAAAAATATAAATACAACCGTAGTGCATGAGAAATAAAATACCACGATACTAGAAATAGATGGACATTTGCCTCGGCATCTTTATGGAAAAATCTATCAATGCCGTCATAGGAGATGTAGGAATGCTTCTCAGTTCTCGTTCCTTAAAATCACAAAAAAGCATAGAGAAATCCAACTGAGAATAATGTGTGCTTCATTTAATGGCAACTCCTGCTCAACAATTGTCTCATGCTACAGTCCCACCATTGCCAGTAATGAAACGGATATCATCACTTTCTACAACGAGATTGTCCGAAACACTCTCAAACACAATATTCTAATCATCGTTTGAGACATGAATGCTCAACGAAAGACGAAAATAAACTCTGCCAGCACAACTCGACAAATAGAAGTGGGGAACACTTAAAAGATTTTTTCTCTCGATAACAGGCTCGCATGCCTCAATGCAAAATTCAAAAAAAGGGGAAAGAAAACTATGGACAACCAAAATAACTGTAAAGCGCAGCGAGATTATACATTTATAAATAAGAAGTGAATAGATAGCGCTGTAAACTTTAAGGCACATTCTTCATTTAAAGAACTTTCTGAGGTTGATATGTTATTAAACAAAGAAACCGAAAGAAATCATCTGTGTTGCATAGCTTGACTATGACTGATATTGTTGTTAAAAGCTGAACATATGTACAAAGGACTCATTTGTACTCTCATTAGAATCTGCATTGACTTAAACTTTGACCTCCTCTCCGACGTAGACGAATACTTTAGCTAGTATTTGGTTTCTGTCTTTTTTTTTTTTTAAATTCTATTTGATTACAATTTCTAATCTATACTATTTGCTAACCAATTGTTTCCCGTTCTCCCGCAGGTCTTTCTCGAGACGCCCCGATTTTCAGTCGTTGGTGCGGTGGGACAAGACGAAAGTTTTACACCTACAATTTTTACAATTATCTCTTTGTCCACTTCCACACGGATAGCGCCTTCTCCGGAAGAGGATTCCAGTTGTCGTATTACCTGGTGCAAAGTACGTACGTCACTTTCTGTATGATTGCGTTGAGTAGAGAATGTGTGTATGAGGAAAAGAGGTCGTACTCTAGCTATCAATCATGATTAGTGCATTTATCTCCCAGTCGATTCCATACAATGTAGAATTGTAATAGCAGCCTACCAAAACAAAAGGGAATGTTTTGGGCATAATTCTAAACTGTATCCGGTGTTGAGGCTATATTTCTGGAGCGCTGAAGAAAGTATAGTCACTTGTCACACAGCAAGACTTGATATAAGTATTTGGGTATTGGGTGCTGAGGCTACAGTTCTAAAGCTCGGTGGTGGGGCTACAGATCTAGCGTTCTGAGCAAAGTAGAGTCACTCGTCACACATAAAGACTTGATATAGGCATTTTGGTATCAGGCGGTGAGGCTACAGTTCTGGAGATCTGGGGATAGTAGAGTTACTCGTCACACATAAAGACTTGATATAGGCATTTTGGTATCAGATGGTGAGGCTTCAGTTCTCGAACTCTGGAGATAGTAGAGTTACTCGTCACACAGCAAGACTTGATATAGGCATTTTGGTATCAGGTGGTAAGGCTACAGTTCTGGAGCTCTGGGGATGGTAAAGTTACTCGTCACACATCAAGACTTGATATAGGCATTTTGATATCTGGTTGTGAGGCAAGAGTTCTGGAGCTCTCGGGATAGTAGAGTTACTCGTCACACATAAAGACTTGATATAGGCATTTTGGTATCAGGTGGTGAGGCTCAAGCTCTCGAACTCTGGAGATAGTAGAGTTACTCGTCACACAGCAAAACTTGATATAGGCATTTTGGTATCAGGTGGTAAGGCTACAGTTCTGGAGCTCTGGGGATAGTAAAGTTACTCGTCACACATCAAGACTTGATATAGGCATTTTGGTATCAAGCAGTGAGGCTACAGTTCTGGAGCTCTAGGGATAGTAGAGTTACTCGTCACACATCAAGACTTGATGTAGGCATTTTGGTATCAGGCGGTGAAGCTAAAGTTCTGAATCTCTTGGAAAAGTAAAGTTACTCGTCACACAGTAAGTCTTGATATAGATATTTGGGTATCCCTTCGTAGTGTAATGGCTAACGAGATCCACTCACAGATCAATTGCTACTGTAGAATGTTTGATCCTCACTGGATGGTCCATATTTGCTTCTCGTTTTTTCAGCGAGATTAAGATCACCTCCAGAAGATGTAAGACCCCTACGTCAAAAATGGAGAGTCCTGAATTTGAAACTAAACTGCATCCAGTAGTAAGATTCCAGTTCTGGGGCATTGGGGAGTATAACGTCACTCAATCGTTACCATTACTCCCAATCGGCTGCAACAGCAGATTACACCGACTGCATCCCTGCAAAGGGGTAAGACCCCCAAGCGTGTGTCTTGTATATGACACAAAACTATCAGATGGTGAGGCTCTAGTTCTGGAGATTTGGGGAATGTAAAGTACTCCTTTAACTGTGAGCAAATTTAATGAGAAATATTGAAGAGAAATATTAATGTTAAATAGCAATACTTGTAACCTCTTCACAGAGTGCAAACAAATGATTAATAGTAAGCAGAAATATTCGTGTTAGATGAAAATACTTGAAACTATTTAATCCTATTTACCAACCCCTCCGCTCGGGCAGGATATGACACAAGGTCAATTTTTAAGCGGAGTTTAACAGGTTTGAATTCAGAGTTTTCCTTCTCCTAGACTAGTTGCCTCACCAAGGCTGAAGAACCTAGTCTGTCCTACTATTTACCCATAGCTGGAGGGAGAATAATTGGATTCATACCTTTCCCAAGGGTATTAGTGCTATGTGAAATGCAATCAGTCTCGTCCAGGATTTGAACTCGAGTCGCCGTTTCCATTTCCTACGACGATAACCATTACACCATGGGCACCTCCACAGAAACTTGAAACTATTTAATAGTGTGAAAAAAATTAGCTCAGGGTTGTTGAAAATGTTTTCCACAAAATGTGTTTACAAATCATATATATTTAATATATATGTATAAACAGAATTTGACATTAAGTAATCAACAATAATTGATATCCCAGAAAACCCAACCCAACGAAACAGTTGTAAATAGTCCTGTTGTAACGTCTTATAGTAGAAAATGTAATGTAGTAAACTAGAAATATTCTGTAGTTGTAACGTAGTGTTTTAAAAGCATAGTAGCATTGAGCGGTTGTAACATTGGGTTGTGGTAACCTAGTAACGTCGTGTGATATAACGTTGTGCTGTAGTAACCTATTAACGTTGTGTAATAGTAACGTAGTGTTGTAGTAACCTAAAAACGCATTGCTTTTTTAACTTAGTAACGTCGCGTTGTAGTAACGTAGGTTTGAAGTAACCAAGTATCTAGTGCAATAGTAACGAAATGTAATAGTAACAATATTGTAACAACCTAGTAATGTAGTAGTAGTAACGTAATGTAATAATCTAGTTACATAGCATTGTAGTAACGTATGGTAGTGGTAATATAGTTGTAACCTAATAACAGTGTGAAATGGTAACTTAGTGACTAGCGTAGTTGTAGTGTAATGTGGTTGTTAATGAGTAATTAGTATAGAAGTAATTGAATGTAGTAATAATTTGCTAAGTGGTTTGCTCAGATATGATACAAAGCCCAATGAATGGGACACCCAATGTGAATAGAACTCACTCGTGAAGGTTTGCTAATCTAGCTTGCTAACCATTTCACCACCTGAGGTAACTGAGTGTAGTTGTAACCAGATAAAATAATGTTTCAGTAACCGAGTAACGTAGTGCCATAAACTGCTGATGAACAAATATAGAGAATTGGAATTGTCTTATCTAGACGTCTAGACATCATCACTATTACATAGGTTGCTCAGCGGAGCACAAAATTCGACAGTGATCTAGATGTCTAGACATCATCACTTTATTACATAAGTTGCACAGCTGTGCACATAATTCGACAGTAATCTTAGACGTCTAGACATCATATATTTATTACTTAGGTTGCTCAGCTGTGCACATAATTCGACACTGATCTAGACGTCTAGACATCATCCCTTTATTACATAAGTTGCTCAGTGGAGCACATAATTCGACACTGATCTAGACGTCTAAACATCATCCCTTTATTACAGAAGTTGCTCAGTGGAGCACATAATTCGACACTGATCTAGACGTCTAGACATCATCCCTTTATTACATAAGTTGCTCAGCTGAGCACATAATTCGACACTGATCTAGACGTCTAGACATCATCCCTTTATTACATAAGTTGCTCAGCTGAGCAGATAATTCGACACTGATCTAGACGTCTAGACATCATCCCTTTATTACATAAGTTGCACAGCTGAGTACATATTTCGACACTGATCTAGACGTCTAGACATCATCCCTTTATTACATAAGTTGCACAGCTGAGTACATATTTCGACAATGATCTAGACGTCTATACATCATCCCTTTATTACATAAGTTGCTCAGCTGAGCAGATAATTCGACACTGATCTAGACGTCTAGACATCATCCCTTTCTTACATACGTTGCTCAGCTGAGCACATAATTCGACACTGATCTAGACGTCTAGACATCATCCCTTTATTACATAAGTTGCACAGCTGTGTACATATTTCGACACTGATCTAGACGTCTAGACATCATCCCTTTCTTACATACGTTGCTCAGCTGAGCACATAATTCGACACTGATCTAGACGTCTAAACATCATCCCTTTCTTACATACGTTGCTCAGCTGAGCACATAATTCGACACTGATCTAGACGTCTAGACATCATCCCTTTCTTACATAAGTTGCACAGCTGAGCACATAATTCGACACTGATCTAGACGTCTAAACATCATCCCTTCCTTACATAAGTTGCACAGCTGAGCACATAATTCGACACTGATCTAGACGTCTAGACATCATCCCTTTATTACATAAGTTGCACAGCTGAGTACATATTTCGACACTGATCTAGACATTAGACAAATTATATAAGTTGTGCAGTTGTGCATCCATCTAGACAGTGATCTAGACATCTAAACATCATCACTTTGAAATATAAATTGTTCAGTTTTGCACATTTTTCCATTTAAAATTTTTGAATTAAAAGATACAAAGTTTTTGTCTCGATACTTTTTTTTATCCCACCATATAATTTGAGTTAATCTATAGGGTGTCTCTATAAAAAAATTATTTGGAGACAAAATCATTAAAAAGTGTTTCAAAACAGATGCAACCCATTAATATCATAATGATTTATTACAGAGACAAGAAACTCAAAAAACAGATGGCATGTCCTGGAAGCTGATATAATAACAATAAAAAAAACATTTATTTGATGTCTGTAGCTTAAAGAATGCATTTTTATAGGATATATTCCAAATGTCCATGATTGCCCTTGTCTCAGTGATAAATCATTATCATACTAATGAGTTGTATCTATTTTAAGACACACCGTACATTTGGAACTTTTCATTTTTCATATTGCTTGACCAACAAACTGGCTTTTATTTTCTAATTTATTTCTTTTTTTTAATAAACAGCGGATTCGGTTTGTTCAGAGCCAATTTCTGTGACAGTCGTAAGAAATTCCTGGCACGAGTTAACTTCTCCTTACTATCCGACTGTCTATGAAGGGTAAGTCTGTCTAAAAACCTTTTCATAAAATCCTAGTTTGTTTGTTTATTTGGTTTTATGGCATATCAACCTTTATAGGTTATTTAACGCCAAATCCATTTTTATGTAAATAATCTGTTCTATTGAAAACAGTTCAGTTTAGCATTAGTACACAGTTTAATTGTCAAAAACATTTCCATTTCAAACTATTCAAGCAGTTATATGTAACAATTCAGTTAAGTGTAAATACAGTTTTATTGTCGAAAAACAGTTCTATTTGAAATAATACGGTTAAGCATAAGCACGCAGTTTAAGTGTAAGTACGGTTTAATTGTCAAAAACTTTTCTATTTCAACCTATTCAGTTTACACAATTCGTTTTAGCATAAGTATGCTGTTAGTTCTATTTAACCCATAGATAGGACCCTATCAGGTGCTACCACTTCGGGCCAGAGTGGACCTGGGAGCAATGGCAATAAAGGGGTACTCCGCATTCCCCAAAGTTCCAGCATTGCTGGAACCTCACCATCGGATTGTTTAGTGTCATATCCAGGACATTCGTTGGGTAGTCTTACCCCTCTGCAGAGAAGCAGTCAGTGTATTCTACAGCCCCAGCTGACTGGGCAACATAAAATCCTAACCTTTGTAACTGTTTGGAATTATGTAACATAATTAGTTAAAAATATTTAATTGACCAACAACCGACTTCGTTCACGATTCACAGATTAACGTAATTATTTTTATATCATCATCATCATATCGTGCCGCTAGCACGGATATCCCTGATTCTCTCTCGCCACTTTTCCCTATAGTTCATCGCCTCTGGCAGGTCTTCAGGGCTACATCCCGTATCCTCACATAGCTGCTGAATGTATGTTCGAGCTGGTCGTCCTGCTTTTGCCCGGCCATATGTGGGGGTCCACAGGAGTACATCACTGATGTGCTCGTCCCTGATTCTCCAGCAGTGTCCTGCATGTCTGGTTCGTCTAACTTGGATAGTTTTCGTGATGTGAGGCAGGTGGCCGTATAGTTGGTGTCTTGTGGGGTGTTGCTGCCAGGACTTGTTCAATATTGCTCGCAGCATTCTTGTGTAATAGCCGTCTAGTTTCTTCTCCAACCGTTTAGTTATTGTCCATGTAGTGCATCCATACAGCAGTATCGATACGACAGCTGCATGGAAGAAACTGCGTTAAAAAAAACCTTATATAAGACGCACTATTTTCCAGATTTTTCAACTCAAAAGATGCGGGTGCGTATTTTACACGAGAACTATAGATTTCAGCCAAATACCTTACCATATTTGGCATGAACTGACCAAAAGCAGGAATGTGTAATTGTTTATAATTTTCTTTTAGTCAATGCGAGTTTATCTTCGTAGAAAACTTGTTGCATTTTTGTGTACACATGTTGTACCGTTGCAGTACCAAAGAGAATTGAGACCCTGCGGTGGTTAAAGGCGACGATCACAAGAAACTCTGTTTAACCACCCAAAGGTTTTTCTACTACAACCACGTAAAGGTAAACGCCGGGAGAAAGAAAGAGAGTATTGAAACTGTGACGACTGCGTTAGCTAGGAAGAGATAAACTACATATAATGGTGAGAAAGTAATAGCAGACACAGATTTTGATTTTTTTCCCTGTTTAAAACATGCTTGTCCACTGGGTCGTTTCTTGTCTTAGGCCCTCTTCGGAGCCCACCGCCCAAAAAATGAGGCTCGTAAACTTTCGTCTGCTTACATCTTCGTGGCCAGTATTCAACTGTACATTTTTACACCATCACATCTCGCTGCCAACTGCCAAAAAGCACGAGTCATCCCCTCACTTCCGTCTGGCGTGTCGGAGGCAGAAACATATCCGTTTCTGGTGATTCCACGCCAGCGAAAAAGGTCTTTCCAAGTAATTTTTAATTACCATGAGTGCTTTGGCCTGGTCATTCGGAGACAGCTTTATTTATTTATTTATTTATTTATTCAATTTCAATTTTCTATGAGCTGCTCAATTACATTACTATGTCTGCGTATTTGTTGTAAAAACAGTGTAAATTTTGTGTTTTAAGTCTTAACGTTAACTATATAATTTTCTTATTTTTATAAGTCTTAATGTTAACTATATAATTTTCTTATTTTTATAAGTCTTAATGTTAACTATATAATTTTCTTATTTTTATAAGTCTTAATGTTAACTATATAATTTTCTTATTTTTATAAGTCTTAATGTTAACTATATAATTTTCTTATTTTTATAAGTCTTAATGTTAACTATATAATTTTCTTATTTTTATAAGTCTTAATGTTAACTATATAATTTTCTTATTTTTATAAGTCTTAATGTTAACTATATAATTTTCTTATTTTTATAAGTCTTAATGTTAACTATATAATTTTCTTATTTTTATAAGTCTTAATGTTAACTATATAATTTCCTTAATTTTATAAGTCTTAATGTTAACTATATAATTTTCTTATTTTTATAAGTCTTAATGTTAACTATATAATTTTCTTATTTTTATAAGTCTTAATGTTAACTATGTAATTTTCTTATTTTTATAAGTCTTAATGTTAACTATATAATTTCCTTAATTTTATAAGTCTTAATGTTAACTATATAATTTTCTTATTTTTATAAGTCTTAATGTTAACTATATAATTTTCTTATTTTTATAAGTCTTAATGTTAACTATATAATTTTCTTATTTTTATAAGTCTTAATGTTAACTATATAATTTTCTTATTTTTATAAGTCTTAATGTTAACTATATAATTTTCTTATTTTTATAAGTCTTAATGTTAACTATATAATTTTCTTATTTTTATAAGTCTTAATGTTAACTATATAATTTACTTATTTTTATAAGTCTTAATGTTAACTATATAATTTCCTTAATTTTATAAGTCTTAATGTTAACTATATAATTTTCTTATTTTTATAAGTCTTAATGTTAACTATATAATTTTCTTATTTTTATAAGTCTTAATGTTAACTATATAATTTTCTTATTTTTATAAGTCTTAATGTTAACTATATAATTTACTTATTTTTATAAGTCTTAATGTTAACTATATAATTTCCTTAATTTTATAAGTCTTAATGTTAACTATATAATTTCCTTAATTTTATAAGTCTTAATGTTAACTATATAATTTTCTTATTTTTATAAGTCTTAATGTTAACTATATAATTTTCTTATTTTTATAAGTCTTAATGTTAACTATATAATTTTCTTATTTTTATAAGTCTTAATGTTAACTATATAATTTTCTTATTTTTATAAGTCTTAATGTTAACTATATAATTTTCTTATTTTTATAAGTCTTAATGTTAACTATATAATTTTCTTATTTTTATAAGTCTTAATGTTAACTATATAATTTTCTTATTTTTATAAGTCTTAATGTTAACTATATAATTTTCTTATTTTTATAAGTCTTAATGTTAACTATATAATTTACTTATTTTTATAAGTCTTAATGTTAACTATATAATTTCCTTAATTTTATAAGTCTTAATGTTAACTATATAATTTCCTTAATTTTATAAGTCTTAATGTTAACTATATAATTTTCTTATTTTTATAAGTCTTAATGTTAACTATATAATTTTCTTATTTTTATAAGTCTTAATGTTAACTATATAATTTTCTTATTTTTATAAGTCTTAATGTTAACTATATAATTTTCTTATTTTTATAAGTCTTAATGTTAACTATATAATTTTCTTATTTTTATAAGTCTTAATGTTAACTATATAATTTTCTTATTTTTATAAGTCTTAATGTTAACTATATAATTTTCTTATTTTTATAAGTCTTAATGTTAACTATATAATTTTCTTATTTTTATAAGTCTTAATGTTAACTATATAATTTCCTTAATTTTATAAGTCTTAATGTTAACTATATAATTTTCTTATTTTTATAAGTATTAATGTTAACTATATAATTTTCTTATTTTTATAAGTCTTAATGTTAACTATGTAATTTTCTTATTTTTATAAGTCTTAATGTTAACTATATAATTTCCTTAATTTTATAAGTCTTAATGTTAACTATATAATTTTCTTATTTTTATAAGTCTTAATGTTAACTATATAATTTTCTTATTTTTATAAGTCTTAATGTTAACTATATAATTTTCTTATTTTTATAAGTCTTAATGTTAACTATATAATTTTCTTATTTTTATAAGTCTTAATGTTAACTATATAATTTTCTTATTTTTATAAGTCTTAATGTTAACTATATAATTTTCTTATTTTTATAAGTCTTAATGTTAACTATATAATTTACTTATTTTTATAAGTCTTAATGTTAACTATATAATTTCCTTAATTTTATAAGTCTTAATGTTAACTATATAATTTTCTTATTTTTATAAGTCTTAATGTTAACTATATAATTTTCTTATTTTTATAAGTCTTAATGTTAACTATATAATTTTCTTATTTTTATAAGTCTTAATGTTAACTATATAATTTACTTATTTTTATAAGTCTTAATGTTAACTATATAATTTCCTTAATTTTATAAGTCTTAATGTTAACTATATAATTTTCTTATTTTTATAAGTCTTAATGTTAACTATATAATTTTCTTATTTTTATAAGTCTTAATGTTAACTATATAATTTTCTTATTTTTATAAGTCTTAATGTTAACTATATAATTTCCTTAATTTTATAAGTCTTAATGTTAACTATATAATTTTCTTATTTTTATAAGTCTTAATGTTAACTATATAATTTTCTTATTTTTATAAGTCTTAATGTTAACTATATAATTTTCTTATTTTTATAAGTCTTAATGTTAACTATATAATTTTCTTATTTTTATAAGTCTTAATGTTAACTATATAAAAAGTTGGCGACCATAGTCGAGGGTAACCCGAAGGCTCCCTTTTCGATAGCTACTACACCAATGTGTAGGGGAGGGCGCTACTCCTTTCCTGGATTGCTCTACTTTACCCTTGATCTGTACCTTATAATGCTGAGTGCTAAGCAAGGAAGAATCAAGTACCATTTTTTGAGTCTTTGGTATGACTCGACCTGGGATTGAACCCAGGTCTCCCGGGCCATTGGCGAACACTCTAACCCCTAGGCCAAGTCTTAATGTTAACTATATAATTTTCTTATTTTTATAAGTCTTAATGTTAACTATATAATTTTCTTATTTTTATAAGTCTTAATGTTAACTATATAATTTTAACTATATAATTTAATGTTATATATAATTTGATGTTAACTATATAATTTTCTTATTTTTAGTAAGTTCAAACTGAAAAAAGTTGAATAAATGCTAAACTGAATTTAGTTGAATTTAGCTGCTACAAATTCTAAATAATTAATGCATAGTATACACTAGTATAGAATTTTTTCCCAGGATTTAGTTTTCCAAAATTAGAAGGGCGTATTATAGACAAATAATAACGGTATATGCTATTGTTACACATGACAAAAGCTAACTGTAGGAGATACAGAATAATTAGATTTAACAACATGGAATACAATACGGAATACTGGTTTGCTATTTTCGATAACTTGTTTTATTCGTAGACGGAAAAAGCTATTATGTTGACCAAAAGCTTGGTAGTCATTTACAAAGATGTGATGTATTGCACCGATGAATACAGAGGCTTATGACGGATTTGGTCTCGAGGCCAACACCTGCGGAGGCAGTTAGTTATAAGATACATCACTTACTATTATAATGATATCAACAGAAATAACTTGAGGATAAACAGAAATAGAAAGGAAACATATTTGGTTACTTGAAGGAATTAACGAAGGAAATTGTACACGAGAGAACATGGACATAGCTAAGAAGGAGAAGTGAATCTCCTTTAAAAACAACACAAAATAATGCCATAAGGATCAGTTATATCTTTACAGCGACCCATTGCCCCAATGAGTAGAGTGTTCCCCAATGTTCCTGGAGACCGGAGTTCAATCCCAGGTCAAGTCATACCAAAGACTCAAAAAAATGGTTCTTGTTTGCTTAACACTCATCATTAAAAGGTAAGGATCAAGGGTAAAGTTGGGGCAATCCAGCGAAAGGAGTAGCGCTCTCCTCCACACCTCGATGTAGTAGCTATTCGTTGTGACGTGGCTCGTACCACCTGACATCCGGAAGCTCGGATGTATAAAAGGTGACTCAGGTGTAACGGTCAGCAGTTGTTGAATATCGACATCTGGTGTAACATTCTTACATCGAAAGACTGTGAATATTGTATTTACTCTGGATTGTACTGTTTAACCAATAAAGAGATTTCTCTGTATATTTCTTCCTTCACGATACTACACTACTGAAAAGGAAGCTTTCGGTTCACCCTCGACTAAGGTCGACTTAAGACTAATATCAAAGTGAAAATTAATAAAGCGCAGAATAATTGAAAGTGTAGATTATGTGTTGACAGAGATGAAAGCGTTAATGCCATAAACGATTGGATTATTTTGTAATATATTGACCTCCGACCCAGCTGTCGATCAGGGAACAGGTGCATCCGGTCGAAGATATCAGGGGGTAACCTTGACTGTGGACGGGTTGAATTCGGTGCAAATGTGACGCTCAAAGGAAGCAGGTGGATGTCAAACATTGATATAACCCGGTGCGACAGGAAGATCAGTTAGTTTGGAGTTAGTTGTTGCAGTTCGAGGCGGTGAGAACCAGACCCAGCAGAGAGCTGGGCCCTCAGGGCCCTTGTTGTGCAGCCCAGAAGAACGAGAAAGAAATGCTGCTAAAGACAAAGGAACTGGGGGTTAATATGTTGCAGTTTTTGTTCAGTCTTCAACTCACCTCTCGCACTTAACCTTTTCGCAACCCTTTCGAATAAAGTGAGAGGTATATTTTTCTAAAGAACTGTTTCGTTCGTCATTATTGTGTTGACGATGTTTCCGCGGGAATATGTGTATATGTATTATACATAAAGTTCATCAACCTTGGCAAGACAACTAGTCTAGGAGAAGGAAAAACTCTGAATTCAAACCTGTTAAACTCCGCTTAAAAATTGACCTTGTGTCATATCCTGCCCGAGCGGAGGGGTTTGTAAATATCTATATGTGTCAAGAAAAGAAGAATGAAGAGGATTTGCCAACATTGAAGATGGCCTGGACGTATCAGTACGAGGACTCGATGACTACATTTTAAAGAACAAAGAAAGACTAATTGCAACGACCAAAACAGCAATAATAATAACTAGGAAACAGAAATAAGAAGAAAAACAACCGTATGGATATTTCAAGCAACAAATTCTTGTAAAAAATAACAGCAGTTAGAAATGGTATGAAAAACACAAATCTAATAGAACAATAATGTATTCCCTTTTAACTGCTCATATACCTATAATAAGTGAAACCTAAATATAGTCACGTGAACAGATACTTCGTGTCTTCGGAGGTATTTTCATAAACGAAGTATCTGTATAAGCCTGACAACTCAGCCGAAACATTTAACACTTCACTTATCCGACACGATTTCCATTTCTCAATACCTTAAAACATATTCGTGCCCCTCCTATAAAATACAGTAAAATTCTAACTGAAAACACCTCCATATTACAAAAAAAAAAAAACTCCGAATACTTAAAGCTCTATATGTAAAGATAATCAAACCTTCCTTAAACAAGATCAACTTCAAACATAGCAGCCACGTTTTAAAATGCCTTTCGCTCTTTTCTTGCCAATTTTTCCTCTTACTTCTATTAAGATTCTTTTCGTCCATAATTTCCCCTTCCACTTATTCTTATTCCTACTCTTCAAATTAATATATATGAATCCTCACTATGTTTGTCATTTCCTTATTCGCTACCCCGAAGATGGTTCCATTTCGGCTGAACGTACTGGGAGAAAATGCGGCGCCTTCTTAAATTTATTCTATCCAAAAGATCTAAAGATTAATAGGGATACTTGAACAGATCAAAGACAGAATAGGCAAACACGAAGTGTCTGTTCTATTTAATCAAACATATCATAAAGAGAAAATTCTGCCAAGATAAACAAAAGAACACTAAATGGTAACTTAATTAGGTGGAACTGATCACTTACTTAAGATGAATGTTATCAATGAAAAGAAAATATAAACAATATTCATGTTAAGTGTCACTGAATATCAGGATTAGGACAAATAGAAAGCATATATTCACAAACTTCTCTTGCTCTTTAATGCAACAAATTAGCATAAAACGAATTCAAGAACATGCATGATTCGGTAGGAATGGTAATATGCTGGTAACTGCGCAAGAGATTGAAATTTGATTATACTAAAAAATGGTATATGCACAAACCAGAATCTGCCCGAAAATGAGACCCGTAAAATTCTCTAGGACTTGGAGATAAGAAGGGATCACCTTATCTCGGCCAGACGACCAGGTATAGTTTTAATATCGCATGGTGGTGTTAGAACAGTATCACCGGACGTATGATTTATATGCTGAAGGCACTGGACAAGGCACAAGAAGTTGAAAATATTTACAACGGTCAAGTGTTCATGTCCAAGGCTTACTACTTAGGTAAATAAATTCGGCTTCGGTCAGGCCGGTTAACAGAGGGGATGAGAAATAATCAGCTTAGTTTCTTTCCAACAGACAGCATCTCCCCTTTCGCCCTAAAAGTGTAAGGGCTGGGTTTATTATTGTGCGCTTGATTGCGACTCAAAGTAGGAATGATAACAGGACTTAAATTTTTCTTCCAGCGCAGTTATTCACTTAGGACTCTGGGGGTAGATGAATACCCGTCAGGTTATTCCTACCCAAGACACAATGCATAGGTGTATTTACCTAACCCCTCTACTAGAGTCAGGATGCTTATTGGGCTAGTATACCTTGCTACTTACCGCTCTGTCGGTGAGACTAAGAAAATGTTGACTGTTTCTTCAGCAGAGAAGTAAGACCCCCCACTAAAACGATGTATTTGGTACTTCATCAGGTGGTGAGGCTCTAGTTCTGGAGCTCTGGGAAATGCAGAGTACCCCTTCATTGTCATTACTCTCGAGTGTACAGTGATCCGGAATGGTAGTACATGTGTTATAACCTAACAAAAATGTTAGTGAATAAGGAATAATCAAAACGGATAGGGATACGTGAAACCATATAACTGTATGCCAGTAAATAATTATAATTCGATATAATTATGTTAATGTTACATAGGAATACTTAAAATCACTTAAAAGTATACAAATTATTTATATTAAGGATAGGTATTTTGGACCTGTGTTCAATCCCAGGTCGAGTCATACCAAAGACGCAAAAAATGGTACTTGATGCTACCTTGCGTACCATTTTTTGCGTCTTTAGCATCAAGTACCATTTTTTGCGTCTTTGGTATCACTCGACCTGGGATTGAACCCAGTTCCAAAATACCTATCCTTAATACAAATAAGCATTATAAGGTAAGGATCAAGGGTAAAGTGGAGCAATCCAGGGAAAGGAGTAGCGCCCTCTTCTACACCTCGATGTAGTAGCTATCGAAAAGGTCGCCAACTTTATTTTTTACTATTTGAAGCTATAATTGCTTACAAAGGATGAATATTATTATTAACTTGAAGCATATATCCTCATCACCATTCATCATCTTGCCGCCAGCAGGGATATCCCTGACTCTCTCTCGCCAAGTCTCCCTATCTTTCATCGCTTTTGGCAGGTCCTCAGGGCTACATCCTGTATCCTCACCGAGCTGCCGTATGTAGGTTCGAGCTGGTCGCCCTGCTTTTTCTCGGCCATGTAAGGGGTCCATAGGAGTACATCACTTATGAGCTCGTCCCTGCTTCTCCAGCAGTGTCCTGCATGTTTGGTTCATCTAACTTTGATAGTTTTCGTGGTAGGAGGTAGGAGGCCGTACAACTGATGCTTTGTGGGGTGTTGCCTCCAGGACTTGTTCAAAATTGCTCGCAGCATTCTTGTGTAGTTGCCGTCTAGCTTTTTCTCCATCCGTTTAGTTAACGTCCATGTAGTGCCTCCATATAGCAGTATCGACACGACAGCTGCTTGGAAGAAATTGCGTTTCATTTTATCTGTCAGGTCTGACTTCCATATGGCCGATAGCCTATCGTAGGCTGTCCATGTCTTTGCTAGTTGGGGGCCGATGTCTTTTTCGGTTGATGAGACACTGCTTCCTAGGTAGTTGAACTTGTCAACTAGTTTCAGAGAGCTACCACCTAGTGTGGAAATGTCACCTGTTTGATTAAAGCACATGTTTTACGTTATATGTGCATTGACATGGAGGCTAATGCCTGCGGCGGCTTGTTCCAAGCTATGCAGTAGTGTTTCGGCTTAGGTGGATACATTTGCCAGAATCGCTATGTCATCGGCGTAGTCGGCGTCGGTAATCGTTTTTGCGGGGTGCCTTCTGCTTCTTCTCTTTGTCAGCTCGAAACCGTTCTCAGCACGTAGTCTAGACTGATGATAAAGAGGTATGGGGCTAGTGTGTCTCCGTGTAGTACTCCTGCTACAATGTCGAAGTAGTCTTTATCTTCATCCGGAGAACGTACTTTCACTTTAGTGTTTCTATAGAGAATCATTATGGCAGCGACGGTCTCTTTTGGTATGCCGTATGCAAGTAGAATTTGTTCCATCTTCCCTCTGTGAATGGAATCAAAGGCCTTGGTAAAGTCAACAAATAGGTTTTTGCCCGTACGCCTTCAAGGATTCAACGGATAGTCAATATTTGTTTGTCGTGGATCTATTTCTTCGGAACACATTTTGGTTTTTTCTAAGAATGTTGAAACATATATAATTGCTTGCAAATTATTAGTATTATGTTGGAATACTTGAAACCATATAACTGCAAATAAATGTTATTATCTAAGATAGTTATTTGAAACCATAAAAATTCATAAGTATTATTTCTATTAGACAGGAATATTTAAAACCATAGAAATGTGTGCAAACAAATTATTATAGACAAAAAAATGCGGAAAAGTTTCCACAGCGTAGTGGCTAACGTACTGGACTGCGACAACATAATAAGCGAGTTCGAATTTCAATAGCATTATTCCGTTCACTTTCGAACTAATACCCTTGGGAAAGGCTTGAACCCTCTTATCCCTCCAGCAATGAGTTTAATTGTACCACAACTGTTAAAACCATAGAAATGTGTGCAAACAAATCATTATAGACAAAAAACGCGGAAAAGTTTCCACAGCGTAGTGGCTAACGTACTGGACTGCGACAACATGATAAGCGAGTTCGAATTCCAATACCCTTGGGAAAGGCTTGAACCCTCTTATCCCTCCAGCAATGAGTTAAATAGTACCACAACTGTTCTTCTACAATGATGGCTTCAGCATTAAATAACCCTCGAAGGTTAATATGCCATTAAACAAAAAAATTAAACCAAAAAATAAAAATGTGTAATAAAAAAAACTAAGCCATGGAACATTGAAAGTATAGCTATTGCAATTAAACATTTACCAATGAATCCAGTTTTGGCATTAAATAGCCCATAAGAAGTTGATATACCTTGGAAAATTATTAGTATTGGTTCGGAATACGTGTAGCTATATAACTGTGTAACAAATGATTATTATTAGATGTAATTATGTTAACGTTAGACAGGAATATTTGAAACCATTCAACAGAATGCACATTATTTCAATTAAGAATCGGTATTCGAAGCTATGATTATTTTCAAAAGAAGAAGCTAGACGGCAATTACACAAGAACGTTGCGAGCAATATTGAACAAATCCTGGCGGCAACACCCCACAAGACACCAACTATACGGCCACCTGCCTCCCATCACGAAAACTATCCAAGTTAGACGAACCAGACATGCAGGACACTGCTGGAGCAGCAGGGGCGAGCTCATAAGTGATGCACTCCTATGGACCCTCACATATGGCCGAGCAAAAGCTGGACGACCAGCTCGAACATACATACAGCAGCTATGTGAGGATTCAGGATGTAGCCCGGAAAACCTGCCAGAGGCGATAAACGATAGGGAGAAGTGGCAAGAGAGGGTCAGGGATATCCGTGCTTGCGGCACGACATGATGATGATGATGATTAATGTAAGTTATTTGAAACCATATAATTACTTACAAATCATCGCTTTAATGATCTTCTGAAATAAACCAAACCTTGCTTCTTAGGAACACACGACACTGGATATAATATGTTTGTTTATTTCCCTTTTTTTAAGAAACGTCACATGTACATGGATGATTGAATCCCAGTATCCAAATGATCTAATTGAGATGCAAGTGGTTGAATCAGAGATTGAAGAATCTATTGGATGTATTTATGATTACGTCACCATCTATGACGGTAAGAAAATTATTATTATCAATTATTATCTGCATAAGCAACTCTGAAAGTCCCTCGTATATATTTGTCCACATAAAACTAATATTTCACCTTGTCTTCAACCGGTCTTTCCTTTGTTAGTTGATATAGCTTTGTGTCCTCTTTTAATAGGTCACTCCATTGCTATGGTAATCGTCTTCTACTGGTAAAATCCTTCTTCTATGAATGATTGACAAAACTGACGTTGCCTTTGTTTAACACGTGACCAAACCACTTTAGAATTTTCTTCTTGTTAATAATTCGGTAATTTTGTTTGGTATTCAAAGATTTATATCGGCCATTTTGATATGATTTATGCCTGAAACTCCCTCAATATTCCTGGGACAATCATTGTCAAATTCACTCAGTTTTTGTTGTCTACCTTCTTCAAACGTCAAGTCTCTCTTGCATCTACAGCCAGAACCAAACTTTGGAGAAGCAAGGTGCAGCTGGGAACTTGTATACTGCGATGTATTTTTGCGTGCACTTGATAAGACGAGGGTAGATTACAATCTGGTTCGGAGCCTTAGGTGCCAGGTCCAACATGGAGCAATTGGTCTAGCTGTCTTAAGGCCGGCCCTGTTTATGGATATTGGTACTATTAGTGACTACGTGACCATCAATAACAATAAGAACATTATTAATATTTATAGATATCAACATAATCTCCCAAAGGTTCCTTGCATACGTCTTTCCACATAAGATCACCATTTCACTCGGACTTTAACCAATTTTTCCCTTGTTAGTAGAGGTAACTTTATGTCCTCTTTTATTAAGTCACTCCATCACTTTAGTGTTCGTCTTCAGCGACGAATGGTTGACATAGCTGGTATTGTGCCACGTGACCAAACCACTTTAGACTTTTCTTCAAGTGATTTTATTTGGTATTCCCAGCTGTCCATTTTGATTTGTTTCATGCGTGAAACTCCCATTTATAGTCCTGAGGCGATCGTTCTCAAATAAACTCATCTTTGGTTTATTTGTTGAATAGCATATCAACCTTCGTGTCAAATAAACACAGTTTTCGTTGTCTTCCTCCTTCAAATTCTAATTTTTTCCAACATTTATGGCAATTGGGATGATTAGTGCGTATGTGTATGTGTATATGTGTGTATGTATGCGTGTGTATGTTTGTGTGCGTGTGTACATAGTATTTAAGAGATCTTTTACTTTCGTTTCGTTTCCATATTTTTACATTTTACACGTATCCGAAAAATGTAAATTTGATTGTTTCAGATTCAAAACAAAATTTATGGAGAAAGTTATTTTAAATTTTGTACGGATTATTCTATTGGGTAAGCAATGTGTAAGTTTTTTGGGGTTTTTTTTTTCATGAATTCTCCCACTGCGTAGACAAGAAAGAGCAGAGATCGAACAGGGGACCAAGATGCATTATTTCAAAACATCTGATTTAGCCAGAGGTTTTGTTATTTTTAACGAGGGAAAGTTTTGTTTTTAGCGAGGAAGATGGTTGTAACGTGGGTATGTCAAATAAACTCAATTTTTGTTGTTCGCCTCTTTCAAATTCTATTTTTTTTCCATGATTTATGGCATTTGGGATGATTAGTGTATGAGAGTATATATATATATATATATATAGTCTTTCAACCAGCCAAACACCAAAATTATGCTAACAAGACCAATTTTGTATTGGCCTTCTGAGATGCAAGATGCAGTTGGGAACTTATATATTGTGATGTGTTGTGTACTTGACGAGCCGGGAGTAGATTACACTCTGGCGCGGAGGCCTTTTTTCCATGTAAGACCTCCACTTCGTTCTGTCTTTAACAAGACTTTTTCTGGTTAGTAGAGGTAACTTTGTGTCCTCTCTTATTAAGCGACTCCATCGTTTTGATGATCTTCTGAAACACAGGACATTTTTTTTTATTTAATTGCTTAACATTCTACAGAAAATATTCCGTATACAAACTAAATTAGATTATTGAAATTGATAATATAATTTTTTTCCAAGTCTTGCGATAAAAAAATATAATGGAATAACTAAATGTTGAGGAAAATATGGAACTCATTAACAAAAATTAAAATTAATCCTTAATGGCTTCTTCCTTAGATTTTATGGCAGCTTTAATTCTTCCAGGTATTTTGATTTTATTAATTATAAGCCATATTCTTAATTAATTTATTTCCAACTTTACCATAATGGTAGTTAATTGATACTTTTCCGTGAATGGAACTTTTCAAGCTCATTTTTTTTAATGTACACCACAAATTTTCCATCGTTGTTAGATCCCATATTTACCCAACCCCTCCGCTCGGGCAGGATATGACACAAGATCAATTTTTAAGCGGAGTTTAACAGGTTTGAATTCAGAGTTTTCCTTCTCCTAGACTAGTTGCCTCACCAAGGCTGAAAAACCCAGTCTGTCCTACTCTTTACCCATAGCTGGAGGGAGAATAATTGGATTCATACCTTCCCCAAGGGTATTAGTGCAATGTGAAAATGCAATCAGTCTCGTCCGGGATTTGAACTCGTGTCGCCGTGTCCATTTCCTACGACGATAACCATTACACCATGGGCACCTCCATTGTAGTTAGATACACGCTGATCACTGTTTCTGTCATTAATTCTATTTGCCTATTCTGAAGGAAAAACTTGTATGCCCTTCATTCTGGGATAAGCGGCATTTTCGTCCTGAAAAAAAAATGACCTAATCATCAACAAACTTATTTTTTATCGATGTAAAATTGGCTCTTTCCTCAGATTCTTTACATAAAATGCAGTTCCAATTTTGACTTAAGAAATTAACTTGTTTCCTTCGACCAGTCATCGTTTTATATTTCCTCTGAACGGCACCAAAAGTTCAAGCAGCGTCGCCTTCGCTAACGCAGATTCTTGATTAAACACTGAATATCACTTTCATCCAATTGTTCACACATCATAATTGTTTCTATTTACACACTTTAACCTCATTTTCTTGTATGTGTGGTGTAAGAACCGGTTTTCGTATGGTTTTCCTGTGCGTAAATTGCATTTTATTCAGTCGATTTTTTTTACTATTCTGTCACAAACATTGTATCCCATATCGACCCATATTGTTTTTCATTTGTTTTATTGTATTTGTTCTATTTTCAATGCATAGTGTTTTGAGTTTTCTATCCTGACGCTCTGATGTCTTTCATGGTCTACCAATATGTTTTGAATCTGATAATTTATTTGTTTATTTATTGCTTAATAAAGAAAACAAGGTGAACATCCTCTGTGTGAGCTAATTACATAATTTTTGCTGGGGATTATTTGCAGAAGCAACATGTAGTTTACTTACTGGATTGCACATGTAGCCAAAAACAATACATTCGGCTGGCAGAATGGTCATTTTTACTTTTGAATAAATATATGGTGTTCTATACTAAAGGCTTTTTATGGCACGGTTAAGGGCCAAAATGAATGTTATCATCTAAGGACAGTTACTTTAAATCATAAAATTGTATAAGCACTATTAGTATACCAAGTACTCATTGGCTAGTGGGTAGAGTGTTTGCCAATGGCCTAGGAGACCTGGGTTCAATCCCAGGTCGAGTCTTATCAAAGACTTTTAAAAAATGGTACTTGATACCTCCTTGCTTAACACTCAGCAATATAAGGTACTATCAAGGGTAAAGTGGAGCAATCCAGGGAAAGGAGTAGTGCCCTCCCCTACATCTCATTGTAGTAGGTATTAAAAAGGCTGCCTTCTAGTCGCCCTCGACTACAGTCGCCAACTATACTTACTATTAGTATTAGACAGGAATATTTAAAACCATTGATTGTCTCAATATATATGGGACCCATGGGACTGCTAATAACTCTACTAATAATAATAGGTGTTCGTTTTTTTGTTTCTAATTTTAAAATAGTATGTTATAACAATTATTATTCCTCGATCACATTGGCAGTGACGCAAAATATTTTTTCTCTCGTAAAAGGTTACAAGAGAAAAAATATTTTGCTTCACTACTTATTTGGAGACAAAAATCATTCAAAACAGTCTCAAAATAGTCTCATTAATACGATAATATGCAACCCATTAATATGAGAATGATTTATTACTGAAACAAGAAACTCAAAAAAAGATTGCATGTCCTCGACGTGTACCAAATGACTGCCATTGAGATTGTCTCTGTAATAAATCATTATCATATTAATGGGTTGCATCTATTTTGAGACACGTGGTATAAGATCTATTTATCTAATATAAACTACTTCAAAAACGTTTAAAAAAAAATTTCTAAAAACATTTTTTCTCAAAATATTTTCTCCTGACGATGGCATAAGCTCGATACAAGTTGAGAACAATCAAAAAGTAAATAATTTATTAAAATATTTCTTTTTGTTTACGGCTTTTGTTGATTATATATATAGTCATCCACAGACAGACTGTTTCGTTCTATCTGAACTCTTCAGAGTGGCTAGACACGCAGGACGCTCGAAGCCGGAATCGAAACCCGTCCAACTTTACGTTAGACTAAATCTCAGACCTCTCGGCCACCAAGCGGACCACGTTGACTGAGGGAATTTTTAAGGTATTTATTTAGCAACAGCAGCAGCAGCCGTTTGTTTACATTTTTTTTATACCCTATCAGAGTTCTCAATTCTTTCGAAGAGTTTTGCATTATGCGAGCGGCGGCCGACAATTCCTTCGCCAGAGTGCTCAACCCCCATGTGTGTGTGCATTTATGCAGGCGGTGTACTTCTGTATATTAAACATTGATTAATGAAGCTTTTTTTGTTGTTTTTTTTTTTTTTTTTTAACAGGCAATAACAAAGAGGCGAATCTGCTGGGTCGCTGGTGTGGAAAAGAAACTCCTCATTTTCTCAGCAGCCAGTCGGCATTTCTGATCGAGTTTTTCACGGATAATTCTTACGAATACAAAGGATTTAAAATCCGGCTCCGATCTGTTAGAAGAGGTTAGTTGCAACGCGCAAAATTCTTATTGTTCTTGTTAAACGAATTGGATATGAGGGGCATACGATAAGTTTCCAGACTTTTTTCGTATGGGCACTTTTATTGATAGTACACTCATGAAACCCTAGTTCCCTTCGACGTAATCTCCTCTGGTTGCAATGCACTTGTTGTACCGTTCCAACAACTTCTGGAGGCCCCATGGAGGTCCTCTGGTGTGAGCGTGTCAATGACCTTCGTCACAGCCTCTTTCATCTCCTCAATTGTCTCATAACGACAGCCTCTGAGCTTCGGGAATAACCAAAAGTCACAGGGAGCAAGGTCTGGACTATACGGAGGCTGAGGAACTGTCTTGATGCCCATCTTGGTCAAATAGTCAGTGACAACGATGGAGTTGTGGACTGGTGTATTGTCCTGGTAGTCAGAAAGTAATTTTAAAAAAAGGATTGCAATGAAACGTTGGAATTATAAAGTCGTAATTATCAAGCATTTACAAATGAATCATATTTCAGCATTAAACAGCCCATAAGGAATTGATATGCCGTTAAACAAATAAGCCAAACCTGCCTATATCGGTCTGTTCACATCTCTCTCTCTCTCTCTCTCTCTCTCTCTCTCTCTCTCTCTCTCTCTCTCTCCCAGTCTGGTTACAGCTATTAAATAGGTTTGGTTGTGTGTAATGGCATATCAACTCTTGTGGGTTATTTAATGCCAAATCCTGTTTATGTGTGTGTGTGTGTGTGTGTGTGAGAGAGAGAGAGAGAGAGAGAGAGAGAGAGATTTGTTAAGAAATACTTTGTTAGTAATTTCTTTTTTAAACGACCCAATACTCATTGGTTTGTGCACAGTTTAATGGTTTCTGGTATTGCTATGTAATGCTAATAATTCAGTTCACTAGCAGTCATTTATTTGCACACAGTTAAATGGCTTCAAGTATGGAAAATGATTAATTATTTCTATTCAACCAATATATGGGAGCTTATCAGGTACTAACTACCACACTGGGTCAGAGTGAACCTGAGAGTCATGTCATCAAAAGGTTACTCAACTCTCTCGAAATCTTCAGGACTGGAATCTCTCCACATGATGGTTTAGAGTCATATCTTGGACATTTGTTTGTAGGGTGGTCTTACTCCTCCGCAAAGATGCAGTCGGCCTACTCTACCGCCATAGCCAACTGAACTTCAGCAAAATCGGAATAGTTACTTGAAACATATAAATGTGTATAATTAATAGTATTAGACAGGAATACTTGAAGCTATTATACTTCATAATAATCACTTGTAACAAATTTTGGTATTAAATAACCCACAAGAAGTTGATATGCCGTTAAACAAATAAACCAAATCAAGCCTGTAAACAATTATGATTATAAGCAAACATTTAGAAAAGAATAAAATTTCGGCATTAAATTACCCTTAACGAGTTGATATACCATTAAACAAATACACCAAATCAATTGTACTGTTTTATCTCACTTCACTGGTGAATGCTGGTGTGCCTTTTGTAGTGTAATGGTTATCAAGTCAGGTTAGCAAACTATTACTAGTGAGTTCGAGTCTCATTGGGTGCTCAATACATTTGGCCTTGTGCCACAACTGAGCAAAGATTGGTAAATGCACTATGGTTGGCGTTACTGCACACTTTGAAAGTGACTGTTTTAAACTATATTTAATTGCATGAAAATGTGATTTTAAAATTTTACTTTTTGTTTTTTCTTCACAGGCGATGTGTGTGGTCCGGCGGGATATTTTGCTGTCAAAGGAGAAGTCAAATATCTGTCCTCCCCTACAACCTTATCACCATTTTATAGGTAAAAACATTCTGCTTATTTGTTTCTTTGTTTTTGTATTTTTATTGTTTTTTTAGTTTTATTTTAAGGGTCATTTATTTGAAATATTTATCTTAGATTTTAAAACCAGTGAACATTTCAGATCCTACGGTTTAAGCTTGGAAAATCAGGAATCAAAATCTCTCCCCGAAGTCCCACGATTCTTTTGAGGTGGGTAGGGCAACGAAAGCGTCAATATCTTAAGTAGTTTTTAGATGCAATTTTGAAAATGTCTTTTTCTTTTGCAGGCATTACACAAACATAAACACACACACACACAAACACCAACACATGCACGCACACACACACACACACACATACACACGTACACACACATTTACTCACACACGCACATACGCATACATACACAACACCACACACACGTACACGCATACACACACATAAACACACACACACACACAAACACCAACATATGCACGCACACAAAAACACACACACACACACACACATGTTCACACACTCATTTAGTCACACACACACATACGCACACACTCGCACACATACACAAAACCACACACACCTACACACAAACACACACACGTACACAAACACCAATACGTGCACGCATACACAAACACAGACACACACATGTACACACATACACACACATAAAGACACACACACACACACACACAAACACCAACACATGCATGCACACACACACACACACACACACACACACACAAACACACATTTACTCACACACACACATACGCACACACTCGCACACATACACACAACTACACACACCTACACACATACACACAAACACTGATAACATCGTAGGGAAAGGAATCGATGACACGAGTTCAAATCCTGGACGAGGCTCTTTGCATTTCACTTCACATTCAAGCCTTTGAGATAGGCATGAAACCATCTCTTCTCCCTCCAGCTATGAGAAAATAGTAGGGCAGACAGAGTTCATTAACTTTGGTTAAGCAAACAGTCAAGGAGAAAGAAAATCTCTGGTTTCAAACCAGCATTCTACGCTTAAAATTGACCTTAAATCATAGACTGCTTGTGACGAAGAGTTTGGGTAAATACACACACGCGCGCATGCACACACACACACACACAAATATATATATATATATATATATATATATCATCTTGTCGTGCCACCAGCAGGGATATCCCTGACCCTCTCTCGCCACTCCACCCTATCTTTCATCGCTTCTGGGAGGTCCTCAGAGCTATATCCCGTATCGGCACATAGCTGCTGTATGTAGGTTCGAGCTGGTCACCCAGCTTTTGCTCGGCCATGTGAGGGGTTTCATAGGAGAACATCACTTATGAGCTCGTCTCTGCTTCTCCAGCAGTGTCCTGCATGTCTGTTTCGTCTAACTTTGATAGATTTCGTGATGAGTGGTCGGTGGCCGTATAGCTGCTGCTTTGTGGGGTGTTACCTCCAGAACGTGTTCAATATTGCCCGCAGCATTCTTGTGTAGTTGCTGTCAAGCTTTTTCTCCATCCGTTTAGTTAACGTCCATGTAGTGCATCTATATAGCAGTATCGACACGACCGCTGCTTGGATGAAACTGCGTTTCATTGTATCGGTCTCGATACTCTTATATCACAACTTTCCTGAAGACAGTGTAAAAGAAATGCGTGTTGAAGAGAAATAAATTACTTAGAAACAAATTCCCTTGCGGCCCTATTCATCTAAAAGTATTTACTTTTTTCTCTTATTTGACCTACGAAAAACTTATATATATATATATATATAAAGTTGTGATATTAGAGTATTGTGATTTAATCTTTAAATTTTTACTCTCCAAAATTTAAATGCTGTATTGTGCCGCATAGAGAGGAAAGACGCTCCTGGTGTAACGGTTATCACCGTCGGATATGGATTCGGTAACCCTAGTTCAGGGCCAGCAATTCCCTTGCGGCCCTATTCATCTAAATGTATTTACTTTTTTCTCTTATTTGACCAACGAAAAACTTATATATATGTATATAAAGTTGTGATATTAGAGTATTGTGATTTAATCTTTAAATTTTTACTCTCCAAAATTTAAATGCAGTATTGTGCCGCATAAAGAGGAAAGACGTTCCTAGTGTAACGGTTATCACCATCGGATGTGGATTCGGTAACCCTACTTCAGGGCCAGCAATTCACATAGCTCTAATACTATTGAGAAAGTTGTGTATCCCACAATTCTCCCGCTAGTTACGAATAAACTTTGGTAAAGCAACAAACCTAGAAGGAAAACTGACGATGGCTAAAAGGCAAAAACCTATCAAGATTAACAAATTTGTGCAAAAAAGTTTGCTAACGTTTGTGTCTATTCAATCAATCATAACGCACACACACACACAACACACACACACACACACACACACACACATATATATATATATATATATATACATACATATATCCCTCATTTGATTATCATGTGCTGTCTCCTTTCCTGTTTTGTATTTCTCCTTAAGAAATTCACATTGACTGTTTGTTTTTTATCGTTTTGCCAATGGTCTGGAAGACGTAGGTTCAATCCCAGGTCGTGTCATACCAAAGACTTTGAAATTGGTACTTGATACCTCCTTGCTTAACACTCAACACTATAACGTAGGTATCAAGGATAAAGTGGAGTTATCCAGAGAAAGGAGTAGCGCCCTCCCTACACCTCGGTGTAGTAGCTATTGAAAAGGGAGCCTTCTGGTCGCCCTCGACTACGGTCGCCAACTTTAATTACTATTAGTATAAGACAGGAATATTTAAAACTATTGGCTGTCTCAATATATATGGGACCCATGGGACTGCTAATAACTCTACTAATAATAATATGTGGGGGGGGGTTGTTCCAGATTTAAAAATAGTATGTTACAACAACTATTATTCCTCGATCACAATGCTTTGTACAAGAGAAAAAACATTTTGCGTCACTACTTATTTGGAGACAAAAATCATTCAAAAGCCTCTGGGTCGCCATCGACTACGGTCGCCAACTTTTACTTTTATTCTAACATCAGGTCTGTATATTCTACGACTATATGTCTGCTTCATGGACTAAAAGTGAAGAAGTTGCTTCCGGCGAGACCTGGAGCAATTTCTTAAGTACGGGATTGCACTTCCAGGTTTTTTCCTCTCTCAGCTTATTTACGATCTATGCTGTTTACGTAAAAACAATTAAAAAATGTTACGACCTGAATGAACTAAAAGTAAAAGGAAATGAATATTCTGTGACTGAAAATATCAAAAATCAAATAATTTTACTTGATTTTATTGTATTGTAATAATTAAGAGGGCTATTGTAATGTCACTAGTAAATTTTTACGTTTTCAGTAACTCCATTGTTACGAAATGTTACTATAGTTGCATAAGGCGGAGCGCTAAGAAGTCGACTATTGTTGCCAACAGCTGTGGTTTTAAAACTTTTTGGAGCTGAGAGGCCTTTCTATTTCAGGATCTATATCGTGGACCCTCAAATAAATAAAAAGAAATCTCGTGGACCCCCATATAAATAAAATAAAAAATCTCGTGGTCTACTGTGTAAAAAAAAATGAAATCTCATGAACAATCATATAGATAAAAAGGATATTTCGTTGAACATCATACAGATAAAGATGAAGTCTCGAGGACTACCTTATGAATACAAATAAAATCTCGTGGACCTCCATATAAGTAAAAGTGAAATATCGTAGACCACCACATAAATAAAAATGAAATCTCGAGAAAATCCCAAATAAAAAATGAAATCTCGTGAACCATCGTTGAAATAAAAAGAAATCTCGTGGACTACCACATAGATCAATATGAAATCTCGTAGACCTCCATATAAATAAAAAGGAAATTTCGTAGACCCTCATATAAACACAAATGAAATCTAGCAGGCTACCATATGAATAAAAATGCAATTTTGTGGATTACCATATAAAAAAGTAAAGTTGGCAACCTTAGTCGAGAGCAACCCGAAAGCTCCCTTTTCAATAGCTACTACACCGAGGTATAGGGGAGGGCACTACTCCTTTCCCTGGATTTCTCCTCGATCCTTAATGCCGAGTGTTAATTAAGGCGGCATCAAGTACCATTTTTTGAGTCTTTGGTATGACTCAATCTGGGATTGAACCCTGGTCTCCCGGACCATTAGCGAACACTGTACTCATTAGCCCAATGGTCCGTTACTACAACCACATAAATAAAATTGAAACTTTTTAAAAATACCGAAAATCACATTTAATATTTAAAACCGTGAGTAATGATATTAAGTGATAGGGATGTACTTGCCTTCCGTGACACTATTTTTCAATTTTTAGTTGATATTTTTGACAGAGAGACACAATTCATTTTGCGCGAGTAAAGATCTTTGATTACTAAGATTATTAATTGATTTTAACGGGTATCAACCCACCTGGGATTATTTTCTGCCTAGAGGTTAGGGAATTGCGAGCGTTTATACGTATATATTTTTTGGTCAACTTTCTTAAGAGTTTTGTGTCCCACGGAGAAATAGCAAATATTCAAAAACAAATAATTTGTAAATAAACCTATTTAACCCTTTGGTGGGATTCTGACTGGCATTGCTTCTTCGGGTCAGTCTAAATCTATATTTGGTAACTGCAGAAAATAATGCTTTGCATAAATGTTGTTGCAAAAGTTTGCAACTTTTTTACAGCATTTTCAGACAACAAGAGTCAAAATTTTAGTAGGTTAATTCGTTGTTTTGTTTTACGGCGTATCAACCCTTTTCGGGTCAGTTAACGCCGAATTAAGTCATTTTGATAAGTTTCAACCAATTCAGTTTAGTATAAGTATTTTTTTTTTTGTTTAAACACAGTTAAATGTCAAAACAGTGCTATTTCAAACAATTTAGTTTAGTATAAATATATTTTTTGTTTAAACACAGTTAAATGTCAAAACAGTTCTATTTCAAACAATTCAGTTTAGTATAAGAATATTTTTTGTTTAAACACACTTAAATGTCAAAACAGTTCTATTTCAAACAATTCAGTTTAGCATAAGTACACAGTTTAGTTCTATTTGACCCGTAGATAAGACCCTATCAGGTGCTACCATTCCGGGCCAGAGTGGATCTGGGAACGATGGCCATAAAGTGGTACTCTGCATTCCCCAAAGCTCCGGCATTACTGAAACCTCACAATCAGATTGTTTAGTGTCATAAACAGGACACTCGTTGGGGGGAGTCTTACCCCTCTTCAAAGATGCAGTCGGTGTATACTACAGCTCCAGTCGACTGGGCCATCCAAAATTTGGGGAGAGGTTGCTATTTAACCCGAATTTTTAAAGGAATGTACTAGTAATTAGAAATACTAATTTTCGGTTTTATTGCTCATCGGATAATATAAATTTTCAAGGCATGTTTGCAGCGTCTCCGGACCCCCAGCTGTAAACTTGACGGACCCCGGACCATAGTTTTAAAACCACTGGCAGAAAGCAATGAAAAAATTAATCATGAAAATTTATGCTTGAAAAGGAATCGCTATTCATGCCAAGGGAGATAATCTAATATCACTCTTTCAGATCTGCTGCTTGTTCGTGGCTTATTGAAACTAATCCGGGAGACATCCTCAAAATTGAAGTCATCTTTTCATCTTTAGGAAAATCTTCAGCCTGTGACAATACGTATTTTAAAGTTTATGACGGTAGGATATTTTCTTTCATTTATTTCCTTTTTATATTTTTTCTTTTTTTCTTTCTTTTCATCTACTTTCATTTCATTTCTTTCCCCTTCATTTCTTTCTTTCTTTTTCTTTTCTTTTATTTTTCAATTCATCTTTCATTTCGTTCCATTTTTTATTTTGCTTTTCTTTTCTTTTCTTTCCTTTTCTGTTTTTCTTTCTTTTCTTTTTAATTTTTTAATTTTTTTGTTTTCTGTTTTGATTTCTTTCATTTTATGTCTTTCTTACATTTTTTTCATCTCTTTTCATTCTATTTCTTTCCCATACATTTCTTTCTTTATTTTTTCTATTTTTCTTTTCTTTGTTTTCTTTTTCTTTCCTTTCCTTTCCTTTTCTGTTTTTCTTTCTTTTCATTTCCTTCTTTCTTGTTCATTTTCTTTTTTTTTATTTTGCGTTTTTTTCTCTTTTATTTCTTTATTTTCCTTTTCTTTTTTTTTCTTTTTTTTTTTCATCTCCTTTCATTTAATTTCCTTTTCCTTTTATTTATTATATTTTTTTCTTTTGACTCCCTTTTCTTTTTCTGATTTTTCTTTTCTTTATTTTTTTTTTTCATCTCTTTTCATTTTTTTTTCCCTGGCATTTCTTTCTTTCTTTCTTTTTTGTTTCTTCCCTTTTTTGTTTGTTTCTTTCTTTCTTTTGCTGTTCTTTTCTTTTCTTTCCTTTTCTGTTTTTCTTTCTTTTCTTATTCTTTCTTCTTTTTTCATTTCCTTTCTTTCTCTTTCATTTCCTTCTTTTTTATTTTGAGTTTTTTTCTTTTTTTATTCCTTTCTTTATTTTTCTTTCCGTTTTTCTTTTTCATTTTTCTTTTCAGCTCCTTTTTTTTCCTTTTATTTCTTTTTTTTTTTCTTTTCTTTTCTGGTTTTCTTTTAATTTCTTTCTTTCTTTATTTTGCTTTTCTTTCCCTTTCTTTTCTTTTCTGGTTTTCATTCTTTTTTCTCTTCAATTTCTTTCTTTCTTTTTCTTTTCTTTTCTTTCCTTCCCACATTCTTTACATTTACCTTCATTTTTTTCTTTTTTCTTTTTCTTTTATTTTCTATTTTTTCACTTTCCGTTTCCTTGTTGGACAATTTAATTTTCTCTTTTTCCAACTATTTGCTTGTTTTGTTTATCGTCTTTATCTGTTGCTGTCTTGATTTTTCCATAACGGCGTGAAAATTGGAGACCTGCTGCATGGGCAACTGTTGATTTTTCCTACCACCTTGCCTAAGCTTGTGCTGAGTTTCAGACATGGATCCAAAGTTTCGTGAGAATAACTGATTCTGGACGCTGATTACATTGGTAGCCATTAAAATTGTGTAATTAAAAGATTTCGTTGAGCATAAAGGCTTTAACGTATCTGTGGCTGAGTGCTTTTAGGGTAAATTTTGTGTAAATTTTCCTGTTGATATCATTGAGGTTTCTTGTAGAAATCGAGGCGCAAATTACAATGATAGTCATTAAAATTGCATAATTAAAAGACTTCGGCGAGAAACCTGGCTCTAAAATAGCCGTAAATTAATGCTATTTAGCGTAAATTATTACGTAAATTTTTCATTATGATATTATTGTGGTTTCATGTATAATTCGAAGCGCATATTACAATGGTAGACATTAACTTATGTTGTTGTAGTTGGTAACCGTAGTTGAGGGTGACCCTAAATCTCCCTTTTCGATAGCTACTACACCAAGGTGTAGGGGAGGGCGCTACTCCTTTCCCTGGATTGCTCCCCTTTATCCTTGATCCGTAACTTATAATGCTGAGTGTTAAGCAAGGAGGCATCAGGTACCATTTTTTGAGTCTTTGGTATGACTCGACCTAATTCGAAGATTTCGAGGAGATATAAGGTTTTAAAGTAGCTGTGATTAGGTTGTTGGTTAGCTGGTTGGTTTTACGGCGTATCAATACTAGTTGGATTAGTTAATGTCGAAGTTAGTATTTTTGCGAAAAAATTTATATTTTCAAGTAACTAATGATGATAATTATCATCATTTTAATTACTTGAAAGCATAAAACTTCTCGCAAAAATAACTATTATAATAATAATAATTCTTTCTTTCTTTCTTTCTTTCTTTCTTTCTTTATGTAGCATAGTCATGATATGGCTATGTGTGAAGTGTACATAGAATGTTCATAACATATATACATTGAACATAGGAATCCCGAAACACGAAAAACACGTAACGACTTCTTAGTTCAGGTACGAAACCTTTTATTACCTTTAAGTTAAAGGTTTCGACATAAGGAAGAGAGATGCACAATCCTTCTTTGATGACTTTTCCATCTCCCCGACCCAACACGTGTGGCACCCGCCACAAGGCCACTGGCCTGGCTTCGGCGAGCAAGCGAAAGCCAACCGTCTTCTCCCGAGGCAGAACTCAACTCACTGACTTTTTCAAAATCCCCAAAATCCTCAGCGAGCTTCCAGTGCGTGACGTCACCTGCACTCTCTAGCCCCGTTTCCCACCTGGGCTATTGTGACATCTCTGAGTGACTCGTCCGCTCCGCCCGCGTCCGTAAACACCTGCGTTAATGTTGCACCTGAAAGTTCTCAGCCAAACTAAACCCAAAGGCATGAAACGAAATCCCTCGGCCATTATATTACATTTATTTATTTATTTATTTATTTTGCTATTCTTTTCTTTCCTTTCCTTTTCTGTTTTTCTTTCTTTTCTTATTCTTTCTTTTTTTTCATTTCCTTCTTTTTTTATTTTGAGTTTTTTTTTTCTTTTTTATTCCTTTCTTTATTTTTCTTTTCTTTTTTCTTTTCTGTTTTTCTTTCGTTTCTGTTTTCCTTTTCATCTCCTTTTTTTTCTTTTATTTTTTTCCGTTTTTCTTTTCTTTTTCATTTCCTTTCTATATAATTATAATAATTATTCTAATAATTTGTAGAAATTTATAGCTTCAAGTAATTATTCTTAATACTAATAATTTGCCCAGAGTCATAGTGGTTCAAGTATTCCTATCCAATACTACAGGGTTTCTCCATACACATGACACTCATGTGACTGCTAATAACTCAACTAATAAAAATGTGCTTTTTTTTTTTTCATGTTTGAAAATAGTATACTATAACAGCTATTATTCCTCGAATACAATGCTTTGGACTAGAGAGGGAAAATGATTTGCGTCACTTCTTATTAGGAGACAGAATCATTCAAAACTGACTTAAAATAGATGCAACCCATTAATATGATAATGATTTATAACTGAGACAAGAAACCCAAAAAAATATTGCATGTCCTGGAAGCTGATATAATAACAATTTAAAAAAACATTGATTTGATGTCTCTAGCTCAAAGGATACATTTTTCAAAGGACGTGTTCCAAATGACCGTTATTGTGCTTCTTTCAATAAATCATCATCAAATTAATGGGTTGCCTTTATTTTGAGACACCCTGTAATAATTTGCCTATGATTAGATGGGTTTAAGTATTCTTGTTTAATGCTAATAATATGTAATCAAGTGTAAACATGGTTTTACGAAGCAGGAAATAATAATTCTTTGTAAAAATTATTACTTCAAACAACTATTCTTGTTACAAATGATTTGCGGTTATACATTTTTAAATGTTCCTATCGAATAATAATAAGTTATATACAGTTATATGGTTTAAAGTAACTATTCTTATTTGATAGTTTTGTACACAGTTATGTAGTTTCAAGTATTCCTATCAAATACAAATAATTTATACATAGTTTTATGGTTTAAAGTAACCATTTTTATTTGATAACAATCATTTATTTGCACACAGTTATATGGTTTCAAGTATTCCTATCTAATGATAATAATCTATACAAAACTATATAATTTCAATTGTTCTTATTTAAAAAAGAAACATCCGTTAGTACCGTTATGTAGTTTCGAGTATTTCAAGCAATTATGTGGTTTCAAATAACACAATCCTCAGTGAACAACTTTAGCTCCAAGTTCTATTCGAAATACAAATAATTTGCGCTGTCTAATGGTTTCATATATTTATTGGATTGTTGTCTTGGTACAACCTATTAACAACTTCCTGTTTGAAATAAATAACCATGGGCGCTGGATTCTTGAAAAAATGAATCTTCTACCTACTATGAAAAAACCCTAACTCCTGTAAGCCATTTCATACGACGTCTGCTTCAAGGAAAGATCATCTTCTCTGGCTCAGTCGGCTGGAGCTGTAGAATACACCGACTGCATCTCTGCAGAGGGTAAAAACTCCCCCCACGAGTGTCCTGGATATGACACTTAACAATCTGATGGTAAGGCTCCAGTAATGCAGGAGGTTTGGAGAATGCGGAGTACCCCTTTATTGCCATCGCTCCCAGGTCCACTCTGGCCCGGAGTGGTAGCACCTGAGAGGGTCCTATCTATGGGTCAAATAGAATTAAACAGTATATTTATGCTATACTGAATTGTTTGAACTAGAACTGTTTTTGACATTTGTTATACCGGAACTATACACTCAGTAACCCTTTTTAGTATGACACCGGTAAAGCTATTAATGGACGGTGTCTGACTACTTCAAGGGAAAAAGCGTTAATCGCACTCTGATAGACTTGCCAACTCTTCGGCTTGTACCTGTGGAATACCTTTGTAGAGAAGGGGAAAATTTTCGTATTTTGGTTTGGCGCGCAAATTTAATTCGACACTTAATTTCACCGAATCATGATGACTTATCCTATTCAGCCCGGACCTTCATTTCCGGCCACCAAATCGGGTGAGCTGCCAAACACATTCTCTTTGGCTGGAGACGCCGACCAGTGCAGACGTCACACAGACCGTTCTTCAATAGCGATGCTTTTTAGCTGGACAATGCCGCTCAGTGCGGACACCTCACTGCGGCTCTAGTATAGCAGCAGCAACATGGACACACGAGGGAACCCATCTAATTTATGGATTCCTTATAGGGAGTCCCAGTTGAATATAAATTAGATGCATTCAACATGCCTCGCACAGGCACAACTTTATGTCACCCCAAAATTGGCTATGTCGATCTGAGCGTAATCCCGCTCTCGACACGCATGGAGATAACGCCTACTCTCCCCAAATACCAGACACGAAACTCACGGTGACATCCAAAGTTCAATTCCTACAACTGCAACATGTCTTTCGTCAAAAATGCAAAAAAACATAATCCCTTACGTCCAACGATACACGCTGGCATCTCAACTTCTCATAACTCAATTTCGTCTCAATACTCACAACCCTTCACGAGTCTTGCAGCACCAAAAGCAAACCCAATATCCCATGCTGCAAATAAAAACCTATTCATAAAAACACATTTCGACTCTCGCTAAACCTTTATTGAACCAACGATACGACATTTAAACTATCGGGACATTGGCCCAGCGGTTAGAGTGTTCGCCAATGGCCCGGGTCATACCAAAGACTTTAAAAATGGAACTTGATACCACCTTGCTTAACACTCAGCATTAGAAGGTACGGTTCAAGGGTAAAGTGGAGCAATTAGGGAATGGAGTAGCGCCCTCCCCTACACCTTGGTGTAGTAGCTATCGAAAAGGGAGCCTTCGGGTCACCCTCGACTATGGTCGCTAACTTTACTTTTACTTGTACTAAACTGATTTATTTGAAATAGAATGGTTTTGAAATTTAACTTTGAGTAAACAAAAACTATGCTTATACTAAAATGAATTGTTTGAAACTTTTATCAAAATGATTTAATCCGGCGTTAAATGAACCGAAAAAGTTTGAAACGCTGTAAAGCAAAACAACCAACCAACCTATCAATTTGCCGATGTTGGATTTGATATTAGGATTTATCAATTTTGAACTTTACTCTTTCTGGATTTGATACAAGCCGGATTATGTAATCTTTTTTTTTTTTATCTCGGGACTTGATACTAATCATTGGTGAGTTCACTGGAAGTAAACCCTTTTCACAAGTTTATTCCCAGTATTATCGTTTAATATGTCTCAGGTTCTAACACCTGATTCGAATAATTTTCAAACAGATCTGTCTGACCCATAGAAGAGATTCTACAGTTACTCGGTGTTAAAGTCGACCTGGGAGTAATCGCATCAAATGGACGACTCTTCACTCCTCAAAACTGCAAAACAGGATGCAGTTCAATTTCCTATCCCATTGCAGGTCATATTCGGGTACTTCGGCTTGTAAGTTTGTATTCAAAAGTAACGTTTGTCCACTCTGTGTGTGTGTGTGTGTGTGTGTGTGTGTGTGTGTGTGTGTGTGTGTGTTGTTGTTGTTGTTGTTGTTTTACTACTAAAGTAAAAAAAATGTTTTGATAAAAGGGTTCAAGAAAAAGAGATAACATCTGGAAATCGAAAAAAAAACCCACTCAGCAGTGAGAACTTAGGTTGAGATTATCTTGCAAGTTTACATCTCAGCAAACGTTTTTGGATTCCAGACAAAAAAAAAACAGGATTTGAATGTTGTGACACGTTCGTTTTTATCAACTGTGTTAATCCTTAACTCTCACCGCAAAACCTCCATCGCCACCCCACCGCCCATACCCCCAACAAAAAAATGACACATTTTTCGAAAATGTATTTGGACAGACGTTAAAGCGGATTTGATTTATTGATAGGAATACAAGTAGAATAAATCAAAAACAGTTCTGCATAAATACACACTATTTGACCCAGAGATAGAACCCTATCAGGTGCTACCACTCCAGGCCTGAGTGGACCTGGGAGTGATGGCAATAAAGGGGTACTCCGCATTCTCCAAAACTACAGCATTACTGGAGCCTCACCATCATATTGTTTTGTGTCATATCCAGAACACTCGTTGCGGGAATCTTTAGTGAACCAAATTATTTTTATAAACCTTGCTCAGACGACCCGAGGACCCTTTTGGGTTCCTGTTCTAAAAGCAGTCCATTATTATGTCAGTGCTTCTATTTAGATATAAACGGTTAGATGGAAACTACACAAGAATGCTGTGTGATGCTTTGAACAAAATCCTGGAAGCAGTATCCAACGAAACAACAGTTGTACCTCCACTTACCTCCCATCTCACAAAACATCTAAGAAAGGTGAGGAAGACATGCCGGGCACTGTTGGTGAAGTAAAGAAGAACTCCTAAGCCACATTTTCCAACTCCTACACATGGACATACCAATGTTGAATGACTAGCAATAACTTACATTTATCAGCTATGGGCTGACACTTAGTGCCGTTCAGAGAACTTAACAAGAGCGATGGTCGATAGGGATGGATTGCATGAGATATTCAAAGGAATGCATGTCGTCGGCACGCTTTAAGGAATAATTGAACGATTCTAAGCGACATTACTATTTGTCGACTTCACCAAGGCCTTCGATTCCATTCACAGAGGGAAGATGGAACAAATCCCACTAGCATACAGCCTACCTAAAGAAACCGTAGCAGCAATAACGATTCTCTATAGAAACACCAAAGCACGTTCACCGGATGGAGACACAGTATACTTCGACATTGTAGCAGGAGTACTACAAGGAGATACGCTAGCCCCATACCTCTTTATCATCTGTCTAGATTACGTGCTTAGAACATCGATTGATAAAATCAGAGAAAACGGCTTCGAGCTGACAAAGAAAAGAAGCAGAAGGCACCCCGCAAAAACAATTACCGACGCCGACAACGCCGATTACAAAGCGATACTGGCAAATACACCCAATCAAGCCGAAACACTACTGCATAGTTTGGAACGAGCCGCCGCAGGCATTGGCCTCCATGTCAATGCACACAAAACGGAATACATGTGCTATAATCAAACAGGCGACATCACCACACTAGACAGAACCCCTATGAAACTAGTATACAAATTCACCTACCTAGGAAGCAGCGTCTCACCAACCGAAAAGGACATCGACACGCGGCTAACGAAGGCATGGACAGTTAACGATAGGCTATCGATCATATGGAAATCAGACCTGACCGATAAAATGAAACACGGTTTCTTCCAGGCAGCGGTCGTGTCGATGCTGCTGTATGGATGCACTACTTGGACGCTAACTAAACGGCTGGAGAAGAAGCTAGACGGCAATTACACAAGAATGCTGCGAGCAATATTGAACAAGACCTGGCGGCAACACCCCACAAGGTACCAACTATACGGCCACCTGCCTTCCATCACGAAAACTATCCAAGCTAGACGAACCAGACATTCAGGACACTGCTGGAGAAGCAGGGACGAGCTCATAAGTGATGTACTCCTATGGACCCCCACATATGACCGGGCAAAAGCAGAACGACCAGCTCGAACATACATTCAGCAGCTATATGATGATATGGGATGTAGCCCTGAAGACCTATCATAGGCGATGAACGATATGGAGAAGTGGCGAGAGAGGATCAGGGATATCCATGCCTGCGGCATGACATGATGATGATGATGATGAATTTGCATGTCATATTTTTCTGTTATATCGAGACTTTTGATAATTAAATAAATGACTTTCAAGGTGCTCCCAGATTCATTTGTGAATTGCTTTATTTTCTCAGTGTGTATCTACCCAACCCCTTCGCTACGAGTAGGATGCGGCACAAGATTAATTTTTAGCAGTACTACTGGTTTTAATTCAGTTTTTCCTCTTTTTCAGTTTGGGTCAGTTTCTTTATTTAATAGCATAACAAGTTTTGTGGGTTATTTAATGCCAAAGTCATCCCTGTAGAAGAACAGCAGTGATACTATTTAACCTACAGTCGGAGGGTTAAGAGAGTTAATGCCTTTGCCCAGGTTATTAATCCGAAAGTGAACTTAATAGCGCAAAGGGAGGTCGAACTCGCTAACTACGATGTCACAGTCCAGCACGTTGGCCACTACGCCACGGGGATTTTCCCTCCACTAGACAGGTTGTTTCCCCAAGGCCATCATTTTATAAAAATAAGGATAAAACATAGGATTTGTCAAGGATCGGATGAAACCCCTTAAAAGGTCAATAGCTTTCTTTCATAAATATACTTATGGCCATAGTACCTTCGCACTTAAGCAACAGTGAGCCTGGTTAATTTTTAGATGAGGGACTACCTTGTAACACCAAGTGTTGTATATATTTACTCAAACTCTCCACCTTGGACAGGATGGGACACAAAGTTAATTTTTAAGTGGAGTACAGCTGGTTTAGAAATTATCTTAGACCGGTTGTCGTACCTAGGCCAGATAAATTAACCTGTCCTACTATTTGCCCATAGCTTGTGGGAGAAGAGATGGATAGTGGGAGAGAGAGAGATGGCTTTCCTAAGGACATTGCCGAGAAGTGAAATGCATTCAGCCTCGTCCAGGATTTGAACTCGGGTCGCCGATTCCATTTCCTACGACGATAACCAAATTTATGCCAAAAGTGATAAAACTTGTGACTTCCTTTCACCTCAATAAGTGTTTAATCCCTGACGGTGGGGCTTAGAATATGCTAACTCTTTCCCCCTACAGAAGATCAAGACCGCCCCAAATAGGGGTGCACTGAATATGACACTTCATTGCATCTGATAAAATCTTAATTTCTGGAGATCAGAAGAAAGTTGAGTATCTCTTCATTGCCATTGTTCCCAAATCGACTTTATCTGGAGTGGTAGTACTTGTTAGGGTCCCATCTATAGGTCAAATAGATATCATATTTACCCAACCCCTCCGCTCGGGCAGAATATGACACAAGGTCAATTTTTTAAGCGGAGTTTAACAGGTTTTCAGAGTTTTCCTTCTCCTAGACTAGTTGCCTCACCAAGGCTGAAGAACCCAGTCTGCCCTACTATTTACCCATAGCTGGAGGGAGAATAATTGGATTCAATAATTGGATTCAGGGTATTAGTGCTTTGTGAAATGCAATCAGTCTCGTCCAGGATTTGAACTCGTATCGCCGTGTCCATTTCCTACGACGATAACCATTACACCACGGGCACCTATAGGTCAAATAGATATGTTTAAAAAGTATTCAAATTTGTTAGGAATACTTGATGCCATATCACTGTAAATATTTGTATTAAAATAGTTAATTGACTCTATAATTAAGATTGATAAATTACTTCAAACAATATAAATGTGTGCAAACAAATGTCTATTATTACATAGAAATAATCACTTGAAACCATATAATTATTGGTATTAGATGGAAATAAGTAAAGTTAGCGACTATAGTCGAGGGCGACCAGAAGGCTCCCTTTTTTGTGTAGGGGAGGGCGCAACTTACCCTGGATTGCTCCACTTTACCTTTGATACGTACTTTATAATGCTGAGTGTTAAGCAAGGAGGTATCAAGTACCATTTTTAAAGTCTTTGGTATGACTCGACCTGGGATTGAACCCCGGTCTCACTTATTTGATGTCATAATACTGTAAATTATCTGTATTAAGAATAGTCAGTTGAATCTATAATTGTTTACTAAGATTAATATTGAAAATAATAGATAGAAAGGAATAAGACAGTATGGAGAAAAAATTGAAAAACGAAGTAATAAAAAATTGATGAATTTATCAGAAAGAAAGTCGACGTTAAAATATTTTGGTTTTAATCAACCTTTGTCAGGATTTTAAAATGGTGAAACAAGTGCTGGCAAAACAATGATGGGTGTTTTTTTATAAAATACAAACACAGAAGGGAAACGTTTTAATGTCGACTTTCCTTCTAATAAATTTATCAATTTTGGATTACTTTTTTTAAAGATCAACGTTATGAATTACTTAAAATCATATAAATGTATACAAATAAATAGCTATCATTACATAGAAATAATTACTTGAAACCATATAATTATTTGTGTTAGATAAGAATACTTGATGTCATAAAACTGTGAATTATTTTTATTAAGAATAGTTTTTTGAACCTATAAGAATCTTTAGCAAAAAAATATAATTTACTTGAAACCTTATAATTATTAGTATGAAGTATTTGAAACCATACAACTGAAACGCAAAAAAAGCTTTTAAGAAACAATACAAAAATGCATGAGGCGCTTTTAACATAACGGTTATTGTCATAGGAAATTTAACCGCTGATCCGATTCAAATCCCGGGCGAGGCTGTCTGGGTTTCACTAAGTGCTAATGCCTTTAAGAAAGCCTTGAATCTATCCGTTCTTTCTCCCCCACCCTGATTGGGTTATTTAGTGTTGGTACAGCAACTAGTCTAGGAAAAGGAAAAATTTTAATTCAAACCAGCTGTACTCTGCTTAAAAATTTACTTTATTTCACATCATTCCTGTAGCGATAAGTTTGCATACATAAACAAAAAATGTACATATAAATGAATGATGAAAATGATTCCCTAACCTCTAGACATAAAATAACTCAGGAACGCTTTGGCATGCCGTTAAAATCGAACAATCACTGAATTAGAAATATATTCCCGGCGTTTCTTTAGAGGCACCGTCATTTTAAATGCCATATGTCATTAACTTGTTTACTAGTTGTTGCTGAAATCACGCTTATCAACAGCGTCATCTTGTCAAAATAATATAAAACTAGAGATTTTTATCGAAACAGGAAAATTCCGCTATTTTTAGGAGAGCGAAAGGCGTTGCTGATAATTATATTTAATGCAGGTGCCAAAAATAGTTCACTGCAAGATTAGATGTGACGCGTTATATGCCGGTGGATCTTTACCAATCAGTTTACTCTACAAACTAGTTATCTATGGTTTACAGCAGAAGCATTTCTGTCGTCAGTATTTTCATAAAAATTAATGTTGTATAGTGTCTCGCACCACGTGACTTCCGGTATCTCGGAAGAATAAAAGACGTCTTGTTTCGGTCAGTACTAAAAGAGCTCTGCTTTGTGCAGTTCGGTCAATTCCTCGGGCCTCAGGCTTTAACCTTCCTTGGAAGGGTTAGGTTTATCGCCTGGCACCTGAGGCGCCTCTTCTTAGAGGAATGCCGACGGGGCCTGATGCATTTTTGGAGCCGCTGAGCGTGTCTTGGCCATGGCCCTGCGCTCGGACCTACCTGAAAACGGCCTTGTGCCACACTCGTCCGTCTGGTGTGACGTTTGTCAAATATCAGTACTGAAAAATCTCTGCTTCTTGCAGAGGTTTTTGCTCCATGGTCAATGCTCCATGGTAGACTTGCGGCCGAAAGGCCACCGGCTTCGGCTGGGCCACTTTCGGGTGGGCGAGCTGCATTACAGGCACCTTTGTTACCCTTGTATAGCACTGGACCTTACTGTCCAGTTTAGGCTATAATCAGGCATACGTGCCTAGACACAGATTTGGGTCCTAGTCCAGCTAGGCTCATCAGGCCCATATTGCACTAAGTGGGCCGATGAGCAGCATAATCCAGCAGGGCTCGAGCCTCAGCTCGTACCCGACCTTCCTCTCCCCTAAATCCTCACTATAATCGACCTTCAGGTCATTGAGCTTGTGTCTAGCCCTATCAGGTGGGAGGCAAAGACAAATATCCAGTACTGAAAGATCTCTTTCAGGAGTAAGACCAACTTCGGACGTAACACCAACGGCGCGAGACGTATATTATTTGTTGGACAGTACCACTTCAGTTAATGAATAGTATTTCACTGTGTATCTCTTCCTTACCACGATACAACACTTAAACATCTATTTTTTTTTCTTTATTATCATTCTATTCCTCCAATTTCCTTTCGTGCACCTAGGGATTTTCCTAAGACTTCCAACTCCGATGTGTATCAACGCCACTTTCATGCTTCACAAGTTTTTCAACTCTCGAGCAGGGTTCAGGTGTTTTCCCAGCTTTTTGTTTTCTTTTATTTTCGCTCTGTCGTCGGCTGGAACGGAAAAATCCACCGGGTGAAAAATTCTTTTTATTTTTATTTTAATCCAGTTTTAGCTGGTGATCTTTAAACTGAGTCTGAGAGACAGCAAATTTCCTTAGGTCTCCAAGACGTTCCTGAGTATTCTAGCTGACTATAATAATGCAGTAATCTGGACAGTGTCAGATCTTTTTCTTTTTTCCAATTCTTGCTTGTTTTTTTTTTGTTTTTTTTTTCAAGCCTTTTAGGTTCTGTTCCAACTACACCAAGACACATAATCCTTCTAAAGTGAATTTCTATCATTTGTTTCCTTTTTATACACCAACAGGACTTACGGAAGATTATCCATTATTGGGACTCTCTTGCGGAAACCGAACTCCAACTTTTATATCAAGTGGACAACACATGCTCCTCACGTTAAAGTCGTCTAACGAAAGCAACGGATTTTTTATGAGCTATACTGCACTGACAAGAGGTAAGTGCAATCACAATCCTTCTATTTATACTAGTTAGGACAGGGAAGGTTTTTCAGCCTTGGAACAGCAACCAGTTTAGAAGAAAGAAAACCCTGTATTAAAAAGATCTTTTATCTGCTTAAAAATCGACCTTGTCTCGTAACGTTCTCCCCGTGGTCGGGTTGTAATTTACAAAACGTTTTGCTCACATGTAGCACAAGGCCTTATAAAAGGTGCGCCCAATGAGACTCGAACTCACTCGTGAAGATTTACTAGTCTAGCTTGTAAACAACCTGAGGCGCCCTCTTTTTGGTCGGATTGGGTAAATACAGATATACACGAGCTCTTTTTTGTCAATAAGATTTGCATTAAGTTATGATCACTGACAATCCCTTTCTTCTTGATTTTCAGTGGATTTTCTGAGGCCTCGGCTTCAGAATTCGCAATTTAATTAAAATCAGCAGTTCAGACAACAGAATGACGGCGCCATGGATGAGTTACGTGCTCGCTGACCATAAAATCAGATCTTCGAATCAACATAAACTTCTCTTACTAGTTTTATGTACAATTTTAATCAAAAAGTACCTTGATTGAAATTAAACATTGGAGCAACTTGTATAATAAAGTGTCTCTATATCGAACCGAATAATTCATTGTTCCTTTCTGTCGGTGAAAATACAGATTCAATCTGGATACTTTTTGAAAATGCTTCAGATTTGAAAAAAAAAATTAACGCTCCATCTATTGTTAATTTCCAATTTGGTAAATACAGCTTCAGTCAAGGTACTTTTTGAATACACCTCGTATTTCGAAAAATATCAGAATTTTATTCATTGTTCGTTGTCAAGTTCTTCTTGACGTCAATTACACGAGACCGATAGACCGATGGATGAAGGGATGCATCCTCCCTTTCCCTAAAAAGCGCGACCTCGGATCAGCCAAGCACTGCAGAGGTATAACAATTACACCCAGAGCAGCTAAAATATACAATGCCCTACTACGCAACCGTATAGAACCCAAAATTGACAACATTCTTAGGAAAAACCAAAATGGCTTCCGAAGAAATAGATCCACGACCTCACAAATATTGACTATCCGTAGAATCCTTGAAGGCGTACGGGCAAAAAACCAACAGGCGACAATACTATTTGTCGACTTTACCAAGGCCTTTGATTCCATTCACAGAGGGAAGATGGAATAAATTCTACTAGCATACGGTCTACCAAAAGACACCGTCGCAGCCATAATGATTCTCTATAGAAACACCAAAGTGAAAGTACGTTCTCCGGATGAAGACATAGACAGGCTATCGATCATATGGAAGCCAGACCTGACCGATAAAATGAAACACAGTTTCTCCCAAGCAGCAATCGTGTCGATATTGCTATATGGATGCACTACATGGACGCTGACTAAACGGATGGAGAAAAAGCTTGACGGTAACGACACAAGAATGCTGCGAGATATTTCAAACAAGTCCTGGCGGCAACACCCCACAAAACACCAGCTGTACGGCCACTTACCTACCATCACGAAAACTATCCAAGTTAGACGAACCAGACATGCAGGACACTACTGGAGAAGCAGGTACGAGCTCATAAGGGATGTTCTCCTATAGACCCCCTCACATGGTCGAGCAAAAGCAGGGTGACCAGCTCGAACCTATATGCAGCAGCTCTGCGAGGATACGGGATGTAGCCCTGAGGACCTGCCAGAAGCGATGAACGATAGAGAGGAGTGGCGAGAGATGATCAGGGATATCCGTGCTGGTTGCACGACAAGATGATGATGATGATGATAATATTGAACAAATCCTGGAAACAACATCCCGCAAAACAGCAGCTGTAAGGCCACCTACCTCCCATCACAAAAACCATCCAAATTAGACGAACAAGACGTGTGGGACACTGCAGGAGAAGTAAGTACGAACTCATAAGTGACATTCTCCTATGAAACCCTTCACACAGACGTGCAAGTGTTGGACGACAAGATAGAACTTATTTACAACTGCTCTGTACGGACACAGGATGTAGTCTAAAAGACCTGCCAGAAGCGATGGACGACAGTGACGAATGGCGAGAAAGAGTTAGGGAGATCCGTGCTGGCGTCGCGACAAGATGATTATATTGGTTCATTGATCATTTATCTCTCGGTAAATGCTGTATTTACCAAGATAGAAATGAACATATTGAATTCTGAATTGTTCGATTTGAGAGTCATTCGATAACCGAGGTTCCACTTGGAAGTAAATACTTTTAGATCTCATCTTGTGTCTGTTTGTTTTAGCTGACAGAGAATGTGGATGGAGAAACATACAGAAAATATCACACTTTTTTATTTAATATGATTTTTTTTCTTTCTTTCATTCAGCCCACAAGTGTGAAAATACTCATCAGCTCTCAAGCACGAGAAACAAGACATATTTCACAACCCCAGATTTTTCGATTTCAGCAAAAAGGTAAAATTATTTCTAATGTCTCTCGTTTATCTTTCGTTTTTTGCTTTCGTTTGTTTGTTAGGGAAAATCTATATATCGGGAAAAGTTGGCTGTTTTTTCTTTTCTTCCTCCTTTTGATTCGAAATTTTTCTCGGTAAAAAAATGGCACATAAAATTTCTATATAATATTCTCCAAAAATCACAAGACAATTTTAAAAACAAACATTGGTGTATTTTTTAAACGGCCAACTTTTCCCAATATATATGTTTACCTTAGGTTTTTGTATAATATTTTTCAACATTCATCATTGATTTAATATAACTAATACCATCCCTCCCAGTCCTGATGATGGTTCATTAGAACCGAAACGCTGTAGTGTTGTCTTTGTTTCTTAATAAATCTCTCCTTCAGCCTGGATTACCGTATCAAATTTTTCTCAATATTGTCGAACGTTACTCCATTATTTTCTTCCAAGTGGAACCTCGGTTATCGAATGACTCTCAAATCGAACAATTCAGAATTCAATCAAAGAATGTGAGTAAAAGATGCCGCAGTGATCGAATAAATGTTCCGAATTCGAACACACGAGTCGAACCGATGAAAACGGAACGCGCGTAAATGACTGCCAAGGAAAATCGAACAGCTGGCCGAATCTACTCGAGCAGTATTGTTTCAGTTTTCGAACGAATCGGTAGTCAAGCATAATTTTGGAACGAGTTTTGTTCGACAACTGATGTTCCACTCTATGTTTATATATATATGTGTGTGTATATGTCAATGTGTGCATATATTTTTTCTTGCAGTTCGACGTCTTGTTCATGGCGAATAACAGCCAGTATTCCTGGAGATATCATTCGGCTACAAATAGTATTCGCGGAAATTTTAAGCAAGCCTGAATGCAAAGATGCTCACGTTGAGGTTTTTGACGGTAAGTCACGTAATTGCAAATTACATGTGTAATATAATTATGGAGGGATTTCGTTTTATATATCTTGCCTTTCGGTTTAGTTAGGCTGAGAACCTTTCGCTTAGTGCATGGGTTAGTTAGATGCACACATTGAGCGCAGGTGTTCACGCGCGCGCTAGGCGGTTGTGACAATCAGAGATGTCACAATAAAAACTCCAGATAGGAAAATAGGACCGGGGACGTGAATGACGTCATGCCCGGAAGAGCTGAGGATTTGGGAATTTGAAAAAAGACAGTTGAGATTCGAGTCTAGAGGAAGGTAGTCGATTTTTGGTCTCGCCTCGGCGAAACCAGTTGGAGTCTACGAAATGTGCTGCACGTGGTGGACTGAGATGGAAAAGTCAGCATAGAAAGAAATTGTGTCACTCTCTCCTCATGTCGAAAAAACTTAAACTCAAAAAGGTTAATAAAAGTTTCGTAACTGAACCAATTTCGAGTGTTTTCGGATTCCTATATATGTATATGAACATTACGATTTTGTGAACATATGTATATTTCACGTATTCATATCTTAGTCGTATATTTTTGGACCTATGATATAACACATGTAATATCTAATTCATATTACCGTGGTGATAGATTGACGTGATGATTCAACTTAAGTCCTGGTATTTGATCAGAATATCTCTCAGGAAAAAAATGGCCGCAAGTTTGTTTTAAAAAATTATATAGTAATGTAGAACTGAAATTATTCAAGTATAACACATTTTTTCATATTTTTGTCAAAAAGTTAGGGATGCGTTTTATACACAAGTATTAACTTTTTATCTGGCTTACAAGGCTACTGGTTTCCGCTGGGCTACCTTCAGGTGGGCTAAGAATCATTGATAAGCACAGCATAGCTCTAGAAGTTCGGATCTGGTTTAACCTATGAGCAGACATACGTGCCGGGCTCACATTATATCTAGTGAGTCCAATTCCTGCAGAGTCACTTGGCTCACATTGCACTCAGTGAGCATAAGACCAGCATAGTTCAGTAGTGCACGAGTCTCGTCTCGGGTCCGAGCTCTTCTTTCCCGGAAACCCCTGCTATAAAAAAAGACCCTGTGTCAAATCCTGTCTGGTGGGAGGCAGCGATAAATAGCAATATAGATGAATATAAATATATGGCTTCATGCAACCCTATATTCAGAACGGTATGAACGAAAGTTATATCTATGATAAAAAAAAAACTAACTTATCTAGAACAAACATTTCTGTTTTATACTGCTATTGAGAAATTGCTTATGAAATGTGTCTGTTTATAATTTTGTTTCTACTTCTGTGGGATTATTTTTGCTTCGAGCAATCGCATTTTTCTGTGAACACGTCCATATGTTTACACCAAATACTGCGTAATTTTTTGTTTCGAAACGTAAGTTAACGGTAAACATTTTTTTTTATTTCTAATCTATACGAACAGAATAAAAATTTGAACAAATATTAAATTTCGGTCCTATAAATTCTAAAAAGTCAGTGCGTATTATTTGAAATATAACAAATAATTAAAAGTTGGCGACCATAGTCGAGGGTGACCCGAAGGCTCCGTTTTCGATAGCTTACTACACCAAGGTGTAGGGGAGGGCGCGACTCATTTCCCTGGATTGCTCCACTTTACCCTTGATCCGTACCTTATAATACTGAGTGTTAAGCAAGGAGGCATCAAGTACCATTTTTTGAGTCTTTGGTATGACTCGACCTGGGATTGAACCCAGGTCTCCCAGGCCATTGGCGAACACTCTAACCTCTAGGCCAATGTCCGGTTATAAAAAAAAAAAAATAACAAATAATTGATAACAAATAATTTTATTTTGTAGGGGGGAAAGGCATGCAATATAATGGCCGAGGGATTTCGTTTTATATATCTTGCCTTTGGGTTTAGTTAGGCTGAGAACCTTTCGGCTCGGTGCATAGGTTAGTTAGGTGCAAACATGAGCGCAGGTGTTCACGCGTGCGCGCGGAAGCGGACGTGTCATTCAAAGATATCACAATAAAAATCCCAGATAGAGGATATGACCAGGGATGTGAGTGACGTCACGCACCGGAAGCGTGGGCTGAAATTTAGAAAAAAAGTCAGTTAGTTGACTTCTGCCTCGGAGGAAGAAGGTTGACTATCGCTCGCTCGCCGAGGCCTTGTGGCAGGTGTCGCACGTGGTTTGGGGGAGATGGAAAAGTCAGTATAGAAAGATGGTATCTCTCTTCTTTATGTCAAAAAACCTTTTAACACAAAGGTAATAAAAAGTTTCGTACCTGAACTAAGAAGTCGTAAGCATTTTTGTGTTTCGGGATTCCTATGTTATCTATATGTGTGTTATGGACATTATGAACGTTTTGCGTACCGGTATGGGTATGTCTATTTCACATATTCATGTATGGCTATGTTACCCTATTTACAAAATACTTTTTGCGGGGTGGGGTCAGAATTTTGTAGTCTAAATTGATGGATGCGCTTTATACACGAATAATTACGGTATTTATATTCACAATCCTGATGAAAATAAGTATCAATCATTAACTTCTCTTTTTTTTATCATATTCACCCAACCCCTCCACTCGGGCAGGATATGACACAAGGTCAATTTTTTAAGCGGAGTTTCACAGGTTTGAATTCAGGGTTTTCCTTCTCCTAGACTAGTTGCCTCACCAAGGCTGAAGAGTCTAGTCTGCCCTACTATTTACCCATAGCTGGAGGGAGAATAATTGGATTCATACCTTTCCCAAGGGTATTAGTGCTATGTGAAGTGCAATCAGTCCAGGATATGAACTCGTGTCGCCGTGTCCAATTCCTACGACGATAACCATTACACCACGGACACCTCTTTTTTTTTTATTAACGTCCAAATCTATAAAATCGGGCCATCTTTGATGTCTCCAATCATCCCTACTAGCTAACTACCTCGAGCCTAACCATTCCACAACAAAGTACATATCTACTTTTACATGATAAAAAATGAAGAACTTGTCCATATTTACCCAACCCCTCTGCCGGAGCAGAGGGGTTGGGTAAATAATGGTCAATTTTTAAGCGGAGTTTAACAGGTTTGAATTCAGACTTTTCCTTCTCCTAGACTTGTTGCTTCACCAAAGCTGAAGAACCTAGTCTGCCCTCCTATTTACCCATAGCTGGAGGGAGAATAATTGGATTCATACCTTTCCCAAGGGTATTAGTGCTATGTGAAATGAAATCAGTCTCCTATCGTATCGCCGAGTCCATTTTCTATGACGATAACCATTACACCACAAGCACCTCTTGTCGTCTAATTATTATCTGGGACTTTGAGATACTAACGGAACACTAAGTTCTGATTAGAAGACCAGATCTTCTTTAAATTGACAAGAAGAAACGATCGTGTCAACTTGTGGAGTGCATCGAAAGCAAAAAACTAGATGAATATTTTGTTGTAACCTAACAAAATTTTAAACTGGTTATCATTGGCGAACTCAAGCCAATGTTGTAACCTAACAAAAGATTACTGAATGATATTGTAGTCACACACTTAAAAAAAAAAGTGCGCAGAATCGCCACGTCAGTGATGTTCTTGGGGTCCTAACAAGTTTCGGGTCTTCCAACATCATACTTGTTCTCCCAAGCGACCCTACCGAAACTATAATTCCAGCCGGCGATCCTACAGTAAAAAATTCGCCTAGCACGCAAAATCACACAGTTCACACCTCATAAAAAATTTTTTTTTTAAAATGCTATTGCTAATGAGCTTTTAAAATGGAATTGGCCAATGAGAAACGACATTAGTCACTTCCCTCCCAATCGCGACAAATTATAAAGGTAAACAAACCACTTGCTCGTCTTTTCTCTATATCTTGTATGAGTACACTCACACACACTGAGCCAGGTTGGATCAAGATAACTGGTAAAATCCTACTGACAAATAAGTCTTTACTAAAAAAAACAGGAAACTTTTTTCCTCCCTACCTTCTTTATGGCGTAAAGTTAAAAAATATATAAAATATAAAAAAACGATATATAAACAAAACGGAGGTTGGAAATGAAATGGAAATCTTTATAACATTAAAAAAATAGAATACTTGTCAACGGCGTGAAGAAGGTAACCTACTGTGAAAGCATGTTAATGTCCAACGAATTTATGACAAACGGGACATATATATTAATATTAATAGGAACGGTATATAACATACTTAGACCTTTCCAGACAGCTACAGGGTGCGGAAGAAAAATAGGAAATAATTTTTAAAAGATTTTTTCAGTCTGATTAGTTAAGCTTTTGAAATAAATGCGATAAATCTAAATTTTCATAATTAGCTCTATTATTCAAGCACTTTTTCATCAAAATTCAGCCCAATATGAGTGAGTAAGAAAAGAAATGAGAAAAAAAATCAATGTTTTGCTTAACGCTGAAACCAAGCCCAAAAAATTCCAAAATAATTGGAGTTTCTTTATGGCGTCCATCAAGCCCAGACCTTAACCCCCTTGATTATGTTTAACTGGGAGTTTTAGAAAACAAAACAAATGCAACTTCCCATCGAAATATTGGTTCGTTTAAGAATGCTATTGAGAAAGAAAGGAATAAACGGTCTCAAGAATTTTGAAGGCATGCAAATCGTTTAGAACGTGTGTTGGTGCAATAATTGAAAAAAAAATGACGGTCATATTAAGTAAATTTATTGTTTTGTGTTTATATTCTTATATTGTTGGTTTTCTTTTTGTGGGTAGGGAGTTAAAATTCATCTTGTTTTATAATAGAGTCATTTATTATTATACTAGAATATTCCTAATTTTTCTTCCGTACCCTATAAAGTATTATGGAAAATGAAGGTGACGGTGATGCCACTCATAGCTGGAGCTCTCGGAACAATCCCGAGGAAGTCGGAAAAGAGACTGAAGGAACTAGAAATCCGAGGAAGAATTGAGTGTATCCAAACCGTTGCTCTGCTGATATCGGCTAGACCACAGAGAAGTAGGTTAAGAAGACTTGCTGTCACTCGACCCCCCCCCCCGAAAAAACTATCATATGTGGCTTTTCTCACATTCTATAAATGTTTTTTCCATCGTCTTTTTTCTTTTCTTATTCTTTCAGGGTCTGACGAGTCTGCTTCATCGTTGGGCAAGTTCTGTGGCATCGACGAACCCTCTTTTATTTCCACATCAGGGGAAATGTTCATGAAATTAAAAGGAATCATTCTCGGTGCTACACGATTCACGGCCGTCTTCTATTCAGAACCCCCATGTAAGTAACCTTTTTTAAGAGTCATCTGGGCACATGGCAAATCCCGATCCACATAAAAATACTGGTGTAAGATTACTTCGAGATTAGCATTAGTTTTCAGTTAGTAATCATAGCAAAATAGTTGGAAATGTTTTCCTTTTAACTTTACGACAGTCATTGAGTATAAAACAACAAGGACAATGTTATATGCATTCATGGTAATACCGGAGACGGTGTTCTGTTCATCAGAACAGCCTTCTTTAGAAAAAGGCTGTCCGGATGAAAACAACGCTGTATCACCGTTCGTAGTGTAGAGATAAATAAATGAATGATGAGCAGACAAGGAAAGGTGTATTTATAATCTATAGAACAAACAAGAAAACAATATACAATATCGATCTAAAAAAAGTTATCATATTGTGTTGTATATTGACCTCCGACTCGGCCGGGCTGTCAAAATACGAAATACACCAGTGTAAATAACAGGTGAATCCGGTCGAGGAAGATCAGAATATAACCTTGACCGTGGACGGGTTGAATGAGTGCGATTTGTGACGCCCACAAGAAGAAGGTGGACAGCGAACTATTATATAACTCGGTGCACAGGAAGTTCAATCAGTTGGTGAAAGATGTGGTAGAGAAAACCAGCACCCAGAGAGGCTGGGCCCCCATTCCCCTGGTTGAGCAGCCCAGGAGAACGGGAAAGAAACGCTGTTATGGCCATAGGAGTGGGGGTCAATATGTTGCAGTTCTGTTCAGTCTCCAACTCCCTCTCACACACAACCCTTTCAATAAAGTGAGAGGTATATTTTTCTAAACAAGTGTGTCCGCTCGTCTTTATTGTGTCGTCGTTATGATTCTACATGCAGATGTATATGTATTATGTGGCTATACAACAATTGGGAAGATATCTGGAAATCAAAATTTTATATAGAAAAATGTAAAGTATTGCATATTGGATCCCATAACATTAAAGTTAAATGTCAGTTTAAGCGACATAGAAATCTAAAAAGTAAGTAAGGGATGTGATCTACTGGTTCATTTTGCTGATACGTTTAAAGCTGATGACCCAATTTTCTTTATTGTATCGAGAGCAAATTGAATGATTGGCCATAATTTTTTTTTCAAGGATGGCAAATGTTGTTTTAAAGATTTATAAATCTCTAATTAGACTTCATGTAGAATATTGTGCTCACGCCAGGACTCCAGTGTTCGACAGCCCAGTTGGATGGGGCTAAAAAAATACACAGATTGCATATCTGCAGACAGGTAAGACTGTCCCAAAGTTTTTTAAAAAGTTTTTAAATAAGTTTATTTACGAGTTGATGTATGTATGTATGTATGTATGTATGTATGTATGTATGTGCCAACCCAGATCTTTAGGTTTTATGGCATATCAACCATCATAGGTTATTTAATGCCAAATCCTCTTTATACATATAAAGTAAATATATATGATTTCGTTGGGTTTGGGTTTATGGTATATCAACCGCTGGAGATTATCTAATGCTAAATCCTCTTTATATATATATATATATATATATATATATGATTTGGTTTCGTTAGGTTTTATGGCATAGCAACCATTGTTGGCTATTTAATACCAAATCCTCTTTATACATATATATTAAATATATATGGTTTTCTTTAGTTTGGTTTTATGACATATCAACTGTGACACTATGTAGGTGGTCCGCCAAGCAGACGATCCCTTTGTCTGTTTTGGCGCGAAACCAGACAAAGGGTTTGGACTCGAGATCTCGACGCGAACGGAAGTATGAAGGGAACGCCAGTCAGAGAGTTGGAAGAAAGAACCCAGAGAGGTCAGTTGGCAACGGGCGACGGAGAGGGGCAGTTGGCAGTCGACACCGGACAGCAGAAGAGACCAGTCGGCATGAGATAGGGTCCAGAAGCAGTGAGGGAAGACCAGTCAAGATGAGTTAGCACTCCTCGTGGTTTGTAGAATTTTCGCTAGAAATACACGCTAGCCTTAGTCTACAGGGAATGCAGTGTCACAACTTAAACTTCTTGCACTTGAGTTGACCCAAGTCTTATTGTTCGTTTGTTCTTTGTTCTTTTTCTCCCACTCCCTTGATTGTATTTCTTGTGCCTTAAAGAAATGTGTGATACCCCTATCGGAACCACTAGATGATTCACCGGCCAAGAAGTGAAATGGTTTAAAGAAGTTGATGTATCGGAGGGCCGAGTGGGTATCGTCACAAACCTTTGTTGTTATTTAATGCCAAATCCTCTTTATACATATATATAAAATATATACGATTTGTAAATACATTTTGTTGATGACATTTTTAAATCAGCCTTAGTTATTTTTGCACATTGTTAGTTTCAAATATTGCAATCTAATACAAATAATTATTTTTTCTATTCATCATGTTTCGCACGTTTAAATGGTATGACAGTCACAATTTAACATGAATCATTTGTTTTCCCACATTTAAATAGATATACACTATATATAAGGGATTAGTTTGTTGGTAATTCCATTTTTAAATGAGTCTGAACTAATTTATACGCAAACTTGTATTGCTCTTGTTTCTATATCATCATCATCATCATCATGTCGTACCGCCAACACGGATATCCCTGACCCTCTCTCACCACTTCTCCCTATCGTTCATCGCCTCTGGCAGGTCTTCAGGGCTACATCCCGTATCCTCACAGAGCTGCTGTATGTATGTTCGAGCTGGTCGTCCTGCTTTTGCTCGGCCATATGTGGGGGTCCATTGGAATACATCACTTATGAGCTCGTCCCTGCTTCTAGAAGTTAATTTTGGTATTGACGACTTGAAGATTTGTCTTCGTATATCTGTCGTATCTGACTACCAAAACTCACCGCTACAATTATGTAAAGAACACAGTTCAGGCACTTGCAATAGAGGAAAATGTTTTAATATTTCCTCGAGCTAAATAATGTAAAACAATTCACGACGAATTAACAACATTCATTGCCTAAACAGACTTTTGATCAGCCATATGTGGGGGTCCATACGTATTCAACATTACTCATTCGTTTGTGCACAGTTAAATGTATCACTAACAATTCAATTAAATATCGTTTCTATTTCAAGCAATTCCATTTAACATATTAAGTGCTACCACTCTGGCCCAGAGTGGACCTGGGAGCGATGGCAATGAAGACGTACTCCGTATTCTCCAAAGCTCTAGCATTACGGAATCCTCGCTATCAGATTGTTTAATGTCATATCCAGGGAATTTGTTGGAGGAGTGCTCTTACCCTTCTGCAGAGATGCAGTCGATGTATTCTTCAGCCCCATCCAACTGGGCGCACCAGGACATTTCTATTCTCTTTTAAAGTGGAGTTCCGGGGTTGATTTAGTTTTAAGTAAATGCCATATTGGTCTGTGTTAATCTATTTATCTTCTCGAAGACAGGAATACAGCTAAGGAACACACCAATCAATGCATATGTATGTGTATGAAAGTTTGCACATTTGGGCAATTGCTGTTTTTGATCGGATTAGGCATTTTCCCCAAAAATATATTACTCTATTTGCGAAAGAATCCAACTGGTTAGTAGACTTATTTTTTGAAATCTACCTTGGATGTAAATTTCCAATTCGAGGAAAAATATTGAGAAAAATGTCACCCATAAATAAAAATACTATTATTTTGAAAGTTTCAGTAAAATTGCCAATAATTTTTCTTTCTATTAAGTAGTTAATAATTTATTAAGTAGTTAATCCAAATTTCTCGAATCTCTCCCTGTAACTGTAATCTTTTACACTTTTTATTAGTTTTGTCGCTCGTCTTCGTATACCCTCCAATCTCAATATTACACTCCAGTTTCTACATGTCAACACTGGAACCCAGATATGAGTACAATATTCTATATGAGGGTTTTGTCGCACGCCCTACCAAACGGACAAGTGTGGCTCTATGCCTTTTTTTAGGGTGGGTCCGGGTGTAGGGCTGTAGCCCAGACACGCCCGGCATTACCAAAATGCCTTGGGTCCCGTCGGCATTCCTCTAAAAAGGGGCGCCTCAGGCGCCAGGCAATAATTCTAGCCCCTCCGAGGAGGGTTAGAGCCTGGGACAACGGCCCCCTGAGGCTCGAGGTATGTCCAGAGACGTGACACACCCGACCAGATTCGTGCCGCTGACACCACGGCCGGCCGAAGTGTGACCCATCAACTGAATTCAGCTGATTGAATTAGTTATTAGGTCTTTTTAGGGCTTCATGAATTTTTAAAACATTTGCTTCCTTTGAGATTTCTAACCATCCAGCCAATCATTTCAATCGTTGATTGCTTTCTGCAATGTTTCTTCAAACACCATAAATCTATGTATGATGCATTTTTTATTTCAGATTCAGGGAATATCTGCCCAGACGGTGTAATCCAGTTAAATGCCACAACAACGGAGCAATTCTTTAACGTGACCCCGTCAAAATCTCATGCAGGAAGGTAGGTACATTGATAAGTATGAGAGGATATCAAAATTATATTCTTTACAGACCTTTATTCTTTTTATGACGTCACTGCATGGATCTTCCCTGACACTATAAATACTGACTGACTCGATAAACGAGTCAAGCAAGTCTAATCAGTTACCGGTAATTGTTACTGCCTGTATTTCCGTAAATATATACTGCTGTAAACCTTATATCTCTTTATGTTATTTATTTCTGGACCTTCAAGGCCACAACAATTCCAAGGCTGATCCCAATTAGATATCTAAAAACTATCTATATACTATATCACTATCATTTCTATTCAGCTGTGTGCTCTATTTTAGATGTTATGATAGCAGGATACGGGTATAGCCATCATCATCTTCATGTCACGTCGCCAGAGCGGATCTCCCTGACCCTCTTCCGCCACTCTTCTCTGTCGTCCATCGCTCCCAGTAGGTCTTCAAGGCTACATCCTGTATCGGCACAGAGCTGTTGTATGTAGGTTCTTGCAGGTCGTTCTGCCTTTTCTCGTCCATGTGAAGGGGTCCACTGGAGTATGTCGCTTATGAGTTCGTCCCTACTTCTCCAGCAGTCTCTCGTATATCTTGCTCATCTAACTTGGATGGTTTTCGTGATGGGTGGTAAGTGGCTGTACAGCTGCTGTTTTGTGGGGTGCTGCCTTCAGGACTTTTTTGATATTGCTCGCAGCATTCTTGCGTAGTTGCCGTCAAACTTTTTCTCCATACGTTTAGTTTCCGTCCATGTTGTGCATCCATACAGCAGTATCGATACGACCGCTACTTGGAAAAAACTGCGTTTTATTTTATCGGTCAGTTCTAACGTCCATATGGCCGATACTGTCGATAGCTCTCCATGCCTTTGCTAGTCGAATGTTGATGTCTGTCTCGGTTGATGAGACACTGCTTCCTTGGTAGGTGAACTTGTCCACTAATTTCTGAGAATTGCCGTTTAGGGTGGAGATGTCACTTCTTTGATTAAAGCACATGTATTCCGTCTTGTCTGCGTTGATATGGAGGCCAATGCCAGCAACTGCTCGTTCCAGACTATATCCAAGTACGTAGTCTAGACAGATGATAAATAGATATGGGGCTAATGTGTCTACTTGCAGTACACTTGCTACAATGTCGAAGTAGTCTGTGTCTCCATCTGGGGAGCAGACTTTTACTTTCGTGTTTCTATTTGGCATCATTATGACTGCGACGGTTTGTTTGGGGAGGCCGTAGGCGAATAGTATTTGCTCCATCTTTCCTCTGTGGAGTCAGATGCCTTGGAGAAGTCGACAAATAATATTGTTGCCTCTAGGTTTTTTGCACGTACACCCTCAAGAATTGAATGGATAGTCAAAATTTGTGATGTCACGGATCGATTTCGCTGAAAGCCATTTTGTTTCTTCCTAAGTGTCTTCTCAGTTTTGGGTTCTATGCAGTTGCGTAGTAGAGCATTGTATATCTTGGCCGCTATGGATGTAAGAGTTATACTTCGGTAGTTCTTGGTTAATCCAAGGTCGCCCTTCTTAAGGAAGAAGATGATGCACCCCTTTGTCCATCTGTCTATTGTGCTCTGATTATATACGGCATTACAATGTCAGAGCAGTATGTCGTCGAATTCCCTGGTCTTCTATACTTCTGGGGGTATTTCATCAAGCCCTACTGCTTTTCTATTTTTAATTTTTCTTAGAACTGAGTCGAGTTCTTGCGTAAACTGTCCTAGTTTGATGTCTAATTGTTTACAAATAATTTTTGTGATTGGTTCATGTGTAACTTTCTGGGGGTTTCCTAGTAAATTCTTGAAATGTTGTTTCCATAGTTGCATCCATTCTTCTCAGTTGATAGCTTTCAGTTTAGCTTTTGCAGTTCTCTTCCTTCTGCTTACATCGTTTACCGTTTGCCATGCTATCCTAGCTTGTCTATCTTCAGCCGAGTCTCTAATCTAATTGATCTGATTTTTGAAGTATTCCGTTCGTTCTTTTAGGTATATGTAAGCTAATTCATTTTGTGCTTTTTTAAGTTTCAGGACATTGTTCCTATTGCATTTGGAAGCAGTTTTCACGTCTGCACGCTTTTTTCTAACCGCTAATATTTCCCGTGGGATTCTAGGTTTAGCTCTTTGTTTAGTTGGTATGCATTCTGCTGCCGCTTCTAAGTGGGTATTTTATATTCGTCATTTGGAGTATGTGTTTCTGTCTTCTCCTGTAGTGCATTTGTTGTAATAGACGCAAACGACCGCGTGTCTCTTTGGCTTGTCAGGAATTATCAGGAATTGAACCTGAGACCTTCTCATAACAAATTGTAGGTTGGTTTAATTTGAATAAGACTGTTTCAAACAATCAGAGGCAGGCTTGGGATTGTAATAGGCACTACTTAAGACACACACAGATTTGGTCAGTGATTCAAAAGTCATTTGCCGCTTATAAGGGTAATGCCGACGGGGCCGTAGGCATTTTTGGGAATGCCGGGCGCGTGTGGGTTCCGGCCCTGCGCCCGGACCCACCTAAAAAATGCCTTGTGCCACACTTTCCTGTTAGGTTGGGCGAGCACCAAATACCACAAAAGTCATTTGCCACTCAAATTTTCGGTCTTTTTGGTTGAAAATTTGAGCTCAAATTTTCGGTTGATGGGACAAATTCGGCCGGCCGTAATGAGTTGGGCGGTTCGAGTCGAATATGTCTTGTCACTGGAAATACCTCTGGCCTCAGGGGGCCGCCCCCAGGCTTTAACCCTCTTCGGAGGGGTTGGGTTTATCGCCCGGCGCCTGAGGGGCCCCTTTTTAGGGGAATGCCGACGGGGTCTGAGGCATTTTTGGAAATGCCGGGCGCGTGTGGGCTACGGCTCTGCGCCCGAACCCACCTTAAAAAATGCCTTGTGCCACACTCGTCCGCTAGGTGGGACGGAGGACAAATCAATCAAAAATCATTTCCCTGGGGCGGTGTTTTACAGTCGAGCGTTTGACAGCTAAGATAGAGAGACTCTTGTTTTTGAATCACATTTTTTCTTAGTGAATAATGATTGCACATATTACGGTTTTAAATTGTACAGTTTTGAATATACACGGTCCTGCTTTATTTATTTATTTTTTTCTTAACGTCCTTTTTTTGCACAACTCCTAACCTTTTTCTCTATCATTATTTCCCTAAATTTTCACCTTTACTTTAAAGAGTTCCTAACATCTTCTTTACACGTAGTAGCTTTTAATGTTATGTTTTTTTATGTTACTCTAGTATGAGAAATGGTTATATAATTTTTTTAAAGCTTAGCAGTAAAAGTAGTAAGATGTATATGAAGTTTGGAGAAGTGCTAAGTCTGCGAAAAAGTTATGTGTTGAATCAGTTGAAAACAATGTCATTTGGTATGTAAATGGAGAGGGGGAATTAGTCTTGTATCCGTGCAATAAAACAAAGAGAAAGTGAAAATTGCGGAAGTGTTAGTGTTTCTGCTCCAACAGCAAAAATTGTCTCAGATTTGGGATAAAGTGTTCAGGTTAAGTGTTAACACATTATCAGAGAGAGAGAGAGAGAGAGAGAGAGAGAGAATAAATGAGAATGAGTGAGAGAGAGAGGGGGAATAAATGAGAATTAATGAATGAGAATGAGTGAGTGAGTGAGTGAGAGATAGAAAGAGAGAATAAATGAGAATGAGTGAGAGAGAGAGGGAATAAATGGGAATTAATGAATGAGAATGAGTGAATAAGAGAGAGAGGGGGAATAAATGAGAATTAATGAATGAGAATGAGTGAGAGAGAAAGAGATAGAGAGAGAGAGGGAATAAATGAGAATTAATGAATGAGAATGAGTGTGAAAGAGAGAGAGAGAGAGAGAGGGAATAAATGGGAATTAATGAATGAGAATGAGTGAGAGAGAAAGAGATAGAGAGAGAGAGGGAATAAATGAGAATTAATGAATGAGAATGAGTGAGAGAGAGAGAGAGAGAGAGAGGGAATAAATGAGAATTAATGAATGAGAATGAGTGAGAGAGAGAGAGAGAGAGAATAAATGAGGATTAATGAATGAGAATGAATGAGTGTGAGAGAGAGAGAGAGAGTGGGTATGAGAGAGGAAATAAATGAGAGTTAATGAGAGAAAGAGAATGGGTATGAAAGAGGGAATAAAAAAGAGTTAATGAGAGAGAAAAAGGAGAGAGAATGGGTATGAGAGAGAGAATGAGAGTTAATGAGAATGAATGAATGAGAGAGAGAGAGAGAGAGAGAGAGAGAATGTGTATGAAATAAGAAATAATTGAGAATTAATGAGTGAGAATAAATGAGAGTGAAAGAGAGAAAGAATGTAAATGAAAGAGAAAATTAATGAGAAAGAACAAGAGAGAAAGAGAGAGGGAGGGGAAGAGAGAGACAGAATGGATTTGATACAGGGAATAAATAAGAATTAATGAATATGAGTGAGTGAGAGAGAGACTGTGTGTGAGAGAGAGAGAGAGAGAGCGAGAGAGAGAATGAATGAATGAATGTGTGCTTGAAAGAGGAAATAAATGAATGAGAGAGAGAGAGAGAGAGAGAGAGAGAGAGAAAGTGCGAGAAAAAAGTGTTGGAGGAAATAAATGCGAGTGTGTTAATGAGTGAAAATAAACGGGAGCGAATGAGAGAGAGAGAGAGAGAGAGAGAATAAATGTGTGCATCAAAGAGGAAATGAATGAATGAGAGAATTAATAAGAGAGAATGAATAAGAGAGAGAGAGAGAGAGAGAGTGAGTGTGTGTGTGTGTGTGTGTGTGTGTGTGTGTGTGTGTGTGTGTGTGTGTGTGTGTGTGACAATGACAGAGACAGAGAATGAATGTGTGCGTGAAAGAGGAAATAAATAAGAGAGAATTAATAAGATGGAATGAATAAAGGAGAGAGAAAGAGAAAAAGAAAGAGAGACAGGGAGAGTCAGTGAGAGGAAGACAGACAGAGAATGAATGATGTGTGCACGAAAGAGGAAATAAATAAGAGAGAATTAATGAGTGAGAATGAATGTGAGAGAGAGAGAGAGAGAGAGATAAGGAGATGCGTATATGTGTGAGAGAGAGAGACACACAGATTGGATTTATACATGAAAGAGGAAATCCGAATGTAAATATTTATGTTTTTGTCATCATAATCAAGTCGTGCACGGATTCCCTTGACACTGTCTCACTATCCGTCCCTATCGACCATCGCACTTGATAGGTTCGTGCAGAGCTTGTTTATATAAGTCGGACAAATCTGATGTGTCCATGTGTCGGAGTCCGCTGGAAAACTTCACTTTTCCAGCAATGCCCTGCATGTCTTGATTGTCATATTTGGATGGTTTGTGAGATGGGAGGCAAGTGGTTGTACAGCTGCTGTTTTTTTTTTTTTTTGGAAGAATTCCCGTTTTATTTTATCGGAGAGATTTTATTTCCATGTGATCGATATTCTGTCAACGGCAGAGTATGCCTTTCCTATACATATTTTTACATCGTCTTTTAGTAGATAAGATACTGCTACCGAGGTATGTGAACTAGTGTACTAATTTCAGAGACTTGCCATTTAATGTGGAGATGGTTTCATCTTGTTTAAAACACATTAACTCTATTTTATTTGAGTTAACGTAAAAGTCATTGCCTTTTGATGTCTGTTCCAAGCTGTGCCGTGGGAATTCGGCCAGCGTACGTGTATTTGCAAGAAGCGCTAGATCATTTACGTAGTCTGCATCAGTAGTTATTTCTGCGGAATATTGTCTGCTTCTTACCTTTTATTAGATCTACTGACGGTCTGTGAACATAATCTAAGTAGATCAAAAATAGAAATAGTGCCCAATGTAACTCTTTGCAAGACTCTAGCGACAGTGACATATAAATCGGTATCACCTTCGGGTGAGCGAATCATTACTCCCATGTTTTTGTAAAGCATAATTATAATGATTAAAAAATTTTTGGAGGGGTGACCATTGGCAAGATGGTGATTGCTCCAGTTTTCCTCTGTGTATGGAATCAAATGCTTTAATGAAATCTACTAACGCGAGTGTTGCCTCGAATATTTTGTACGTACTCCTACGATGATTCGACAAGTCAGAATCCAAGAAGTTGTGGATCGATTTCGCCTACAACCCTGTTCTCATTTTTCCAAAGAATTTTCTCAACTTCAGTTTGGATACGATTGAGAAATGTTGTATGAACAGCTATACATACAAATATACATGCAGAAACATATTCAACACAATAACGACGAGCGGACACAGCTCTTTCGAAAAATATACCTCTCAATAAAGTGAGAGGGAGTTGGAGACCAAACAAAGACTGCAACATACTGAGCCCCCAACTCTTCTGGCTATCACAGCCTTTCTTTCCCGTTCTCCTGAACTGCTCAACCGGGGGCCTGGGGGCCCAGCCTCTGCTGGGACATGGCTCTCATTCCAGCATCTTCCCTCCAACTGATCTGAACTTCCTGTTGCTGGAGTTATATAATGATTTGGCGCCCACCTACTTCCTGCGAGCGTCACAATTCGCACTCAATTCAACCCTTCGACAGTCAAGGTTGTCTCCTGATCTCTTCGACCGGATGCATCTGTTATTTACACAGGTGCATTTCTCATTTGACAGCTTGGCCAGGTCGGAGGTCAATATGCAACAGAAACAGGGAGTTATCAGCTATAGCAGTGGGATTTATGCTTCTCTAGTTCTTAATGATTCCGAGTTCGCCTTTCGTTCATTTCTCTATCGTGTTTTGTTTATACACAGTGTTGCCAAATCGAAGCAGTGTGTTAACAAATCTCCTTGTTTTTCTATGTTTCAGAAGGTATTTTGTAAAGACTGGCAACTTTTTTACTTTTACTTTATTTTTTTCAAATCTGCGTCAAATTCCTTCACTGTAAATTGCTCAAGTTTCATTTGCAGTTAACTGTAAAATATTTGTTACTGTAGTACATTTATTACTGCTAGAAAAATATACTCTCTCGCCGGAAACAAGTATTTAAGTTTTGATGTAATAAAATACATCAAATTAGGAATACGAACGAAATTGAATAAGAACACGTACTTAAACGTATTTTGGGGGAAGTAGAATACACCGACTACATCTCTGCAGAGAGATAAGACCCCCACTAACGAGTATTCTGATTATGGCAATAAACAATCTGATGGTGAAGTTCCAGTAATGCTGGAGCATTGGAGAATACGGAGTACGCTTTCATTGCTATCGCACCCAGGCACACTCTGACCCGGAATGGTAGCACCTGATAGGATCCTATAAATGGGTCAAATAGAACTAAATTGTGTACTTATGCTGAACTGAATTGCTTGACATAGAACTGTTTTATGCTAAACTAGATTGTTTGAAATACAACTGTTTTGACATTGAAACTGTTCTTGCGCTAAACTGAATTGTTTGAAATAGAACTGTTCTGATATTTAAATGTGTGTAAACAAAATCTATGCTTATATTAAACTGAATTGTTTGAATTAGAACTGTTTGACAAAACTGAATAGCTAGAAAAAGAAATGTTTCTGTGAATTAAACTGTGTGCTTATGCTAAACTGAATTGTTTGAAATAGAACTGTTTATCTGTATAAAAATGGATTTGGTTTTAAATAACCAACAAAGGTTGATATGCCATAAAACCCAAACAAACCAAACCAAATCAAACGTGTTTTTATTTCATTTTAATTGATTTCTATATAAAATTATATATAAGATTGCTCCTAATAATTGAAATCATTTTTGAGATGAGGTTTCTTAATCTGAGAATTAATTTTTATTTATTGCGGACTTTTTGTTCTCATCTTGGTAGTTTTTGTGTTGTTTCTTCTTTCACTACGTTTCGGCCAAATTTCACCTCTGGCCTTCTTCAGGTGATTTACCGCGACCTTGGATAGGAATGCTGAGTCTTGTAACCGTATCCCCAGTAATTACTACCTTCCATAGTTGGTGCGATAGACAACAACTATCTCAATATCTTAAAAGCTGGCGCAGTTGATGTACAGATCCGGCCTTTTGTAGGCAAAGTATAGTAAAAAAAAAAAAAGTAAAGTTGGCAACCATAGTCGAGGGTGACTCGAAGGCTCCCTTTTCAATAGCTACTACATCGAGGTGTAAGGAAGGGTGCTCCTCCTTTCCCTGGATTACTACACTTTACCCTTGATATATACCTTATAATACTGAACGAATTGAGCACTCTGGTATCTGGCAAGGTATAAAAATGTAAACAACCAACGCTACTACTTAATACCTTATAATTCCCTAGCTGACGTGGTACGCTTGTAAGCCGAGCGGTATGATACTAAGTCTAACGTAAAGTTGGGCGGGTTTTAATCCCAGCCTCAAGCGTCCTACGTATCTAGCCACAATGAAGAGTTGTGATACAACGAAACAGTCTGTCTGTGGATGACAATATATATATATATATATATATATATATATATATATATATATTAAATACAGTTAATATAGTTAAATATGAAGTAAGTTTGAAAAATAAAAGTTTGAAGTTAAAATGACCTTTCATACTTTCCTTATATATATACTTTTGATGCTGTCTTGATAAAATATGACCAATATATGGAGTATGACTGTTCCCTTATATTTCATTAATTTCAGTAATCATATTAAGTAATTTTCTCATTCTTTTACTTCTAGCCCCAAACTTTGTAGTTGGCAGATCACAGGTGGGGAAGCGAATGATACGATCCTGTTGCAGTTTCTGCTTGCAAACTTCGGTCAAAAAAGTTTAGGTTGCAAGTCTGAATATATTACCGTCCACGAAGGTAAGTTTTTTTGTAGATTATAGCTGCAGGTAAATAGTAGAGCAGAATTGTTTTTTTTTATTAAACAGAATTTGACTTATTACGTCGTTTGATACAAACGTGGCATATAATATATACCTATGTGTGTATGTATGAATGTATGTACGGGCATATAGATGGTACGATGGATGAATTATCTAAATGACACAAAATAATAATAACACTGACATCTCACTTTAATATAGTTACCAAAATTACATGAAAGTATCTTGAAATTCTATAGATTAAATTTATTCAAAGAAATCGGCATTGGCTTCAACCACAGCTTCCAGATGACTTTGGAATCTTCTGCAGACCTTTTCGATTGTATCCTTGTTTAAAATCCTAAATGCTACCATTATCTTTACCTTCAGTTCATCTTTGGTGTTGCACGGAGTATTGTTGGTTTCTCGCTCAACCGTGTCCTACACATAATTATCAAGAGAATTGCAATTTGGGGAGTGAGGCGGCAAGATGTAAGGGGTGATGTGGTCGCTCATATTTTATGACATCCAAGACACTTTTCTTCTGCTTGTGTCCTAGAGCGAAGAGTTCTGTCGCTAGATGTAACAACAGTCCGAGATGGGAAACGGAGACTTACAACACGAGGTCAATTTTTAAGCGGAGAACAGCTGATTCGACTGGTTTGGTTTGGATTTACGGTATATCAACCATTGGTGGTTATTTAATGCCAACTCACAAATCCTTATATATATATATAATGCTCCCCTACTCCTGTGGAGTTGAGCTCTCTAACGAGGGAAGAAATGGTTGCCACTAGCGTAAAGCAAGGCTCTTCAAATGAATTGAGCTCTCGGTAGCCGTTAAGCGGATATATGTAAACAAAATAAATGTGGTACATAAGCGTTTAAATTTCCTTCGATTGCGCTATTTCGATCCCAGCTTCGGGAATCTAGCGTGTCTAGCCACACTGAAGAATTGTGATAAAACGAAACAGTCTGTCTGTGGATGACAATATACATAAGTATATATATACGATTTATTAACAGAATCTGCCCCATCTGGCCCGTGAAGAAGAGGGATAAATACATGCGTCAATTCATAAGGTTTTAGTTCTGGACCACTGATAAATGTTGCGCCAACTCTTACTTGCCCTGACTCTCAGGTCGACTGAATGAATACGTATTCCCTTTTTTTAAGCACGAGGCCAACATATATCTGACATCTGTTAAGTTAAACTGAATGATTACATATTCCCTTTTTTAATCACGATGCCAACATGCACTTGATGTCTTTTTAGTTTAAACTAAATGAATATGTATTCTCTTTTTTTCTAATCACCTGGCCAACATACAAAGTCACTTTACTCAATCTGGCCCCAAATTACAAAGTAAATATTTACTTTTCCGGTGCCATTCAGCTGCTAACCCCGATCTTTTATTTAGTAAATTATTCACACACACACACACACACACACACACATATATATATATATATACATATGTGTGTGTGTGTGTTGAGTCATAAATAATTTCTGTTTTTTAAAAGCAAGCTGTAACAGGGTATTTCAATTTTCCACTGTTTTAAAAGCAACCAGAAATTGTACTATAATGGCCGAGGGATTTCGGTTTAGGCCTTTGGGTTTAGTTAGGCTGAGAACCTTTCGGCTCAGCACATGGGTTAGCTGGGTGCAACATTAACACAGGTGTTCACGTCCGCACGCAGAGCGGACGTGTCACTCAGAGATGTCACAACCGTCCGAGATGGGAAACGGAGACTAGCGAGTTCGAATGACGTCACGCACCGGAAGCGCGCGGAGGATTTTGGGAGATTTTGAAAAAGTCAGTTAGTTGAGATGAGACCTACCTCTGGGGAAGACGGTTGGTTTTCGCTTGCTTGCGGAGACCTTTGTGGCGAGTGCCACACGTGTTGGGGCGGTGGCAGATGAAAAAGCCAGAATAGAAAGATTGTTCCTCTCTCTCTCCTTATGTCGAAGAACCTTTAAACTCAAAGTTAATAAAAAGTGTCGTACCTGAACAAAGAAGTCGTCAAGTGTTTTTCGTGTTTCGAGATTCCTATGTTCTATCTTTATGGACATTCGATGTACGTTTCACACATAGCCATATCATGGCGATGGTAGAAAATTACCGGATTAAAAAAGTATTTTCATTGGTTCTTATTTCAGTAGTGAAAGAGTGTGCACCTTAATCTAATCTATGATCTCACGCCTCAAAAATGGAGTAACTGAGAGTGTATATTTGAAATGTAATGTTGTTGAATTATACGAATAACAAAAACTAAAGAAATGTCTGCTGTTTATGACCGAGATCTCATTACTGACCGCCATATTCGAAACGAGTTTTCAAAGTTTCGTTTTAACGATACGTCATTGAAAGTGGAACCTAGACAAGATGAACCTTCGTAAGGAAATTTTTACTCAAATGATAATAATTCACAACTCACCCCAATTTATATACATTTGAGAAAATGAGTTGAAATAACCGACAGTTTATTAATGCTATGTGATTGATATAAAGGGATAGACAAATCCAGTATCTGAGATCACAATCTATCAGAATCGCTACATTAAATTTCATACTTTGCAGTCATGTTTTGCCCTAAATTGATTGTCCGAAGATCGTTGCATAACGTGAAACACTGTGTATTTATTTTAATAAATTAGAAGCATGAAATGATTCACCCATTTCTTTATTTATCTATTTTCTTTTCAGATCCAAGTTTGTCAAATCCTCTTCAAACATTTTGCCAAGATGAAAGGCCAACAATTCGATCTTCATCTAACACATTACATGTTTCTGCCTTATCAAATTCTTCTGTATTCTCTTTCATCGCTAAATTCCAAATGATCTCAGGTAAATATGAATTTTATTTATTTGTTTCGTGGTATACTATATATTATTGGAATCCATGGATGTTTGGAATTCATTTAGACGATCACCAGCTTTTTCCTATAATGCATTAGTCTATCTAACGATTAATAACACAGAATATTTCGGTAAGTAATGGTAATTGTTTTTAAGGGTACTGGCAAATACACCCAACCAACCCGAAACACTACTGCATAGTTTGGAACGAGCAGCCGCAGACATAGGCCTCCATGTCAATGCACACAAAACGGAATACATGTGCTATAATAAACAGGTGACATCTCCACACAAGACGGAAACCCTTTTAAACTAGTAGACAAATTCATTTACCTAGGAAGCAGCGTCTCATCAACCGAAAAGGACATCGACACGCGGCTAACGAAGGCATGGACAGCTATCAATAGGCTATCGATCATATGGAAATCAGGCCTAACCGATAAAATGAAACGCAGTTTCTTCCAGGCAGCTGCCGTATCGATACTGCTGTATGGATGCACTACATGGATGCTAGCTAAACGGCTGGAGAAGAAGCTAGACGGCAATTACACAATAATGCTGCGAGCAATCTTGAACAAGTCCTGGCGGCAACACCCCACAAGACACCAACTATACGGCCACCTGCCTCACATCACGAAAACTATCCAAATCAGACGAACCAGACATGCAGGACACTGCTGGAGAAGCAGGGACGAGCTCATAAGTGATGTACTCCTATGGACCTCCACATATGGCCGGGCAAAAGCAGGACGACCAGCACGAACATACATTCAGCAGCTATGTGAGGATACGGGATGTAGCCCTGAAGACCTGTCAGAGGTGATGAACGATAGGGAAAAGTGGCGAGAGAGGGTCTGGGATATCTCTGCTAGTGGCACGACAAGATGATGATGATGATGATGATGATGATTTCGGTAAAAAAACAAAGTCCATTTAGACTGCAACGACATACATTTTATATACATATACAGTGCACGTAATTAATAAATATGACATACATAGAACACATAATTTAGAAACACGACATACATAGTACACATAATTTAGAAACACGACATACATAGTACACATAATTTAGAAATACGACATACATAGTACACATAATTTAAAAACACGACATACATAGTACACATAATTTAGAAAGACGATATACATAGTACACATAATTTAGAAATACGATATACATAGTACACATAATTTAGAAACACGACATACATAGTACACATAATTTAGAAACATGACATACATAGTACACATAATTTAGAAACACGGCATACATTGTACACATAATTTAGAAGCATGACATACATAGTACACATAATTAGGAAACATGACATACATAGTACACATAATTTAGAAACATGACATACATAGTACACATAATTTAGAAACATGACATACATAGTACACATAATTTAGAAGCACGACATACATAGTACACATAATTTAGAAACACGACATACATAGTACACATAATTTAGAAACATGACATACATAGTACACATAATTTAGAAACATGACATACATAGTACACATAATTTAGAAACACGACATACATAGTACACATAATCTAGAAACATAATATACTGTCCAAAAGTGTAAAAAATATACCTAAGCTGTTTCACAGAACAAGCCGTGCTGATAATAGCGGTTAAAAACTTACTTTTTTTTTTCTGGCATGCACATGCTGTCCCAAAAAACGGAGACGAAAGAGAGGGGTCTTCTCTGTCTTGTGCCTGCTACCAAAAAAAATTATAGAATTCGCTTTTCGAAATCTCACATGATCAACGGTCACGTGATTCTCGGAAGTTCCGTCCAAAACTCCCAAAAAGGAAGATTACTATGTTTCCCAACACTACTATCTTTGTTTCATTAACACCCAATTGGTGAGGGTTTGAATATCCTGACTGTTCCCTTACACCAAAAAAAAAGGATGCTCGTTGAATAACATTGAACTGCATTTGATGGCAACGCTCTGGTTCTGGAATAATGAATACCCATTACTCCCAGGTCTGCTATGACTCGGGATGGTTTTACCTATTAGGGTCCCATCTATGGGTCACATAGATTTGTTTAAAAATTATTTGTATTCAATAAGTACCACAGTGTGCAAAAAAATACATTCTTAAGAAGCCACTAGACAAAAAAATGTAAATACAAAACGTAATTGATCTTTAATTACAATAATTGATCTTTTAATGATCTTTTAATTGACCAGTAATTACATTGATTGATCTTTGATTACAATGATTAATCTTTTAATGATCTTTTAATTGATCTGTAATTACATTGATTGATCTTTTAATTGATCTTTAATTACAATAATTGATCTTTTAGTGATCTTTTAATTGACAAGTAATTACATTGATTGATCTTTTAATTATATTTTAATTGGTCTGTAATTACAATGATTGATTTTTTAGGATCTTTTGATTGATCTTTAATTACAATGATTGATCTTAAAGATCTTTTTTAATTTTATCTGAAATTACAATAATTCATTTCTTAATGTCCATATTTTTATTTTATTTTAATTGAATTATAATTGTATGAGGCTCTTTTATGTTGAATAAATTTCTACGAAGCCTTGAAAGAACCAAGAATAAACAAAAACATAACAAAAAGAATAATTCGAATTCCTTCAAAGCCTGATCAATAAAATCAGAAATTCTGTAGAAGATAAACAATCTCGATTAGCATTGCTGACTGTTGAGTATATTAGAAAAAAGAAAAGCACATCAAGAGCAAAACTAAAAACTGTCTGTCAAGAAGAAAGACTTCTGAAGTGGAAAGAACATTTCAAGTGATCTGCTTAAAAAACCCTGAAATCAAAGATAAACCAACTAAAGAAATTATTCATGGCTATCGAGACATCAAACTTGGACAGTACACGGAGGATAAACTTGACCCTCTTAAAATAAATAAAAGCCGAAGTTTGGATATTTGTTAGAAAAAATTCGAACGGTTTTCTTTGAAATCAATTCACTTGTTCTTAGTTTCTGATGATTGATCGAATCATCGAAGGAGTGAGTGCAACAAATCTCGAGTCAACGCTCATAGATTAGGTACTATAAACTTCAATAGATCTAATAAAAGAAAATGGTTTCACACAAAAAGTAAGAAGCAGCTGATATCACAATGAAACTATTTTGAATAAAGAATACGTAGATGATCAAGAGCCTTTTACAAATACAGCTGCACAATCCAATCTACTGCATAGCCTGGAGTAGGCATTGGTCTAAACATGAACTTATATAAAACGATCTTATGATTTAATTAGAATGTTGCCATCTCCTAATTAAATGGCAAGCCTCAAAAATTAATAGAACAATTCGCATACCTCAGTAGCAATATCTTGTCTACTGAAAGCGATGTGAACATACGCATAGAAAAGGCATGGACTGCAATTGACAGGTTTTCGACTATATAGAAGTCTTATCTTTCACATAGAATAAAACGGGAATTCTTCTTTGCTGTAGCTGTGTCACTACTACTGTTCGGCGGCACCATCTGAACTTTAATGAAACTCTTGAAGAAAATGCTCGATGGAACTACGTAAGAATACTGCATGCCATTTTGAACAAATCTTTTTAACAACATCGTATAAAACAACAGCTGTACGGCTACTTGCTTCCCATCTTACAAACCATCCTAGTAAGATGAACCGCACATACTGTGCACTGCAGGTAAAATAAGGACTAACTCATAAGTGATATTGTCTTATGGACTCCTACACATGGACATACCACTATTGGCTGGCAAGCAAAAATTTTCATTTATAACTCTGTGTGGACACTGGATGTCGTTCAGAGGACTTGCCAAGGGCGATAGCCAATAGGAACGGATGGCAAGAAAGAATCAAGGGAATCTATGCTCACAGCTTGGCATGATGATGATGATGATGATGCCAGAGAATGGAAATTATCAGGTATACTCGTTAGGTCGCTTTAAGTGAATTCGATTCTCACCGGTTGGCCCATATTTCTGACCTAGTGCTAAGCTAAATGGCTTAGGTATATCCTCGTATAATGTTCAACTTTTTGAAAACAATATTTTACTCTATAAAAGTGGTCGACTTTTACACGAGGTATGCTTTTGAAACAATAAAAGTTCTAACAAGCTTTTAATATTTGTCTAAGCTAGGCTCGCTGACTTACAGCCCTGCAAGTTAGGCATGGGATAGACCAGAGGGTGGCTTATTAAATAAATATCATTACTCTTGCGATATCCATTCTTCTGAAAGTTAAGGCGGTATAATATCTGCGTGAACCAATAAATCGGCAAAGTCATGTAAACAAAAACACACAAACTGACCAATTAAAAAATCGGTTTCGGTTTTAATAGAGGAAAAAATTTTTTTTTAATTTTTCATAAATTTGGGTCTGTTTCTTTCAAGAAAAAAAAAGAGTTAAGAACGATATTTTTACGTTTTTAATGAAATTTTTATATGTAATTCAGGAATATTAGTTGGAGAAATGTAATTTCCTCTCTAGAATAAATACAAGAACTTATAAGCATATTTTATCGCCGGAATAAAACTAAATAGAAAAGAGAACTCAATAACAGTGTAAATGAACGTGTATTTGTAGAAAGGTGTATGGCATGTTTTGGGGTATGTGAAGTTTTCAGGAGGTATGAAAGTTTGTAAGAGACTTACATATTGGTGAAGAGTTCCTTAGTTGTTGGATGTAGGGAATGATTAAACACATTCGTACATATGAGAGTAAATTTACAGCATTATATGTCGTGTGCTATTCTATTGTGTTTGGTTCAATGCGCCAGGAGTTTCTCGGGTAAAAGACGTCCCTGTTCCCCGAGAAACCGTCAGGTCAGGTCCTTACTGCAAGGCCATTCTGTGAAGAAAGCGAGTGAAGTCTTCGTGCTTTTTTCTTTTATACTCGGCTCTGTTTGCTATCGCAGTCTTCCACTCATTAGTTAAAATTTCTTTAGCAGACAAAGAAGTTAATCCCCAAAATATTTAATTCTTTTTTTAACTTTTATTTACCGATTCATTTTTTTTTTAACATCAGACCCTGACTTGAATTATGAAGCTCTGAAAACGGCCACAACTCAGAAAAGGTTTTTTTCATCTCCTGATTTCTTCAACCAAAGTGAAACGTAAGTTAAATGAAGCATTATTATTTTCACTTTCTCAGTTTTTAACATATATAACTAGGCTGTTAAAAATGTTATATATATATATATATATATATATATATATATATATATATATATATATACAACTGGGTGCAAAAAATTCTTAGAAACAACAAACGATGTAAATATAAATGAACAATGAACGCGATTCCAGAACATTTTGGCATAAAATAACCCCACACCGGTTAACATACCGTCAAAATCAATCATTTAATCAATCTAAGTGAATTAAAGTTTCAGGGTAGATAACTAAAAAAAATCAAAACATCGATTTACATCTCTTTAACACACCATTTACAAATTAACACAGACTGACTCGCTATATAAATATATATATATATATATATATATATATATATATATATATATATATATATATATATAATCTATGATTTGCTTAATGCCAAAACTCAGCTAAAGTTTTTTTGCCTACCGTATACAAAGCAAGGAAAAATTTTAAATTTAATTTAAAAAATTTTTAAGAACTTTTTAAGGAAAAGTGGGAGTGGAGGATTGAGTAAAAAACGAAAAGAAGGATTTTTAACTGCTTTTGCTACCTTGATTAAAAAGAACCCCGCAACATCAATAAGAAAGCATGCTAAAGATTTGAAAGTCCACGAGAAAACTTTAGGGACAGCAATTAAACAAGATTTAAGCCCAGACTTTAACCCCCTTGATTCCGCTATAAGAGCGTTTTAGAAAACAAAACAAATGCAACTTCCCATCCAAATATTGGTTCGCTTAAGACTGCTGTTCAGGAGCAATAGAATAAAATATCGGAAGATTTTATTTTAAAGGTATACAAATCGTTTCGACTGCGTGTTAATACAATAATGGCGGCCATATTGGGTAAATTTACTGTTTTCTGTCTATCTTCTTATTTTGTGGAGGTGCCCGTGGTGTAATGGTTATCGTCACAGGATATGGACACGGCGATCCGAGTTCAATTCCTGGACAAGACTGATTGCATTTCACATAGCACTAATACCCTTGGGAAAGGTATGAATCCAATTATTCTCCCTCCAGCTATGGGTAAATAGTAGAACAGACTAGGTTCTTCAGCCTTGGTGAGGTGACTAGTCTAGGAGAAGGAAAACTCTGAATTCAAACCTGTTAAACTCCGCTTAAAAAATTGACCTTGTGTCATATCCTGCCCAAGCGGAGGGGTTGGTAAATAGGATCTTCTTATTTTGTGGTTTATTTTTTAAACTAAAATTAATCTTGTTTTACAATAGAGTCGTTAATTATCGTACTAGAATATTCCTAATTTTGCTGCCCCCACCTTGTATATATATATATATATATATATAAACAAGATTTGGTTTAAATAATAAATAACCTACAAGAGTTGATTCCCCAGTCGGCTGGGGCTGTAGAATACACCGACTGCACCTCTGCAGAGGGGTAAAACCCCACCCCATGAGTGTCCCGGATATGACACTAAACAATCTCCTGGTGAGGTTCCAGTGATGCTAGAACTTTGGGGAATGCGGAGCACCCCTTCATTGCTATTGCTCCCGGGTCCACTCTGGCCCGGCGTGGTAGCACCCGATAGGGCCCTATCTATGGGTTAAATAGAACTAACGGCATACTAATGCTAAACTAAATTCTTTGACTAAACTGAATAGCTTGAAATAGAAATGTTTTTGACTATTACATCGTACTTACATTTAAACTGCGTACTTATGCTAAACTGAATTATTTGAAATGGAACTATTTTTTGACATTGAAACTGTACTTACACTAAACTGAATTGTTTAATATAGAACTGTTTTGACATTTAACTGAGTGTAAACAAACCCGGCACTTATACTAAACTGAATTAGCTGAATTAGAACTGCTTGACTAGACTGAACAGCTTGAAATAGAAATGTTTTTCACAATTAAACTGTGTACTCATGCTAAACTGAATTGTTTGAAATAGAACTGATTATTTACATAAAAATGGATTTGGCGTTAAATGATCTACAACGGTTGGTATACCATAAAACTTAACCAACCAACCAACCAATAAGAGTTGATATGCCGTAAAACACAACCAACCAACCTACCTAATATGGCATCGAATAGGAAAAATTTTTATACGGATCTTTTTGACACAGAAATGAGATACAAGCAAGTGCTGAAAGTAATGGCATTAAAAGCATACTTCAATCTTCCCAGAGGTTCGAAACTGTATCAAGACCCAGCGCGTGGGGGAGTCTTATCCTTAAATAAAGGATATACAGTCAGTGCATTCTAAGCATCAACAACAGAGCTAAATCATTTGGAGTATTGCAGACACGAAAATAAATATACAGATACACGTGGCATTTTATCCTAGGACATGGTAGTTTGTGACTACGCAGGTACATCAGTAAATTCGTAGCCTAATAAGAAAAAAAAGTGGTGTAATGGTTATCGTCGCAGAAAATGGACACGGCGACGCGATTTCAAATCCTGGACTGATTGCATTTCACATAGCACTAATACCATACAACATCCCAGAAAGCAGCTGCTGTATAGCCACTTACCTCCCATCTCTAAACAATCCGAATAAGATGAACCAGACATGCAGGTCACCGTTGGAGATTTAAGTACGAACTCATCAGCGACGTTCTCCAATGAACTCTTTCAAACAGACGTGCAAGTGTTGGACGACCAATTAGAAACTATCTGCAACAGCTCTGTACGGACACAGGATGTAGTCTAGAGGACCTGCTGGAAGTGATGGATAATAGAATTGAATGGTGTGTGTGTGTGTGTGTGTGTGAGAGAGAGAGAGAGAGAGAGAGAGAGAGAGAAATACGTGCTAGCAATTGTTCTACTGGAGTTCGAACTCGCTCTCCGATATCGAAGTCCAGCACGTTAGCCACAAGACCATTGGAACTCCGATCCATACTTATATTGAAGGTGACCGAACGAGGTTTATTTTTCAACATAGTCTCCCTTGTGGTTCACATGCTAATTCCAGCGATCTTGCAGTGCTTGGATCCCATTTGTAAAAATGTCATCAACAGCAGTGTAATGGTTATCGTCGTAGAAAATGGACACGGCGACACGAATTCAAATCCTGGACGAGACTGATTGCATTTCACATAGCACTAATACTTTTGGGAAAGGTATGAATCCAATTATTCCCCCTCCAGTTATGGCTAAATTGTAGGACAGACTTGGTTCTTCAGCCTTGGTGATGCAACTAGTCTAGGAGAAGGAAAACTCTGAATTCAAACCTGTTAAACTCCACTTAAAAAATTGACCTTGTGTCATATCCTGCCCGAGCAGAGGGGTTGGGTAAATATGAATAAGAAAAAAAAAAAGATTCATTTTAAAATAAATATCTATTTTTCAGAATAATTTCCTCCTGTGTGCAAGCGCTTTATTCAGGGGACAATATTATTCACATACACTGAGTATTATACAAGGTGTGATCAAGAACAAAAAGACTGGTTGCCCCGTCGGTTAGGGCTGTAGAATACACTGACTACGTCTTCGCAGAGAGGTAAGACCACTCCCAACGAGTGTCCTGGATATGGCACTAAACATTCTCATGGTGAGGTTCCAGTAATGCTGGAGCTTTGGGGAATTCGGAGTACTCTTTCATTGCCATCGCTCCCAGGTCCACTCTTGTCTGGAGTGGTAGCACCTGATAGGGTCCTATCTATCGGTCAAATAAAACTAAACCGTGCCCGTGGTGTCATGGTTATCGTTGTAGGAAATGGACACGGCGACATGAGTTCAAATCCTGGACGAGACTGATTGCATTTCACATAGCACTAATACCCTTGGGAAAGGTATGAATCCAATTATTCTCCCTCCAGCTATGGGTAAATAGTAGGACAGACTAGGTTCTTCAGCCTTGGTGAGGCAACTAGTCTAGGAGAAGGAAAACTCTGAATTCAAACCTGTTAAACTTCGCTTAAAAATTGACCTTGTGTCATATCCTGCCCGAGCGGAGGGGTTGGTAAATATAAATAAAACTAAACCGTGGTTTCGAGAGTTTACTGTTTTTTGCATTTAAACTGTGTATTTATGCTAAACTGAATTGCTCGAAATAGAACTGTTTTGATATCTAAACTATGTACTAATGCCAAACTGAATTATCTGAAATAAAACTGTTTTTATATTTAACTCTGTTTATTGCTTAGTCGGCTGGAGCTGTATAATACACTGACTGCACCTCTACAGAGGGGTAAGCCCCCCTCAACGAGTGTCCTGTGTATGACATTAAACAATCTGATGGTGAGGTTCCAGTGATGCTTGAGCTTTGGGGAATGCAGAGTATCACTTCATTGCCATTGCTCCTAGGTCTACTCTGTCCCGGAATGGTTAGGGCCCTACCTATAGGTTAAATAAACTAAACTTCGTACTTATGCTCAACTGCATTGTTTGAATTAGAACTGTTTGACAAAACTAAATGGCTTGAAATAGAAATGTTTTTGATAATTAAACAGTGTATATACTTTTAAACTGCGTACTTATGCTAAACTCAATTGTTTGAAATGAAACTGTTATTGACATTGAAATTGGACTTACGCTAAACCGAATTGTTTAATATAGAACTGTTTTTACATTTAAATCTATGTAAACAAAATCTATACTTATACTAACTTGAATTGTTTGAATTAGAGCGGTTTGAGTAAACTGAACAGCTTGAAATAGAAATGTTTTTCACAATTAAACTGTGTACTCATGCTAAACTGATATTGTTTGAAACAGAACAGATTATTTGTATAAAAGTGGATTTGGTATTAAATAATATACAAAGGTTGATATGCCATAAAACCCAAACAACCAACCTAAAAAGACTGGAGCTTTTTAATTCAAATTAGAATCCTAAAAAATATGAGTGCACAACAGAGCTACTTATACGTATACTAGGGTGAGTCAAAAGTTTTGCAGTATTTTGGTATGTGCTAGTTTGTGGAGCTTATATCACGTGACTGAACAGTAAAAGGTGCCTGCTGTGCTCGGTAGTACTTTGGTAATTGGTACGCTGATACTTTGCTGATTGCTTCAGTCCGTTTGTTATTGAAAGTCGCACAGATAAATGTGCGACGTTGTTCAGAAACTCAGGCATTCACGAGTTCGAACTGGACCATAACGCCGCGGAAGCAGCCAAAAACATTTTTTATCATTAGGGGTTTTCGGACTATTGTCTTCATCTTTATTGTTATATTCACAACATTTCGGTCGATCTGTCCTCCGGCCTTCTTCAGATGTTTCTTGTCGAACTCGGGAGCCTACTCGGAACTTCGAACTACGTTCTTTATTTAATCCATGGGGATCGCTTACTCAGATTCCGTTAATACAACCGGGTACAAGAGTTAAGTATTCCTGTATTGATACTCGCCTGCGGTTAGGTTTGAACCTGCAACCTCCAGATTATTGTCACTTAGAACTTATTTATTGCCAAATTCTGTTTACATATATATATATATATGTGTGTGTGTGTGTGTGATTTATAAGCGAACAGTTTGTTGATAAGATTTTTAAACAAGCCAGTGTTCATTTTTTTTGTACACAATAAAATTGCTTCAAGTATTGCCATCCAGCTCTAATAGCCCAGTTGGCCGGGGCTGTAGAATACACTGACTGCATCTCTAAAGTGGTATAAGACGCCCCTAACGAGTGTCCTGGATAAGATATTAAACAATCTGATATTGAGGTTCCAGTAAAGCTGGAGCTTTTGGAATTGCGGAGTATTCCTTCATTGCCATTGCTCCTTGGTCTGCACAGACCCGGAGTGATAGCACCTGATGGGGTCCTATCTATGGGTTGAATAGAACTGTTTGACATTTAAACTGAGTACAAATAAATGACTTATGCTAAATTGAATTGTTTGAAATAGAACAGTTTGATCATTTAACTGTGTTTTAACAAATGATAGATGTTTCTTTAAATCCTTAGTGTTATCCAACAATACTTGGAACCATTTAACTCTCTGCAAACAAATGATTGATAGTAAATAGAATGTTCTTCAACAAGGACAGCTTTGGAATTTAACAATCCACGAAGGTTGATATGCCATCAAACAAAAAAATAATAGCGAAAACCGTATAAATGATTGAAATGTATTTCAGTTTAATATAAATTTATAGTCGGAAGAATGAAATTTATATTAGTCTTAAGATTACACTTTTTTTCTTTTTCACACGAATATTGTACTTGATAAAAATGTATTTTTCATTTTATTTTTTATTTTTCTACTTTATTTATTTATTGTTTAGCGCCATGTTTGTTTCCTGGGTCATCAAGGCAGTAGAGAAAGAAGAAAAGATCATCTTTCAATTAGCTTTCTCTGGTATTCCACGAACCTACAATTGTGATATGGCTTCACTTTCAGTGTACGACAGTGCAACAGGTAAAATATGATTTGTGTAAATTTCCGAGATGATTTTTATCACTTAGAATATTCAGACTATTGTCTTCATCTTCATTTTTATATTCATGACGTTTCGGTCGATATGTCGTTCAGCCTTCTTCAGGTGTTTCATGTCGAACTCGGGAGGCTACAGAGAACCTCGAACTGAACCCTTAATTTTTATCCGCGGAAGTAGACGATTTCAATTCTGTTCACAAAGCCCGGGTACAAGTGTTCATTTATCTTATTTACCAACCCCTCCGCTCGGGCAGGATATGACACAAGGTCAATTTTTAAGCGGGGTTTAATAGGTTTGAATTCAGAGTTTTCCTTCTCCTGGACTAGTTGCCTCACCAAGGCTGATGAACCCTGTCTGTCCTACTATTTACCCATAGCTGGAGGGATAATAATTGGATCCATACCTTTCCCAAAGGTATTAGTGCTATGTGAAACACAACCATTCTCGTCCAGGATTTGAACTCGTGTCGCCGTGTCTATTTCCTACGACGATAACCATTACACCACGAGCACCTCCTAAACGATAACCATTACACCACGGGCACCTCCTAAACGTTAACCATTACACCACGGGCACAAGTGTTCATTTATAGTTCCTTGTTACTCTTACTTGTAGTTGGGATTGAACCAGCAACCACCACATGATTTCACTCGGAAGAAACTTGAAGAAGGCCGATAGACGTATCTGCCGAAATGTTGTGAGTATACCACCGAAGATGAGGTCAATAGTACGAATATTCTTAAGAGATAAAAGAGCTAAAATATCCATTGAAATATTCCTTGGCATTCGAATTAGTCACTTATTGAACAGACGAGATATTTTGGTTTCAAGTTTAAATTTTTTTAAAACTATTTTATAATTTATTCTGACGCGTCAAGTTGCCGTTTGAATGTTACGAAGGTGGCGTGAATTTTAGGAAATTATGCGTAACAATTTCGGAACAAAATCACCTTATATTGCTGCAGAGGAGTCTTCCAGGTACTGTGATAAAAAGTTAATACTGAAATGAATTATAAATAAAACAAGCAAAGATAAATGAATAAGAGGTTGAGTTGAAACTGCCGTTGTCTTTTTATGTATTATTTTTGGTATTGAGCAATAATTTAAAATGTATGTTTTTGTGTTTGTATTAATTTTTATTCTAATTCCTTTGAGAAAGGTATAAAGCCTCTTATTATTATTGGAGGTGCCCGTGGTGTAATGGTTATCGTCATAGGAAATGGACACGGCGACACGAGTTCAAATCCTGGACGAGGCTGATAGCGTTTCACATAGCCTTGGGAAAGGTATGAATCCAATTATTCTCCCTCCAGCTATTGGTAAATAGTAGGGCAGACTAGGTTCTTCAGCCTTGGTGAGGCAACTAGTCTAGGAGAAGGAAAACTCTGAATTCAAACCTGCTAAACTCCGCTTAAAAAAATTGTGTCATATCCTGCCCGAGCGGAGGGGTTGGTAAATATGATAAAGCCTCTTATGTCAACTATGGATTAAATAGTACCACTAATGTTCTTTTACAAGGATGACTTTGGCATTAAATAACCCACGAACGTTGATATGCTATTAAACAAAGAAACGAAGCCAAACCAAACCTAATTTTTGTAATGTGTACAGAGTACATAAATGGTTTGGGAATTTTTTTTTTCTTTTAATTGCATACTTGCGTGTCACCCTTCGAGGATATCATCTTGAAATTTGGGACTAATATTTTTAGTTCACCCAGGAGAATCTAACATCTGTCTTCTTTTACCACTGGACTGCTACTGACCAGAACGGTGAACCTCTAGCCTTTTGGCGACAAAATAGGGAAAAGTTATTTTTGAAAATTATGACCCACGTGGGTCTTATTCTTTTTTTAGATTTGATGAAACACGCAGGTTGGAGACCGTCACAAATATCTTTCATGAAATGTTATTACTCCATAATTTATTAGTCGTTATTTGGGCCGATGCGCTTCTTGGCCTTCTTCATGTTGAAAGAACCTTCTTGGATGATGAGTTATCATTACTCCATGGCTTATTTGGAATTTCAGTGGTCAAAGAATGACGTTCAGTACAAATGCTGATATCACAAAATTATTATTCAGTTACAAACTAGACTGGAAATTAATCTTTATACACTAGAAACATTTTAAATGTATTTCTCTTATTATAAAATCTTGTAATGGTGTGCTTCACAACACAATCAAATTGATATGCTTTCTAAATACGGATTCTCTGAATTTTAACTGTGTAACAATTTTTCGCCGAAACCTGCGCCATCTCGCTGGATGTCCGACGTCTTTCCCCAACTGCATGTTGTGATTGTTTTCCAAAAGGAAAAGGAAAAGAAAGAGTGCCCGTTGCGTAGAGGCTACCATACAGGACTAGACTGTGATTGGATATGTTTTTCACCTCTGTTCATTGAACAGAAAGGAGACTTTGTCTTCCACTCCGATGAAGTAATTTATTTCACCTTACCATTTAGAACAAAAACTTCAAAGATAAGTGAGACTTTTTCACCAATTTGGTACGCGTTCTGTATGTACTGCTTGGTGCATGCCGCATATTGCACATGTGTTTGGTTTGTAATACATTTTTGTATTCGTATAATAAAAACATTTTAAAAATTCGTAAAGAAAGCCCTAACAGTAGTTTAGAAGAAAAAGCCTAGAATGCTACTACAGCCCCCCCCCTCAGAAAGGGAAAAAGAAAAGAAGAAAAAAAAAAAAAAAAAAACGAACAAAAACGAATTGTCCCCTTCACCCCACTAGACCGCCCCCAAAGCTACCTAAAATATCAGTAGTAAATAAAAGTCCAAACGAAGAAGAGCATTTGAACTCAGGAGCCAAGTGGAAGAAATATGTCAATATTGGTCAGTATGTCTTTAATTCCAATTTAAAATTCTAAATTTTACAAAATGTTATGCTGTATTTTGTTTGTAAAATAATGCTTAAACTATGCGCTTTAAATGTAAAGGCACGCTTACTCTACTGTAAAGCCAATTTGATATTAAGCCTATCCACATGTCAGCGAACAAGGCAGAATGTTTTTAAATATCTTCTATCGAATAATTTAAAAATTCGTAAAGAAAGCCCTAACAGTAGTTTAGAAGAAAAAGCCTAGAATGCTACTACAGCCCCCCCCCCCTCAGAAAGGGAAAAAGAAAAGAAGAAAAAAAAAAAAAAAAAAAACGAACAAAAACGAATTGTCCCCTTCACCCCACTAGACCGCCCCCAAAGCTACCTAAAATATCAGTAGTAAATAAAAGTCCAAACGAAGAAGAGCATTTGAACTCAGGAGCCAAGTGGAAGAAATATGTCAATATTGGTCAGTATGTCTTTAATTCCAATTTAAAATGCTAAATTTTACAAAATGTTATGCTGTATTTTGTTTGTAAAATAATGCTTAAACTATGCGCTTTAAATGTAAAGGCACGCTTACTCTACTGTAAAGCCAATTTGATATTAAGCCTATCCACATGTCAGCGAACAAGGCAGAATGTTTTTAAATATCTTCTATCGAATAATTTAAAAATTCGTAAAGAAAGCCCTAACAGTAGTTTAGAAGAAAAAGCCTAGAATGCTACTACAGCCCCCCCCCCTCAGAAAGGGAAAAAGAAAAGAAGAAAAAAAAAAAAAAAAAAAACGAACAAAAACGAATTGTCCCCTTCACCCCACTAGACCGCCCCCAAAGCTACCTAAAATATCAGTAGTAAATAAAAGTCCAAACGAAGAAGAGCATTTGAACTCAGGAGCCAAGTGGAAGAAATATGTCAATATTGGTCAGTATGTCTTTAATTCCAATTTAAAATGCTAAATTTTACAAAATGTTATGCTGTATTTTGTTTGTAAAATAATGCTTAAACTATGCGCTTTAAATGTAAAGGCACGCTTACTCTACTGTAAAGCCAATTTGATATTAAGCCTATCCACATGTCAGCGAACAAGGCAGAATGTTTTTAAATATCTTCTATCGAATAATTTAAAAATTCGTAAAGAAAGCCCTAACAGTAGTTTAGAAGGAAAAGCCTAGAACGCCAAATTCTACCACAGAGCTCTAATTCCTGAAGCCTGCTAGGTCCCCAACTGTAGGATGGAGAAAAAAAAAAAAAAAAAAAAAAAAAAATGAAAAGCCCTTGGAAAAGTCCCAATACAGCAAAAAAGTATAAGTCAGTATTAGTGAAAGTCATAAGAAAGTACCTTAATGTTGGACTTTAACTAAGTTAAAACTTAAAACAAATCCCCCCCCTTTTTATTTTTTTTATATTTTTATTTTTTTTTATTTTTTTATTTTTTTTATTTTTTTTATTTTTTTTTTTTTAATTTTATATTTATTTTTTATTTTTTATTTTTTATTTTTATTTATTTTATTTTATTTTTATTTATTTTTTTTATTTATTTTTTTTTTTTTATTTATTTATTTATTTTTTTTTTTTTTTTTTAATTTTTATTTGTTTTATTATGTACACATGGGAAGCAGCATGATGTACGTTAAGGTATTTGAATAAACCAATGGACGACCAAAGTCAATACCCAAATGGGTCCTGGACGTGAGTTTGACGACTTTTCGCTCAGGATCGACAGTTCGATCGGGGAACTACTGCTGCTCCTCTATAAGAGTGGCTTCTATAGAAGAGAACAAAACAGCCATCGAAAGATAACCATGACCCACACTCAAACCACTTACACAAACCGCATCGCTCTTCGCGCGGGTAAAAAAGGGGCGCGTCCTGCTGAGGTTGGAGCCCTGGCCTCGGTGTTCGAAAAATCAGCTACAGAGCTCAAACTATCAAAACTACTAAAATGCAAGCAAACACTACAAATAGCCACATTTAACGTAAGAACCTTAAATAGAATAGGACAACTCCCAGAGCTAATCGCATCGGCCGAAGAACATAAAATAGACATAATATGCATACAAGAACACAGATACACACACACAGAAGATATCAAATATCACGAAACTAGCAATGGATGGTCGCTCGCCACTGTATCCGCATGGAAAAACTCTGTCAACGCCGCAGTAGGAGGGGTAGGATTGCTTATAGGACCTAGAGCACTAAAAACGCTTAATAGCATAGAGAAAATACAACCTAGAATGATGGTAGCTACATTTAACGGAAACCCCAGAGCAACAATCATCTCATGCTACAGCCCCACCAATGTTAGTGAAGAAAATGAAATAGTCACCTTCTACGATGAGTTATCCTCATTAGTGCGTAGCATCCCGAAACACAACATGTTAGTCATTGGCGGAGACATGAATGCACAAATCGGGAAAAACGGAAACAACAAATACAGCCTCCACAACACGTCAAATAGAAATGGACAACATCTAACAGATTTCATGATAGAAAATAGATTAGCATGCCTCAATACAAACTACCAAAAAAGAGAGGGCAAACTATGGACATACACGTACGCAAACAATACTAAAGCTCAGATAGACTACGTCCTTATAAACAAGAAATGGAAGAATAGTGCATTGAATTGCGAGGCATACTCCTCTTTTGAGGGTGTGTCCACCGATCACCGAATAGTCACAGCGAAAATACGGTTAAGCCTACGAAAAAACGACAAACGAACAGCGACCACCAAACACTATGACTGGGCCCTATTAAACAACAAAGATGTCAGAGATAAATACGTATTAGAATTGAAAAACAGATTCGAAACACTACAAGAAAAGACGGAAAAAAGTACACCAAACGACGAATACGAAAATTTTGTCAATGCACACCTTGAGGCAGCAGCAAAATACATTCCAACAAAAATTAAAACTAAATATAGAGTCCCATGGGAAACCTTAGCGGTGAGAGAAAAACGTGCACTAGTGAAAACAGCCTCCAAAAACTATCGAAAAAACCCAACAAACACAAATGCCTTAAAACTAAAAACGGCACAATATCAATTAGCAGGCATATATATAAAGGAACAGACAGAATACATTCAAAATCAGATAGATAAGATCAGAGACTCGGTAGAAGATAGACAATCTAGAATTGCCTGGCAAACAATAAACGAAGTGAGCAGAAGAAAGAACACAACCAAAGCAAAACTTAAAGCAGCAAACCAACAAGAAAGAATAAAACTGTGGAAACAGCACTTCGAAAACTTACTTGGAAACCCACCAAAAATAACGCATGAACCAATCACCAGAATAATTAGCAAACAATTAGACATTAAACTTGGACCGTTCACACAAGGAAAACTCGACTCGGTTCTCAGAAAAATTAAAAATAGGAAAGCTGCAGGACTGGACGAAATTCCCCCGGAAGTATGGAAGACCAGACAATTCGACGACATACTGCTCCGACACTGCAACGCAGTATACAATCAAAATCCGATAGATAGATGGACGAAGGGATGCATACTCCCCTTCCCTAAAAAGGGAGACCTCGGATTAGCCAAAAACTACCGAGGCATAACACTTACATCCATAGCTGCCAAAATCTACAATGCCCTACTACGAAACCGCATAGAACCCAAAATCGACAACATACTTAGAAAAAACCAAAATGGCTTCCGAAGAAATAGATCTACGACCTCACAAATACTAACCATCCGCAGAATCCTTGAGGGTGTACGGGCAAAGAACCTACAAGCGACATTAATATTTGTCGACTTTACCAAGGCTTTCGACTCCATTCACAGAGGAAAGATGGAACAAATCCTACTAGCGTACGGCATACCTAAAGAAACCGTAGCGGCAATAACGATTCTCTATAGAAACACTAAAGTAAAAGTACGATCACCAGATGGAGACACAGAATACTTCGACATTGTAGCAGGAGTACTACAAGGGGACACGCTGGCTCCGTATCTCTTTATCATTTGTCTAGACTACGTACTTAGAACATCGATTGACAAAATCAAAGAGAATGGCTTCGAACTGACGAAGAAAAGAAGCAGAAGATATCCCGCAACAACAATTACCGACGCCGACTACGCCGATGACATAGCGATACTGGCAAATACACCTGACCAAGCCGAAACACTTCTGCATAGCCTGGAACGAGCAGCAGCAAGCATAGGCCTCCATGTTAATGCACACAAAACGGAATATATGTGCTATAACCAAACGGGGGACATCTCCACTCTAGAAGGAACCCCTCTTAAACTGGTAGACAAATTCACGTACCTAGGAAGCAGCGTCGAATCAACCGAAAAGGACATCGAAACGAGGTTAACGAAAGCATGGACAGCTATCAATAGGCTATCGACTATATGGAAATCAGACCTAACCGATAAAATGAAACGCAGTTTCTTCCAGGCAGCGGTCACATCGATACTGCTATATGGATGCACTACATGGACGCTAACAAAACGGCTGGAGAAGAAACTAGATGGCAATTACACAAGAATGCTGCGTGCAATCCTCAACAAGTCCTGGCAGCAACACCCCACAAGACACCAACTGTACGGCCACCTGCCCCCTATCACGAAATCTATTCAAGTTAGGCGAACCAGACATGCAGGACATTGCTGGAGAAGCAGAGATGAACTCATAAGAGATGTACTCTTATGGATCCCCACACACGGCCGCGCAAAAGCAGGACGACCAGCACGAACGTACATTCAGCAGCTATGTGAGGATACAGGTTGTTGTCCTGAAGACCTACCTAGGGCGATGAACGATAGGGAGGAGTGGCGTGAGAGGGTCAGGGATATCCGTGCTGCCAGCACGATATGATGATGATGATGATTCGTATAATATTCCTAAAATACTTGATATTATTTTAATGCATACATGTATTAGATATCTTGTATGTTTATATGAGTTCATTTCGTCTTTCCTTTCCGTTAATTCAGTATTAGTGCATCAATGGATCAACTAATGCTGGAGTTCCCGTGGCATAATGTTTAACGTGTTGGACTGCGACCTCATAGTAAGCGAGTTCGAGCTCTAGTTGCGCTATTACGTTCAATTTCGGACTAATAACCTTAGGGAAGGCATGAACTCTTTCATCCTACCAGCTATGAGTCAAGTAGTACCACTACTTTCCTTGTACAAGGATGGCTTTGGCATTAAATAACCCACGAAGATTGATATGCCGTTAAACAAAGAAAACAGATCAAACCAAAAGGAGATCTATCGATCCCCGTGGTTGTTCGAAACCTTACAAACTACAAGCCAACCTTACAAGTAAAAAAAAAGATTAGCCAAACAAATTTTGAAAATATATGGCCCCCTTGGAATAAGGACTTGAAGGTTTAAAAAGTTCAAAAGGACGCTTCATTTAACTTTTATTCATTGTATTTTATTTTTTCTTCTTTTACTTTCTTGTGCTTAGTTTTATCTGTTCTTTTTGAAGATCGTTAAGATCTTTCTTGAATTAAAAAAAAACTTGGTTCAAATCCCTCACCGAGTTTTTTCTTCTCTTTTTAATTATAAATTCCTATCTAGGTATTACATCCCTTTCTTTACAAAATATTACTTCTAATGGCCGCAAGGTGGTGTGAATAAAGTTACATTATAAAACCTGCAAAGTTGAAATTCTCTCATTTCGTTCTGGCCTCGACAACGAGAAGCACACACGAGTGAAATTAGTGATAATTCTTTGCTGGAGGCGAATTAAAGTTCTCCCGGATTATTTGGTTTGGGGTGAGTTAAAAGAACCTCTATATTTTTTTTAATAGGAATGAGTTGAAAGTGTTATTGTTGTATTGTCATCTGCTGATTCATGCAGAAATATACATATATATGCTGGATACATACTGACGCAATGAAATAATCAGACGCAAGCATAAAAGACGCAGTAATAAACGACACAGGAAGGACGCAAGACGCAGGAAGAAACGACGCATGAAGGAGGACGCAGGAAGACTTCTTTACAAATATATTTACCTCCCACTTTATTTGTAAGGTTCGAAAGGGTTGTTCAAGGGTTGCATGTAAGTGGGAGCTGGAGACCGAACATAAACTGTAATTTCTTGACCCCATTGTTATGACCGTCACGTTGTGTCTTTCTTGTTCTCCTGATGCTGGGGTCCACTCGGTCGGGTGTGGCTTTCCCTACCACATCTGGTCTCTAGCTGTCTGGAATTCTACTGGCAACTGCTTCTTGGACTCGAACTCAACTGAGTTAAATAATAATTCAACGCCCACACGATCGCCCTCTGGATCTTTGAAATCGAATGTTTAATCGTCATCAAGCGGAAATAACTGTCATGCAGTTCAGAGGTCGCTCTCTTCCGGTGCATCACTCTGTAGTGGCACAGTGGGACCTTCACCTTGTCCCATATTATAAGCCTTAATCCGCCCACGCGATCTCTTTCGATTACTGGCCATTGGAATGTGTCACTTCCTTCCGGTGCATCACCTTGGAATAGCATTTTTTGGGGCCGGGTCGAAGGTCAAAACATAACGTTATAATGTCATCTCCATTACAGATGAACATTAATTTTTAATATTACTGATACTGACTGACGTGAGAACGTCAGTGTTTATAATGAAATTCCATCAGTGAAAATAAAATGGTGCAAAGGTGTTTGATGTGACACAGATGATGTTTTATATGAACCAAAATCTGATTCCTAAAGAATGCAATAGCTTTGTACACTTACCTGATACCATTGTGGTACAGTCTACCCAAGAATTTAATTTTGCCAGTTTGTTGTCCATATATTTCTTCCATTTTGTATCAAGAGGATATGATAACTGATGTTGATGAACGCAGTTCTTTCCCAATAGTGATTATTCCCCAATGCTTCCACTAAAACCAACCACAGCGGACGATATAAGAGGCGATTCTCCACAGCTAACCCTACTCCAAGCTAGCTCGTCTATCTCTCGGTTGCTTCCCTGATAATAAAAAGGCCTTGCTTTTGGGTAAAGAACCTCTGCACCGCTCGTATGAACTTTCCAAAGCTAAAGTACTTTTAAAAGTCCTATTCTTGTCTTCTTATTTCTGTCCATATTAGTTCCTAGGACCCCTATTTATGACGGGCATTAAAAACTAGCTCTTTATATCTCCATCGAGAAATCTTTCACTTTCAATTTTAACACCGGGATATGACACTAACCCATCCGATGGTGATGCTCCAGTCCCGGAGTTTGGGGAATGTAGAGTACCCCTTCCTTGCTATTAGTTCCTGGTTCAATCTGAACTGGAGTAGTAACACGTTTTAGGGTCCCATTTGTGGGTGAAATAAAATTACTTAATCATTTTCTATATTCAAAACTATTTAACTGTGTACAAACAAATAACTGTTTATTAGTCTTACATAACAATACTTGAAACCATTTTACTGGGAGCAAACAAATAAGCACTGGATCGCTTTAAAATGTTACCTACAGACTTCGTTTGCAAATAACACACACACACATACACACACACACACACACACACACATATATATATATATATATAAGAAATCCAAAGAATATGAGTTAGGAATGATTCGATTTGAGAATATGTAAGAGTATTCTTATAAATCTCCAGGAGTGCTCAGTGTAAAATAATTAATATATAAATTGACAAATTTCAATCTGCACAAATTTATATGATTGGAAAAAAACGGTTTGTTGATTTTTTTTCCAATTATATATATATATATATATATAAACAGGATTTGGTATCAAACAACCTACAAGGTTTGAAATGCCATAAAAACACAACCAACCAACCAACACACGATATCCACTGGATGCGCTTGTAACAAAACGGTTATCATCGTACAAAATGAACTCAGTCATCCGTTACTAAATCCTTGATGAGACTTTTTGAATTTCACATATTGCTAATACCCTTAGAAAAGATATGAGTCCAACTATCTCTCCCAGCTAAGGGTAAATAGGAGAGCAGACTGAGCTTATTAACTTTACAATGGCAACCAGTCTAGGACTGTAGAATACTCCGACTGCATGTCAGCAGAGGGATATGACTCCTCCAACAAGTGTCCTGGATATGACATTCAACAATCCGAAGGTAAGGCTCCAATGATGTTGGAGCTTTGGGGAATGCAGAGTACCCCTTCATAGACATTGCTCCCACGTCTACTCTGGCCTGGTGTGGTAACACTTGATAGGGTCCTATCTATAAGTCAAACAGAACTCTTTTACCTTTTAAGCTTTGTGCGAACAAATGACTTATGCTAAAGTGAATAGTTAGAAATAGAACTGTTTGTCCATTTGACTGCGTGTAAACAAATGACTGATTTTTAATTGAATTGTTAGTGATACATAGCAATGCTTGGTATCATTTAACTGTGTGCAAAAAGAATGAGCTTAGGCTCGTTTAAAAATGTTATCAACAAAACGCGTTTACAAATCATATATATATTTAATATTTATGTATAAAGAGGATTTGGCATTAAATAACCTGCAATGGTTGATGTTCCATAAAAACAAGTAAATCAAGCAATACGCTGACTCCCATGCACATATACAAATGAGGTGGGGACTGAAAAGTTTATTGGATGAAAAGTTCATATAATGACATCATATCTGCTGTTGATCCTATTTACCACCCCCTCCGTTCGAGCAGGATATGACACAAGGTCAATTTTTAAGCGGAGTTTAACAGGTTTGAATTCAGAGTTTTCCTTCTCCTAGACTAGTTGACAAGGCTGATGAACCAAGTCTGTCCTACTATTTACCCATAGCTGGAGGGAGAATAATTGGATTCATACCTTTCCCAAAAGTATTAGTGCTATGTGAAATGCAATCAGTCTCGTCCAGGATTTGAACTCGTGTCGCCGTGTCCATTTTCTACGACGATAACCATTACACTGCTGTTGATGACATTTTTACAAATGGGATCCAAGCACTGCAAGATCGATGGAATTAGCATGTGAACCACAAGGGAGACTATGTTGAAAAATAAACCTCGTTCGGTCACCTTCAATATAAGTATGGATCGGAGTTCCAATGGTCTTGTGGCTAACGTGCTGGACTTCGATATCGGAGAGCGAGTTCGAACTCCAGTAGAACAATTGCACGGATTTCTCTCTCTCTCTCACACACACACACACACACACACACACTATTCAATTCTATTATCCATCACTTCCAGCTGGTCCTCTTCCAGCAGGTCTTGTGGCTAACGTGCTGGACTTCGATATTGGAGAGCGAGTTCGAACTCCAGTAGAACAATTGCTAGCACGGATTTCTCTCTCTCTCTCTCTCTCTCTCTCTCTCTCTCTCTCTCTCTCTCTCTCTCTCTCTCTCTCACACACACACACACACACTATTCAATTCTATTATCCATCACTTCCAGCTGGTCCTCTTCCAGCAGGTCTTGTGGCTAACGTGCTGGACTTCGATATTGGAGAGCGAGTTCGAACTCCAGTAGAACAATTGCTAGCACGGATTTCTCTCTCTCTCTCTCTCTCTCTCTCTCTCTCTCTCTCTCTCTCTCTCTCTCTCTCTCTCTCTCTCTCACACACACACACACACACCATTCAATTCTATTATCCATCACTTCCAGCAGGTCCTCTAGACTACATCCTGTGTCCGTACAGAGCTGTTGTAGATAGTTTCTAATTGGTCGTCCAACACTTGCACGTCTGTTTGAAAGAGTTCATAGGAAAACGTCGCTTTTGAGTGCGTACTTAAATCTTCAACGGTGACCTGCATGTCTGGTTCATCTTATTTGGATTGTTTAGAGATGGGAGGTAAGTGGCTATACAGCAGCTGCTTTCTGGGATGTTGCTTCCAGGATTTGTTCAGTATGACTCGTGGCATTCTTGTGCAATTCCCGTCTAGCTTTTTCTCAATGCGCTTGGTCAACGTCCATGTGGTGCATCCATATAGTAGAATTGACATGACCGTTGCTTGGAAAAAATTATGTTTTATCTTATCGGATAGGTTTGACTTACATATTTTCGACAGCCTTACGATAGTAGTCCATGCTTTCGCTAGTCTAACATTGATATAATTTTCAATAGATGAGATGCTACTTCCGCTCCAGCAATGGATTAAATAGTACTACAACTGCCCTTCTACACGGATGGCTTTGACATTAGATAACCCCCGAAGGTTGACATGCCATTAAGCAAAGAAATCAAACTATGAGTATATCTTAGTCAGTCCATGAAGTTTTAAACCGACCCTTGTGCATATATCATCATCATCATCATGTCGTGCCGCTAGCACAGATATCCCTGACCCTCTCTCGCCACTTTTCTCTATCGTTCATCGCCTCTGGCAGGTCTTCAGAGCTACATCCCGTATCCTCACATAGCTGCTGAATTTATGTTCGAGCTGGTCGTCCTGCTTTTGCTTGGCCATATGTGGGGGTCCATAGGAGTACATCACTTATGAGCTCGTCCCTGCTTCTCCAGCAATGTCCTGTATGTCTGGTTCGTCTAACTTGGATAGTTTTCCTGATAGGAGGCAGGTGGCCGTATAGTTGGTGCCTTGTTGGGTGTTGCTGCCAGGACTTGTTCAATATTGCTCACAGCATTCTCGTGTAATTGCCGTCTAGCCTCTTCTCCAGCCGTTTAGTTAGCGTTCAAATGCTACGCCTTTATGCATACATACTCATATAGATATGCCCGCAGGTGCGAGTATATGCATTATTCGACCTATATTTGTGCAAGCCAGAGCAGAAGAGCTAAGATTGTCACAACTGGATTTTTTTTTAGATATCTGCGAATCAAGAGTTAGAAAAACGGAGCAAAATTACTCTGTGTTGAAATATTCTGCTGACTTGAGTTTCCCAATTTTTTGGTCACCCGATCTTTAAAAGAATTTAAAAAAAAAAAAAAAAAAAAAAACAAACAAACAAGAAAACGATCAGACAAATTGAGAGAAAATGTTCTACGAGACAAAAAAAAAAAATTGTTTGTCAAATGACACTTCAGAATGCTTGTTTAGCTGAGAATAAAGCTGAAGAATTTTAATGCGACATTTCTTAAGGATATATTTTCCTCTTTCTCTTTTTCTTCCCATGAAATTCACTCGGGTTAAAATTGTTAAACTACACTCGCCAGTTAGTCTTTATTTATACAGCGACGCACTTTTTCGTTTGAAATAAAAAAATAAAAATAAAAAAAAAGAATTGAAGATTGAATGAGAAAATAAATAGATAAATAAATAGATATAAAACTTCCAAATATTGCTACCACGAAAACCGAAACGTTTTATTTACTTCTTATTCTTTTTTGCCTCCGGCTGTAAAGGACTTAACCTTTTCCCTGCATTCAGAACCACATGTCACCCTCAGTGTTTCCAATGACATGTTTGAGAGCCATGTGTGGGTCTCAAAATATAGACCGCCCTGTAGGCTAGGACTGAGAATACGCCGACTGCACCACTCCTGAGGGGTGAGACCCTCCCCTCATGGTGTGTCCCAAGTATGACACTAAACCATCTGATGGTGATGTTCCAGTCCAAGCGCTTTGGGTAATATGCAGTACCCCTTCAATGCCATTACTCTCAGGTCAACTGTTTCCCATCTATGTGCTAAATTGGAATATTCTATAATTTTCCATACTTGAAACAATTTAACTGTATACAAACAAAAGACTGTTAAATTGAATTACTAGTATAATATAGCAATACTTGAAACCGATTAACTGTGTGCAAGTAAACCTCTTAGCGTTTGTAATACTTGAAACTATTTAACTATGTGCAAACAAATGAGCTTTGGCTAGTTTAAAAGATTTTTCCATAAAGTATTCATTTACAAATCATATATATTTAATATATATGTATAAACAATATTTGGTAGTAAATAACCTGAAAGAGATTATATGGCCTAAAACACATTCAAACCAAATCATTTTTCATTCTTGAAACAATTTCACTATGTCCAAACGAATTATTGGTATTAAATTTAATTATTGATATTACATAGCAATGTGATGCAGTCGGTGTTTTCTGCAGCCCCAGCCAAATGGGCCTTATATATATATATATATATATATATATATATATATATATATATATATATATATAGCATTAGATAACCATCAAGAGTTGATATGACATAAAAGCAAATATCTTAAATTAAGATAAAAGATAAAATCTGTGGAAAACGTGTAAGAAGACAGTTCAAGTTTGGATCCCATTGGTCAAAAAGTCATCAACAGAAGATATTACGTCATCATAGGAACTCTCCAGCCCACCCTCATATGTATTTACCTAACCCCTTTGCCACTGTCACGATGTGAAACAAGGTCAATTCTTAACAAGAGTAAAACTGATTTGAAATCAGTTTTCCTTCTCCTAAACGCGTTGTCTTACAAAAGCAAAAGAGTCCTGTTTGCCCTACTATTTACGTATGGCTCGCAGGAACAGAGGGATTCATTCTTCTCTTAAGGGCATTAGTGTGAAGTGAAACGCAGAATGTCTCGTTGAGGATTTAAATTCGATTTGTCAATTCCATTTTCTTTGACGATAACTGTTACGCTAAGTGCACCTCTTAAAATGCTTACACAGTACCCATAAAAAATGATTTCACAGTACCTCATAAAAATTTTTTGTTGACATAATTACAAAATATATTTCGTAATTATTCTGATTACAATTAATTTGTAATCAACGTTGAACTTCCCTGTGATAGCGTTAATCTCATTGACCTTATCTAACTACCCACCTTTTTTCAGGACGCGTCGATTCATGTCATGGTTATCAAGGTAGACTACCAAACTTTCACGAGTGAGTTCGTCTTATCGGGTGCCTCATTCATGCGGCCTTGTGCCATATCTAAACAGAGCCTAGTCGGCTATTGCTTGAGAATAAACCGACTTGCTATATGGATGCACTACATGGACTCTAACAAAATGGCTGGAGAAGAAGCTAGACGGCAATTACACAAGAATGCTGCGAGCAATCTTGAACAAGTCCTGGCGGCAACACCCCACAAGACACCAACTGTACGGCCACCTGCCTCACATCACGAAAACTATTCAAGTTAGACGAACCAGACATGCAGGACACTGCTAGAGAAGCAAGGACGAGTTCATAAGTGATGTACTCCTATGGACCCCCACAATGGCCGAGCAAAAACAGGACGACCAGCACGAACATACATTCAGCAACTATGTGAGGATACGGGATGTAGTCCAGAAGACCTGCCAGAGGCGATGAATGATAGGGAAAAGTGGCGGGAGAGGGTCAGGGATATCCGTGCTAGCGGCACGACATGGTGATGATGAAGAATCTCTACTGAGGCGTAAGACCGCCCCACCAAAAAAAAAAAACTAGTGTCCTGTATATGACATTAAACCATCTTAGAACGAAGCTACAGCCTTGGAGATTTGGGGAACGTGGAGTATCCCTTTATTGCCATTGCTCCCAGGTCCACTCTGGGTCGGAGTGGTCATATGTATGGGTCAAATTGAACTAACTATATGTGTAAACAAATGACAGATGTTAAATTGTGAATTATATTGCAATACTTGAAACCATTTAACTGGGTGCAAAAAAGAGCTCAGGCTCTTTTAAGAATGCTATCTACAAAATATGTTTACAATCATATATTTATTTAATATATATGAATAAACAGGATAAAAAGCCAACCAAACCTTTTTTTTTTTTCGCAAAAAATAAAAATGAATATATTTAACTACAAAAGTGAGCTATTTACCGTATTTGACGGTATATAAGGCGCACTTTTTTACTAAAAATATCTTTGAAAACTTCCCTGCGTCTTATATGTTCTATGTAGATTTAAAATTCGCGATAGTCAACCGAAATTCGCAACCTGGCAACTCCTATTAGCTTAGACGTTAGAGTAACTTACATATATCTATTGTCATTATTTAAAAGGCTATTTGACAGATTAAAAGTGTTATCATTAATAATATTCATTATATCAATTCCATTACGCTTAATATTAGTACTTTGTTTTTTCTTGATTTGTTCTGCTGAAATTCGGGTGCGTCTTATACACCGTCAAATACGGTAATTCAAAAAATCGGACGTTCAATATTTTCTATTTAATCTAATGCTACTAATTTGCCCAGTTATTTAGTTTCAAGTATTCCTATGAAATACAAATGATTTACAGAGTCATTTGTGTTCGGAGAAGTATGTTTAAGTTTTAAAAATGTGTTAAGATAGGCAAGACATGGGTGTGCCACAACGATCCTGAACCGAAAAGACAGCTCATAGAGTATAAAACGCACTGACTTTCCGTTAAAGAAAAAGTCCTGGCGCAGCAGTCAGTATAGAAGGTGATGCTGACGGTCTTTCAAGTCATAAAGGGAACGATCAGTATTGATTTCCTTGAAAATGTTGCAACTCTAAGCAGACGAAATGCATCGAGAGAGTTCGAGTCTCATTGGTTTCCCCATTCATACGGCCTTGTGCCACATCTAAGCAAAAAAATCTAAGTAAATTTGTAGTGAAATTGAAAGACAGAACCTGCAAACTGCTGCTTTCGATGATCTAACCGGAGTTCGTCGTTCAAAGAAACAATGTGTGGCATGCTGTATATGCAGGCAGAACAGCCGACGTTTACGTGGATCCAGCAACCGTCCCCGGCTGGATAAAAAAAAAACAGGTGGTGAGCCGGACGAACGAGATAAATGAAATGTGACAACAAACCTCTGGAATGAATTTCCTTCATAGCAACACCAAAAGGAAGAAAGAAAGAAGCAAGAAGTGACGAGCGAAATGGCCTACCTCAAAGTTCAAACGAGCTCGAATGCATCTTGCGTGTGGAGTGCCGGAAGTAGAGAAAAACAAAACGGAAGCATGACCATCCTTGGGAGTGTAATTTGTTGGTCACGTGTCTCGTCTCTGGTGGGACGGGGTCTGTGACATCTTCAAATTTCGGCCAGCCAGAACTAGTATAAAAGGAGTAATCTCAGTATTGTTGTTGTTGCATTTGTTGCTTCACAGTTGAACTGAGCGAACTAGTGTATTGACGCGGCAAGTGAGAAAGATGGGACCCGGTTGCAAAGCAGTTAAAAGGTTTCAAAATTACCAAAGTCTTTGTCTTTCCCCCCTATCAATATCCCGAAAGAAAACAAAGCCCAACTTCATATGAACTCGAAGAGTAAAATAAAGAAATGGCAAGTGAATACTCGGAATTCGTTTTAGTTTCTTGTTATCGTTTTTTTTCTCTCTTTTTTCCTTTTTTTTTATGAAGCTGACCAGAGGTGTGTTCGACCAAAATCCAGTGGTCGATAGATCTTTTGGAAACAATCACAACGTGGAGGAAGAGACATCGACCAGCCGACAGGAATGTGAAGGCAACAACTAATACTGATATATATATATATATATATATATATATATGTGTGTGTGTGTGTGTGTGTGTGTGTGTGTGTGTGTGTGGTACTCTTCAATCCAGTAAATCCGGAGTAGGGAACAATTCCGTCAGGACAATTAAATTATTCAAAATTCGAATATTTAAATATTCCTGATAAAGTGCTCAATGTAAATAATTTCACAAAGCAAATATCTGAAGAAGTCCTGTTGAAAATTTTAGGGGAGTTTTTGATTCATATCAATGCTCTTAACAGGATGGAAATAAATGTATAATCCTAATGTGACCGAATATTGTTTTTTTTTTTCTTGAAATTATATATATATATATATGTGTGTGTGTGTGTGTGTATATATATATATATATGTGTGTGTGTATGAAAGGATTTTTATGTAATGACCCCACAACATTGCTAAGTACTTTTTCTCTTGCAGAATCATCGGTTAACACATTGCTGGGTAAATTCTGCGGCCCAAATGGAGTCACCCTGACATCTACAGGGAATCATTTACTTGTAAAATACAACACAAAGGAAATGTCCGAAAGCAGAGGTTTCATGGCTGCGTATTATACAAAAAAGAACGGTAAGAAAAAAAATCAAAAGAACAACTCTTGTCTTTCTTCAAGAATTCTACAATATTCTTTTTTTAAAATTTTATTCCTTCATTCTGGCTTTAAAGAATATTCCACAGCAAAGAAAAATAGAATTGCAACAATCTGAATATAAGCTCTAATTTTCTCAAAATTAACCATACTGTCGGCGGGACTTTGCCTACGCTGATTTTATCCTTTGAAGAAAAGTAAGCGCACCTGCTAAAAAAATAAGAGGTATCTAGAGTATGACACCAAACTGCATCTAATGGCGAGGCACCAGTTTTGGAGATATGAGAAGAGTGGGTACCCATTCATTGCCATTACTTCCAAGTCCACTCAGTCTTGAAATGATAGATCTTGTTAGTGTTCTATGTATTGGTCGAATATATATTTTTAAAGAAGTTTTCGTATTTGATAGGACAGTGAGCAAAAAATACTCTTAAGAAACAACAACACAAAACTGTAAATATAAACGCACAAAGAACACAATTCCCTAACCTCAAAGCATAAAATAACCCAAGAAAAGTTGAGATGGTTTTACCTGTTTATGTCCAATCTACAGAACAAACTATTCGTTTACAGATCATATATGTATATATACAAAGGATTTGGCATTAAATAATCTACTAACCCATTCGGCTGGAGCTGTAGAATACACCGACTACATCTCTTCAGAAGGATATCCCCCACCCCGATGAGTGTCCTAATATGATAATAAATAACCTAATGTTGAGGCGCCAGTAATGCTAGAGTTTTGGGGAATGTGGAGTTCTCCTTCATTGCTATCGCTCCCAGGTCCACTCAGGCCCAGAGCAGCAGCACAAGATAGGATCCTATCTATGGGTCAAATGGAGCTGTTTCACATTTAAACTGAGTGCAAGCAAATCACTTATGCGAATTTGAATTGTTTGAAATAAAACTGTTTGATGATTTAACTCTGTGTAAACAAGTCACGGATATTTAATTAAATTGTTTGTGATAGATAACAATACATGGAATAATTTAACTTTATTGACTTATGCGAAATTGCATTGTTAGAAACAGGGCTGTTTGATCATTTTCATCATCATCATCATATCGTGCTGGCAGCACGGATATCCCTGACCCTCTCTCGCCACTCCTCCCTATCGTTCATCGCCCTAGGTAGGTCTTCAGGACAACAACCTGTATCCTCACATAGCTGCTGAATGTACGTTCGTGCTGGTCGTCCTGCTTTTGCGCGGCCGTGTGTGGGGATCCATAAGAGTACATCTCTTATGAGTTCATCTCTGCTTCTCCAGCAATGTCCTGCATGTCTGGTTCGCCTAACTTGAATAGATTTCGTGATAGGGGGCAGGTGTCCGTACAGTTGGTGTCTTGTGGGGTGTTGCTGCCAGGACTTGTTCAGGATTGCACGCAGCATTCTTGTGTAATTGCCATCTAGTTTCTTCTCGAGCCGTTTTGTTAGCGTCCATGTAGTGCATCCATATAGCAGTATCGATGTGACCGCTGCCTGGAAGAAACTGCGTTTCATTTTATCGGTTAGGTCTGATTTCCATATAGTCGATAGCCTATTGATAGCTGTCCATGCTTTCGTTAACCTCGTTTCGATGTCCTTTTCGGTTGATTCGACGCTGCTTCCTAGGTACGTGAATTTGTCTACTAGTTTAAGAGGGGTTCCTTCTAGAGTGGAGATGTCCCCTGTTTGGTTATAGCACATATATTCCGTTTTGTGTGCATTAACATGGAGGCCTATGCTTGCTGCTGCTCGTTCCAGGCTATGCAGAAGTGTTTCGGCTTGGTCAGGTGTATTTGCCAGTATCGCTATGTCATCGGCGTAGTCGGCGTCGGTAATTGTTGTTGCGGGATATCTTCTGCTTCTTTTCTTCGTCAGTTCGAAGCCATTCTCTTTGATTTTGTCAATCGATGTTCTAAGTACGTAGTCTAGACAAATGATAAAGAGATACGGAGCCAGCGTGTCCCCTTGTAGTACTCCTGCTACAATGTCGAAGTATTCTGTGTCTCCATCTGGTGATCGTACTTTTACTTTAGTGTTTCTATAGAGAATCGTTATTGCCGCTACGGTTTCTTTAGGTATGCCGTACGCTAGTAGGATTTGTTCCATCTTTCCTCTGTGAATGGAGTCGAAAGCCTTGGTAAAGTCGACAAATATTAATGTCGCTTGTAGGTTCTTTGCCCGTACACCCTCAAGGATTCTGCGGATGGTTAGTATTTGTGAGGTCGTAGATCTATTTCTTCGGAAGCCATTTTGGTTTTTTCTAAGTATGTTGTCGATTTTGGGTTCTATGCGGTTTCGTAGTAGGGCATTGTAGATTTTGGCAGCTATGGATGTAAGTGTTATGCCTCGGTAGTTTTTGGCTAATCCGAGGTCTCCCTTTTTAGGGAAGGGGAGTATGCATCCCTTCGTCCATCTATCTATCGGATTTTGATTGTATACTGCGTTGCAGTGTCGGAGCAGTATGTCGTCGAATTGTCTGGTCTTCCATACTTCCGGGGGAATTTCGTCCAGTCCTGCAGCTTTCCTATTCTTAATTTTTCTGAGAACCGAGTCGAGTTCTCCTTGTGTGAACGGTCCAAGTTTAATGTCTAATTGTTTGCTAATTATTCTGGTGATTGGTTCATGCGTTATTTTTGGTGGGTTTCCAAGTAAGTTTTCGAAGTGCTGTTTCCACAGTTTTATTCTTTCTTGTTGGTTTGCTGCTTTAAGTTTTGCTTTGGTTGTGTTCTTTCTTCTGCTCACTTCGTTTATTGTTTGCCAGGCAATTCTAGATTGTCTATCTTCTACCGAGTCTCTGATCTTATCTATCTGATTTTGAATGTATTCTGTCTGTTCCTTTATATATATGCCTGCTAATTGATATTGTGCCGTTTTTAGTTTTAAGGCATTTGTGTTTGTTGGGTTTTTTCGATAGTTTTTGGAGGCTGTTTTCACTAGTGCACGTTTTTCTCTCACCGCTAAGGTTTCCCATGGGACTCTATATTTAGTTTTAATTTTTGTTGGAATGCATTTTGCTGCTGCCTCAAGGTGTGCATTGACAAAATTTTCGTATTCGTCGTTTGGTGTACTTTTTTCCGTCTTTTCTTGTAGTGTTTCGAATCTGTATCATATTTACCCAACCCCCTCCGCTCAGGCAGGATATGACTCAAGGTCAATTTTTAAGCGGAGTTTAACAGGTTTAAATTCAGAGTTGCCTCACCAAGGCTTAAGAACCTAGTCTGCCCTACTATTTACCCATAGCTGAAGGGAGAATACTTTAGATTCATACCTTTCCTAGGGTATTAGTGCTATGTGAAATGCAATCAGTCTCGTCCAGGATTTGAATTCGTGTCGCCGTGTTCATATCCTGCGACGATAACCATTGCACCACGGACACCCCCTAAATAAATGACTGATGTTTAATTGAATTATTAGTGATAGATAACAATACTTGGAACCATTTAACTTTGTGCCAAGGATTAAGTAAGGCTAAATAGAAATAATTGTAACAACTTCACTGGTGCAAACAAATATTGAATAGAACTATAAGTGTGAGATAGTAATAATTGGAACTATTTAACTGTGTGGAAACGATAGCAAATAAATTAGTTCTAACTCATCTAAAAAGAAAATTACCGACAAACTAATCTCTGACATACCATGTATATCTATTTAAATGAGTGCAAACAAATGACAGGTGTTAAATTGTTACTGTTACATTACAATACAATTCCGTCAGGACAATTACATTATTCAAAATTCGAATATTTAAATATTCCTGATAAAGTGCTCAATGTAAATAATTTCACAAAGCAAATATCTGAAGAAGTCCTGTTGAAAATTTTAGGGGAGTTTTTGATTCATATCAATGCTCTTAACAGGATGGAAATAAATGTATTATCCTAATGTGACCGAATATTTTTTTTCTTGAAATTATATATATATATATATATGTATGAAAGGATTTTTATGTAATGACCCCATAAATTTTGAACCATTTAACTGTGTGCAAACAAATAAGCACAGGCTCGTTTAAGAATGTTATGAGAAAAATCTTTACAAATCATATTCATTTGATATATATTTGTAAACAGGATTTGTCATTGAATAACCTACTGTGACGGCAAATTCTTTAAAATCCCAAAACGGGTTTTTATTTTCGCACGTGTGAAGACGGGGCAGGTTGGCACTTGATCCCTCGTAGAATAAGTCCTCGTTCAGAGTTTTTCCTCTGGCATATAGGAACTGGCATATTATGTGGTGGATTACTTTATGGCCAGACTGACCGCCGCTGGCAGGGGGTTTCAAATTTCACACTATACACACACCCACAAAGGCCGCTAGTCTTCCTCCCCTAGAACAATGGAAGATATGGATCTCTAGGTTTAGACGTAATAATATTATATTGTAGTAGTCGGCAATTCCGGTTTCCCGTGTGATATTTTAAAGGAATTTATAGGACAATTTTAAGCGAGCATATCATAAGGCGAATAGAAGCTGAAAAAGAAACATGGTATAACAAATTCGTAGTAGACCCTACAAATAACAACTTCGAGCACGTGGGAACATTAAAATATATCAATCTTTTACTACACATAGATATACACCTTCAACGTGTCAAATATATCATAAATGAATAGTACATGAACATAAATGTCTTTCTTCTTTTCTTTTCTTCCGTTTTCAGTCTTTCTTCAACTTGAGAGAGAGAGAGAGGATGTATAATTGGGTATAGGGAGAAACAGTCCCAAAGTTTACTTATCTTCTTTCGATGGATTCCTGTGGAGAATATTTCTTCTTTTACGGGCTGACAGACTTTATCTTATTTTAAGTTCTGGTCTGAAGGCATGGCTCCTCCGTGTCCGAGATATTTTTCGTCTTCTTTTACCCGGAGTACTTGGCTTTGGTTCTGTCTGCCACAAACCCTGTCCAACAACTGATTTTCTTATTATCTATTTCCGCTGACGGGAAGGAGTCCCCACTTCCGTTTTGGGGTCCCAGCCAATCGTTTGGCTTCTACCTTCTTCCTTCCCGTGTCAGGCGACCCGAGTGAGGTCACCAAGTACAAACATCTGTTGGTCTCCACTGTAACCCACATTCTTTCTTAACAGTCATTCTTTGACGGCTTACTACTGTTAATTCGAATACGAGGATAGTAGTAATCTTATTTCTATCGTCTCAGTGGGACACCACGTGACACTACAATGATTGAAGTGCTATAAAACCAAACCACACCAAATCTTATATATCTAATCATATTTACCAACCCCTTTGCTCGGGCAGGATATGACACAAGGTCAATTTTTAAGCGGAGTTTAACAGGTTTGAATTCAGAGTTTTCCTTCTCCTAGACTAATTGCCTCACCAAGGCTGAAGAACCCAGTCTGTCCTACTATTTACCCACAGCTGGAGGGAGAATTATTGGATTCATACCTTCCCCAAGGGTATTGGTGCTATGTGAAATGCAATCAGTCTCGTCCAGGAATTGAACTCGTGTTGCCGTGTCCATTTCCTACGAAGATAACCATTACACCACAGGCACCTCATATATATCTAATATATATGTATAAACAAGATTTGACATTGAATGACCTACAATGGTTGATATGCCATAAAACCAAACCACACCAAACTAAATAATCTACTAGAGTTGAAATGCAATACAACACAACTAGTCAGCCAACTATGTTACTAGATGGTTGTAAAATTTGAACATTTCATCAATTACTTCATTGATGTTAACGGCATATCAACCCGTCGAGGGTCATTATATGCCTAGAGTTTGGGTATCACGTTCATTGTGCAGTTAAACTAACATTTTTTGAGTAATCAACACGCGACTAGCAAAGGCATGAACAGCTATCGATAGGCTATCGGTCAAATGGAAGTCAAATTTAATAAAACGCAAGCAGCGGTCGTGTCGATACTGCTATATGGATGCACTACATAGACGCTAGCTAAGCGTATGGAGAAAAAGCTTTACGGTAGATACGCAAGAATACTGCGAGTCAAATTGAACAAGTCCTGGAGGCAGCACCCCACAAAGCGGCCATGTACCACCCATCACGAAAACTATCCAAGTTAGACGAATCAGACATGCGGGACACTACCGGAGAAGTGGGGACGAACCCATTAGCGACATACTCCGGTGGACCCCTTCATATGGAAGAGAAAAAGCCGTACGGCCAGCTAGAACCTATATACAACAGCTCTGTTCCGATACGGGAGCGATGGATGATAAAGACGGGTGGCAGGTGAGGGTCAGGGATATCCGTGCTGGCGGCACGGCGTGATAATGATGATAATATGTAATTTTTTTAAAAATTATTTGAACCACTAGATGGTACCCTAAAGAGTACAATCATTCCGGTTACAGTGGATCTGGGAGTAATGGCAATGAAGGGATACTTTATAAGTGGAGCCTCACCATTTGATATATTTTAGTACGTTGTACATTCAATAAGATTCCAGACTTTTTTGTACAGACATGAAAAATTGTCGTAGACTCTTGAAAATTCACTATGTTATTGCTATACATCATATGACATGACGGACCAATTTTTATGATTTCAGGTTCAAATGAACAGCTACAGCAGCAACTGGAATACACCCTACTAAAGCCTGATTGTCACAGCTGGTAAATTTCAAAAATGCAGTCAGGACATTAGAAGAACGATATGCAATAAAATTGTGTTTTAAACTTGGAAAAAATACCATGCGATGAAAGCTGAATCTACTGCTATGACCCAGAGACTAAAAGACAGAGTTCCCAGTGGAAGCATGCTGGCTGTCCCAGACCCAAGTAGGCCTGACAGATTAAATCCACCCACAAACTTTTGATGATCCCTTTATTGACAGCATTGGCATGATCTACATGCACAGGGTTCCCACTGGACAGACAGTCAACAAGGAATACTATGTTGAGGTTTTAAGGGAGTTCAGAAAGAGATTCCGTCGGAAGAGGCCAGCACTCTACAAATCGGCTCAGTGGCATTTCCACCAGGACATTGCACCAGTCCACAACTCCATCCTTGTCACAGACTATTTGACCAAGATGGGCATCAACACAGTTCCTCAGCCTCCCTTTAGTCCAGACCTTGCTCCCTTTTGCTTTTGCTTAAGCTCAGAGGCTGTCGTTATGAGACAATTGAGGAGATGAAAGAGGCTGTGACGAAGGTCATTGACACGCTCACACAAGAGGACTTCCATGGGGCCTTTCATGAGTTGTTTGAACGGTACCAGAAGAGCATTGCAGCCGAAGGAGATTACTTGGAAGGGGACTAGAGTTTCATGTGTGTACTATCAATAAAAGTGCGAAAAAAGTCTGGAAACTTATTCAATGATCCTCGTATCTTACACAGAACTCAAAATTTCATAGGAATATCCTAGCATGCTCATAAACGCACCTAACTTGTTTCAATTTGTTACACTTTTATTTTTCTGACTGTATATCTATTTAAAATTTAATATAAACGTTTTTCTTTTTTTAACAGAACCTCCAAAGACTGACACCAACTCGCACAAATTTTCTGCCATTTGCATCGTCCTCATCGTTATCGGCGTCTTGGTAGTGGCAAGCTGGTTGCTATGGAGATGGCGACGAAATATGCAGTATAAATTTGTTCGAATTCGTCGCTGGCCAGACGAGGACAATGACTAATAATATTAATAAAAATAATGACGAGAGCTCTGCAGGAGACTTAGACAGCATTTGAAATTAAAATTTTGAACTATCTGCCATTATCATGACAGCAGAAATGGGGTAGGGGAATTTGGGGCGGAAATTGTTATTGATTTTATCAACATGAAGTCAGGCTCAAGGGGTACAAAAACGTAAACTTGCTGGAACTAAAATTCCAATACGTTTGGAATACGCTTTCCAAATTTGTAAATCAAACAGCAGCCGACACTTCTTTGATTTAGACATTCCAGATATTTCAAAAGAAAAAAAACATCTTGGCGTTCTAACTACTTTTACAACGCTAAATCTTCATCTCTCTTTATGGGAAACAAAGGTGTAATAATCTCATATTGATACAACAAAATAACTAAGAGTCTACAAAATAACATTTTTTTAAATATATTTAACCCTTTTGGTGCAGAGACCAAAAATACCTAATGAGTGAGGACGAGATACAACTTTATGTCCACATTACTTTAAAATTTTGGATCTTGTGCAATATACCTCACGAAAGTGCCTCTTCTTCGATATAACCCAGCCCTATAATTTAAAAAATATACTTTATCACTTCTAAAACAGTCTTTTTTGAAGTCTCAGTGAATAGAAAATTCTCTTATAAACACACTTGTGTGATATAACCTCCCGACGCCATTAATGTATTTTAGTATTGCAATATTTTTAGGTTCTTCGTTTTAATGGCATAACAACCTTCTTGGGTTATTTAATGCTGAAACCATCTTTGTAATAGAACAGCGGTGATACTATGCATCCCATAACCAGGGAATTAGGGTGTTCATATCATTTCCACGTCCGAAAGCGAATGTAATAGCGTGACTGGAGTTCGAATTCGCCAACTTCGTGTATGCAATCCATAATTTTTAGCCATTACTCCTTCGTACTGTAATTGTGAAATTCTAATATATATATATATATATATATATATATATGTATGTATGTATATATAATAATGGTGTTGGTTGTTACTAAATCACTCTGTGGGTTTGTGGCGAACCAAGTGCAATATAATATGGAGAGTGCTCAATATCTAGGATAGAGCTATTGTATATATATATATATATATATATATATAGGTTCGCAAAGCAATTTCAGGTTTTATATATATATATATATATATACATACATATATATATATATATATATAGGTTCGCAAAGGAATTTCAGGTTTTATTTCTTATAAATATATATATATATATATATATATATATATGAATATATATATGAAATAAAAACCTAATGAACCACGTTGAAATTCATTTACAGACTTATTTACTTTAAAATATTTACTTTTCTTTCACTGGACCACAAAAAATCTAATACATTTCAAGCGTTTTAATTTATAGTCAAAAGGGCATTAAATTTGCAACCGAAAACTGGCTGCACCAAAAGGGTTAAAATTCTGACACTCACGACACACAGTTTTGTGGAGAAATGCGTGTAGTTTATTTCAGTCACTTACAATAAATCCAATGCTAAAAAAAGAACTTCCTGATGTCATCTTCATACTCTACTATAAATTCTGTCAAGAAATCACAATATGTATTTTCGTCCTGGTTTGATTTGGCTGCTTGCTTTTTATGTATATCAATTTTTGGCGCGTTACTTGATGCCAAAGTCAGTCTTAAAGTGTTCCAACAATTATACGGTTTCAAGTAACTCCTAATAATAATTCATAAGCAATTATAACTTCAAGTAACAATTCTTAATACAAATAATATGGCCACAGTTATATGGTTTCAAGTATTCTTATCTAAGATTAATAATTTTTAAAAAGATATATTTGATCTATAGATGCGAGCCTAATAGGTACAACCACTCGAGATCAGGGTCGACCTAGAATACAGAAGTCAGTCTTATAGTTTTCAAGTAACTTATTTGTGAACAATAATACGGTCTCAGATAATTATTCCTTATACAAATCATTTATACGCAATTATATGGTTTTAAGTAACTCCTTACGATCAGACCCAGAGATAGTCAACAAAAAAAGAGAACGTGTCGAATAGTGAACTTTGCCATTCCGGCAAACTACTGAATAAAATTGAAAGTAAGCGAAAAAAGAGATAAGTACCTAGACCTTACTAGAGAACTGAATAAACTATGAAACATGAAAGTGACGGTGATACAAATTGCGACCGGTGCGCTCGGTATAGTCACCAAAGGATTGATACGGAAACTGGAGGATTTGGATATAAGAGAGATATAAGTGGAGACGATTTGGATATAAGTGGAGACGATCCAGACAACAGCATTATTGAAATCGGCCAGAAAAATGAGAAGAGTCCTAGAAGAGGAGACTCGCAGTCACTCAAACTCCAGTTAAAGCGGTATGGAAAATTTGCAAGGGGTGAAGAAGAAGAAGAAGAAGAAGAAGAAGAAGAAGAAGAAGAAGAAGAAGAAGAAGAAGAAGAAGAAGAAGAAGAAGAAGAAGGCGGCGGCGGCGGACGAGTGGAGACCATCCAAACTACTACCTTATTGAGAACGGCCAGAATACTGAGAAGAGTCCTGGAGACTTGAGGAGACTTATTGTCACTTAAACTCCAGTGAAAGATCATCAGCTAACGCTGATGTGAAAAACTCCAATAAGTAAATAATAATAATAATAATAATCTGGAGACTTGAGAAAACTTGCTGTCACTTAAAATCCAATTAGAAACCATCGGCTAACGTAGTGTGAAAGTCTCAAAGGAGTAAAATAATAACAATAATAATAACCCGGCATCTGTCCTAGAAAATGACTCGCATAAACTCCTATGGGACGTTAACATACAAACGGATCACCTAATCCCTGCCAGAAGACCAGACCTCATAATAATCAAGAACAAAAAAGAGAATCTGCAAAATTGTAGACTTTGCTGTCCCGGCGGACCACAGAATAAATCTGAAGGAAAGTGAAAAGAAGGATAAGTACCTCGACCTTGCTAGCGAATTGAAAAAGCTGTGGAACATGAAAGTAACGATTGTGCCAATTGTGATTGGTGCGTTAGGCACAATAACTAAAGGATTATGAAAAGGCCTGGAGGACTTGGAAGTTGGCGGACGGGTAGAGACTATCCAAACGACAGCATTGCTAAGAACGGCCAGAATCCTGAGACGAGTCCTGGAGACTTGAGACTTGCTGTCACTCAAACCCCAGTGAAAAACCATCTGCTAACTCTGATGTAAAAAAAAACTCTAAAGGAGTAAATAATAATAATAATAATAATAATAAGGGACTGGAAGAAGGGACTGGAGGGATTATAAAACAATGGGCAATCGAGATCATTCAGACTACTGTATCGCGGAAATCGGATAGTACACAAAGAAGGGTGCTGGAGACCTGTGGAGACTTCCTGCCACTCAGACTCTAGTGAAAGCATACTAGCTAATGATCATGTGAAAAGATTCACGAAGAATGACATAATAATCAGACCACAAAGTGAATAAGAAAGAAAACAAAAAGTTAAACGAGTACTTGATAAAGATAAAAAAGACAAAAAAACTATGGAACTTGAGAATGGTGATGATAATGCCAATTTTAGTTGGCGCATTAAGAACAATGCTCTTATAAAAGAGTCTGGAAGAATTGGAAATCAGAGAAAGGATATATATCATCCAGACCACAACATCGTTAAGATCGGCCAAAATATCTAGAAGAGTCCTGGAGAGCCAAGGAGACTTGCTGTCCCTTAGATTCCAACGAAATACCACCAGCTAAAGCTGGAGTGAAAAACTCACCAGAAATATAAAAATAATTTGTAAATAGTTATACCTTTGAATAATAATTCTTAATAAAGTTAATTTGTTCTTAGTCATCTTGTTTCAAGTATAGCTATATAATACTTATAATTTTCAAATAGGTCTATATGAATTATACAAGTATAAACATTCCGGATGAAAGTGGACCTCGGAGTAATAGCAATGAAGAGGTACTCCACACTTCTTAGAGGTCAAGAATTAAAGCCTCACCATCAGATGCAGTTTAGTGTCATATCCAGGACACTCCATTTTGGGGGAGTCTTATCACTCTACAAAGGATGCAGGAGGCATTTTCTAAGTGTCACCGATAGAGTTTCCTATAATCATCATCATCATCATCATGTCGTGCCGCTAGCACGGATATCCCTGACCCTCTCTCGCCACTTCTCCCTATCGTTCATCGTCTCCGGCAGGTCTTCAGAGCTACATCCCGTATCCTCACATATCTGCTGTATGTATGTTCGAGTTGGTCGTCCTGCTTTTGCTCGGCCATATGTGAGGGTCCATAGGAGTACATCACTTATGAGCTCACCCCTGCTTCTCCAGCTGTGTCCTGCGTGTCTGGTCCGTCTAACATGGATAGTTTTCGTGATGGGAGGCAGGTGGCCGCATAGTTTGTGCCTTGTGGGGTGTTGCCGCCAGGACTTATTCAATATTGCTCGCAACATATAATGATTTATATAGAATTATATTGTTTAAAGTAATTATTCCAACCTTACACTTATGATTTGTTCGCACACAGTTATATGGTTTCAAGATTTCTTATCCAAGTCGAAGTTGGGTTAGGAGTAATGGCAAGGCCGGCATTAAGTCTTAAGATACCCCTGATCTAATAAAATATTTGGTCCCTTCATTGCATATGTTCGCCACTCCACTATTTTTTAAGCATAATCTCTAATGAGTAAACTTGAACATGGCTAAGAAACGGAAACTTTAAGAAAGAAACTGAATAACAGCACAAAACGACGCCAAAAGGATCAATTATATCAAAGTTAGAATATACGAGGTGTATTCAATAAGTTTCCAGACCTTTTTGTACGGGGTTTTAAGATTGTCGTAGACTCTTGAAAGTTCAGTATGTTATTGCTATACATATTATGAGATGACTGACCAATTTTTATGATTTCAGGTTCAAATGAACAGCTACAGGAGGAATTGGAATACACCCTACTAAAGCCTGATTGTCACTGCTGGTGAATTTCAAAAATGCAATCTGATACTTTACAAGAACAATATGCAATAAATTGTGTTTTAAACTTGGAAAAAATGATACAGAAACGTATGGAGTGCTTCAGACTGCTTTTCGACCATCTTGCATGAATCAAACATCAGTTTTTGAGTGGCATTAGAGATTCAAGGAAGGCAGGGAGTCTGTGAGAGATGATGAGAGGTGTGGTAGGGGTAAGGAAGTCAATACACCAGAGTTGATTGGCCAAAGGTTTAGGGTTAGGGTTACTATGTTGAGGTTTTAAGGGCGTTCAGGAAGAGATTCCGTCGGAAGAGGCCAGGACTCTTCAAATCGAGTCAATGGCATTTCCACCAGGACAATGCACCAGTCCACAACTCCATCCTTTTCACAGACTATTTGAACAAGATGGGCATCAACATAGTTCCTCACCCTCCCTATAGTCGAAACCTTGCTCCCTGTGACTTTTGGTTATTCCCTAAGCTCAGAGGCCGTCGTTATGAGACAATTGAGGAGATGAAAGAGACTGTGACGAAGGTCATTGACACGCTCACACAAGAGGACTTCCATGGGGCCTTCCAGAAGTTACTGGAACGGTACCAGAAGAGCATTGCAGCCGGAGGAGATTACTTGGAAGGAGACAAGAGTTTCATGTGTGTACTATCAATAAAAGTGCCCATACGAAAAAAGTCTGGAAACTTATCGTATGCACCTCGTATAACATGCAATTAAATAGTAAATGTAGGTTAGGTGGTTTAAAGTAATTATTCCTCTCAAATAATAATGATTTGTTTGCATACCGTTATATTGTTTCAAGAATTCTTATCAGAGTCGAAGCAGAGTTAGAAGCAATGGCAATAGCAAACCTCAAACCGTCGTTAAGCCTAAAGCCTGAAACGAACCTCAAACCGTCGTTAAGCCTAAAGCCTGAAACGAACCTCAAACCGTCGTTAAGCCTAAAGAGACCCCTGAACGAACAGCATCTTGGTCCTTTTCATTACGTATATTTGCCACTCCGCTTTTTTCCCACTATTCTGTCTAATTTTTGCAATATGGAACAGTTTTACACTTATTACATATTTGTTTTCAATGAAGTGCAAAAATCGAGCAAAAATTAGAGAAAGTTGACGAAATTTTGCCAAACTAAAAAAACCTACATCAAAAATCTATTTGTCTATAAAAAGATGTCTCAAAATCTAAATGAGGCTCTTTCAAAAGAAAACCCTCGAATTTGAAAGGTCCACTTCAACTATAGGAACCGAAATATTCTAAATTGTTCCAAATTACTTTAAAGGATCCTCCTTAATTCTGAAAATAGATTAGTTCCCTGTTCTTACACGTTTACTTTTTTTTAGTTTTATCAGAGGTCGAAGGCTAGTGGGCCTTGGGAACCCTTGGGCGGCAGTTCATACAAGCCCATAAGTAAATCCATCACTGAGTTGTGGAAATCAAGAGATACTCCTCACTCCACAGAGCTAAAAGACTGAAGTCTCGTCGGATTATGTAGTTTAGTATTCTACCAAGACAACCGACCTGTTCTGGTCCTTTAGACTTTATAACAACTGCAGTTTTTAAACAATTCTTTTCCAGGAAATATTCCATTCTGATAAAGATTTTTGAACTGCTGACTTGCCCTTCCTGTGGTTTCCTACAGACTGTTAGCCCACTCGGGCAGTTGAATATGCCGACTGCATTTCTGCAGATGGATATACCTCCACTCAACAAGTGTTCTAGATGTGACACTAAAAATTCTAATGGTGAGGCTCCTGTAATGCTGAAGCTTTGGGGAATGTGGAGTACCCCCTCATTGCCATTGCTCTCAGATCCACTCAGGCCCGGAGAGGTAGCGTCTGATTGGGTCCAATCTATGGGTCAAATAAAATTGTTTGACATTTAAACTGAGTGCAAACAAATAATTTAAGCTAAATTCAATTACATGAAATGGAACTGTTTGATCATTTAACTATGTATAAACAAAAGACTAATGTTTAATTGAATTGTTAGTGATAAATAACAATACTTGGAACCATTTAACTGTGTGCAAACGAATGAATAATGTCGAATGGAATAATTAGTGCTAAATAGCAATAATTGTTACCACTTTACTGTGTGCAAACAAATATTGAATTAGAATTATAAGGGTTAGATAGCAATAATTAAAACCATTTAACATTGTAGAAACAAGAGCAATACTAGTGTGCAAACAAATTAGTTCTAACTTATTTAAAAATGAAATTACCAAGAAACTGACCCCTTACATATCGTGTATATCTATTTAAATATGTGCAAATAAATGACTGATGTTAAATTGTAACTGTTATATAGCAATACTTGAAACTATCTAACTGTGTGCAAACAAATTATTCATAGTAAATAGAATTATTCATATTAGATAGCAATAGCTGAAAGCATTTAACTGTGTACAAAAAGAACGAGCTCAGGCTCGTTTAAAAATGTTATCAACAGAACGTGTTTACAAATCATATATATTTAATATATATGTATAAACAGGATTTGGCATTAAATAACCTACAAGGGTTGATATCCCATAAAAATCAATCAAACCAAATCATATATATTTAAGGTTTGGTTTGGTTTGGTTTGATGGGTTTTATAGCATATCAACCTTTGTAGGTTATTTAACACCAAATCCATTTTTATGTAAATAATCTGTTCTATTTAAAACAATTCAGTTTAGCATAAGTACACAGTTTAATTGTCAAAAACATTTCCATTTCAAAGTATTCAAGCAGTTATATGTAATAATTAAGTTAAGTGTAAATACAGTTATATACATTTAATATACATGTATAAACACGATTTGGCATTAAATAACCTACAATGGTTTATAAGCCATAAAACCCAACCCAACCCAACCAAATCAGATATATTTAATATATATGTATAAACAGGATTTGGCATTAAATAACCTACAATGGGTGATATTCCATAAAACCCAACCCAACCAAACTAAACCTATAGGCTGAGTAAATAACTTGAATAAATATGCTCCATTCGATGGTCAACCAAGGACGTTTAACTTTAAACAAACCTCCTGTTGTTTCAAATTTATTTAATTTATCCCACATGGATTTTCTGGTGAAAATGTGTTTTAAAATGTCTTTGCACTGGAGTAACACAATTAGTTGTGCTTACTTCAAGCACACAAAACTCCTTCTCAGCGGCTTGTCAAAATTTATGACAATGCAGATAAGGAGACGATTCATTCCAATGTTGTTCTTGTTAGTATAAATTCCCATAAGACAAGGAAAGACCGACAGTAACCTGGGCTCCTAAGCAAAAAGGAATATTGAACTCTAATTTTTCACGTTCTACCAACCAATTTTATATAGATTTGCGTAATCTAAACGACTGGTGCGTTTGAAAGTCTGAAGAATAAATTTCAAGTGTTTCTTTATAAAATTGTATCGTGTGTGTCAGTATGTTAGATATTTTTTAAAGATAATTTTTTAAAAGTAATATTTTAATTATTTTTATTTTATTTTGTAGACAGCCAGCATAACAAACTGTTTCCTTATTTGAATTTTTTTTTCTTCCTCTTTAGGCAATCGTAATATTAAGTGCGAGTTTTAATGAAAACATCTTTAATTAAAAATACCATATTTCCTGACGTTGAAGATTTGTTTCGTTAAATATACTAAAAAGAAATTTTTAAAAAAAGAAAAAATTCGAAAAAATTTTTCTTGAAAAAAAAATTCCAAAATTAACCCTGCCGGCCTATCCTGATTAATTTTATAATTACTTTTTTTAAGTTATGCAAATTAGATTGGCGTACATTCTTAAAATGGGAATGTATACGACGCCGGGAAATACGGTAGCTATTTTTTTCTTTATATCAATAATAATTTTCCCGAAGGGAATATTTAAAAACTCATCTAACACACGCACACAAACACACACACACACACACACAGACATATATATATATATATATATATGCGGCTTTTTATTTTCATTTTAATACAATAAAACATAAAGTTGGTTTCTTTTGTTTAATGGCATATCAACTCTTTTAAGGTTATTTAATGCCAAAGCCATTCTCCTAGAAGAACAGTAGTGGTGCTATTTAACCCATAGCTGGGAGGATAAGGGGGTTCATACCTTTCCCAAGGGTATTAGTCTGAAAGTGAACGTAATAGCGCGACTGGAGTACGAACTCGCGTACTACGATTCCGCAGTCCATCGCTTTAACCATTACACCACGAGGACACCCCCAATAAAACAAAGTATTTTCTCTTTGCACGTATACACAGTATGCTCCGAAATTGATGCATCAAACTTATTTCCTCCAAAACTTCAGCAGATACCGCAAACACAATATCACTTTTGGATAGAGCAAATCTTTTGCCACAAAACACTTCAACATACCACCATTTGCAAAGTATTTTCACCGGCGAAGAACAAGTCCTTGCACGTTGCTCTCATAAGAAGGTCCCCACCTAAATGATGCTCCCTATTTTACCATATATGTCCCATAACGCCGGGTGCGGAGATTAATGGTATGGCAGTAGAAACTGAATCTTCCGGTCAGTGACCTATGATATTTTCATCTAAGCAGCATGCTGAAAACAAAAGGCGTCTGACATGAAAGCCGAGATGTTTTATTGAAATGCTTCACGTGGAAAATACTGCCGCCACTGATATCCATCGGCACTAAATAAATGTTTACGGAAACGAAACAAAGGATGTAAGCACAGTTAGACGGTGGGTAATGCGTTTCAGTAGCGGTAACCCAATCAACGATCAGTAGAAAAGTCAACCCACAAAATGAAGAATGCCTCGATCAGCACAAAACAGGTCAGTGAAAAATGGACTACGCAAACAAGTTTTCTATCAAAGTTTCTCTCATCGCTCCATTAGAGCAGAATGTTTTTTGCAAGCATTCTTGTTCATCAGTGACTAAAATATACAACTAATAGTGCCAAATGGGATAAAGATAGTGTTTTGTAGCTGAAAACTTGCTCTATCTCATGGTGTTTTTCGAGAGAAATAGATTGGAGGCACTACCTTCGGAGCATCTCATGTTAAACAGAAGACGATAGCTGTCCATTAAAAAACTGTTTTATATCATATATAAAGTTTTTATCAAAATAACAGACAGATGAACTGCTCTTTGCCTCAAAGAAAAACAGATTTTTCCAAGTTTTCACGAAAATAAACACGAATAAAGTGCAAGATGCGGCAGAAATCCCTTCTTCCACATTTTCAACTCTCACCTGTGTGGTGCAAATGAATTAAGGTAAGCGGTAATAGTAGCTCCATCTAACCATTGTCTTACTATATTTTTCTTTTTCAGATACGATCAGTTAAGATCATGGTTTGGACCGGTGCATACTGTAAATTTGCTGTTGAAACATTTTTAAAGACTGGTGAATCTATAATTGCTACAAAGAGAGCTTTTCGTGCTCACTTCATATTATGTCGGAGTGATGCTGTTTCGGATAGAAAATAGATACTACTAAGGATTGGAAATTTCGGAAGCACATTTTCATCGATTTAAAAAAAAACAACGGTTTTATGTCATAAATAAAGTGCTTATGCCTTACTATCTTTTGGGGGAGTAAACAAAAGCCACCAGGAAGACCTCAAAACGCATTAAAACCCTAGAAAATGTTCAGGCTGTGAGACGGTCTGTTGTGCAACTATCTGTCAACTTTTAAAAACATAGTCGGTTCAAGTCATTATCGTAACTGGTCGAATCTGGTAAAAAAAGTTAAGATATTAGCTGCCATTGCCATTCAGCTACGTTCCCTTCTATCACATTACTGACAGTGTAAAATATGGGAAGTATTTCTGCCCTACCCTGTATATGAAAGTGCCTGCTGTTAGAACCAACAGACAAGTGCAAAGAAACAAGACTCCAGCAAAAACAAGAACTGAAAAAAAAAAACAGATTTGACGAGATATCTATTGTCTAAAGCAAGCAAATATTTTTAAAAATGGATCCATGAAGTCGGAATATAATTAAAATAAAAAATAAAAAAGATAAAAAGACATTTAAAATTTTATTTAAGACGAAGATCTTAAATTCTTGATGAAAGACATTGAATAAAAATTTTTGAAATGAACTTTCTGTATTCGTTAAAGTCTTATAAAAATATACAACCACGATTAAAAAAGAGAACGCCTTATTCAGATAAATAGCGTGACAGTGAAATCAGGTCGGATCTGAATAAGCCTCATGGTATTTAAATAGTCAGATGGGTGCGTTTGACAGTACGTGATACATCGGGAACTGCTATTCTATAAATATCATTATCATCATATCGTGCTGCTAGCACGATTTTCCCTGGCTCTTCCTTGCTATTCGTCTTCATCGTCCATCGCATTCGGCAGGTCCTCTAGACTACATCCTCTGTCTGTACAGAGCTGTTGTAGATAAGTTCTAGCCGGACGTCCAACACTTACTCGTCCGTATGAAGGAATCCACGGGAGAACGTCGCTTATGAGCTCACTCTTACTTCTCCAGTGGTGTCCCACATGTCTTGTTCGTCTGGTTTGAATGGGTTTAGAGATGGGAGGTAGGTGGCCGTACAGTTCCTGTTTTGTGGGATGTTGCTTCTTGAATTTGTTCAATATAGCTCGTAGTATTCTTGTGCAATTCCAGTCTTTTTCCTCCATACTCTTTGTCAGCGTCCATGTAGTGCATCCATATAGTAGTATGGACACGACCGCCGCCAGGAAAAAATTGCGTTTTATTTTATCGGATAGGTCTGATTTTCATATGACATATAACCTATCAATAGCTGACCATACCTTTGCTCGTTACGTATTGAGACGCTGCTTCCGAGGTAGGTGAATTTGTCCACTAAATTCAATGTGTTACCTGTTAGAGTGGTGATGTCTCTTGTTTGATTTTGATTGACGCACATGAACTAACCTGGACAGATCAGCCAAAAGGTAAGCGATCGATGTTTAGATAGATCACCAAAACATATGCTTTATAGAAAGATAGATAAAGGAAAAAAGTTTAAGAATCCCCGATTTAGTCTATTTCCAATATCAGTTTCGTATGCAGAAAATCCTGCTTATCTGAAAAAAGAAAAATAACCTTTTCTGATGACTGAATATTATTCTTTTATCGTTCACCAGAATTTTGAGTGTCAGCGTTTTATGTGCTACTCGTAAACTAGACTCTGAAGTGAAGTCAATTAATCGTTCATCTTTCACAGCATTTAAACAGATATAAATAGTGTTTATAAAACATTAATTTAAAAAGTTTCAGGAACCCTGGCTTAATGCATAAGGAATACACATTAAACCAGGTCATCTGAAACTTTTTCTTGATACACCCCTTGTAACAAAATTTAGTTTCTATTCACTCTCCTTCAAATGAATTAATTGAATATAACCGACATTTTTTCTTGGTCTCACTGGATGCTGGGATGAGATAGGTTGAATTTTTTTAAATGTCTTTGGTTTCACGATTAAAATAGTCAATTGTTCTATGACAATGATCGTTACGTTAAGTGCTTCTCCGAATATTAACGTAGAATAGGTCTTCTCAAATTTTTTAATTGTGACAGATTTTAATTTCTGTTCACACCCACTCCACGTCAAATGCAATTGGCTTCGTTTAGGATTGAACTTGGCTCTCCCACACCATTTTTTATTACGCTTAGCCCTTCTCCGAATATTAATGTAGAACAGGTCTTCTCAAACTTTTTAATTGATGTAACAAAATTTAATTTCCATTCACTCTCCTCCAAATAAATTAATTGAATATTAATATATCTTCCAGACAGATTGCCTATCAAGGCTTACGAGCCCAGTCTTCCTTACAATTTACTAACGGCTGGGAATGGGGACAGATGACTTCATGGCTTTCACAAGGGCATTAGCGCAAGATTAAAATGCCTCGTCCAGAATTTGAAATTAAATTAAATATCTGAAAAACCCTGCTCTGGTAAGTGAGGCAAAAAAAACACTACTTGCCTCAAATGTCGGACCTTCCGTGGTTTGGCCTCTTTAATCGGTCAGTCTCTGAGGCCTTAGAAATATATACGAGAAGGTGCCTTGGATGGAGTAATGGTTAGCAAGTTAGACTAGCAAAACCTTCGCGAGTGAGTTCGAGTAACATTGGGTGCTCCAATTCATACGACCTTGTGCCACATCTAAGCAAAAAGCTAAGAAAATTACTAATAGGGGATAATGGGTGACAGACACAGAAGATTCGTGGGGCTTCCTTTGTTCAAGTAGAAACCAATTAATCTCGGATCTTTGTGAGGAGGGTCTTTCTCTCTCAGTCCACAAAACGGCTTCTAGCACCACCCACTGTCTCTAGCCACAAAGACTCTGAAAAACTGAGGGGTTTTTTTTCTTTTCTTTTTTTTTTTTTTTTTTTTTTGTGGTGGAGATATCAGAATGTTAATTGGCCTGGACGAAAATTGCTGGGGACAAAGACGATTGTTTGGTAGTGTTTTATGGGATACGAACCATTAGGGTCCATTTAATGCCTAATCCTGTTTATATATGTATATATATATATATATATATATTAGAGAGAGAGAGAGAGAGAGGTGGTAGTGCTCGTAGTGTAATGGTTATCTTCGATGGAAATGGACACGGTGACCCAAGTTCAAATCCTGAACGAGGCTGTTTGCATTTCACATAGTGCTGTTACTCTTGGGAAAGTTATGAATCCAACTCTCCTCCCTCCACCAACGGGTAAATAGTAGGGCAGACTAAGATCTTTAACTCTTGTATGCCAACCGACCTGGGAGAAGGAAAAACTCTTAATTTAGACCTGTTAAACTCCGCTTAAAAATTGACCTTGTGTCGCATTCTGTTTGTGCTGAGGTGTTGTAAATACACATATATATAAATTTTTATTGGTGGTGCAAAGAGAGAAAGAAATATTTTAAAATGAGTTGGTCCACGAAGAGATTTGTATTTTTTTAGGATTTATTTATTTACCGAGTTCTTACATATATGTGTAAGTTTCCAGCTTGTTGCTTTCGTCGGAAAACATATATAGCTCAAGGCCTTGTTGATGGGGTATTCAGGGAGGCTTGAACTCACTCGTGTTTGCAGTTTGAATGGTTTTCAGTTGGTTATGGGTTTATATGGTGGTCACTCCTCTCTTTTTCTTAGAGTTTGTTTACCTTAACTTGCTTTATCCCTCATTTGTCTTTGATATTTGATACGTTTTTTCGTTGTGTGTGCGCGTGTGGGGGGCGAATGGTTTCGGATTTCACTTTCAGTTATTTTTTCTCTCTGTGTGTGAATGTGTGTCTTGAGATTATTGTGTGTGGTGGGGTAGTATGGTTTGAAATTTACTGGTAATTATTTTTCACTAATAATTTTTGTATATATATATATATATTGTCATCCACAGACAGATCGGTTTCGTTCTATCAGAACTCTTCAGTGTGGCTAGGCAGGCTAGATTCCCGAAGCTGGGATCGAAACCCAGTTGACTCTTTATATATATATATATATATATATATATATATATATATATATATATATATATATATTGTTTCCATTTGTGTTTGTATGATTCATGTTTTATTCAACTTTGGTTTAAATTTATCAATAATCTTTTTTCCTTTATTTGAAGTAATGTGTAGTCGTTAGTTCGGTATATGGGCATTATTTTAGATTCACCTTGACTACATTCGTATAGGTGTTTTGATACATTTAATTTACTGTTTTCTGTTATTTCAGAATTGCTCCTGTGAAGTGATATCCTTGTATTAAGGGCCTCTATTGAGCCTATGTATATTCCTTTACACTTGTTACATTCATTTATGTAGACTACGTTTTTTGAGTTGCAGCTTAAGTCTTTATTTATTTTTAATTTTGTTTCCGGTTTTTTAAATGTATAGGATTTCCCTTCTATAATTATATCACATATTTTACATCGTTTATTATATCATTTGGTAACCCCTTGTGTTGTGTTTTCTCCGAATGTTGAAGAGGTGAGTGTTCTTTTAAGATTTTTGGGTTGTCTCAGGCTTCTAATGATTTTTGTTGTGTCTTGTATTTCTTTTATTTTGTTTTTAAGTTCTTCTAGATTTTTTTATTATTTCTGTGAATAGTTCTGTGTTGTTTTTGTTGTAGGTTGCAACGTATCTTAGAGGTTTCTCGTTGTTGTGATATTTCGGGTTCCTTAATTCTGTTTGTGGTATTTTTCTGCTAATTCGAATCTCTTATTTATTAGAGTTGTAATGTAATAAAATTTGCTATGGCAGCTTTTTTTTAACTGTGTTCCAGAGTAAAATTTTATTTTGGAGTGTAGGTTTTGTAGTAGGTTGGGTAATTCGTTCATGTCTCCCCATGAGCATTTCCAGTGGAACACAACTCAAAAGAACTATCATTTTTATACATCCTTATAAAAAAAACGTAAATGGCCAAATTATCACAGATATCAACCACAAACCAACAGACGCCCAACAATACCTCCACTTTAAAAACCACCACTCCAAAAACTGTATAAAATCCATCCCTTGCGCTCTAGCTTGTAGAATACACACAATAATCGCGGATAAAAAATCTAAAAAAAAAAATCGCCGTAAAGAACTACGCACAACCCTAAACCAGAGAGGATACCCAATGACACTTTAGTTCTCTTTTATAATTTTATACTTTACTTAAATTTGAATATATGGTGTTATTCGTCTAAATTTCTGAAATGAAGCTTGTTAATTGTAATTACTTAGAATATTCGGACTATTGACCCCATCTTTATTATTATACCCACAACGTTTAGCCCGACTTTATGCTAATAGCACTATATTATGGTGTTATTTGCATAAAGAAACGATTTTAGTTTGGTACTATTTACCAACCCCTCCGCTCAGGCAGGATATGACACAAGGTCAGTTTTTAAGCGGAGTTTAACAGGTTTGAATTCAGAGTTTTCCTTCTCCTAGACTAGTTGCCTCACCAAGGCTGAAGAACCTAGTCCGTCCAACTATTTACCCATAGCTGGAGGGAGAATAAGGAGGTTCACACCTTTCCCAAGGGTATTTGCCCGAAAGTGAACGTAATAGCGAACTGGAGTACGTACTACGATTCCGCAGTTCATCGCTTTAACCATTACACCACGAGGACACCCCCTTTTAGTTTGGTTTCTTTGTTTAATAGCATATCAAATTTGGCAAGTTATTTGATAGTAAATCCTTCCTCGTAGAACAACAGCAATGATACTATTAAATCCTTCCTCATTGAACAACAGCAATGATACTATTAAATCCTTCCTCATACAACAACAGTAATGATATTATTAAATCCTTCCTCATAGAACAGCTGCAATGATACTACCAAATCCTTCCTCATACAACAACAGCAATGATACCACTAAATCCTTCCTCATAGAACAACAGCAATGATATTATAATATCCCTCCTCATAGAACAACAGTAATGATACTATTTATCCCATAGCTGGGTGTTAGTCTGAAAGCGAACGTAATAGCGTGGCTGAAGTTCGAACTTGCTTACTTCGAGTCCGCAGTCAAGCACGTTCGCCATTACGAAATGAGGACTTGCTCTACCCCATAAAGAAACGAGTAATCACAAATGGTGACTTAAAAAATATAACAGAGACTCAAATTGTAAAGTTTTTAAGTTTTAAAATTCAAATGGACAGGTGTTTGAACCACTGAGAAACTTTTGCTGAATTCGGCAGGATAATCTCTCGGATCTAAAATTTGCCGCCACGGAGGAGCCAATAGCAGTGAGCAGGTGTGAGTTATGTTTTTACAAGCTGTCATACCATTTCAGTTGTCGTCATAGTGATTTCAAGTTGTTTTCAAAACTCGGTGAATTTACCGTCGCGACGTTACAAGCACCTGCGCTAGGACATTTTGAAATCTTATTTATCATTGTGGGGATACCTTAAGGCTCAAGTAATTAAATGAATGCCTTAGATATGTTCCCTGGGGATTACTTCCTCAGAGGATGCCTGAGGGCTCAAGTCTTTAAACGTAGGTCGTAGATTGTAGTGAATCTGAAAAGCAGAATCTGCATGAGTAAAGTGTACCAGCAAGGCGGTATGAGTTACATTCCTTAGACAATATCGTCTAAGACTCTGACGGACGAGAGAAGAGGAGAGGGAACGCTGAGTCGGTGAATGCATTGAGTAAGAAAGAAATAGCAGAGTGGAGGAAAGAGGCTGAAGAAGAAAGAAGGACTGTTTACTAAGAAGTTGTTTTCACGTGGTTTTCTTGTTGTCAAGGAGGCATACCCTTCACTCTCTTTTGTGTATTACATTCATCCAAAAAACAATTTAAATTACATAGATGTATCCCCTTGTGATTACTTCCTCTTAGGGTACCTGAAGGCTCAAGTCATTAAACGAATGCCTTAGATCTATTTCCTTGGGATTACTTCCTCAGAGGATGCCTGAAGGCTCAAGTCTTTTAACGGAGACCGAAGATCGAACATTGCGATTACTTCCTTTGAGGATACCTAAAGGCTCAAGTCTTTAAACGTAGGTCGTAGATGTATTCCCTTGTGATTACTTTCTCTAAAGGCACCTGAAAGCTCAAGTCTTCAAACCAAGGCCGCAGACAACCGACGAACAGAAATATTTTATTCGACATGAAATCGCAACAAGACCAGAGGTAATGACTGCAGAATTCTAGAATGAGGCTTCTGGAGTATAGTGTTCATGAGGACAAGCATTTGGACAATATACTCTTTAAAATAAAATAATCCCGTCATTTTTTACGGGTACTGTGCTCGTACGATATAAATGCTAAATAAATATTTGTCACACTAGAAAATTCGTTGGGAAATCGGCTTCTAAAGAGAAAAATGATTTTATTGCCATTGTCAATAAGAAAAATTGAAAAAATAATTCTTATATAAAATTCTGAATACACTCAAAATTTGGGCTTCCGAAGATGATTCTTATAAATTTATAAGTCTGCGTTTATAAATCTCTTTACAATAGAAGAACAAAAACCTTTGTATCATGTATGTATTTACCTAACCCCTCCTCAGTGGGTAAGATGTGACACGAGGTCAATCTTTCAGCGGGGTATGTAATAACACAATCTCTCAACGGCTAGGATGTGACCCAAGGTCAATTTTTAAGCGAAGTTCATCAGGTTTGAATTCAGAGTTTTCCTTTATCTAGACCGGTTGGTATACCAAGGTTAAAGTGCCCAGTCTACCCCTACTATTTACCCAAAGCTTAGGTGTGAATAATTGGATTCGTCCCTTTCTGGATTATGTAGACTAGTCTTACACCTAGCAGAATTGCTGATTGTGTGTAATGGCCACTAAATTCGATTCATTTAAACGAACAACGACCGTAAAAATTAATTCAACAGAGGAGTTTTTAGAGAAAATAGACCCTACAGTTGCAAATGAAATAAAGCTAAATGAAAATAACCTCTTTTGAAATAATCTCTTTTACTTAGTAAAATTATATGGTAAATTTAATGAAATGAAAGAGATTACAAAGAGAAGACATTATACTCACCGTCGTCGAAGTTAAGTAGCGATAAGCCAGTCCAGTATTTTTATGGGTGACCTCTTTAGTTAAATATTAACAATCCTAAAACGAATTAGGAGTTAAGGGAGATAATTTTGTTTCATTTACTGAGTTGCCTCCCTTGAAAATTAAATTGGTTAAAAATAGTATGAAGCATTACGATAAACATACCAAGTTGGCAAACGAAGTTGAGGGCGACCTGAAGGCTCCCTCCCTTGCACCTTGTTGTAGGAGAGGGCGCTACTTATGTCCCTTGCTCCAATTTCCCCTAGATACGCACCTTAGAGTGTTGGGTGTTATGCAAGGAGGCATTTTTTTAGTCTTTAGTATGACTCGACCTGGGATTGAACCCAGGTCACCCGGGCTATAGGCGAACTAGGTAAATGAGCCGGTAGTTCCCCTAAACATTATGGGTTTATTTATAGATCAGTAGTCCTGAGAAGGATCGTAGTGTAGTATCTGTGCTCTCTGTTTAATATGAAAGCATTTCTTCAGAATACTTCAGCCGAGGATCTTCAAGTGAGCTTATCGGTAATATCTTTGGGTTTTCGAGCATCATTATCGTTAACTTGGCTTTTTTAAAATACTATCCACGTTAATAAAATGTACTGAACCCAAATAACTTTATTATTTTTAAACCTTCGAGTGGTAATCTAGGCCTTTTGAAAAAAAAATACTATCCCCGTTTATGAAATGTACCGAACCCAAACAATTTACCTCCTTGAAAATTCCAGGCAGTAGAAAAAAGGACAGAACAATAAATGAGAATCACTGGCCATTTAGCAGACATGGAATGTGTATTTTAAAGTAATAATGATAATATTTAGTAAATGTAAGAAATAATATTTATGCTTAAGTAATTTGGTTTAGTGGAATATAAGCCGTTAATGTTTATTTAATATCAAACCCTATTATATATATATATATATATAGTTTGCAAGTAAAATAATATTCATGCTTAGGTAATTTGATTTAGTGGAATATCAACCGTTAATGTATATAATACCAAATCCTGTTATTTATATATATACGCTCCTCCATGGGGGTTGAGCACTCTGGCGAAGGAATTGTCGGTCGCCGCTTGCATAATGCAAAGCTCTTCGAAAGACTTGAGCACTCTGGTAGCCGATAGGGTATAAAAAATGTAAAACAAACGGCTGCTGCTGTTGCTAAATAAATACCTTAAAATACCCTTAGCCAACGTGGTCCGCTTGTTGGCCGAGAGGTCTGAGACTTAGTCTAGCGTAAATTTGGACGGGTTTCGATCCCGGCTTCGAGCGTACTGCGTGTCTAGCCACACTAAAGAGTTCTGATAGAACGAAACAGTCTGTCTGTGGATGACTATATATGAGTTTGCAAGTGAATAGTTTGTAGGTAACTAAATTTTGAAGAGAGTTAGAGTTCATTTGTTTGCACACAGTTAAATGGTTGTCAAGTATTGCGAAATAACATTAATAATTCTGAGAGGAGTTCGCGTGGCGTAATCGCTAAACTGGGGAACTGTCAGCCTCAAAGTAAGCGAGTTCAAACTCCAGTTACGTTATTGGGTTCACTTTCTGACTAAAACCCCTTGAGAACGGTATAAAACCTCCTATTCTCCAAGCTAAGTGTTAAATGATACCACTACGTTTTTTATACAAAAATAGCATTGGCATTAAATAATCTACAAAGGTTGATATGCCAATAAAACAAAGAAACCAAACCAACTAGTAATTCCATATAATATTAATCATTTGTTTGCATACAGTTTGAACGGTTTCACTTATTGCTGTCTCCGAGCAATTGACCTTCTAACACCTTTAAGGTAAAATATGGTTGTGTACTTGTTTGCCACAAGAGCAATTCGAATACAGTCGGGACTGGAGGTGCCCGTGGTGTAGTCGTTATCGTCATAGGAAATGGACACGGTGACACCAGTTCAAATCCTGGACGAGACTGATTGCATTTCACATAGCACTGATACCCTTGGGAAAGGTATGAATCCAATTATTCTCCCTCCAGCTATGGGTAAATAGTAGGGCAGACTAGGTTCTTCAGCCTTGGTGAGGCAACTAGTCTAGGAGAAGGAAAACTCTGAATTCAAACCTGTTAAACTCCGCTTAAAAACTGACCTTGTGTCATATCCTGCCCGAGCGGAGGGGTTAGGTAAATATGATAAGGATACTAGGACTTGAAATGAATTGAATTGAGCCTCTCCGACCGCCAGTCAGCCCAGCTTTGCAAGTAACTTGACCATTTCGGTGGTCGAGTCACGGACTGGTCAGCAACTAGGTCCCCATCCTTAAAAGTTACGGGTCACCACCCACGGCCAACAAGAGCTTTGTTGGGGGTCTTAACCTTATGCAGAGGTTCTGTTATTGCATTCTACAGCTCCAGCAGACAAGACAGAATAATTAATCTATGTAATGAGAAAATAACAGATTTTAATTATATCCGTAAATGTTATTGATTTGTGGTAAATGTTTTTGGTCGTCTTGTTGAAAGAAAAATTCATCATGTCCAAAAAGTTCATGTATGGCATTACATACACACACTCGGAATATATATATATATATATATATATATATATATATATATATATATATATGCATATATATATATATATATATATATATATATATATATATATATATATATATATACGTGGTGCATTCAATAAGTTTTCAGACTTTTTTGAACCGGCATTTAAAATTATCGTAGACTCTTGAAAATTCACTATGTTATTGCTATACATCTTATGAGATGACTGACCAATTTTTATGATTTCAGGTTCAAATGAACAGATAGACCAGGAATTGGAATACACCCAACTAAAGCCTGATTGTCACAGCTGATGAATTTCAAAAATGCAATCTGGATGTGAGGACACTTTAGAAGAACGATATGCAAAAAAATTCTGTTTTAAACTCGGAAAAAATGCCACAGAAACGTATGGAATGTTTCAGACTGCTTTTCGACCATCTTCCATGAATGGAGCATCAGTTTTTGAGTGGTATAAGAGATTCAAGGAAGGCAGCGAGTCTGTGAGGGATGGTGAGAGGTGTGGGAAGAGTAAGGAAGTCAATACACCAGAGTTGATTAGCCAAAGGGTTAGAGTTAGGGTTACTATGTTGAGGTTTTAAGGGAGTTCAGGAAGACATTCCGTTCTCTCTCTCTCTCTCTCTATATATATATATATATATATATATATATATATATATACGATAGAGGAAGAGAGATTCTAAAAGATAGATAGATAGATAGATAGATAGATAGATAGATAGATAGATAGATTTCTTGTACAAAACTATGGTAAAATGAGTCGAAAATTAGGAAACATGATTATTATAACGATCAAAACAAATATGAAACTTAGTCGACTTTCGAGAGACACTTCTTCAAAATCCAATCGTCTGTATTTACTAATGAAGGGTAAGGAGATTTTTATGAGGAAAAAATCTGAGAATAGGAAGGAGACAAGAAAAAGACAGTTCAATTCAGTGGAGACAGAGAATTCAAACACGATTTTGAGATACTCGAACAATGATTGACTTAATCTAGAATACAAGTAAATTTTCTTTGTCTTCTCTTAATTTTAATCTTGTTTTCTTATTTTAAAAAAATCCCCCTTCGTCTCATTTGTAAATACTGTTGATTGACTCTTGAAAAAATATCACTCGAAAATTTTTAATTTGTTTTAATCGATTTTAATAATTATGATAATGACGTTTCTCTTTTTTCTACTCGTTTTACCATGGTTTTGTACAAGAAATCAATTAATCAATGTATCTATCTATCTATTTATGGGGTGGTGCAAAAATCACTTACCATTTTAGAAATTAAACACTTAAATAAAAATGATATAGAAATTTTTCTTTTAATTATATTTACTTTCATTCTTCGAAATTATTTTGAACAAATGATGTAATATAAAACAGAAAACAAGAAAGAATCATAACGAAAGGCGGCTAAGTTTTATACACACACACACACACACACACACACACACACACACACACACATATATATATATATATATATATATATATATATATATATATACGGGGGATTAAAAATATAAGAAATGAAATAAATTCAAAAGTATGACCTCACAGAAGGAAACTAAATCCGTGGATGCCAGAAAAGAGGAACTTCCTAGCGTCAAAAGAGAAATTCTCTCACATGAGCAATTACCACTGCCATCAAGGGGACCCTTTCTTTCGGCTGCTGATAGTGAGTACATATGCAGATGGGTCCCGGAGCCTGGTAGCCAGCTGCGTCACCTGGTAACAGCCTCTTCTGCAAAACATGCCTCACTGAAAATGGCTCCAGTATATTTCAACTTCTTGTCTGTGAAACGCGACTACTTCAACTGGTTCAGGAAAATGTTCCACGCTGCAGAATAGTCGTGAACACTAAAATAAAGTATTCAGTATAGAAATATCCATGTCTCTTTTCTTCTGTCCTTATTCTCTTGCCACTTCTTACAGAAGAAAGGAAACAATCAGTGAATGGCGTTAGAAGAAAAAACAGAGTTAGATACGAAACTCAAAATCATCCCAAAAGAAACCAACAATTCACCGACACCGACACCGACAACCTACACCACGACCGAATAAATAAAAGACATCTTGTACCCTATATATATATATATATATATGAAATTAAAGTAAATTTGGCAACCGTAGTCGAGGGCGACCAGAAGGCTCCCTTTTCACTAGCTACTACACCGAGGTGTAAGGGAGGCCGCTACTCCTTTCCCTGGATTGCTCTACTTTACCTTGATACGTTCCTTATATGGCTGAATGTTAAGCAAGGAGCTATCGAGTACCATTTTTATAGTCTTTAGTATGACACGACCAGGGATTGAACTCAGGTCTCCAAGACCATTGGCTAACACTCTACCCATTAGGCCAATGAGCCGGTACACGAACTTTGCTTTAAAAGCATTAAGATTGAAACTGTATTTACCAGGACAGAAACAATAAAACATTAAAATAGATCGTCCTGTTGTCATTCAAAGGCTCTTATTCCGACTTGATATCCATTGGTAGAAGCACCACAAAAACTTCTCTTGCGACATACTGTGAAGCTGTATATTATTCATTGACGTAATATTTGGTATGAAGACTAATAAGACATCCTCTTGTAGCATATGATTTAGAGTAGAGGTCATTTGAGCTTACCAGATTTTGAACCCTAAAAATCACCCGTTTTAAACATTGGAAACAAATAATTTCTATATCAGAATATTTTCCATTCATCTTTCTTTCGAATTGTTCCATTATGGGTGACTAAAAAAACTAACTTTTACGTAAGTTCTTTTTTTTATGACTTGCGAACGTAGAATTACGTATTACAGAGATTGAACTACAATGCTTTTAGATCAGTCAGCAAAGAGCATATGGAGTGGAAAATTCAAGAAAAATAGGATCCAAAACTCACTTTGTAGGAAACCTTTTCCTGAAAAAAAATTGTTTGGTGCCAGACGATTGGAGAGTAAAGCCTATAAGGTATCAACACCCACTTTTTAATTTTTGTAACCCCTAAACTTCTATAGATTTTAATTTCATCGTCACATATTTGTTATAGCTAAAAATTAGCAAATAAGGAATTTTCTTTGAATAGATTTTATAGAGGCGGAAATATTTGTGTTTGAAAAATCAATTTAAATTTATATTATATATATGTTTGTGGCGTAATGGTTATCGTTGTTGGAAATGGATGCAGTGACCCGAGTTCAAATTCTGGACGAGTTTGCATTTCACCTTTGGGAAAGGTATGCGTCCAACTATTCTTCATCCAGCTATGGTTGAATAGTAGGGTAGACTTGGCCCTTAACCTTGGTTTAGCAAGCAGTCTAGAAGGAAAACCTGTTAAACTCGCTTAAAAAACTGACCTTGTGTCGCATCTTGTTCGAGCGGAGGAGTAGGTATATATATGTAATATAATGGTCGAGGGATTTCGTTTTATATATCTTGCCTTTCAGTTTAGTTAGGCTGAGAACCTTTCGGCTCAGTGCATAGGTTAGTTAGGTGCAACATGAGCGCAGGTGTTCACGTGCGCGCGGGGAGGATGTATCATTCAGAGATGTCAAAATAAAAATCCCAGAGAGGACTTGGAGATGTAAATGACGTCATGCACCGGAAGCGTGCGCGGAGGATTTGGGGAGATTTGAGAAAAGTCAGTTAGTTGAGATCTAGACACCAAACGGGAAGAATCGACTTTCGGGGCTCGCAGAGGCCAGACGAATTTGCGCGCTACGGGCGCCACACGAGATAGGGGGGCAGATGGAAAAGCCAGAAAAGAAAGGTTGTGCATCTCACTTCCTTATGTCAAAACCTTTAACTCAAAGGTAATAAAAGGTTTCGTACCTGAACTAAGAAGTCGTTACGTGTTTTTCGTGTTTCGGGATTCCTATGTTCTATGTATATATGTTATGAACATTCTATGTACGTTTCACATATCCGTACATATTCATGTATGGCTATATTACATATATGTATGTATATATATTCTCTGTATTTCAAATGCTTTACAACCAGCTTGTGTCATTTTTTTTCAATATATTTTCATTGTTACGTCTCTCTCTCTCTCTCTCTCTCTCTCTCTCTCTCTCTCTCTCTCTCTCTCGTCCGGATATTCTCGATATTTTGATATTCCTTGTCCCCAGACGTGTCGACGAAGAATTACGTAAACGAATAAAAATCTATAATTCCTGTGTTGGCTCGTAGGGATATTTCACAGAAAATGATAATAAAAAGTGGTATCGACCTCAGGTTGAGGAATTATCATATTTACCCAACCCCTCCGCTTGGGCAGGATATGACACAAGGTCAATTTTTAAGCGGAGTTTAACAGGTTTAAATTCAAAGTTTTTCTTCTCCTAGACTAGTTGCCCCACCAAGGCTGAAGAATTTAGTCTGCCCTACTATTTATCCATAGCTGGAGGGAGAATAATTGGATTCATACCTTTTCCAAGGGTATTAGTGCTATGTGAAATGCAATCAGTCCAGGATTAGAACTCGTGTCACAGTGTCCAATTCCTACGACGATAACCATTACACCACGGGCACCTCCACTTCAGTTTGAGGAATTATGGTACGGAAACAACGTATCAGAATGACAAGCAAAATAAAATTTAACGCAACAGCAATTTCAACAACATAAAAAGATGCATTTATTCCGTTAGCATTCAGCCAACAAAATAATATAAACACATAATAAAGTTCAAAAGATATACAGATAAGACTTATCTGAGGAATGGTATTTAACGTGAATACGCGATGTATAGATATTTTAGAAAATTACGTATTATCAGGTTTCTTTTCTGTTGTTCATTTTCTGCACCAGGTCATGCCTTTGCTTCCCGACTGCCGACGCAACGTTTTTTTTTCCAACTGTTCATGTTACATTTCTGTTTCCAACCTTTGACACCGCGTATCTCTGCTCGACTGTTCTGTTTCAAACTATATCGCCCCTGCCTTCCAATACACGCCGGTAGGCAAAAAGGGTCTCATTCTTTTTACTCCAGGGGCGTCCACTCAACGACCTCCCACTACTCCTCTCATAATGTGTCTCTTGGCTGCCACTACGTGAAACATCACAATTATACGCCACAATATATATAAAAATAACGTAAGATGGTTGTAATGCATTTGAAATACAGAGAATCAAACTCCATCGTGAATACTTCGGAGACAGGACTCGACCTCGGTTCCGGACACTTTTCAGTCTGAACATGTATTTAATATCTGCAGTAAAGTACATTTCCTCAAACTCGGACTTGTAAGTCATACGCGATTTCATGACAGCAAACAATCACAGGTTGATTTTACTCAGGTCCTTCCTCATCAACCTACAGGTAATTCGTGTCAATTCAGTGACAAACTGTCCGGATCAGCAGCAGGTCTAAGAAGCCATACGAGAGTGCACGGGGTTAATGTCAACGCAAAGAAGTATTTTTTCCTTGGCACTTATGCGACAATGCTTTCAAGGGTGAAGTTGCTTCAAGCCGAAATCGAAACCCGGCCAACCTTACGTCAATCGAATATCTTACCCCTGAGTCATTATCATTTTCAGCGTAAGTGAAAGAAATTTTTTACCGATATATATCTTTTTACATATACGTTATATATATATATATATATATATATATATATATATCACTGAAAAATATGATACGACACAATCATCTGGCCCAGCTGTGAGTTAAAAGGTATCATTGCTGTTCTACAAGGATGGACTTAGCAGTAAGTAACCTACGAAAGTTGATATGCCATTAACCAAAGAAACAAACCAAATGATCATCTGGCTGTTCTTTTTCGTTACTACCTTGCTTAGAGCTACTTGTATAGTAAAATGTCTTCAAAATCGAATATTAAATCAATTTTAAAAGAATTTAACACCCAAGTTAAGTATTCATTTTCAATTACAAGCATAAAACCCAATTATCACTTTGACGTCTATAAAATCGTCAGGCGATACGGAACACTTTTCAGCTACAATGAGTACATGAATATAAGTAAACTCCCAAATATCAGACATTTCCTATTGCCTGGCGATTGTGGAAACGTGAAACAGAAAGTTAAGATCTATGTTTGTAATTTAAATTCTGTTTTCAAATTCATTTAAAAATTCCATTTTGAAAGGCATTTTACTATATATATATATATATATATCGATGTTTTCAGACGTTTTATGTGTCTTAAAGTCGCGTACATTTTTAAAATACAATATTCAGACAAAACATGTGTCTCATGAGTATAAGTTTCATGAAACATTTCATCGGGGGATTGTTTTTTTTTTTTTTTTAGATAAATGAAGCCTATCGTGTTTAAACTTATAGGAGAGGTGAGAAAACATTTATTAAATTTTAGCTTGTATCCTACTCTACTGACTAGTATGCAAGCACTTTTCTGATTTAAGAAAAAACGTTTTCATAACGCGTTGTCTATTTTCATAAATAGATAGATATGTATACATATACAGGGTGGAAGAATAAAATTGTCGCCTGAGAAAAGACGACATGATTCCATTTCCGTTTAATGAAAACTGGTTTTCTTTTTTTTGTTGTTGCAGACCATCTACTAGTTGGCCAGTTGTGTACAAATCTCAAGAGAGATAGGAGCCTTCTGTCATGTCTGAAAGTGACACAATGTTCAACGAGCAAGATCGGAGATGCACCGCTGTACAAATCATGCTCTCTACCGATCCAAGTTATGACAACAGGACCATTGCCAGTACCCTCAAAATTCAAATCCGGATTACCACGAATAACAGGGACGTGCCCAGGGTGATGAAAACAAAGTTTCTGGCTATGGTTATGGTCTTTGGTGTGGTTTCAAGGGAGGGCCACATCATGCTACCTCACATCTTCGAAGTCGGCTTGAAAGTCAACACCAAAGTGTACCTGGATGTGCTGAAGAGTGTGGTGATCCCCTGGTGCAATCAGGTGGCCAGTGGCAGACCCTGGGTGTGGCAGCAGGACTCGGCGCCGACCCACAAGTCCAAAGAGATCCAGGCTTGGCTTCAGAAGGAGTGCTACGACTTTGTACCCTTCTCTTTCTGGCCCCCCTCCTCCCCCGACCTGTACCCACTGAACTACTTCGTTTGGTCATACATCGAGAACATCACCAACATGACCTCCCACAACACCAAAGCCAGCCTGATCGCCGAGTATCCGCCGGCTCTTGTGGAAAAGACATGCTCCCAGTTCTGGATCCGTATCGAGGTAGTGATTGAGGCTGAAGGCGGCTACATTGAATAGATGTCAGCTGTACTACATAATCAAGTTACCTGAATTTATTTTTTCAATAAAAGTTTTAAAATAGAGCTGTAGTGTTGTTTTCTTTAGGACGATATTTTTATCATTCCACCCTGTATATGTATATCGAGCATTGTCTTAGGCATTTTAAACAATTCTAATTTTTTTATAATTGTTGGTTGGTTGGTTGTTTTTTGTTTTGTTTTTTTGTTTTTTCGACGTGATTCCAAGTCATGAACGAAAGCAAATATTCGATATAAGAATTTTCACAATACGAAGTTCGGTTGAAAATTTCATAGACAAACATAAATATTCTCATTGAATGTGATCAAGCGAGGTTTATTTTTCAATACAGTTCCCCAAACGCTTCACATTCTTCTGCTATTGCTGTTGCAGAGCTTGGATCTCATTGGTCAAAAAAGTCATCAGCCATTAGATATGAGCTTTTCAGCCCCACTTCGTGTGTTGGAAATAAATCTATTCTGTTGCGAGAAAAAAAATTCATATTAACGGTTACACAAAACAGCTCCGAAGATTGATTAATTGACTTTAACGGCATGTCAACCCGTCTCGGCGTATTTTATGCTTAGCTGTTAGGCAATCGCATCCATTGTACGTTCATATTGACATTTTTTGTGTAATTGTTTCTTAAGATTTCTTGTCATATCGAATACGAATAATTTTTAAACAGATCTGTTTGATCTTTAGATGAAACCTAATAGGTTCTGGCACTGCATGCATGTCAGAGTGGACCTGGGAGTAATAACAATGAATGGGGTACTCAATACTTCATAAATCTTCAGAACTGGAGCCTCACCATCAGATGACGGGGGATACAGTCAGTGTATTCTTAACCCCATTGACAGTGGTGGAGGCTACCAAAGAGAGAAAACCAAAAACGTTTTTCTGGGGTGGGGGGTTCGTCTCACATTCTTTCCTCTGATTTAAATATGGTTATTAAGTAAAATAAATTGTTTAGTGTATTCTGCTAAATGAAAAAAAATCCAAGTCAGCATCCTGTAAGAGTATTGATTTTATAATTTTCGCCAGAAACAGTAGTGAAAATAGAAAAATCGAGTAAAATGGAGCCACTCGACGCATGGCTTGACTTGATGTAGGACGTACGCCAATTCCACAAGGACGGTGCTTTCTCCAGGGAGGATTCCAGCAGTTGAATTACCTTGTGAAAAGTACGTACGTCGCTTTCTGGGTGACTGAGTTGAGCAGAGAATATGTGTATGAGTATAAGACGTGATACCCAGGCCATCAATTATGATTAGTGTATTTATACCCCAGTCGATTCCATACAATGCAGTCTTTCTACAAAGATGGTTTCGGCATTAAATAACCCGTGAAGTTTGATATGCTGTTAAACAAAGTAACCAAATCAAAACTGTTGCGTTCTGGTTAGTGAACGCTTGTAATATTAAATAAAGGACAAACCACCCTACCAAAAAAGGGGTGTTCCTGGCAAAACTCTAAACTGTATCCGGTGGTGGGGCTTAATATAGGCATTTAGGTATCTGCTGGTGAGGCTACTGTTCTGGAGATTTAGAGAAAGTAGGGTCCCTCGTTTCACAGCAAGTCTTATATAGACATTTGGGAATCGGGTAAGGCTCCAGTTCTGATGCTCTGGGTAGGTTGGGTTACTTAGTTTAATGGCATAACCCTTAAATGTTATTTAATGCCAAATCCTATTTATACATATACATGACTTGTAAGAGAATAGTTTATCGGTAACTTTATTTTTAGACCAGTGAGAGCTTATTTGTTTGCATAGTTATATGATTTCAAGTATTTCAATCTAACGCTGATGATTTTATTTAACATTAATGCTTTGTTTGCACACAGTTAAATGATTTGAAGTTAAGTAAATGATTAAATAATTTCATTTGATGTATTGTTGGATCCTTAACAGGTACTATCACTCCGGGTCAGAGTGGACATAGGAGTAATGGCAATGAAAGAGTTCTCCACAAAGCTCCAGGACTAGAGCCTAACCATTACATAGTTTAGTGTCATGCCCAGGACACTCGTGGAAAGCGAGGACTTACCTCACAACAGAGATTCAGACGGCGTATTCTATAGCCCCAGCCGATAAAACGGCGAGGCTCCACTTCTGAGGCTCATGGAAAAGTAGAGTAACTCATCACTCAACAAAACTTGATATAGACATTTAGGTATCCTTCTTTGTGTTATGGTTAACTAGTTCGTCTCGCAGATCCATATTTACTAGAGGGTATATTCTCCGACAGACACACTCGTAATTACGACAGTTGGCTTAATAGTTTGGTTTGGTTTGGTTTGGTTTAGTTTTATGGCATATCAACCATTGTAGGTTATTAATGGCTTATCCATTTTTATACCTATAGATAGTTCTGTTTAAAACAATTCAGTTTAGTATAAATATAGTTTGTTTTTTTTAAATACAGTTAAATGTCAAAACTGTTCTATTTCGAACAATTCAGTTTACCATAAGTTCACAGTTTGGTTCTATTTGACCCATAGATAAAACCCTATCAGGTGCTACTACAGCGAGTCAGAGTGGACCTGGGTGCGATGACAATAAAGGGGTACTCTGCATTCCCCAAAGCTCCAGCATTACATGAGCCTCATCATCAGATTGTTTATTTGTCATATCCAGGACACTCGTTGGAGGAGTTTTGCTTCTCTGCAGAAATCCAGTAGGTATATTGTACAACCTCATCCGGCTGGGCCATCAGCTTCATAGTTCATCGGCTGACTAAGATAATCTCACTGAATGAGGTGCACATACTTTTTCTAAGACTTGAATTCCATAGGTCATAAAGTCACCAACAGAAAATATGACGTTATCAGATGAACATTTCAGCTTGCACTTGTACATGGATCTGCATGGATATGTACTATTGTTCATAAACATGCACATCTAGAGAGAGAAGAACTTATAGTGTAACGTGTGTGGGCGTGCGTTTTAATGCTGAATAGCAGTCAGCCAAATAGGACAAATCTGTCATTTGGTTTTAATGGTATCACCTTCCACTTTAGACTTTTAAGATACGTCAACAAAATTTTTAATTTATCCGTCTCACTTCTTACAGCAGAAAAAATACTCGCAGACAAAACACGGAACAATGTTTTTGTGAGGATTTATGTAAATACAAGAAACGATGTTTTTAAGTTTTTCTTTTTCGATGACTCGAGAAAAAAAGATGTTAGAATAGACTAAAAGATCATGAAAAAAAGGCTATAAATTTTGTTTTGTGGAGGTGCCCGTGGTGTAATGCTTATCGTCGCAGGAATTGGACACGGCGACACGAGTTCAAATCCTGGACTGATTGCTTTTCACATAGCACTAATACCCTTGGGAAAGGTATGAATCCAATTATTCTCCCTCCAGCTATGGGTAAATAGTAGGGCAGACTAGGTTCTTCAGCCTTGTTGAGGCAACTAGTCTAGGAGAAGGAAAACTCTGTATTCAAACCTGTTAAACTCCGCTTAAAAAATTGACCTTGTGTCATATCCTGCCCGAGCGGAGGGGTTGGGTAAATATGATAAATTTTGTTTCTGGCGAGTAAATTTTCAACAAGAAGACTACTTTATAAAGCTGTACAGAATTAGTGTATCATTAGCAGGAGTGCTCGGTGTTGCTCAGGATTTAAAAAAAAAAAAAAAAAAATGTATTCAAAAATTTCGGTAGATTTTCTTCTCAAGTATGCGTGTTAAGTCAGATTGAACAGACACTTTAATCATACTTCTAAAAAAAAAAAAAAAGTTTATCACAAGCAAAATCAAGGCTGTAGGGATTATATCCCTTGCCTTCCAAAGGGTACTTCTAATGAACTGTAGGTGACGCAACCACAGTAGTATATAGAAGGGCGCAGCAAAGTTCAAACTCTCTCTCTTCGTTCCAGCCTCGATAACCAGAGTAAGCGTTTCCTAACAGAGAGGGGCTTTCGTTCAACAAATCTCGTGTAGTATAGCGCACGATACCATACCTGAACGTAAGTTTTCATTCAACAACTTCCATTCTATTAAGGACTCTTTTTTGTGGAGGTGCTCGTGGTGTAATGGTTATCGTCGTAGGAAATGGACACGGCGACGAGACTGTTTGCATTTCACATAGCACTAATACCCTTGGGAAAGGTATGAATCCAATTATTCTCCCTCCAGCTATGGGTAAATAGTAGGGCAGATTGTGTTCTTCAGTCTTGTTGAGGCAACTAGCCTAGGAGAAGGAAAAGTCTGAATTCAAACCTGTTAAACTCCGCTTAAAAACTGACCCTGTGTCATATCCTGCCCGAGCAGAGAGGTTGGGTAAATATGATTAAGGACTCTTATCTTCTGCCAAAAGACTCTTCAACCATACGATAGAATTTTTCTCTATAATGATGATAAAGTGTTCACCGGGAGATCGAGGTTCAATTCTAGTTCGAGTCATACCAAAGACTCAAAAATGGTACTTGATATCTCCTTGCTTAACACTCAGCACTCTAAGGGACATATCAAGGGTAAAGTGGAGCAATCCAGAGAAAGAAGTAGCGCCCTCCCCTACACCTTGTCTAAAGGCTAAGTAACTTGTCGGTTTTCAAACATAATTGATGACAGATACAAAATGACTTATGGGGAGTCGCCGTGGTGAAGTGGCAAACGTTCTGGACTTTGACATCGTAATAAACGAGTTCAAATTCCAGTTGCCTTATTGCGTTCATTTTTTAACTAATACCCTTGGGAAAGGTTTGAATTCCCTTATTACCCCTCCCAACTATATATGAAATAGTATCACTAATGTCTTTCTACAAAGATGGTTTTGGCATTAAACAACCCGTGAAGTTTGATATGCTGTTAAACAAAGTAACCAAAACAAAACTGTTGCGTTCTGGTTAGTGAACGCTTGTAATATTAAATAAAGGACAAACCACCATATGAGAGGAAATAGAGATATATTCTCAGGAAAAAGTATATACAATAGAGAAACTATTAGTAGACAAGAACATGGGATTAGTGAATACAGAATAAAGATATAGTCCAACGATAGTATTGGCTTCCGTTATTACGGTAGCAAGCAAGGTGATCTAGTGCGATCTCCAGTCTCTAACGCTCTAGTACTATTCCTATAAGAAGCTGCTCTTCACCTTCTAGTCTGCCCTGGTATTAGTAGCTACTGCTATATATGGCAGATGGACTAGTTCATTGTGTGAAAAAAGGTGGGTGATACCCAACAAAAACAAACCAATCAAAACCTTTATATACATTTAGAAAGTAATTTACAAAGCTTTTTGCTTAGATGTGACACAAAGCCGTATGAATGGAACACCCAATGAGACTCGAATTCACTCGTGTAGGTTTGCTAGTTTATCTTACTAACCATTACAACCACACAAGGCGTTCTTATACATATCTAGCAAAAGTACTAATTTTAAAGGTTAGGACTAATGTTCTGTTTGTAGAAAAAAGGAAATGTCGTGAATTAAACGAAGATTATATCTGAAGATATTGTTGTATACTCAGCTGTGTCTTTATGAACAACAGGGAACACGTATATAACAATATATCTCTCTCATTTTATTCTCGAAAGGGGCACTCAGTTTGTTGTTAGTTTGAGAGATAGATGGAGAGACATATACTCAGAGAGAGGACTTCTTGTCCCATATCTTCTTCCAGAGCCAGGTGGTGCCAACGCTTGCACCTCCTTGCAAGCCGTATCGTCAGAGACGCCTCTAATCAGCTGCCTATCCGTGGCTCGACTGTCGATTCTCTGACTGGACTCTGTCTAAATTTGACCACGTGGTTCTCATATCATGTGGTCTCTTTCCGGTTGCATACCTGCTCAACCGTTCTGCCTCGACGCACTGCCATCCTCCGGTTTACTAATCACAACGTGACAGCTTGTCAAAGCACACGGGGCTACTAGGAACGAACGCAAAATCCATGTCATATGTTATATAACAATATATTTTTTTGAAAATGAATCTGTTAAGTCTTAACAGAACTCTGTTTTCAGACACAGCTTTTCAGCTCTTACCGAAATTCTCCGTTGATGTGCGAAATATTCAAATTCCCACCTTCTTGTTAGAAATCATATATTTAATATATACGTATGTATAAAAAGAATTTCGCATTGAATAACCTAGAATGGTTGATATACCATAAAACCCAACCAAACCAAATCATATATATTTAATGTATATGTATAAAAAAAAATTCGCATTGAATAACCTCCAATGGTTGATATGCCATAAAACCAAACCAAGACAAAACATATATATTTGATATATAAAGAGAATTTGGCATTTAATAACCTAGAAGGTTTGATATGCCATAAAACCAAACCAAAACAAACTATATATACAATTTATAGGTGTATAGTTTGAAGGTAACTTCATTTTTAAACAAGTTAGAACTCATTTGTTTGCACGCTGTAAAATGATTTCTAGTTTTGATACCTAATACTAATAATTCTATTTGATAATCATTTGGTTGCACACAGTTAAATAGTTTCAAGTATAGTAAATGGTTTGGTTTGGCTATGTTTTAAGACGTATAAACCCTTGCATGTTATCTAATAACAATTCCTATTTATACGTATATATATATATATATATATATATATATAATTTGCCCAGTCGGCTGGCGCTAACTGAACGTATGGAGAAAAAGCTTGGCAGCAATTACACAAGAATGCTACGAGCAATATTGAACAAGTCCTGGAAGCAGCACCCCACAAAGCAGCAGCTGTACGGCCACTTACCATCCACCACGAAAGCTATTCAAGTTAGACGAACCAGACATGCGAGACACTGCCGAAGAAGTGGGGACGAACTCATTAGCGACATACTCCAGTAGACCCCTTCATATGGACAATCAAAGGCAAGACAACCAGCTGGAAGCTATATACAACAGCTCTATGCCAATAGAGGATGTAGCCTTGAAGACCTATCGGGAGCGACGGACGATAGAGACAGGTGGTGAGAGAGGGTCAGGGAGATCTGTGCTGGTGGCACGACATGATGATGATATATATATATAATTTTTAAGCGAAAGGTTTGTTGCAAGCATTTTTAAACGAGCCAGTGCTCATTAGTTTACAAATGGTTTCAAGTATTGCTATCTAAAACTAACAATTCAATTTTCTATTAATCATTTATTTACTTTCTGTTAAATGGCTTCAACAATTGTAAATCTATTCATCAAGTATTCATATCTAATACCAATTTACACTCAGCTGTGTGATTTCAAATAAATAAATAATAAATAAATAAATAATAACGCCATAAGAACCAATCATATCAAAGCGAGAATAGACAAGACTCAACAAAATAGCAAATGTAGACTATGCAGTGACAGAGACGAAACGATCAATCACATAATAAGCGAATGCAGCAAATTAGTACTGAGGGAGTATAAGGCGAGACACGACTGGGTCGGCACTGAGAAATGTGCAAGAAATTTAAGTTTGACCACACTAACAAATGATATATGCGCAACCCAGCACCTCCTTAAAAATGACACGCATAAACTTTGACATACACACGGATCACCTAATCTCGGTCAGAAGACCAGACCTTATAATAATTAACAAAAAAAAAAAAAAAAAGAGAATTTTCAAAATTGTCGACTTTGCTGTCCCGGCTGACCACAAAATAAAACTGAAAGAATGTGAAAAGAAGGATAAGTACCTCGACCTTGCTAGAGAATTGAAAAATCTGTGGAACATGAAAGTGACAATTGTACCAATTGTGATTGGTGCTTTTGGCACAATAGCTAAAAGATTATTAAAAGGCCTGGAGGACTTGGAAGTTGGCGGACGGGTAGAGACTATCCAAATGACAGCATTACTGAGAACGGCCAGAATACTGAGAAGAGTCCTGGAGACTTGAGACTTGCTGTCACTCAAACTCCAGTGAAAAACCATCAGCTAATACTGATGTGAAAAACTCTAAAAGAGTAAATAATAATAATAATAATAATCCTTTGTAGTTAAATGATCGCACACTTCTATTTGACCCATAAATGAGACCCTAACAGGTACTATCACTTCTTAGAGTGAACCTGAGAGTAACGGTAATGAAGAGGTACTCCATATTCCACAAACTCTATGGCGGTCCCTACCATCATATGCAATTTAACGTCATACCCAGGACATGCGATAAATTTGCTTGTGATAAATGTATTATACGATGAATTTACCGACGATAAATTTACCGTACGATAAATCTACCAAGACTCCTTCCGAAAATAACCAATTGCCTTTTAACGCTTTTTTTGTTGGTGCTTAATATATATAATTATCTAATTAACATTTTGCTCGCTCGCTCTCTCTCTCTCTCTCTCTTTCTCTCGCTCTCTCTCTCACCTTCATTCGATCTGCCGCATATGCAATTAAGTTCGTCATCTCCCAATTAACAGCTGTTATTCATTAGGCCTTACTTTGCTCCCGCTACCAACTATTATTAATGGGTCACTTATCTAAGTACAGAGCAGGCTCATCGCTGTTTAATTTCGGTGATCTAGCCTTAGCTGGATTCGACAGTACATTTTGAAACACCCTATGCTGAGTACACTTATATTCTTATCGATCTGCTGTAAAAAAAGACTGTTTTTGCAGACCTCAACAAGCAATTCCAACGAAAGAACTGTCAATTGAAACAATGGAAAGGATCATAGATCTCATTCAACCTATTTCAACTGTTTTACGGTTCTTTTCATTTGTTTCAATTGACAGTTGTTTTTCTCGTGGACATGTTCTCTTTCAATCAAGATATAAAGCATAATAGGAAACCTCGGGTCGTTTAATGGTTAGCAAGCTAGACTAGCAAACCCTCACGATTCTCCTTAAATGCCCCATTCATGAGGCCTTGTACCATATCTCAGCAAAAAGCTAAGTAAATTACAAGAAATAAATCATAAGCTCCCGATTTAGACTACTTTGCACGTTCATATGAGCGGCTTTCAAATCACACAGTGAGTGAAGCAATGCACAATGTGTCAGTGCACCAAGTACCACGATACTACTTAATAAAAAGTTTCAGACTTCGTCAAGTTGATTGGTTCTTTTGTTTTACGGCGTATCAACTCTTTAGGGTCATTTAACGCCGAATTAAGTCATTTTGATAAAAGTTTGTATGTTAGGTTTGCTTTGGTTTTTTTAGCACATTAACCATTATAAGTTATTTAATACCAAATCCATTTTTATACATATAAACAGTTCTATTTCAAACAATTCAGTTTAGTATAAGTACAGTTTTTTTTTGTTTAAACACAGTTAAATGTCAAAACAGTTCTATTTCAAACAATTCAGTTCAGCATAAATACGCAGTATAGTTCTATTTGACCCATAGATAGGACCCTATCAGGCGCTACCACTCCAAGCCACTGTGGACCTGAGAGTATTGGTAATGAACGTGTACTCCGCATTCCCCAAACATCCATCATTACTAGAGCCTCACCATCAGATTGTTTAGTGTCATATCCGGGAAACACATTGGGGGAGTTTTACCCCACTGCAAAGATGCAGTCGGTGTATTCTACTACCCCAGTCGACTGGACAAAGTTTAATTCTATTTGACCCATAAATAGAACTCTATCAGCTGCTACCACTCCAGGCCACAGTGGACCTGGGAGCAATGCCAATGAAGGGATAATCTGCATTCCTCAAAGTCCCAGCATTACAAGAGCCACAAAATCAGATTGTTTAGTGTCATACCCAGGACACATGATAGGAGAGTCTTACCCCTTTGCAGAGATGCAGTCGGTGTATTCTGCAGCCCCAATCAACTAGGCAAGACTTCGTCAAGAGAGTGCTGAAAAATTCTCGATCAGTGTGTACCTCTAACGGCTTAAACTGCTTCGGTCACGTGATATAAACATGGTAAACTTATACGTATCAAAATATTGAAAAACTTTTGACTCACCCTTGTATTAGAAGAAAGGCTTGTGTTGTTGTTGTTTCACATTCGACATTTCTTTAAAAATTATTACAGATTTGGTTTGAAAATCATTTGATATAATAATTAAACATATCAATTACAGTATATTGTTGCTACGTCTGATTACAAAAAGACGTGTTGATCATTTGCTGTTTAGGAAAAGCAATTCAACACCAACATCCGGTTCATAAACAGATTCCTAGATATTTATTTTCTTAAAGGAAACGTGGAATGGGAGAAATAACCAACCGTTTGGGATGATGGTTTGAATTTAATATTGAACAGTCCCTTTCTTGGTGATTTTTGATTCATTTCCATTATACATAAAATAAAATTGTTCTCTCAGTAATTAAATACGTTATACATACAAACAATATTGAGATGATATTAATCTTGATATTATACATAGAAGCAGTGTTGAAATTAATATTGAACAGTCCCTTTTAAGCTGATTTTAATACATTTTCATTATACATAAAATAATGCTACTCTCTCAGTAATTAAGTACGTTATACATACAAGGAGTATTCACTGCCTTTAAATAATAGAGCAGACTGGGTTCTTTAACCTTGGTTAAGCAACCAGTACGAGAGAGGGAAAACGGAATTCAAACCAGTTAAACTTCGCTTAAAAATTGACCTTGTGTCACATCCTGCCGGTGGGGAGGGATTGGTAGATACTTAAAAACAGTATTCACCCAATTTGTATGTAATTTGTACGATTGTCATTATTTAAAAAAAAATAATAGTATTTAATTGTTTTAACGGACAGTCTTTTGTAGGGACCTTGTTTCCTTTCAGTTAGATATGTCCAACTGCTTGTTAGGGTCTGCAAAAAATGTCTCTTAACTGTAGACCGATTTGCTTATCTAAGCTTCAGCTAGTATTTTGGGGGGGATGCAAATTACAAAATTCTTATATAATTTTTTTCCTTGCCTAGTCAGTTGGGGCAGCAGAATACACTGATTGCATCTCTACAGAGAAGTAAGATTCTCCCAACGAGTGTCCTAAACAATCTGGTGGTGAAGCTCCAGTAATGCTGGAGCCTTGGGGAATGCAGAGTACCCCTTCATTGCCATCGCTCCCAGGTGCACTGTGGCTCTGAGTGGTAGCACCTGATAGGGTCCTGTCTATGTGTCAAATAGAACTAAACTGTGTACTAATGCTAAACTGAATTGTTTGAACTAAAACTGTTTTGATATTTAAACTGCGTACTTATGCTAAACTGAATTGTTTGAAATAGAACTGTTCATGACATTGAAACTGTGTATTTATGCTAAACTGAATTGTTTGAAATAGAACTGTTTTGATATTTAACTGTGCTTAAACAAAAAACTACAGTTATTCTAAACTAAATTGATTGAAATAGAACTGTTTATATATATAAAAATGGATTGGCCAATTATAACCTAAAATGGTTGATGTGCCATAAAACCAAACCAAACTAACCCAAAATAATTTTTTCCTCAATATTGGTTTATAACAAATATATTTTCGTCGGCATGGCTTTAAAAAAAATGAATAATTTGATATAGTTTGTTTAAGGATTATTTATGACGGATGACTTTTCAGCAACTAAATAAAAAATGTTTTACTTCTTATTAGTTGTTAGATTATTTTCTGCGAAAAAAACTAAGTAAATAAACAGGAAGCATCCAGGATAACTTTTAATGAATACTTTAAAAATGAAAAAAGAAAAAAAGAAACTTTTTGATTTAAAGCTTGCTATTGCCTCTTCTTTTTCCTTCATATTCTATTTCCTTCACGTCTCCTTGATATAATACTGAAAGACTCATTTTCTGGAACCCGAGAGAGTGTAAAGTCACCTCTTCATTGGGATTACTCTCGGGTCCGTTCTAAGCCGGGAAGGTACTTCCTGTTAAAGTCTCAACTAAAAGTCAAGTAGTTTGAAAATTATTTGTATTGGATAAGAGTACTTGAAACTATATCGTCATCATCATCTCGCACTGCTAGCACAGATTTCCCTGACGCTTTCTCGCTATTTGTCTCTATCTTTCACCGCTTCTGGCAGGTCTTCAAGACTTCATCCAGTATCCGTACAGAGCTGTTGTAGATAAGTTCTTGTTGGTCAACTAACACTTGCACGTCTGTGTGAAGGGGTCCATATTAGAACCGTCACTTATGAGTTTGTCCTTGTTTCTCCGGCAGTGTCCTGCATGCTTTGTTCGTCTTATTTGGATCGTTTTAGCGATGGGAGGTAGGTGGCCTCAGAGCCACTGTTTTGTGGGATGTTGCTTCCAGGATTTCTTCAATATAGCTCATACCATTCTTGTGCAGTTTCAGTCCTGCTTTTTCTCCATACGCTGAGCCATAGTCCATGGGCTGCATCTATATAATAGAATTGTCACAACCACTGTTTGAAAGAAACTGCGTTTTATTTTATCAGATAGGTCTGACTTCCATAAAATCGATAACCTATACCTTTGCTAGTCACATATTGATGTCATTTTCAGGAGATGAGACGTTGATAATATATGACTGTGCGCAAATAATTATTAGATATGAATAGTTACTTGAAACTATGTGAGTATAAAGTAGATAGCATCATGGTTAGAGTGTTCGCCAATGGCCCGGGAGACCTGGGTTCAATCCCAGGTCGAGTCATACCAAAGACTCAAAAATGGTACTTGATGCCTCCTTGCATAACACTCAGCATTATAAGGTAGAGATCAAGGGTAAAGTGGAACAATCCAGGGAAAGGAGTTGCACCCTCCCATACACATTGGTGTAGTAGCTATCGAAAAGGAGCCTTGGTGTAGTAGCTATCGAAAAGGGAGCCTTCGGGTAACCAACTTTACTTTAATTATGTGAGTATAAAGTATTAGATATAAAAATACTCGCAGCCAAATAACTGGAGATTAATTCATTGTTTTTAACAGCACATTAATCCATCTAGGGTTATTTTATGCCAAGAGGTTTAGGAATCGCATATATTACTTGTTTATATTAATATTTTTGTATACTTTCTTAATTTTTTTGCACACATTTATATGATATCAATTATTTTTATATAATACAAATAATTTTCACACAGCTGTATGGTTTCAAGTATTCCTATCTAATACTAATAACTATGTGATTTCAAATAATTATTTCCATTTAATCATAGTCATTGGCATGATGGTTAGAGCGTTCGCCAATGGCTCGGAAGACCTGGGTTCAATCCCAGGTCGAGTCATACCAAAGACTCAAAAAATGGTACTTGATGCATCCTTGCTTAACACTATGCATTATAAGGTGCGAATCAAGGGTAGTGGAGCAATCCAGGGAAAGGAGTAGCGCCCTCCCCTACACTAGGTTGTAGGGGAGGGCGCTATCGAAAAGGGTGCCTTCTGGTCACCCTCGCCTACGGTCGCCAACTTTACTTACATAATATAATAGATTATTTATTTAGTTATTAAGTTATTTATTCTAAAAGTAACCGAGAAAGAGTTCAGCCAAGTCTGCTAGGGTTGTAGAATACACCGACTGGATCTCTGCAAAGGGGTATGACTCCCCCAATGAGTGTTCTGATATGACACTAAATAATCTGATGGTGAGGTTCCAGTCCAGGAGCTCTGGGGAATGTCGAGTACCCCTTTATTCCCTGATCCACTCTGACGCAGAATGATAGGGTTCTACTTATGTGTTAAACTGTGTGCAAACAAATGACCTACGTTAAATCGAGTTGTTAGAAATACATAGCAATACTTGGAACTATTTGACTGTGTACAAATGAATAGAGTTGAAATAGAATGATTTGTGTTGAATAGCAATACTTGTAACCACAAACAAATGATTAATATCAAATAGAATTATAAGTGTGAGATAGCAATAATTGAAACCATTTAATTGCGTAGAAACAATAACAATACGAGAGTGCAAAAAAATAGTTCTAATTTATTTAAAAATGAAATTGCCGACAAACCAGTCTTTTACATATATATATCTATTTAAATGTGTGCAAAAAAACGACTGACTTAAAATTGTTACAGTCACATAGTAATGTAATCTAAAGGTCCAAAAATATACGACCAAGATATGAATAAGGGAAATAGACATATTCATACGGATACGTAAAACGTTCACAAATGTTCATACGCACATAGGAATCCGAAGAACACGAAATTCTTATGACTCTCTTTTGGTTCAGGCACGAAACTTTTATTTACCTTTTTGAGTTGAAGGTTTTTCGACATGAGGAGAGAGAGACACAATTTCTTCAACAAACGCGCGGCACATTTCGTAGACCCCAACGCGCGCGTAAACACCTGCTCTCAATGTGTGCACCTAACTAACCCATACACTAAGCGAAAGGTTCTCAGCCTAACTAAACCAAAAGGCAAGATATATAAAACGAAAAATGATAATATAAAAAAAATCGCTCTGCAATTATATTACAGCAATACTCGAAGTTATTTTACCGTGTGCAATAGAATGAGCTCGGATTCGTTTAAAAATGTTATCAACTGAACGTGTTTTCAAATCATATATATTTGATATATATGTATAAAGAAGATTTGGCATTAAATTATCTACAATGGTTGATATGACATAAAACCCAACCAAACCAAATCATATATATCTAATATATATGTATTAAGAGGATTTGGCAATAAATAACCCACAATGGTTGATATGCCATAAAACCAAACCAAACCAAACCAAACCAAATCATATGTATTTGATATATATGCATAAGGAAGATTTGTCATTAAATAACCTACAAGGGTTGATATGCCATAAGACAAAATAAACCAATCAACGATAAGGAGTTGATATACCGTTAAACATATAAGCCTAAGCAAACTATTGCCTTCTAATAAACTTTCAAATATTATCTGTAACTTTTTTTAATCTAATTAGTCATGCTAAAACTGCTTCCGACTAAAAGAGACTTGAAATATGTTAGTTAAAAATACTCCACCCTATAATTAAAATAGCTTGCAATCAGAGATGCAAAAACAATCAAATGAACCAGTAACACAACTAGAAATAAATAAAATCTTTCAAAAATGTACCAACTCCGTCATCATCATCATCATCATTGTCGTGCTGATAGCATGGAGTCCCTTTACTCTCTGTCTCTGTCTCTGTCTGTCTGTCTGTCTGTCTGTCTCTCTCTCTCTCTCTCTCTCACACACACACACACACACACACACACACACACACACACACACACCATCCATATCACTTTGCATGTCCTTTAGATGACACCCAATGTCCTAACAGTGCTGATGAATGTTAGTTTTAGCTGATTAGCTAACACTGTTGTGTCCACGTATGGTAGTACACAAAAGAACGTCGCTTTTGAATTCATCTTTAAATCTCTAGCAATGCCCAGTGTCTTGCTTGTTTTACTGAGATGGTTTGTAAGATAGGAGATAAATAGTCAAACAGCTATTGTTTTGTAGGGTGCTGCTTCTATAGTTTGTTCACAACAGCATGCAGTATAGTTCCCATCTAGCGTTTTTTTACTAAGCGTTTGTGGTGCAGCTATATTATAGAACTAACATAGCTACAGCTTGGAAGAGTTCTCGTTTTATTTAATTAGATTTCCATACGGTCGTTAAGTTGTCAAAAGCAGTCCAAGCCTTACTTATGCCTCAGTTGATATCTCTTTCAGTAGATAAGATATTGCTACCCTGGTATGTAAACTAGTCTTCGTAGTACGATACGCCAGTTGATGAATTTCACTGAAAACTTAAAAATAAGTTTTAAACCTTTTTATTTAAAATCAAAAACATTAAAACATGAAAAATACAATGCACATTTTTTATAATTGACTATTTAAAAAATGCAAAATAAATGTTTTGAATTTAAAAAGATATCAAATAGATATTTTATTAATTTAATGAACTATTGCAATGGAAAGTAATAATTATTTGAGTCTCATTAATTTCAAAGTAAAAACTCCATCGTCAGAGGCCTTTTTTTTTTTAGATGAAAACGGTGTTGGATGTTCAATTTTTTTGGCAATAGCTCTCTAAATAAATACAATATTATAAAAAAAATCATTTGTGCAATGCTTCAAGCAAATTACAAGATAAATATTTGTTTATTTGTTGTAACTTGAACAAATAGAAGGAACACAGTAACTCCGATTAATAGAGCAATCTTTTATCTACAAAACAATATATTTCCACACAACATTTTATCAGATATAGACAAGAGTCTGTGTCCTGCGCTCATGAGGGGTTCATTCCGAAAGTACTGCTCCCTATTTTATAATGTTGGTTGGTTAGTTGATTTTACGGCATGTCAACCTTTGCTGGGTTATTTTATTCCGATGTCAGTTTAACGCGTATGGTTTTCAGTTATATACAGCACAAAATATATATATATTCATAATCATTTTAAACAGGTAAACAATTCCCTATCTCAAATAGATCTATCTGACCCACTGGTGGAACCCTAACTGGTACCCGCCTAGTCGGCTGGGGCTGTAGAATACACCGACTGCATCTCTGCAGAGGGGTAGGAACCCCCTCTCAACTAGTATATGACACTAAATAATCTGATGGTGAGGCTCAAGTAATGCTAGAGCTTTGGGGAATGCAGAGTACCCCTTCATGCCATCGCTCGTGGGTCCACTCTGATGCGAAGTGGTAGCACCTGATAGGGTCCTATCTATGAGTCAAATACAACAGTTTGACATTTAAACTGAGTGCAAACAAATGACCGATGCTAAATCGAATTGTTAGAAAAAAGAACTCTTTGATCATTTAAGTATGTGGAACAAATGATTGATGTTAAATTGAATTGTTAATTATACATAACAATACTTTGAATCATTTAATTTTGACTTCCGATAAATTGAATGGTTAGAAAGAGAACTGATCACTTAACTCTGTATATCAACAAAATGCGTTTACAAATCATATAAATTTAATATATATTGTGACGCGAAAACTTTACTTTTATCCCAGAACGGGGTTTTATTTTCGCACGTGTGAAGACGGGGCAGGTTGGCACTTGATCCCCTATAGAATAAGTCCTCGTTCAGAGTTTTTCTCTCAGGCATATAAGACCTGGCATATTACGTGAGGGATTAATTTAGGGCCAGACTGACCGCCGCTGGCAAGGGGTTCCAAATTTCACACTGTCCACACACCCACCAGGCCGCTTTCCTTCCTTCCCCTAGACAATGGAGGATATGAGCCTATAGGTTTTAGTCGTAATAATATTATATTGTAGTAGTCGGCAACTCCGGTTTCCCGTGTGATATTTTTAAGGAATTAATAGGACAATTCTAAGCAAGATAACATAAGGCGAATAGAAGCTGAAAAGGAAGCATGAAGTAACAAATTCGTAGAAGAACTGCAAAGAACAAACTTAGACCACGCGGTAACATAAAAATACATTAATCCTTTACTATACAAAGAGGTACACTTTCAAAGTGTCAAACATATAATAAATGGACAGTCCACGAATATAAATGTCTTTTCTTGACTTTTGTTTTTCTTCAAATTGAGAGAGAGAGAGGGGGGGTATATAAAGTTTGGGTATAAAGGAGAAATGGCCCCAAAGTTACTTATCTTATTTTTCGACGGGGTTCCACTGGAGAATCTTTCTTCTTTCACGGGCTAATAGACTTTATTCTATTTTTTTACACTGGCTTGAAGAACCTGGGGTCCCTCGTGTCTCAGATATTCTTTTGTCTTCAACCCGGAATACTGGCTATGGTTCGTCTGCCCGCTACGAACCCTGCCAAACAACTAACCTTCTTATTATTTACTTCCGCTGAGGGGAAGGAGTCCCCACTTCCGTTTTGGGGTCCCAGCCAATCATTTGGCTTCTCTCTTCTTCGTCTTGGTGTCCGGCGACCTGGGTAAGGTCACCAAGTACCAACATCTGGTCTCCCCTGTGTGACCTACATTCTTTCCTAACGGTCACTCTTTGACGGCTAGATACTGTTAATTCAAACACGAGGAGTAGTAATTTTATCTCCCTCCTCCCAGTGGGATATCACGTGACAATATCTATAAAAAAGATTTGCCATTAGAAAACCAATAATTGTTTTTATGTCATCAAAAAAGAGGATTTGGCATTAAATTACCAACAATGGTTGATATTCCATAAAACCCAACCAAACTAAATCATACATATCTAATATATATGTATAAACATGATTTGGCATTAAATAACCTACAATGGTTGATATGCCATAAAAAACAAATATGATATATTCAATATGTATATATGAAATGGATTTAGCATTAAAAAACATACAATGGTCGATATGCCATAAAACCCAACCAAACCAAATTCTATATATTTGATATATATGTATAAAGAGGATTTTGGTATTAGATAACCAACAATGGTTGACCTTCCATAAAACCCAACCAAACTAACCGGTACTTTACCCTATTAATGGGGTTTACAATACAATGACACTATCCTCAGAATATGGCGAAGCGTGGCTTCTGAGTATTCATTACGGTCTAAAAACGTTGGTCAAAATGTTACTACCTTTTGCAACAATATATTTATACGAAACAGCATTTTTACAATGAGAAATATGATAATCAAATATAGGGGGACGCCCTCGTGGTGTACTGGTTAACGTGCTAGACTCTGACATCGTAGTTAACGAGTTCGATCTCCAGAATGGCTCTAGCATTAGATAACCCACGAAGGCTATGCCAAATATAGATTTAGACTTATTTTGCGTGGTGAAATGCGTCTATCTTAGTTAAAAATATCACTGAGAATTGACAATTTATCCAAGCACATCCCTCTCACTAAATGTCATGACACAGTGTAAATATTGGATGTGATTTTCGTTATTCATTTTTAAAACTTCATTTTTATTTATATGGGGAGGGGTGCACGAGATTGCATTTTTAACAATATGGGGGTCCACAAGATTACATTTTTAGTTACACAAGATTTCATTTTTATTTATATGAGGCTACGCGAGATTTCATTTTTATTCATGCAGAAGACCACAAGATTTAATTTTGATTTATATAGGGGTTCACGAGATATCCTTTTTTATCATATGGGGCGCCACGAGATTTCCTTTTAATTTATATAGAGGGATTCACGAGATTTTCTGTTTACATGGGGATCCACGAGATAAACACTGAAACCCTTGTATTTATCCTGTACGCGTCAACATTGTGGTAGAATTCTAACAAACAAAAAGTGGGAGATTAACTAGAAATCATTGTGTCAATTAGTTTTTCTTAACCTGTAGCAGAAAGAACTTCATATTTTTGTTTGGCGCGTAATTTAATTTGATCGTTAGAGTCACCGAACATTTTCACCCAATCAGGATGACCTGTCCTATTCAGTCCGAACCATCTTTCCTAGCAGCACCAAAAATTGAAGAAAGCCCGCGAAACACTCTCTTCCTCAGAAATCTTCAATAGGAACAGACGTTTTACTGTCTGCCGTTGAATAGCGGCAGCAGCATCATACACTATGAGGAGAACCACCTAGAGTCTATTCTTCTAGACCAAGGGATCCTAGTTGAAAATGAATTGGATGATACTCTATAACAGCTTCCTTCCTTCTTTCCTCCCGACGAGACTCTCAGCATACCAGCATAAACCCTTTACTTCATGCTGCCATTAAAACCTTCATATAAAACCTAACGACCTCTTCGTTCTTCTCCACCACCTTTATTTTCCATCAACATTTAGCGAGGGGATAACAACCAACGTAATACCAACATAACCAACGTAATACCAGCACAACCAACGTAATACCAACACAACCAACGTAAAACCAACTTAAACCTAAAACCTAATAATAATAATAATAATAATAATAATAATAACATCCCCATCGCTATAAACCACTGAGCAGTGTTTTGATTTTGAATAATATTAAATAAATGCTCTGTCAATAATAATATTTGAATTCAATAAAACGTATCACTTAATTTCAATCTGCTAGCTTTGTGCAACGATACACTCTTTGTATGACGGACTGTCTCTGCGGCGTTTTGGTAAACGTGCAGGACTGAGACAACGTATTGAGTGAGTTTAAACTCTAGTCGCGCTATTACGGTCACTTTCAAACCCATGCCCTTGGGAAAGGTATAAACTCTTTTATCCCTCAACTATGGGGAATAAGGGTGCCACTGTTGTTCTTCTACAAGGAAGACTTTGGATTGAAATAGCCCTCAAAGTTTGATATGCCATTAAGCAAAGAAACAGATATCGAACTCTTTTTACCCTCCTTTTAGGTCTCATTTTTAAAAGCATACCAAATGCCATATACAATTCCCTTTGAATCTCTATCAGGTATGTTCAGTGGGTGATTTTGGCATTTATATAGCACCTCACTAGGTCGGTTTAAATTGGCGTGTCCCGCCAGAAACAAGCCTCTTGGGAGCCTGATTCAAAACTTGTTAAGTTCATTCGATATTCCAATTCAGTGGTCTCTTAAGCATATAATCACCACCTCGACCTAACCCCAAGACGTTTTCAGTACATTGTTGGTTAAAATTGACCCAGGAAAGACCAATTCGTCCAGAAACCAAAGAAAGCCGAAACCTTCATGAGTGCCCGCCCACTCCATTTGTTAAAAAATGTACGGAAAAATTCGAACATGGTACAAAATATTCCAAATGTACCAAACTTGGTACCAACATATAAATGTATGAACGTACAAACGAACTAAAATTCTGAACGAAGATTCTGTGATGTAGTGGCTAATGTACAGGGCTGCGAGATCGTATTAAGATAGTTTGAATCGCAGCTGAGCAATTACGTTTATTTTCTGATTAATACTTGTCGAAAAGACATGAACTCCCTAATCACCCCCACCACCAAGCTGTGGGTTAAATAGTATCACTGCTGTTCTTCAAACAAGGTTGGTGTTGGTGTTAAATAATCCACGCAGGTTGATATGCCATTAAACAAAGAAATCAAAATTTGGTACGAACATAGCCACCTTGGGAGACATGCTCGCAATGCCATTTGCCATTTCGGTCAACCTGACAAACAGAAGGAAATATCAGATTAATTTGTACAAACAAAATATTTATTTTAAGAAACTATTACATCAACTAAGAGCATTAAGAATTCTTGTCAAAGGGTTTGCGTGCTTGGAAGGAGAGGAGAAAAACACCCCCCACCCACACATATTTATTTATTTATTAACTTATTTATTGAGACGCCAAAAATATGTCAGTTAAAACAACTGTTAGTATCTAAAAAAAATGGTCTGTGTTTTGAAACTGAATCAGGACTGGTAAAAGATCTAAAATGTTAAAATCTACAAACTGTTTCATAATTTAAGTTTCACGGTGAGGTTTAAACAACAGTCATAAGACACCATTATATATATATATATATATATATATATATATATATGTGTGTGTGTGTGTGTGTGTGTGTATGTGTGTGTGCGCGCATGCGCGTAGCCACAACCATAAGAAAACATTATATATGTGTGTGGGTGCGTATATGTTTATATTCCCAAAATAATATATATATATAGACATAATCATAAGACAACATCATATACATATGCATATTTGCATATATTTACATAGCAACAATCATAAGACCACATTATACGCACACACACGCACACACACACATACAAACATACGCACACACACAGACACACAGACACACACACATATATATATATATATATATATATATATATATATGAGAATCATTAAATAAGTTTCCAGACATCTTTCGTATGGGCACTTTTATTGATAGTACACACATGAAACTCTTGTCGCCTTCGAAGTAATCACCTCCAGCTGCAATGCCCTTGTTGTACCGTTCCAACAACCTCTGGAAAGCCCCATAGAAGTCCTCTTGTGTGAGCGTATCAATGTCCTTCGTCACAGCCTTTTCCATCTCCTCAATTGTCTCATAACGACAGCCTCTAAGTTTTTCCTTGAGCTTAGGGAATAAGCAAAAGTCTCAGGGAGCAAGGTCTGGACTGTAGGGAGGCTGAGGAACTGTGTTGATAACCATCTTGGTCAAATAGTCTGTGACAAGGATGGAGTTGTGGACTGGTGCATTGTCCTACTGGAAATGCCACTGACCCGATTTGAAGAGTGTTGGCCTCTGCCGACGGAATCTCTTCCTGAACTCCCTTAAAACCTCAACATAGTAACCTTAACCTTAACCCTTTGGCCAATCACCTCTGGTGTATTGACTTCCTTATTCTCCCCACACCTCTCATCATCCCTCACACACTCCCTGCCTTCCTTGAATCTCTTATGCCACTCAAAAACTGATGCTCGATTCATGCAAGATGCTCCAAAAGCAGTCTGAAGCATTCCATACATTTTTGTGGCATTTTTTCCAAGTTTAAAACACACTTCTATAGCATATCGTTCTTCTAGAGGGTCCGCACCTCCAGATTGTATTTTTGAAATTCACCAGCTGTGACAATCAGGCTTTAGTAGGTTGTATTCTAATTCCTGCTGTAGCTGTTCATTTGAACCTGAAATCATAAAAATTGGTCAGTCATCTCTAAAGATATACAGCAATAACATACTGAATGTTCAAGAGTGTACGACAATTTTAAATGCATCATCATCATCATGTCGTGCCGCGAGCACGGATATCTCTGACCCCCTCTCGCCACTTCTCCCTATCGTTCATCGCCTGTGGATGACAATATATACGCTACCCCATGGGGGTTGAGCACTCTGGTGAAGAAGTTTTCGGCCGCCGCTCGCATAATGCAAAGCTCTTCGAAAGAATTGAGCACTCTGGTAGCCGATCGGATATAAAAATGTAAACAAACGGCGGCTGCTGTTGCTACATAAATACCTTAACAATTCCCTGAACCAAACGTCGTACGCTTGTTGGCCGAGCGGTCTAAGACTTAGTCTAACGTAAATTTGGATGGGTTTTCATCCTGGCTTCGAGCGTCCTGCGTGTCTAGCCACACTGAAGACTTCTGATAGAACGAAACAGTCTGTCTGTGGATGACAATATGCATATATATAATTCATATACCTGGAAAAACCTCAACAAACCATCATTTGGCTTCAATAAATTTATTTAGCTGGCCACTCCATAAGAGAAACCAACATCTTCGGATAGCCATCATACAATTGAGAGAAAGAAATTTTTTTCAATGGATTCTTCTTGCTCGATTTAAAAAAACGAAGAGTCAGAGACAAAAAAATGGGCTACAAGTTGTTGTCAAAACCGGATATAATGTTATCTATCACCTGATGTCATGTATCTAAAAAAATTTTAACATTATTCAGCAAGTAAAATTTTGTCAGCAGTAAATTAACCTATTTTTAAAAAATCTATTTATTAATTTATTAAAGAAAACGTGGCGATAAACACTATTACAAGTATCAAACTTATCTTGTTTCGTCAAAAATTTTAATAGGTCTTATTTAATTTACATTTATAGAAATTTAGTTTTATTTGATTTATTAATATTTATATATATATATATATATATATATATATATATATTTCATTCTGAATACTGCTGTTCTAATTACCATTAAAATCATTAATATCATTAATATAATTATTAATCATTATTAATTTTTATACAAATTATAAAAGGTTTTGGTTTGCAAAGGCAAAGGTTACGTCTACTGCTGAAACTTCCATGAATTATAACAATTATTGCTAAATTATTATTTACTCCTTGAGAGTTTTCCCCATCAGCTAACGCTGATAGTCTTTCACTGTAGTTTGAGAGACAACAAGTCTCCTCAAGTTTCCAGGACTCTTCTCAGTATTCTGGCCGTTCTCAATAATGTTGTAGTTTGGATGGTCTCCACTCTTCCTTTTATTTCCGAGTCCTCCACTCCCTTTAATAATCCTTCGGTGACTGTACCAAAAGTTCCAATCACGATTGGTATAATGGTCACTTTCATGTTCCGCAGTTTTTTCAATTCCCTCGCAAGATAGAGGTACTTATCCCTCTTATCATTTTCTTTCAATTTTAATCTGTGGTCAGCCGGGACAGCTAAGTCCACAATTTTGAAAGTTCTCTTTTTGTTGTTGTTGCTGTTGTTGTAAAGTCTGATCGTCTGGCCGAGATTGGTGATCCGTTTGTATGTTAAAATCCCATAGGAGTTTATATGTCTCATTCTCCAGGACAGATGTTGAGTTGAGCATATACTATTGGTTCGTATGGTCAAATTTAAATTTCTTGCACAACTCCAAGTGGATCACCTTCCCCACCCAGTCGTGTCAAGTCTTATACTCCTTCTGTGGTAACTTGCTGCATTCGCTTATTATGTGATTGATGGTTTCGTCTCTATCACCACATAACCTACATTTGCTATTTTGTTGCGTCTTATTTATTCTCGCTTTGATATGATAGATTATTATTATTATTATTGCTGTTGTTGTTACCGTTATTAAATAAACCAATTATATCAATAATAATACTGATACCATTAATTTTTTCCTACTTATAAACGTATGGAGAAAAAGCTCGACGGCAATTCCATAAGAATGTTGCGAGTTGTATTGAACAAGTCCTGGAGACAGCACCCCACAAAATAGCAACTGTACAGCCACCTACCTCTCATTACGAAAACTATCCAAGTTAGACGAACCAGACATGCAGGACACTGCTGGAGAAGTAAGGACGAACTCATAAGTGATATACTCCTTTGGGCCCCGTCACATAAAGGCAGGACGACCAGCTCTGTGCCAATAAAGAATATAGCCTTGAAGACCTGCCAGGAGCGATGGACGATAGAGACGGATGGCAAGAGAGGGTCAGGGAGATCCGTGCTGGCAGCGCAACATGATGATGATGATGATGATTGTTATTATTATCACTTTTTCTATTATTAACCTTTTTAATATTAGTTTAAATCTATTTTTATGGCGGCTTTTTAACATTAACTCATTACGTTTTTATTTAATAGTTAGCTAGTAAATGCATATATAAAGGCAAATGTTACGTCTACTGCTGAAAACTTCCATGAATAGATTTCTAAATAAATCTTGAATTTTTGGTGTTAGGCTCCGATCTCTCAAGCTGCAAAACCAAAAAAAAAACAAGCTGTTTGTTTTGCGAGTAAAGGGTTGGAAAAAGAGTGTCTATGATTGTAGAACCTCTGTTTCCTATTTCCAGTCATGATTTTCATGGAGAAAATAGTTGCTTGGTTGACCACTTTCTCGGAATTATACATGTTTGATAGAATGGGACAGACACTTCATAACTGTTTGTTTTATCGATGGTTCATTTAAGTCTTCGTATGAGTCGTTTGACTTCTGAATGGAATGAATTCAGGAAAACGCCATATTTTTCCCCAAAAAAGCAGAAATGAAGTGTCTGTTTTATTTAATCATACGTTTAAAAGAAGATATTCTGCGTATATATATATATATATATATGTGCACACAACCATATACATATAATCAATCATATTATACCCACAATCATAAAACATCATGATACACTCACACACACACATATACATATACATAGGAGTATTCCAGGCTTGAACAGAGTATATATATATATATATATATATATTACATGGTAGTTTTTGTGACCTTGGGTTTCATGCTTTACACATTCATCAGACATAGCAGGGTCATAGAAACTGCCATGTAATATATATATATATATATATATATATATATATATATATATATATATATAAGCTCTATCATTGATATTGAGCACTATTTAATAATACCGCAAAATTTAGTCCAACGTTAACTCCCCAAGTGAGCAAGTGATAAGCATAAACGATTACAATATATATATATATATATATATATATAATCAAATATATATATATATATATATATATATATATATATATATATATATCTTTGATCCTAAAACACCATCATATATAATTAAACATTTTGTAAAAATTAGTATCAACAACAAATACTTGAAAGCATACAAGTATGTACAAATAAATGATTTTCATGTCCCAGAAAACTGTATACTGACGGCCGCACCCAGAACTTTTTCTTTACTGAAGAGTGTCCGTGTTGTTTCTACTCCTAAGAATGTCTCTCAAGCTCGTAATGGAAAAGACATGTTTAGGCCATTTTCTTTTGCAAAAACATACTTCTCCGTACATATCACACATTGTTCAATAAATTACGCATTGTTTGCATCCTCAACCAACAAAAATTTGATGACAGACCTGAGTTCAAGCCTGGTGCACGCTGGTTTGCCGATATTTTAAACAGCCTCAAAAGAAAAATTCTTGCTAGATTAGAATAATTTTTTGCTCTGAACCAATTCCAAACAATGCGAAGTTTATATTCATGGAAAAATTTCAGAAAGAAAAATTTATTTAGCTTTTTCAAAAATTTTCCCTTATTTACCGAATGACTGACCCACTATATTTATGAAAACATACAAATGTATGCAAACAAATAATTATATGCATGTGTGTACGAATGTATGTGTGACGAATAAGTGAGTAAATTAATTGAATAAAACACAGTTCTACAAATTCAATAAATTTTATTTCTTTAACATGAGTGAAAAGTATGTTGGTAACTAGCTAAAGTTACAATGTTTTTTCTAGTAATAATAATTAGAGTATCAATATTCCCCATAATGGTATCAACAAGAAGAAAGTTAATAGCAGTTTGCACTGTTTTAAAACTAAATAATACAGTTTTAGTGTGTAAAAGATCTTTGCGTGAATATGTCACAATGTAGAGGTAAAGTATATTTATACGCCAATATGTGAGTGTAATGCAGCTGAATAATCAGCATTTGGGAATGCAATATTAGTAATAGCGCATCTATCGAAAGGGTAAACAAAAGGAGAGGTTTTTGCTCCAGAAATCTACGAAATACGGGCACATATTCAAAGGATAAAGTATTTACATAGAGTGTTTGAAATCACAGCATATATATATATATATATATATATATATATATATATATATATATATATATATATATATATATATATACTGTGATTTCAAACACTTTCTATGTAGATACAAAATATAAAAAAGCAGTTCAAGGAATTTAAAAGTTTTTTGTATTTTATAAATAGCATTCAATTTTCTAAAATATAACTTTAACTCTCGTCCTACAGGATTCTCAGATCTTTTGTAATGTAACTTGATCTTGAAGGCGTAAAACTATTAGTTGTAACATATTGACCCTCGACCGAGCCGTCAATCAAGAGATTAAACTGTGTAAATAAGCGGAAGAACACCGGAAGCAGGTGAACGTGAGACAATTATATAACAAGGTGCCGGAGGCGGTTCGAGTCAGTTGGGAACAAGATGCCAGCGTGAGAATCAGCTTGCAGACAGAGGGCTTTGGGCCCACGGTTGAGCAACCCGAGTTAAGATGAGAAAGAAGTGCTGCTATGGTCAGAAGAACTTTGGGTCAATATGTAGCAGTCCCTCCTTGTCTCCACTCACCTCTCACACACAAGAAACATCACCCTTTCGAGAATAAAGTGTGAGAGATATATTTTTATAAAGAAGTGTGTTCGTTCGTTCATTGAAGTTCGTCATTATGTTTAATTATGTTCAGGATATACTTGTATATGTATGTGACTATACAACATATTCATATTTGGCGCCTAAAGTCAGTCTATGCCCTCATGGCAAAGTTTCGAGAAATGAAAAGCTGAAATGAATCTGAAAAAAGAAGAGAAACGAAGAGAGAATCGGAAACAGAATGCAACACTTCGAGGACGAACGAGACACGAAAAGAAAGAAGAAAAATGGAGAGATAGAGGAAAAGAACAAAGAAAAATACAACAGACTGAGAGAAAGAAGAAAGCCAGAACAGACCAAAAACGAAAAACAGAAAAGATGAAAAAAAAAAAAGAGAAACACTCCACGCTTGTAAGTAAATTGCTCATTCGAATATTGTTCTTTCTGTTGATTCATATTAGGGTTTTGTGCAGAAAGAATTTAAAATGATTATAAAAAAAAGTAATAATGACAAGGGGAAGTAAAATGAGTCTTGTTGGCTTATATATTAATGTTATTTGGCCTTTCTAAAAGATAAAATGGAAATAATTTTAGAAAAAAAAAACTGATTGTGCCCTACATATAAAGCATAGAAAAATTATGAAAACTACTATATGTAATTTTGAATCGTAGTGAGGGAGAGAGTAAGAAGGAAAGTAAAAGGGAAACATACAAGCAGGTTGCTGTGAAAAGAAAAGAAAGATGGCCATTGTGGACAGATATACTGTCCCTGTGTTAAAATGATTGACGGGTCATAATGTAAACTTCCACTTGGGTTTTGAGTTTTAATTTCTATGAATGAATTTGATAGTAAACATAATTTTTATGAATGAAATTTTGAAGTAACTTGTGAATACTGTTCCAGCGCATGGTAATTTGAAATTAGGATTTTAATCCGAGATCTGGGAGGATTTCGGGGCATCAATGATGCTGTCTGGAGAATGCTCATATACCTTTGGATCCGTAGTTAAGGCTGTGGGACGGGTTCGAGTTTGGAAAAGTTGTAGAAATTGGAAGTGTTCTGTGAAGTTTCCCTAGAATGGGATCGATATTTTCGGTACTGGTAGAAGCTATACCAGGTTTTGTGAAGGTCTCCCCCCAGAGAGAGGTCGAGAAAATTTGAGGTACTGGTTAGTGTCGAGACTGAGTTGTGAAGGTCTCCCTGGAATGGGGTTTGAAATTTGAAATAGGGGATTGGAGATTGGAGAATTAAGTATATGTGCAAAATCTTGACGATCTCGTTGTATGTACCGGAAAATTTGTGAACTTGGTTTTGGATTGTTCTTGAGGGGGAAATGTTGTTGGCCGAATAGATAAAAGTTTGGGTTGTTTAGGAAAGACCCCCCGGGACGTTTTAACTCATCTTTGGAAGTAAGCAAGAAACTAGTATTGTGTTGTCGTGTTCGGAACAAGTAAAAATGAAGAAATAATGGCTGGATACGAGCCATGCTTTTGTAGCGATACTTGCTGAAAGAAGAAAGAATATTGCTGAAAAAGTTTGATAAATGAACCATGCTTGTTTTATGAAAAGATTTGTTAGAAATTGAATAAACGGGAGTGCATGAACCTATAGTTATTATATCAAGGTAAAGTTAGAGAGAAGCTGATACAAGGTTAAAAAAATAGTGAATGAGCAAGTTATTATTTTAAAAAAAACGACAAGACAATGGAAAAAGACAAGAAAAAAGAAAAGAAGGAAAGAAACTTGAACACTGTTGAAAACGGCATAAAAAAAGAAAAAAAAAGAAAACGAACAATATATTTGTTTGTTTGTTTGTTTGTTTGGTTGGTTGGTTGAGTTTTATGGCAAAATCAACCATGTTAGCTTATCAAATACTAAATCCTGTTTATATTAATATATTAAATATATATGATTTGTAAACACACATTTTGTAAAAAGCATTTTTAAACGTACAATAGTTCATTTGTTTGCTAACTGTTAAAGGATAAAAAGTATTGCTCCCGAACACTAACAATTTAATTTAATATTGATCATTTGTTTGCACACAGTTAAATGGTTATACATATATGATTTTAAGTGAATAGTTTGAAGGAAAGTTTGAAATGAATTAGAGGTAATTGGTTTTCAGACAATTAAATATTGCTATTGTTTCCTGACAGTTCATTTTTTTTTTTTTGTTGGTTGTTTGGGTTTTATGGCATATCAACCTTTGTAGGCTATTTAACGCCAAATCCATTTTATGCAATTAGTTCTATTTCAAACAATTCAGTTTCATTGTCAAAAACATTTCTATTTCACGCTATTCAGTTTAGTCAAACAGTTCTAATTCAGCTAATTCAGTTTAGTATAAGTAAAGATTTTATTTACACACAGTTAAATATCAAAACAGTTAATAATTCAGTTAAGTATAAGTACCGTTTCAATGTCAAAAAACAGTACCATTGCAAACAATTCAGTTTATTATAAGCACGCAGTTTAAATGTCAGTACAGTTTAATTGTCAAAAACATTTCTATTTCAAACTATTCAGTTTAGCCAAACAGTTCTATTTCAAACAATTCTGCATAGTTATGCAGTTTAGTTCTATTTAACCCATAGATAGGGCCCTACCAGGTGCTACTATTCCGGGCCAAAGAGGACCAGAAAGCAATGGCAATGAAGAGGTGCTCCGCATTCCCCAAAGCCCCAGCATCTCTGGAACCACAATAATTTTTATCAATCTCTCTTCATAATGATCAAACATATGCACAATAACATCTCTACGTGTTTCTATTAGTTGTTTTTTGGCTCCTAGTATTCGTTCCCATAGTTGAGCCTCTTTCGTTATTTCAGGTCCATCATAGACAAGTTGCGCAAGCATTTCCCAAACATTTTCTATTAAATTTAGACCTGGACTTCTTGCAAGCCATTCCAAACTAGTCATATTCACTTTAGCCATCCATTCTTTCATGAGTTTTGACACATAGATGCTGCAATTGTCTTGCTGTAGAATGAAATCATTCCCCATCTCTCTTCTTATCCTTGGTAGGGCTTTCTCGTCCAGCAACTGTTTGTAGCTTTCGCTGTTCTGTCGTCCTTTCAGCCACTTCAACCATATATTTCCGTTAGCAAAGATCATACCCCAAACCATAACTCCTCCTCCTCCCATCTGTCATTTGTTCAGTACAACAGGCTCACCCCTTCTCGACCAAGTACACCATCCATCGGGCCCATCAAACTTGAAACGCTTCTCATCAATAAATATAACCTTCTTAAAGTCAACATGCTTTGTTAACCACCTTTTAGCACACTGCAGTCTTACTCCTTTGCGTTTCTTTGTTAGTGTAATTTTTTTTTAGCCTTTGCATACTTCAAACCAATTCTATGCAGCGTTCTTTGTACTGTTCGGACGTTTACATCCAATTCACATTTCTCCTTCACTTTTCTTGCTGAAACTTTTTCTTCAGACGTCAAAAACCGTGTCACAGTCCTCTTCATTCTCCTTTCAGTCCTCTTGCCAATTGATCTTTTCCCACCGCTCTTCTTTTTCAGCTCGGAGTTTGTCTTCAGCATGTATTCGACCGTTGATTTCGACAGCTTCAAATCCATGGCGATCCTTCTGATGCTGAGGCCATCTTCCGACTTCTTTTGAATGCATTTACCGCGTTAAACTTAATTGTTTTGCCAAGAAATGTCCGGACTATTTATGCTGTTAGATTGTCCTATGTTAACATAGTAGTAGGGGTGCCAGTGCCCCAGAACAGTGTACAAGCAGAAAATTTGCATACAGCAACATATACATGAACATAGCTCTTAATAAAATAAGATTTTTTGTCATGTCCGAAAAATAGTGTCGCGCAAGTTTTCGCAAAAATCACAAAAAACTAAAATTATCAAAGCCAAACTAAAAAAAATGATTACACTAGTAGTGGATTTTCACTCCTCAACTACGTACTTACAATCTCAAAAGTTTTTGGCACTAGCGACCACCTTGAAGTACTTTTTTCAAAGTGTCCGAAAAATATTGTCGGGTCCCTGTAATAGTGATCATTTGTTTGCACACCATGAGTTATTTTCAAGTATTGCTAACACAAGTAGTATTATACGCACATAGTTAAACGGTTTCCACTCTGGATAACATTTTTAATTCTATTCAACACTATTCATTCATCTGCACACAGTTAAATGGTTCCAAATATTGCAATGTAATACCATTAAATCAATTTTTGCACTCAGTCAAATAATTCTAAAAATTCCAATCTAATACGAATAATTCTGTTTAGTATTAATCATTTGTTTGCACATTCTCAAATGGGTTCAAATATTGCAAAGCCCAATAGTTTTATTTTCACAGAGTTAAATGGTTCCAAGTATTACTATGTAACATTCACAATTCAGTTTAACATGCAGTTAAATGGTCAATCCATTCCATTTGACCTATAGATAGAAGCCTAAGAGCTACTACCACTCCGAGTCAAAGTGGACCTGGGAGCAATGGCAATGAAAGGGTACTCCATATTTCCCAGAGCCCCAGGACTGTAGCCTTACCATCAAATGATTTAGTGTCATATCCACGACACACGTTGGCGGAAGAGTCTTTTCCTGCGTTGGTATATTCTACAGTCCCAGCCGAATGGGCAGTCACAATACATGATTTTAACTTCTGTGTTATACTGAATATATATATATATATATATATATAAATATATCCTGACTATATATAAACGTGAAAAAATGAGTGGAAAAGGGTATTAACCAAAAAATGACAACGGATTTAAAAATGATATTTCGTGTTTATTTCAGAAAAAACTTCAGCTGAAAAATGATATTTCGTCTTTATTTAAAAAAAACTTCATCAAAATCTGATAAAGTATTGAAGACGAAAGATCAATTTTTAATCTGTTGTCAGTGTTTCGGTTTATCCACTTTTCCATATATATATACGAGAGCAATTCAATAAATTTTGAATATTTTTTTAAGAAAAGCAAAATAATTTTTTTTCCGATTTTTTTGGCATAGATATAAACACTGTAATGTTTGAAATTGGTTGATTGTAAAAATTATTTTAATCGCGCCAAAATTTCTCTTTTAAAGCTATATGAAATAGTAACAAATCAAACAGAGTGCTACAGGCTTGAACAGGGGTCTGATATAAAATCTTTGGTGGCTGAGAAGTGCAAACCATATGAAATTTACTGAATAATATGTGATGTGTCCGAAGAAGCATGTTCCAGTACAATAAAATCTTCACAAATCGGCCAAAGATGGATTTGCTTTAACAAGTTTGTGTGGACAAACAGTTCCTAAAGTGGAAACACAATGACTCTTACGCAAAAAAAAAAGTTCCGAGCGCAGCGGTCAGTAAAGAGATCATACTGAGAGTCCTCTGGGACATGAAGAGGCACATCACTATTGATATCTTTGAAAAATGTGCAGCTGTAAACAGTTCTTCCTTGGGCAAACTCTTTTGGTAATATTCAACTTTATTTATTGAAAGACCCTAGTTGATAGATAGATAGATAGATAGATAGATAGATATGAACAGACTGCCTCTCTGCTGTCCAGCGCCAACTGCCTCTCTGCTGTCCAGCGCCAACTGCCTCTCTGCCGGGTCGCGTCGTCAACTCTCTTTCGCGTCCCCTTCCCACTTCCGGATACGGCGAGATTTCAGGTCCAAGAATCCTTTGTCTGGTTTCGTGCCAAAACAGACAAAGGAATCGTCTGCTTTGGCAGCCCACCCACATAGTGCTACACATTGCCTACCATTATTATTTGCGTAAAACACGTTCTCGTGTGTAACATATACTCCAAACTTTGAACTATGAAATTCTAGAGTGAAAAAAAATTCTTGTGCATAATACGTGTTGACTTCTTGAAATTTGTAGCTGGTAAATTTCTTAAACTTTTATCCAATTTGTATCTTGCCCCAATACCCACCTCAATGAGTGTCCTGGATATGACACTAAACTATCTGATGGTGAGGTTCCAGCAGTATACGAACTTTGGGGAATGTGGAGTAACCCTTCATTGCCATCGCTCCCAGGTCCACTCTGGCCCGGCGTGGAAGCACCTGATAGGGCCATATCTATGGGTTGAATAGAACTAACAGCATACTTATGCTAAACTGAATTGTTTGAGTAAACTGAATAGCTTGAAATAGAAATGTTTTTGACTATTAAACCGTACTTACATTTAAACTGCGTGCTTATGCGTAACTGAATTATTTGAAATAGAACTGTTTTTTGACATTGAAACTGTATTTACACTTAATTGAATTGTTGCATATAACTGCTTGAATAGTTTGAAATAGAAATGTTTTCGACAATTAAAATGTGTACTTATGCTAAACTGAATTGTTTGAAATAGAACATATTATTTACATAAAAAATGGATTTGGCGTTAAATAACCTACAAAGGTTGATACGCCATAAAACCCAACAAACCAAACCAATTTGTATCGACCATAAAAAGGAATTTATATAGTTTATATAATGTTTCGAAAGACAAATTATACATAGTCTTTAGAGCAAAGGCAAGGACAAATTCATACGAAAATTTAACAAAATTTCGGTGGAAAAAAATCGCAATTGAAGAAAAAATTTTATAGCTAAATACGAATTCCGCTGATTATTGCTCTGTAGCGATATAAAACAAGTGTTTATTACACATTTGTTAATTTACCCCATTAATATAATTTACTTTTGATCATACTGTCCCAAATATGGCGACGAACGTGACCGAAAAAAAGTTAATATTTAATTCTCGCGTATAATACACACTCCCAGCTTTTAAGTTTAAAAATCTGGAAAAAAGAGTATATCATAAACAAATAATTGCGGTAACTTTGATTACTCCGTAACTTCTACGTACTACTCGTAATACTCACAATTCTTCAGAATTAAGTATTGCTAGATGATTGTGAAAGCGTGAAACTATTAGTCGCAATATGTGGGTTTAATTTCTGTGTTATACTGACTACGGAATCTTGATTATCTTTCGTTCTTATTTACTAGTTTGCCTTAATAAATCTGTTTATAATAGGATAAAATCTCCTACACTAATTGCCAGATATTGTACACTTTGCTGAATGCCTGATTGAGTCTAACGGCCACTAGTGTTGTATCATTTACCTACGACTCGTTCGAAACTTCGGGTCATTTCAATGAATGAACCACGTTGAAAAGTGAAAATTTACTGAAAATTTTTACTCTTTTTTAAGAGCAGAATTTATTGAAATGACTTTTGATCTTGAAACGAAGTCTATATACTCATTCAAATTAAATGGGTATTACTGGGTGCACGAAAACACTAGCAAAATATCACAAGCTTGGTGCAACTGTTAATAGCTTTTCCAAGTTCGTATAAGGTGATATGTTGGTTTAGCTATGTGCGTTATTTTCAGGCAAATAGATTAGTACATTGAACATAGAACATCGTGAATTGGGGCTCAGACTCACAGACCTAATATTCATGAATAAAAAAGCCAAAAATATAAAAAATAAAATGAATAAATGCAAACGTAACAGTTTCCCTGGAGGCCTGTAACAGGAAGTGAAATCGGCGTATGGCTAAAAATAGGGGCTTCCTGGCGCCAAAGAGAAACTCTTCCTTAAAAGCTTTTATCACTTCGACTTAGACGGAAGCACCTTTTTCTCTCGGCTGCTAGTAGGGAGCGCACGTGCTTGATAAGTCCCGAACTTAACAGTGCGTTGTGTCTCTTGGTAGCAGCAGACTCAGATGATTCTATGATGTCTTTCAA
>OY757931.1:29355641-29523141 GCA_963585895.1 Sepioteuthis lessoniana
ATATATATATATATATATATATATATATATACATATATGATTGATTGACTGATGTTAACGTTATGCTAATCTGTGTAGAGTTACTTTATACCAAAAAGTTAAAGAATCGAGTTCACTATACGTTAAAATTAACAGTTTTTGCTGTTGTTGTGTTGTTGCTTAAAAGGTTTCTTGCTTTGTGTTGTTTTATTCTGTTCTTTTTTTAATTTTTTTTAATTGAATAGTGGGGTTTGTTTTTGGTTGGTCGTTTTTAAGGGAGTTTTATCTTTTTTCCCTTTTTTTTTTTTTGCTCATGGTTGTATCGATTACGAATAATTTACAAACAGATCGATTTGGCCCATAGATAACAGCCTAAAATTACTCCTGGATCCACCCAGGATTGGAGTGGATCAGGGAGTATTGGCAATGACCGAGTTTTCCGCACTCCGTTGAGCTCCATAACTGGAGTGACTTCATCAGATGTTATAGCCAGAACACCCTTTTTGAGTTTAGTCTTACCCCTCTGCAGAGGATACAGTTAGTGTATTCTAAGCCCCACCATCAGAGTATTATATATATATATATATATATATATATATATATATGGGGGGATTGGTTGGTTGGTTAGTTGGTTGGGTTTTATGGCATATCAACCTTTGTAGGTTATTTAACGCCAAATTCATTTTTATATAAATAAACAGTTCTATTTCAAGCAATTCAGTGTAGCATGAGGACACAGTTTAATTGTCAAAAACATTTCTATTTCACGCTATTCAGGTTAGTCAAACAGTTCTAATTCAGCTAATTCCGTTTCGTATAAGTATAGATTTTGTTTACACACAGTTAAATGTCAAAACAGTTCTATATTAAATAATTCAGTTAACTGTAAGTACAGTTTCAATCTCAAAAACAGTTCCATTTCAAACAATTCAATTTAGCATCAGATACTACCATTTCGGGCCAGAGTGGACCTGGGAGCAACGGCAATGAAGGGGTGCTCCGCATTCCCCAAAGCCCCAGCATCAATGGAACCTTACCATCAGATTGTTTAATGTCATATCCTAGACACTCGTTGGGGGGATCTTATACCTCAGCAGACGTGCCCTCGGTGTATTGTACAACCCCAGCCAACTGGGCAATGTGTGTGTGTGTGTGTGTGTGCAAATTAATTATATGCATATAGATTAATTAATCAATTGCCTTCTATAAAATTACTCTCCTTAGCACTTAATCTCAAGGCACTGAATCTAACGCTTCCCCATTTGTCACATAAATTGTATTGTATCGTACGATTATTTTTCTTACGTGGAATTCTTACTTTTAACTATTTAAGTAAAGTAAGTAAAGTTGGTGACCATAGTCGAGGGTAACCCGAAGGCTCCCTTTTCGATAGCTACTACACCATTGGCATGATGGTTAGAGTGTTCGCTAATGGCCCGGGAGACCTGAGTTCAATCCCAGGTCGAGTCATACCGAAGACTTAAAAAAAAATGGTAATTGATGCCTCCTTGCTTAACACTCAGCAATATAAGGTAGGGATCAAGGGTAAAGTGGAGCAATCCAGGGAAAGGAGTAGCGCCCTTCCCTACACATTGATGTAGTAGCTATCGGAAAGGGAGCCTTCGGGTCACTCTCGACTAAAGACGCCAACTTTAACTATTTAATAGTGAATAATTTCTTGGTTTTAGAAAGAAATACTTGAAACCATATAACTGTATGTAAACAAGTTTTTCACACCAGCGTCAGCTGATGGTTTTCCACTGAAGTTTGAGTGACAGCAAGTCTCCTCAAGTCTCTATAACTCTTCTTAGTATTCTGACTAATCTCAACAATGTTATAGTTTGGATGGTCTTCACTCGTCCTCTTATTTCTAAGTCTTCCAAGTTCCCGTACCAATTCTTTGGTGACTGAACCGAGCGCACCAATTTCAGTTGGCATCCCGTCATTTTCATTATTATTATTATTATAGACCTTTAGAGTTTTTCACATCAGTGTCAGCTGGTGGGTTTCACTGGAGTTTGAGTGAGAGCAAGTCTCCTCTCAAGTCTCCAGGACTCGTCTCAGGATTCTGGCCGTTCTTAGCAGTGCTGTCGTTTTGGATAGTCTCTACCCGTCCGCCCACTTCCAAGCCCTCCAGGCCTCTTAATAATCCTTTAGTTATTGTGCCTAACGCACCGATCACAATTAGTACAATCGTTACTTTCATGTTCCACAGCTTTTTCAATTCTCTAGCTAAGTCGAGGTACTTATCCTTCTTTTCACTTTCCTTCAGATTTATTCTGTGGTCCGCCGGAACAGCAAAGTCGACAATTTTACAGATTTTTTTTTTTTTTTTTTTTTTTTTTTTTTTTTGTTGATTATTATGAGGTCTGGTCTTCTGGCCGGGATTAGGTGATCCGTTTGTATGCTAAAGTCCCATAGGAGTTTATGCGAGTCATTTTCTAGGACAGGTGCTGGGTTTACTCCTTTAGAGTTTTTCACATCAGCGTTAGCTGATGGTTTTTCACAGGAGTTTGAGTGATATCAAGTCTCCTCTCAAGTGTCCTTGACTCTTGTCAGTATTCTGGCCGTTCTCAATAATGCAGTTGTTTGGATGGTCTCCACTCTCCCGCCAACTTCCAGTCCTCTATAATAATCCTTTAGTTGCTGTGCCAAAAACACCAATCACAATTGGTACAATTGTTACCCTCATGTTCCACATCTCTTTCAATTCTCTAGCAAGGTCGAGGTACTTATCCTTCTTTTCACATTCTTTCAGTTTTATTCTGAAGTCAGCCGGGACAGCAAAGTCAACAATTTTGCATATTCTCTTTTTTTTTGTTGTTGATTATTATAAGGTCTGGTCGTCGGGCCGAGATTAGGTGATTCGTGTGTATGTCAAAGTTCCATAGGAGTTTATGTGTGTCATTTTCTAGGACAGGGAGAGTTTTTCACATCAGTTTTAGTTGATGGATTTTCACTGGAGTTTGAGTGATAGCAAGTCTCCTCAAGTCTCCTGGACTCTTCTCAGTATACTGGCCGTTCTCAAAAATGCTGTAGTTTGGATGGTCTCCACTCTTCCTCTTATTTTCAAGTCCTCCAGTCCCTTTAATAATCCTTTAGTTACTGTACCAAAAGCACCAAACACAATTGGTATAATCATCACCTTCATGTTCCATATTTTTTTAATTCCTTAGAGAGGTCGAGGTACTTATCTTTCTTTTCACTTTCTTTCAGTTTTATTCTGTGGTCAGCCGTGACAGCAAAGTTCACAATTTTGCAAATACTCTTTTTTTTTGTTGTTGATTATCATAAGGTCTGGTCTTCTGGCCTAGATTAAGTGATCTTATTATTATTATTATCATTCAATCCTTGATCGTTTTTCACATCAGTTTTAGCTGATCGTTTTTAACTGGAATATGAGTGACAGCAAGTCTCCTCAGGTCTCCTGGACTCTTCTCAGTATTCTGGCTGTTCTCAATAATGTTGTTGTTTGGATGGTCTCCACTCGTCCTGTAACTTCCAAGTCTTCCAGTCCTCTTTAATAATCCTTTAGTTACTGTACCAAAAGCACCAATCACGATTGGTATTATCATCACCTTCATGTTCCATAATTTCTTCAATTCCCAAGCAAGGTCGAGGTACTTATCCTTCTTTTCATTTTCTTTCAGTTTTATTCTGTGGTCGACCGGGACAGCAAAATCTACAATTTTGCAAGTTCTTTTTTTTTTTTTTTTTTTTTGTTGATTACTAGGAATCCTTGAAAGCATTTAAGGTAACTAAACGTTATAGAAAAATACAAATGTTCAATATCTTGGAAGAAGAAAGTGATGAAAAATATCTAAAGGAACATTGTCAGTTGTTTTTTAACGAACCATGCATGAGAGAAAGACTGTTGCCAGTATATATATATATATATATATATATATATATATATATATATATATTGAAGTGTTTATATTTAGGCAGCAACTTATTATTCAAACAAGTTTTGTTAAAGTTGATGGAATACTGTTTATTATCTTTTCTTTAAGTCTCCTCGTTATTTTTTCTTGTGTTGAGATTTAGATGGTAAATGAATTGTCCCATTCTGCACGAGCGCTTTCGACCATACTTTTGGTAGTCATCAGGGGTAATGTAGTTTTGAGTTGACAGTTTGAGTTTTTACTGTTTTAATTATTGGTAGCGTTTTGTTTTGTAGTTGTTCGTTGGAATGTTTTCACCTCCTAACTACACTATCCCTGATGACGACCAAATGCGTTTGGGGAGAAGATATGGGACAATTCCTTTACCATCAAGATCCCGACACATGAAAAATAACATGCAGACTTAAAAAAAATAAGATTAAATTTTAAAATAACCAACAGTGTTCCATCGTCTTTAAAAAAACCTTTTATATATATATATATATATATATATATATATATATATATATATATATATATATATATATATATATATATAGTATTATTCGGTCCAGTTAAATCGGAGTTGGGAGTAATTCCATCAGGACAATTAATTAAAACTGGCAATAAAATTTTTAAAAAACCGGAAGAGGGCTAAATGAGGAGAAAACTCTTCACCCCTCTTCTATCCCCTTCTACCCTTCTTTCCTGTGTCTATTCTGAATTATTTTATCCATAAGATCTGAAAAAGTCCTCTTAATATTTTTTTCGTGTTTTTTTTTATTTTATCAAAAACACATAACAGGATGGTAATAAATTTATAATCCTAATGTGACCGGTTTTGTTTTTTTCCATAAGAAATATATATATATATATATATATATATATATATGGAGAAAAATTGAAAAACAAAATTGTCCAAAGCGACGAATTTATTGTGAAAGAAAGTCGACCCAATAACGTTTCGGTCATCAAGACTTTCTTTCACAATAAATTCATCACGTTGGATTAGAAAGAAAAGGAAAAATCATCCATAAGTATGGAACATTGGTGGGAAACAAATGTCTTAATTTTCTTAAATTTTTTTAATCAGTTTTCTATTTTTATATTTTTTCTCATTTAAATATTCTATTTCTGTTGGTCAAGTCTTTGATGAAATCTGATAGGCTTGACAGTGGCCGTACCCTCCCCCTATCTACTTAAGCCAAGACCCTGTTTATTCCAAGAACGAATAACAGTTCAAGCCAATAACCTTTCGTCACCACCACTCTGATATACGTATATCTCTGTTACTCCTTCTATTCATCCCTTTCTTTTCTTTTCTCTCTCTCTCCTTCTTATGATCCTTTTATTTTATTTTATTCTTTATTATCTATTTCCTCCAATGCTAAACTTTAGAAAAACCTAATCATTCTGCCGAAGTCTTTTTGAAATAAAGACAAAATATCAATTAGAATCCGTGGTCAATGTTTAGTTTATCTAGTTTTCCATTTATTTTTCTTCATATATATATATATATATATATATATATATATATATATATATATATATATATGACCCGGCTTTAGATAGATAGATAGATAGATAGATAGATAGATAGGGATTAAGATTCAATACGATATCGGGCTACTGAGTCATTGATTTAACTAGTTATATATAATAATTTCGCAAACAAAATATAGATATTTTGATCATAGATATATCTATTAACTCTCCGGCCGAGTCATGTGCCAACATGTCAGGAAAAGGCCCATTACTCTAGATGTCCAGTGGTTGAGTGAAAAAAAGATTGATACCATGATGAAGACATCCTTTCAATAAGTTCACATTCTAACAATGATAAAATTATTTATTTCACATATTAATTTTTCAAAATAATCTCCTTCCTTGTCTTGCCTAGTTGACAGGGACAGTAAAATACACTGACTGCACCTCTGCAGAGGGGTAAGACCCCCTCCAATGAGTGTCCAGGATATGACACTAAACAATCTGATGGTGAGGTTCCAGTGATGCTGGAGGTTTGAGGAATGCGGAGCACCTCTTCACTGATATTTCACCTTGGTCCACTCTAGCCCGGAATGGGAACACTTGATATGGCTCCATCTATGGTTTAAATAGAACTAAACTGTATACTTATGATAAACTGAATTGTTTGAAATAGAACTGTTTGACTAAACTGAATAGATTGAAATAGAAATGTTTTTCACAATTAAACTGTGTAATTATGCTAAACTGAATTGTTTGAAATGGAACTGTTTTTGAGATTGAAACTGTACTTACACTAAACTGAATTGTTTAATATAGAACTGTTTTGATATTTAACTGCGTGTAAAGAAAATTCTTATACTAAACTGAATTAGCTGAATTAGAACTGTTTGAATAAACTGAATAGTTTAAAATAGAAATGTTTTAAACCATTAAACTGTGAATTGTTTGAAATAGAACTGATTATTTGCATAAAAATGGATTTGGGGTTAAATAACCTACATAGGTTGATATGCCATAAAACCCAACCAACCAACCTGAACTGATTAATATAGAACTGTTTTGACAATTAACAGTGTGAAAACCAAATCTGTACTTATACTAAACTGAATTAGCTGAATTAGAACTGTTTGAATCAACTGAATAGCTTGAAATAGAAAAGTTTTTGACAATTAAACTGTGTACTCATGCTAAACTAAATTGTTTGAAATAGAACTGATTATTTGTATAAAAATGGGTTTGGCGTTAAATAACCTACAACGGTTGATATGCCATAAAACCCAAACAACCAACCAACCTTCCTTGTCGATGCACAGTAGTGACAAGTAATCAAAGATTTTGCGCATTGTAAAATTCTGAAAATCCATATTTTAAACTAATGGATAGTACTGAGTGATATTTGTCAATGCAAGGTTGCGCTGAAAAGTTCATATGATGACATCATATTCTCACTAATCCCCCAGCTCATCTCACTACTGCTGAGCGCTGAGACTATCTTCCGCCAACCATTTTCCAGAAAAGTAGATGATAAAAAAATTGGATTCCGTGCAAAGTGGTCTTTTTTTCTACTTTTGTCTTCCCTTCTCGGAGGGATAAACTGAAGACAAGAAATAATTTGGCGAAAAATATATATTAAGGTGAGGATGAGAGACAGGTGTGGCGTGTCAGCAGAGGTGAAAAATATTAGACTTCACGTCACAAAAGGGACACCAATGCATAATTGTACCGTGATAGATAGATAGATAGATAGATATTAGGAGATATATGTGTGGATGGTATGTGTAGATAGGGCGTGCTCCCGGCGAGTGCCCCGGGGCCTGTTCTGGACTTCGGTCCGGAGCGTGGCCCTGGAAAAGGAACAATGGCAGACTTGGGGCCTTTAATTAGGCACCTAGTTTCGACTAGGCTACCTTCGGGTGGGCGAGCTGCATTTTTGTCTCCTTTGTCCCCCATGCACGGCACTAGACCAAGCGTCTAGTTTAAGCCGTTAACTGGCATACGTGCCCGGACCCACATTTGGGTTCGTGAAACCGCTTGCCTCATCAGGCTCACATTGCACTAAGTGAGCCGATGAGCAGCACAGACAAGCAGGGTTCGAGTCTCGGCTCCTTCCCGACCTTCCCCTCCCCTTTATCCCTACTTTAATTGGCCTTCGGGCTTTTGACCTTGTGTCAAGTCGTGTCTGGTGGGAGGCAGCGACAAATACTATGGTATGTGTAGATAGATAGATATTAGGAGATATATGTGTGGAGGGTACGTGTAGATAGATAGATAGATAGATAGATAGATAGATAGATGTACGAGTGTCTTTCAAAAAGTTCTGTCTCACCCAGAAAGAAGAGCATAGCAGAGCATTTTTGTTGTGGCAACACACAACCACTTCTTATAAAACTATAAAAACTAATACAGATTTCTATCTTATTTTCTGTGCGGGTGAGGCCCAAATAGGTGCAACAAGTGGTTGATAAATCTAAAATCTGGGAGAGGATTAGAACATTTTGAACAACCCTTGTATATATATATATCATCATCATCATCATGTCGTGCCGCTAGCACGGATATCCCTGACCTTCTCTCGCCACTTTTCCCTATCGTTTATCGCCTCTGGCAGGTCTTCAGAGTTACATCCCGTATCCTCACATAGCTGCTGAATTTATGTTCGTGCTGGTCATCCTGCTTTTGCCCGGCCATATGTGGGGGTCCATAGAAGTACATCACTTATGAGCTCGCCTCTGCTTCTCCAGCAGTATCCTGCATGTTTGGTTCGTCTAACTTGGATAGTTTTCGTGATAGGAGGCAGGTGGCCGTATAGTTGGTGTCTTGTGGGGTGTTGCCGCCAGGACTTGTCTCACATATATATATATATATATATATATATATATATATATATATATATGTGTGTGTGTGTGTGTGTGTGTGTGTGTGTGTGTGTGTGAGTACCGATAGGTCGATAGATATGAGCGTGTATGTGCGTGTGTGTAGGTGGTTAGAAAATGATAGATAGATAGATAGATAGATAGATAGATAGATAGATAGATAGATTTGCGTTTTCGTACGTGTGTGCATGTATCTATGTGTGAAGTTGGATAGATATATGTGAAGAGAAGGAAATAGATAGATAGATAGATAGATAGATAGATAGGAAGAGACCAAGGAAGAAAGAAAGAAAGAAATCTAATATCACCTCATTTATTTATTCTAAATAAGCATTTTAATAGTCTCGTGGGTACGTAGCCCCGCTGTTCTGCATCTCATGGGATCGACACACAACCACATGAAACACTCATACTTAATCCATTTTTTTTTCAAATTTATTTCGGGAAGGAGTAAGAAAAAATAATTGCAACTGAGCATTCTTTATTCTGAGTTCTTCTTTCTAAATTGCAACTTCCACAACAAACATTGAAAAGTGATCAAAAGAAAGAATTCACGTTGCAAATCCTTTTATATCGAAATGCAATTTAGGGAGATATATAAAGTCCGCAGACAGTGTGCTATTACTTCTCACGGAGCTCCAAATGCCTGGCTGCAACAACGTAGAAATCGAGTTCGAACTCCAGTCGCGCTTTGACTTTCACTTTTGGACAAATGCCCTTGGGAAAGGTATCAACCCCCTTATCTCCCTACCTATGGATTAGATAGTATTACTACTGTTTTTCTACTAGGATGGCTTTAGCATTCAATAACCCACGAAGTTTGATATGCCATAAAACAAAAAAATGAAACGAAACAAATCGAAATTTCAAATGAAAGAATCAAATCTTGATAAAATTAAAAATCTGACGAAATATGAAAGAAATGAAAGCTATAATTCATTTTGTTTTAGGATTTTTTTTATTTCAAAATTTGATATTCTCGTTTTTGTATTTTACTTATGTAGTGATATTAACCAATCACATATCGTCAAGACGATATAAATTTACATGCGTGTCGACAGTGTCAGCAAGACAATATACTTGCATATCGACAAGAACTAAGCTACGATACGACAACTTACATTCAAAGGCGAAAAGAAATTGGAAGAAATTTATTTTAATATAAGACTTTTGTTTTTGTTTGTTTTTTGTTCAGTCAGGGACAAGAAATTTTTTCATGTTCCCCGCTGATACCTGCATTGGAAAAATATTGTTAAAAAAAGTTCGGTTTCTGGTTATCGAGAGCGCGCTTTAAAACTAGACTATATGTTATACTCTATCCAAAAATATCTTGACCTCTACCCTTTAGTTTTGCATAAATTGCACTGCGCTCTCATATGCACTGCCTGTAATGTGGCTATCGGTGGATATAGTGATGCATTGTTGTGTGTACTTGACAAGACGAGAGAATATTACTCGTGTGCAGCCACGCCTCTGGACAATTCCGATTGGTTCTTTGTCGTTAACTGAGCATATTCAACAGTTTTTCCATTAAATTATGAGACTGATCTCTTAAAAGTTTTCTCGTTCAAAGATCATTTCGATAACGAGGCTTTCTTCCACGACGCTGATATTTAAACATTGCAGTGTGGGAAAAATTTAATTGACTGAAAATCTAAGGAAATGGTTGATTAAATAACTCTTCAGGGTTGTATTTTATTAAAAAAAATAAAAATAAAGGTTATATCGGGTCCTATCTCATTTGCATTGTTTTTATCCACTACAGTTTTATGTTTTCCACTGTATCACACAAAATGTTCAATCTAGTCATCAGCATATGCACATATTTACTGAAACCCCAGGAAATTAGCGTGCCCCATTAGCCCTCCCAGGTCAGGGTACGACTTAACCCCAACACTCACCTTTTCTACATCCGCTTAAAAATTGACCTTGTGTCATATCCTGCCCAAGCGGAGGGGTTGGTAAATAGTACCTTTTCTACATCCAGCGATGAATATACAAGGATCATTAAATAAGTTTTCAGACTTTTTTCGTATGGGCACTTTTATTGATAGTACACACATGAAACTCTATTCCCCTTCCAAGTAATCTCCTCCGGTTGCAATGCACTTGTTGTACCGTTCCAACAACTTCTGGAAGGCCCCATAGAAGTCCTCTTGTGTGAGCGTGTCAATGTCCTTCTTCACAGCTTTTTTCATCTCCTCAATTGTCTCATAACGACAGCCTCTATGTTTTTCCTTGAGCTTAGGGAATAAGCAAAAGTCACAGGGGGCAAGGTCTGGACTATAGGGAGGCTGAGCAATTGTCTTGATGCCCATCTTGCTCAAATAGTCTGTGACAAGGATGGAGTGGTGAACTGGTGCATTGTCCTGCTAGAAATGCCACTGACCCGATTTGAAGAGTGCTGACCTCTTCCGACGGAATCTCTTCCTGAACTCCCTTAAAACCTCAACATAGTATTCCTTGTGGACTGTCTATCCAGTGGGAACCCAGTGCATGTAGATCATGTCAGTGCTGTCAAAAAAAGGGATCATCAAAAGCTTGTGGGTGGATTTGCTCTGTCTGGCCTTCTTGGGTCTAGGAGAGCCAGCATGCTTCCTCTTGGAACTCTGTCTCTTGGTCTCTGGGTCATAGCAGTAGATCCAGCTTTCATCGCAGGGCGTTTTTTCCAAGTTTAAAACAATTTTAATGTATATTGTTCTTCTAAAGTCCAGATTGCATTTTTGAAATTCACCAGCTGTGACAATCAGGTTTCAGTAGGGTGTATTCCAGTTGCTGCTGTAGCTGTTCATTTGAACCTGAAATCTTAAAAATTGGTCAGTCGTCTCATAAGATGTATAGCAATAACATAGTGAATTTTCAAGAGTCTATGACAATTCTAAATGCCAGTACAAAAAGAAGTCTGGAAACTTATCGAAGCACCATGTATTGCCCTACTACTCAATTCCTGAGTAAAAAAACTGAAAAATTAAAATTTGAACAAAATGAGATAGATTGATTGAGAAGGAAGGAAGGAAGGAAGGAAGGAATAATCGAGATAGATAGATAGATAGATAGATAGATAGATAGAAACTGTAAAAGATATTTCAAACACATAGATAGATAGATAGATAGATCGGAAGAAGGAAGGAACAGAATGAGATAGATTGATTGAGAAGGAAGGAAGGAAGGAATAATCGAGTTAGATAGATAGATAGATAGATAGATTTGAAAGGCATGAAATAGATCATCATCATCATCATCATCATCAAGTTCTGAGTTTCCAATCTCTTATCACTCGTCCCTATCGACCATCGCTCTTGGAAGGTCTTCTAAACTGCATCCAGTGTCCGAACAGAGCTGATATAAGCCCTTGCTAGTCGGCCACACTTATACATTCCTTTCATCCTTACTTCACTAGCAGTACTTCGTATGTCTTGATCATCATAGATAAATAGATAGATACATAAATGCATACATTCATACATACATTTGAAAAGACTGAGATAGATAGATAGATAGATAGATAGATAGATAGATATGAACACACTCAAAAGATAGAGAGTTTGGTATGAAAACATTGGGATAGATAGATAGATAGATAGATGGAGAGAGAGAGGGGGGAGAGAGAGATGCGCATGAATCATTTATAAAGGAAGAAAATGTAGGGTGACTTTGTTAGGTTCCCGTTACATCAGTTGTTGGCTAGATAGATAGATAGATAGACATGAACACACTCGGAAAGATAGATAGACAGTTTGGTATGAAAACACTGAGATAGATAGATAGATTGATAGATAGATTATTATTTTACTCCTTGCGAATTTTTCCCACCAACGTTGGCTTTGTTAATTTATTTTCATTTTGACTTCTAGCGAGTTTTTCACATCGGTTCTTGCCGACGGGGTTTTCACTGCAGGTCTCCGCAGGCCTTCAGGATCTAATTATCCTAGTCGATTTAAGTAGAACAGTGGTCTGGATGATTTCAATTCTTCTACTAATCTTGAGTTGTTCGAGGCTCTTTTTCAAGTACTTGCGAACCATTCCAAGGGTCTCAACTATGATAATATGTCCCGCAGCTTTTTCAACTCTCAGACAAGATTCAAGATTTCGTCCATCTTTTCGTTTTCTTCCATTTTCACTTTGTGGTCAGCTGGAACAGCGAAACCCACCAGATGACAAACTCTTATTTCTTGATTTTGAACACAAAGTCTGGCCATCTGAAAGGTATCTTGTAATCCATTTATGGTCACGGTAAGTCTCCTTCAGGTCTTCAGAAATATTTTAAGCATTCCTGCTAATCTTAAAAATACTGTAGTCCCAATGGTCTCAATATCTTTTCCCGGCCTTTCCGAGAGTATCAAAGGCGATTGATGTCACTGTCACCTTAATTTTCCATACTTTTTCTGCTCTCCGGCAAGATCCATGTATTTGTCTAACTTTTCGCTTTCTTTTATTTTCACTCTATGGTTCGTTGGATCGACACATTTTTATTATTATTATTATTATAAGGTCCGGTCGTGTAGCTAAGATTAGGTGATCCGTTTGTATGTTAAAATCCCATAGGTAATTATTATTATTATTATTATTATTATTATTATTTCATTCCTTGCGAGTTTTTCACATCAGTGTTAGCTGTTGGTCTTTCACTGGCGTCTGGATGACACTAAGTCTACACAAGTCTCGAGGACTCTTTTGAGTATTCTGATCGATTTTAAGAATACTGTAGTCTGGATGGTCTCAATTCTCTCACTGATTTCCAGTTCCTCCAGTCCCTTCTCCAGACTCTTGGAGACAGATCCGAGTGCAGCAACAATAATTGGTATTACCTTCAACCTCATTTTCAAAGATTTGTTTTTAGTTGTCAGGCAAGGTTCAAGTATTTGTCTATATTTTTGCTTTTTTTCTCTCTCTATGATCCGCCAGAACTGCAAAATCGATTTGTAGACAAATTATTTATTTATTTATTTTTCTTAATTAACACTAGCTCTGATTATTTGACCGTGATTAGGTGATCCGTCTGTAACTCAAAATCCCAGAGAATTTTGTGCGTCTTATTTTCTAGGATGGAATCTTGTTTGTGCATATGACATTTGGTTGTAGGATCAAATTTCATTCTCTTGCGCAATTCCCAGCAGATCCCCTTTCCCGCCGTGCCTAGTCTTATGCTCATTTTGAGCAAGTTTACCGCCTTCTCTTCTCATGCGTTTAACCGTTTAATCTCTCTCAATATATAACTTACCCTTGTTATTCTATTGAGTACATCGATTTTTTTCCTTTAACATAAATGGTCCTTATGGCATTGTTTTGTGTTTCTATCAGAAGAGATTCAGTTTTTCTCTTGAGACTTCCCTTTCGTAGCCATGTCCAAGTTTTCTTGCGAGCAATCTCGTCAGTTTGTCGCTTGAAACCTCTGTACAGTTGTTTTTCTTCCTATTTCCATTTCCTAGTTGCTGTTGTTTTTCTGTCTGTTGCCAATTCTGTTACTGGCTGCTGTAATCAGCCTTTTTTTGTTCTCTGTAATGCAGTACTGGAGTCCTTATATTAATGTATCAACGCTGCCGAGTCCTTTTCTTCCTTCTTTTTTTTTCTTTTTTGACACATGCAGTTTCTCTCTGTCATCACTTGGATGTAAGGCCTTATGCATAATCATAAGTTTTCTGGTCCTTTCGTCCATTTGTTTGCGTTTATCACTTGTCCTTTTTAGGAATGGTCTAAAGTACCTTACAAAGGCGACGTGCAGATGATTATCCCTTTCATGAGATATCTACGGCAGAGTTTAGTTTTCTCATTCGTCTGAGATACTCTTTTCTAATTAATTTTTTTCTTTTATCTCTGCTTGTTTGATGGTATCCGCTTCCAATATTCCCAAGTACTTGTAAATTTCTTTCCCTCAAAACTTTCTTTCCTGGTTTAACAGTTTTATTCCTGTCGTCATTTTGTCTTTTTCCACTTTTCCTTATGAACAGGGTACATTTTTCTATGCCTCATTCCATTCCTATTTTCTTGTTGTATATTCCTATTGTTTGTATTTGATATAAACAACAGGAATATACAGCCAGAATATAGGAATGGAATATAGCAATTAGTCGATGTACAAAAAGGGATTAATCTTTTTTAATGATTTAGTAAATTTGTAAACAATAGTACACTTTTTAAGTTTGTAATTTAATGGCATAATTGCCGTTACAAAAAGTAGTAGTGGAAGTAAGTCTCCATCGAAGATGCCGCTTTGAATTTTTACCTCTGCTAGGGTTTGTCCTCCTACTGCAAATATCACTTTTTAGTTTTTCATAACTTTCGTGATGAAGTCTATGATAGTGATTTTGTGATTAACCGAATTTTCTATCAGGGTTTCGAGTAGAACATTATACAATCAAAACAAATATTATTAGGAATTATTTAATACCAAATTACGCCTACCAGACATTGGCATAGCGGTTAGAGTGTTCGCCAATGGCTCGGGTTCAATTCCAGGTCGAGTCATACCAAAGACTCAAAAATGGTACTTGATGCCTCCTTGCTTAACACTCAGCATTATAAGGTTCGGATCCAGGGAAAGGAGTAGCGCCCTCCCATACACCTTGGTGTAGTAGCTATCGAAAAGGGAGCCTTTGGGTCACCCTTGACAATGGTCGCCAACTTTATACTTTACTCTAAACTCTACAGCAATTAAACTCTGTAAACAAAAATAGGAACGTGTAAAAGATAATTATATATATATATATATATCTTTGTCATGTTTAAGCAAATTTATTATGATTCTTAGAATATAGCTATAGATAACTAAAAATAGGTAAAGTTTATATATTTTAACTAAGATAATTATTTGGATTAATTCTCTAACACTTTAGCTTCGCACTAAGTTCTTAATAATATGATTAAAAACTTCTGTCCTTAAATAATAAAATAAAAAAATTGAAATTACAACAAAAAACATTTTTATTTACAGAACTAAAACAAATAATAAAAAAACCTTGAATAGAGCCTCAAAATCACTAAAATCTAAATATGAATATAAAGAGAAATGAATAGTTCTTTGAAACAAGTAAACAATTGAATACGTTGAAAAAATTACTAATATATTTCAAAAAACATTTATTCGAAATTGTAAAAAAAAGTTTTCTAATTAAACTAAAATTATAAAAACCCTCTATGACATTCAAATAATACTCATAAACCTGAAATCAGGTCACTAATATGAAATAAACAAAATTTATAACGACAAAAGCCGTAAATAAAAAGAAAAATTTCGTAGCCTTTAGTTTTTTTAAGTAAAATAGATCACACTGCAATATAACGTGAAATATATCGCCTGCCTTTTACGGAAAAAAGAAAAAAGTAACCAAACTCCATTTGAATTCCATCTGAAGAACTTGAATAAGCGGAATAAATTTATTGTGGAAGTGGAAGACTATTTCTAAATTTTTTGCTTTTTTAACGAATATATATATATATATATATATATATATATGCGCTCATTGTGTAACGATTATCGTCGTAGAAAATGGACTCAGTGGCCCGAGTTCAAATCCAAGACGAAGTTTGTTTATTTTTATTTTACATGGCGTTAATACTCATGGGAAAACTATGTATCCAAATATTCTCCCTCTTGTAAATAGTAGGGCAGACAGTGCTCTTTACCTTTGGTATGGTAACCGGACGAAGAGAAATTGGTATTCAAAACTGTAAACTCCGATTAAAATTGCCCTCGCGCCGCAACCTACTCACGAGAAGGAGTTGATCAATATACCTCTTAAAAAACAAAACAAAAAACAAGGTTTTTAGCAGAGGATTTTATTTATAGTTTAATTATCAGCGTTAAATTTTTGTAATATATCTTTAATCCATCATCATATTATGTGATGGTGTATCTTCTGAATTCTATTCAATTTTATAATGAAACAAAAAAAGAGAAAACTTTGCATTGTATTACCATTAGTAGCTGCATTCGCAAATGGCCCGGGAGATCGGGGTACAATCCCAGGTCGAGTCATATCAAAGACAGAAAAAATGGTACTTGATGCTTCCTTGCTTAACACTTAGCATTATAAGATACGGATCAAGGATGAAGGGGAGCAACCCAGGGGAAGGAATAGCGCCATAGTGTACACTTTTGTACTGTAGTTATTGAAAAAAGAGCCTTCGGGTCGCCCTCGACTACAGTCACCAACTTTACTTTACTTTACACACATATACATAAGTGATTTGAAGCACAAGACCCCATAACAGATTAAGTGGAGATGGAAAACGGTCATCTTTGACTATGCTGTTCTAAGGGGTCCTGCCCTAGCAGGTGACAATCACAGACCCATTTATGCAATACAATTGTAACCATACTCATCTGGCACGCAAGGGCACCTCTGGTGGTGTAACGGTTAGCAAGCTAGACTAGCAAACCTACACGAGTGACTTAGAGTCTCAATGGGCGCCCCATTCATTTGGCCTTGTGCCACAGCGAAGCAAATAGCTTTGTAAATTACTATACTCGTCAGGCACGCCAGATTCACCAAAATTTACATAAGTAGTAATTTATGAAGCTCTTTGCTTCAATGTAGCACAAGTGCAAATGACTGGGGCACCTAATGAGACTCGAACTCACTTGTGTAGGTTTACTAGTCTAGTTTGCTAACCATTACACTACCAGAGGTACCCTAAATTTACATAAGTAGCATTCTGTTTGAAAACTATGAGACGTTATTCAAGTTCGAAATTTTATTTTTAAGCTTAACTTATTTGTTAAAACTAATGAAGAATAAAGAATAGAGAAGAAAAAGAAAAAAAGATAAGAAAAAGAAAAGTAATGAATATAGAGAGAGAAGAGGAGAAATTTGTTTTTAATACTTGAAACTATAAAATTATGGACGTATTAGTTGTATTACGTTGGAATACTTGAAACCATATCACAGCATTCATATCTGTGGTTAGATAGGAATACATATATAACTGTTTACCCATTGGTAGTATTAGATAAGAATACTTAATACTTCTCAAAAATGAAGCGGCTCAATGGGTAACATGCTGAACCTCGCTTGCGGACAATGGGTCTCAATGGAATACCTTCCTTATGAATTTTTGGGAGGCCATATATGTGTGGTAGCTTTCTGTAATATTGAATTAGCTGTTTATTTTGTTTGTGGTATGAGATTTTTATTCTTACCAAGGATCTGTGACAGCTTCCTTTCCGTCTTCATGTAACGATACCCCCCTCGCCCCCACACACGCGTTCATCAATCTTCTAACCATGTCACTTCTCGGCCGGTGATCAACTAGTGGTTCCGAGGGGGGTAACGCACATTTCTTGCCACTACAAGAATACGATCGAGGGGGCCGGAGAAAATATAAGGACAAACGAACAAACACTTGGGGTTAACTCAGAGCAGAAGGAGAGTAAGCAACACTACATTTCCGATAGCATATATGGACTAACGCTAGCATGGATTACAAGCGAAAATTCCACAAAGCTACTGGAATGCAGACTCATCTTCCCTCACTGTGGCTGGACCCTATCCCATGCTGCCTCGCCTCTCTGCTCGGGTGTCCGGAGTTGACCGCATCTCTCCGTGTCGTCTCGCCAACTCTTGTCAGCTCCTTTCTCCAACCAACTCTCTTCTCACGTCCCGTTACCTCTTCCGGCCACGCCGAGATTTCAAGTCCAAAAACCCTTTGTCTGCTTGGCGGGCTACCTATATAGTGTTACATTCAGAGCCGGGTCCTTCTTTACTTTTCAATAGCCACCATTGCCAATCAAGTCCGCCAGTTAGTTGGAGTATTCCCCTCTATCCATTACCACGGTAGCATTGCCTTTGTCAGCTGGGAGTATTATGATACTGTTATCATCCTGTCTCGATTTGAGAGCCTGTCTCTCCGTTTTTGAAATGTTTGGTTTTGGAGGCTTTGATTTCTCCATCGTAACAACTAACCAGAGCGCATAACATCGGCTCCAAGAAACCTAGATAGGAGGATAGAGGACAATACCCGAAAACTCACCACGGTATGTCTGCCCTATGTCAAAGGACTAGCCGAGTGGATCCAAAAGATATGTAGTCCATATGACACCAGGACATTATTCACAAGTGGTTCAACTCTCCGGAGATATCTCTTCCGGGTCAAGCCACCAACGGAATTCAACATGACCAAGAACTGTGTTTACTCCATCCCTTGCAGCTGTGGTAAAATATACAAAGGTGAGACAGGTCGCCCACTAAAAGTAAGGCAAGAAGAACATCAGAAGGCAGTAGTACGAGGTGAGATTGAAAAGTCGGGTATGGCGGATCATATATAGAAGGAAAAGGGAAACCATCTGCCCTTATGGGATAAAGTTGAAATAATTGATAGGGCTGAACATTGGACAATTAGACGCCTTAAGGAATCAGCACATATGTTGGGCTACAATGACCTGCTGAGTAGACCGAGCATAGAGTTGAATACAATATGGGAACCGATAATTAAAAAGGTTAGAAGAAAAAAAAATCTGAATATGAGTTCAGGTAAAAAAAATCATACATAATAGCAGTAATCCTAGTCAAGTAAGAACATTAAGTTTATAAGTCTCAAAAAATCACCCTGAATTGTCCAGCAGGACACATAGAATAACGGTTTTAGGGGTTGGTTCCCTAAGCTTCTAAGGAGACAATCATCTGGAGGTTGCAGGTTCAATACTAACTGCTGGTGAGTAACAATACAGGAATACTTAACACTTGTACCCGGTTATGGCTAAGGGAATCAGAACAGGCGACCCTCGTGGATTCAATAAAGGACGTAGTTCGAAGTTCCACGAAGGTTCCCGAGTTCAACAAACACCTGAAGAAGGCCAGAGGACATATCTGCCGAAACGTTGTGGAAATAACAATAAAGATGAAGACAATAGTCCGAAAACCATTGTCTAATATGATTTGGAGTTCTAATCAATTATTCTAGTTAATTATTCCATTTTAGTGATAAATTGTGTACAAGCTAAAAACTTTGACTTAGTAGTTGTAAGTTCGAGTTGGAAAAGTCAAGGTAGATAGACCTTATATTGCATTTGTGCGTGCCAGCTCCTGTCAAAATAAAGGTTTATTTTGAAATCAGCTTTAAGGAAAATATCAAAGATAAAAATTTGGGTGGATGTCAGCTGATATTAGCAATGACGTGTCACTGGAAAGTTTTAGTTTTATTAACAGATTAGTTAAGAGAATAATTAGAAGAAAATGTTCATGAAGATTTCTAAGGTCACTTGGTCAGTTCCTGTCGGAGACAGATTCAGGGATAGTTGAAGTTAAGTTGTTGGAAAGCAACCCCGTTGGGGTAGGGCTTGATCGGTAAAGAGGAAAATATCTAATTCTGTGGTTGTCTGTTTCCTCTTCTACGGGTTAAAGTTTCTGTCTATCTAATGGACACAAGTAATTCCTTTTCCTATCTATCTCGTTTCGTGGCGATTACTTTTAAAACAATACGAACAACAAATTTTCATCTCATGAAACAACAGAGTCGTTTTGTATTTATGTTGTGTTACGACACTCGACATGATTCCGCAGCATTACAAACTATTTATAGTTGGAGCCGTGGTGCAACACTTGCAACCATATCACTATGTGTTTTATGTAGCCATGACCAACTATACAAACACATATGCACGCAGAATCATAACGACGACACAATAAAGATGAGCGACACAGTTCTTTAGAAAAATATACCTCTCACTTTATTTGAAAGGGTTCGAAAAGATGACCAAAGATTTAACTGTGTGAGAGGGAGTTGGAGACCGAACAGAACTGCAATATATTGACCCCTACTCTTATGGCCATAACCGCGTTTCTTTCCCGTTCTCCTGGACTGCTCAACCGAGGGCCTGGAGGCTCAGCTTCTCTGGGTGCTGGTTCTCTCTACCGCATCTTATCTCCAACTGATTGAACTTCTTGTGCACCGAGTTATATATTAGTTCGATGCCCACCTTCTTCTTGTGGGCGTCACAAATCGCACTCATTCAACACGTCCACGGTCAAGGTTATATTCTGATATTCCTCGACCGGATGCACCTGTTATTTACACAGGTGCATTTCCTATTTTGACAGCTCGACCGGGTCGGAGGTCAATATACAACAGGTGCAAACAAATGACAATTATTAAATAGAAATATTTACTTGAAACCAAATAATTATTAGTATTAGATAGGAATATTTTAAACCATTCAACAGTGTGTAAATTATATTATTAAATAGGAACACTTTATATCACACAACAGTTTGCAAAAATCTCATAAGAAACAATAATACAAAAAAAAATGTCAATATAGATGTACAATAAACGCAATTCCCTAAACTCTAGGCAATGAATAACTCAAGAACTGTTAAATCGAATTGTTAGAAACAGAACTGCTTGATCATTTAACTGTGCGCAAACAATTGACTAATGTTTAAATGAATTGTTAGTGATAAATAATAATACTGGGAGCAATTTAACCGTGAGCTAATGAATGAGTAATGTTGAATAGAATTATTAGTGTTTATCAACAATTGACTAATGTTTAAATGAATTGTTAGTGATAAATAATAATACTGGGAGCAATTTAACCGTGAGCTAATGAATGAGTAATGTTGAATAGAATTATTAGTGTTTATCAACAACTGACTAATGTTTAAATGAATTGTTAGTGATAAATAATAATACTGGGAGCAATTTAACCGTGAGCTAATGAATGAGTAATGTTGAATAGAATTATTAGTGTTTATCAACAATTGCCTAATGTTTAAATGAATTGTTAGTGATAAATAATAATACTGGGAGCAATTTAACCGTGAGCTAATGAATGAGTAATGTTGAATAGAATTATTAGTGTTTATCAACAATTGACTAATGTTTAAATGAATTGTTAGTGATAAATAATAATACTGGAAGCAATTTAACCGTGAGCTAATGAATGAGTAATGTTGAATAGAATTATTAGTGTTTATCAACAATTGCCTAATGTTTAAATGAATTGTTAGTGATAAATAATAATACTGGGAGCAATTTAACCGTGAGCTAATGAATGAGTAATGTTGAATAGAATTATTAGTGTTTATCAACAATTGAATAATGTTTAAATGAATTGTTAGTGATAAATAATAATACTGGGAGCAATTTAACCGTGAGCTAATGAATGAGTAATGTTGAATAGAATTATTAGTGTTTATCAACAATTGACTAATGTTTAAATGAATTGTTAGTGATAAATAATAATGCTGGGAGCAATTTAACCGTAAGCTAATGAATGAGTAATGTTGAATAGAATTATTAGTGTTTATCAACAATTGACTAATGTTTAAATGAATTGTTAGTGATAAATAATAATACTGGGAGCAATTTAACCGTGAGCTAATGAATGAGTAATGTTGAATAGAATTATTAGTGTTTATCAACAATTGACTAATGTTTAAATGAATTGTTAGTGATAAATAATAATACTGGAAGCAATTTAACCGTGAGCTAATGAATGAGTAATGTTGAATAGAATTATTAGTGTTTATCAACAATTGCCTAATGTTTAAATGAATTGTTAGTGATAAATAATAATACTGGGAGCAATTTAACCGTGAGCTAATGAATGAGTAATGTTGAATAGAATTATTAGTGTTTATCAACAATTGAATAATGTTTAAATGAATTGTTAGTGATAAATAATAATACTGGGAGCAATTTAACCGTGAGCTAATGAATGAGTAATGTTGAATAGAATTATTAGTGTTTATCAACAATTGACTAATGTTTAAATGAATTGTTAGTGATAAATAATAATGCTGGGAGCAATTTAACCGTAAGCTAATGAATGAGTAATGTTGAATAGAATTATTAGTGTTTATCAACAATTGACTAATGTTTAAATGAATTGTTAGTGATAAATAATAAGACTGGGAGCAATTTAACTGTTAGCTAATGAATGAGTAATGTTGAATAGAATTATTAGTGTTTATCAACAATTGACTAATGTTTAAATGAATTGTTAGTGATAAATAATAATACTGGGAGCAATTTAACCGTGAGCTAATGAATGAGTAATGTTGAATAGAATTATTAGTGTTTATCAACAATTGCCTAATGTTTAAATGAATTGTTAGTGATAAATAATAATACTGGGAGCAATTTAACCGTGAGCTAATGAATGAGTAATGTTGAATAGAATTATTAGTGTTTATCAACAATTGACTAATGTTTAAATGAATTGTTAGTGATAAATAATAATACTGGGAGCAATTTAACCGTGAGCTAATGAATGAGTAATGTTGAATAGAATTATTAGTGTTTATCAACAATTGACTAATGTTTAAATGAATTGTTAGTGATAAATAATAATACTGGGAGCAATTTAACCGTGAGCTAATGAATGAGTAATGTTGAATAGAATTATTAGTGTTTATCAACAATTGACTAATGTTTAAATGAATTGTTAGTGATAAATAATAAGACTGGGAGCAATTTAACCGTGAGCTAATGAATGAGTAATGTTGAATAGAATTATTAGTGTTTATCAACAATAGCTTAAAACGCTTTAACTGAGTACCTCAATTGAATTGTTAATGCTTGAAACATTTTGAACGTGTGGAAATAGAATAATCTATGTTAGATAAGAACATTTTAAACGATTTAAATGAGTGAAAACAAAGGATTGATACTAAATAAAACTATTCGTGTTCGAATATTGTAATTTACTCAGCATTTACGCTCAAATGTGGTACACGAGCTTATTAATTGGGCACCCAATGAGACCCAAACTCACTCGTGAGGGCTTGCCAGTCTTGCTTGCTAACCATTACACCACCCGAGGTACCTGTTCGTGTTCGCATATTTTAAACCATTTAAATGAGTGCAAACAAATGATTAACACTAAATAAAACTATTCGTGTTCGAATATTGTAATTTACTCAGCATTTTCGCTCAAATGTGGTACACGGGCTTATTAATGGGGCACCCAATGAGACTCAAACTCACTCGTGAGGGCTTGCCAGTCTTGCTTGCTAACCATTACACCACCCGAGGTACCTGTTCGTGTTCGCATATTTTAAACCATTTAAATGAGTGCAAACAAATGATTAACACTAAAAAAAACTATTCGTGTTCGAATATTGTAATTTACTCAGCGTTTTCGCTCAAATGTGGTACACGGTCTTATTAATGGGGTACCCAATGAGACTCGAACTCACTCGTGAAGGCTTGCTAGTCTTGCTTGTTGACCATTACACCTTTTAAGTTAGTGTCAACAATAGTAATACTTGCGGGCAAACAAATTAGCTCTGACTCATTTGAAAATAATGGTTATACATATTTTTTGTAAGTCAATTGAAACATGAAAGTGAATTATAATTGTTGCGCTCGGAAGAGTCTCAAAAAGTTTGGTGAGATGACTGGAAGAGTTGGAAATAGGAGGACGAGCTGGGACCATACAAATTACAGAATTACTAAGATCGAGTCGAATACTGAGAAGAGTCATGGGGAATACATGTGATTTGTAAGTCAGTAGAAACATGAAAATGACGGTGATACCAACTATAATTGGTGGGCACAGAAGAGTCTCAAAATGTTTGGTAAGATGACTGGAAGAGTTAGAAATAGGAGGACGAGCCGGGACCATACAAATTACAGAATCACTAAGATCGAGTAGGATACTGAGAAGAGTCCAGGGTTATACATATGATTTGTAAGTCAATAGGTTGTAACCTATTGACTGACAAATCCTATGTATAACAATTTAACTGTATACAAACAAATGAACTCGAGCTTGTTTAAAGACATTATCTATTAACTATGCGTTTACAAATCATATATAATACGTATAAAGAGGATTTCTAATGAAATAACCTACAATTGTTGATGTCATAAAACCCAAACAAACCAAACCAAACCAAACCAAACTTAAAGCTCCATGTTAGCCTGCTTATCCATCCCTGGTTTTTATATTCTTCCTGTAATTAATAAACCCTTAGGTGGTGTTATGGTTAGCAAGCTGGACTAGCAAACCTTTATGAGAGACATAATTTTTTGTTTTTTAAATTCATTTATTTTCTGGTCCTGATAATTCAATTTATAACTTCCTGAGTGAGTTCGGTTCTCATTGGGCGCCCCATTCCTATTGTAATAATATTGCGGAGGGATTTTTTTATATTATCATTTTTCGTTTTATATATCTTGTCTTTCGGTTTTGTTAGGCTGAGAACCTTTCGGCTTAGTGCATGGGTTAGGTGCGCACGTTGAGTGCAGGTGTTCACGCGCGTGTGGGGCGGATGTGACAATCAGAGATGTCACAATAAAAACCCCAGATAGGAAATGGACGGGGACGTGAATGACGTCATGCCCGGAAGCGACGAGGTGAGGATTTTGGGATTTGAAAAAAGCAGTTAGTTGATATTCGAGTCTAGAGGAAGGTAGACGATTTTTGGTCTCGCCTCGGGGAGACCAGTTGGGGTCTACGGAAAGTGCCGCGCGTTTGTTGAAGAAATTGTGTCTCTCTCTCCTCATGTCGAAAAACCTTAAACTCAAAAAGGTAATAAAAAGTTTCGTACCTGAACCAATTTCGTGTTTTTCGGATTCCTATGTTTATGAACATTTGTGAACGTTTTCCGTATCGGTATGAATATGTATTTATCTGTATTCTTATCTTGGTCGTATATTTTTGGACCTGGATATGATATGAGAGACATATTTTTTTGTTTTTTAAATTCTTTTATTTTCTGGTCATGATAATTCAATTTATAACTTCCTGAGTGAATTCGATTCTCATTGTGCGCCCCATTCATACGTCCTTGTGCCACAAGCTTAATAAATTACTATTAATTGATAAACCCCCTTTAAATACAGCTCCTTGTTCTATTTATTGATCCAAGCCATTTTGACGAACGACACCATATAAAATGATAAATTTCCTTTCCTTTTAACCCTCAAAACGTCGTCCTAAAAACATAATCTTGCATATTAAAAACTTAGAAAATACTCGGTCGTGAAAGGGTTAGAATAGTGTTTATCTATAAAAGGTTAGCAGGACAAAGATTTATTTTTAAATGAATCAGTGTAGGGCGCATCGGATGGTGTAATGGCTAACAAGCTAAACTAACAAACCTACAGGAGTGAGTGTGAGTCTTATTGGGTTAATGAAAGGGTTAGAATAGTGTTTATCTATAAAAGGTTAGCAGGACAAAGATTTATTTTTAAATGAATCAGTGTAGGGCGCATCGAATGGTGTAATGTCTAACAAGCTAGACTAACAAACCTACAGGAATAAGTGTGAGTCTTATTGGATGCCCCATTCATACGGCCTTGTGCCACATCTAAGCAAAGAGCTTAGTTAATTACTAAATTAATCAATGCAAAACAATTCCAATCCGATTCGATAGTGAATGGGTTAGAATAAAAAAAACGAATTTATCTTATTTCGAGCGAGCTAACATTTAAAAAAAACGAAGAATTTGCTTCTTTAGAATAATGTATTTAATAAAATCCGACTTTTGGTTTGCTTTTTAAGAGAGGATTTGTTTTCGAGCTAAAAAAATAAATAGATAAATAAATAAAAAGCAAATAATTTCTTCCTTCTTTAGAATAATCTCAAAGCGTCTAGACAAATGTTTCCTTTAAAAGCTCTGCGAATGAGTAGTAGACACACAATTGTAGTTTATCAAGAGGTTTACGATGCTGCAAAGAAAATTAAAACTATCAAATTGCTTAAAAATAAATTGAGTACCTCAACCAATCAAACGTACCCCAATTTAAAAAGATAAATGTTTTTCAGTTACAATTTTAAATTTCAAAGAACCTCAAAACATAAAGATGTATCTCAGGTTTCCTTAAAGACTTTGTATTTTAAGTCGTAAATGAAACTTTTAAATAAAAAAAATAATTCAAGCCAAACATTTCCGTATTTGTATGAATCATAAGAAAGACAGATTTATGCAGCAGTCGAAACATGTCATTCATTCTGTAGTACTCGTCAACTTCGGCTCAGGCTACTCAGTCACAGGGGCTCAGAATATGCAGACTGCATCCCTTGTGGAGAGGTAATACCCTCCCCCGATCCCCCTCAAAAAAGAAATGTCTTTGGTATGGCACTAAACTGCATCTGATGGTGAATCTCCAGCTCTGAAAATCGGGTTTGGTTTGGTTTTATGGCATATCAACTATTGTAAGTAAATAAAGTTGGCGACCGTAGTCGAGGGCGACCAGAAGGCTCCCTTTTCAATAGTTACTACACCGAGGTGTAGGGGAGGGCGCTACTCCTTTCCCTAGATTGCTCTACTTTACTCTTGATACGTACCTTATATTGCTGAGTGTTACTACTAATTGATAAACCCTTAGGTGGTGTTATGGTTAGCAAGCTAGACTTGCAAACCTTTATGAGAGACATAATTTTTTGTTTTTTAAATTCTTTTATTTTCTGGTCATGATAATTCAATTTTTAAAGTCTTTGATATGACTCGACCTATGATTGAACCCGGGTCTCCCGGACCACTGGCGAACACTCAACCCACTAGGCCAATGCCAAATCCATTTTTATGCATATAAATCTTATTTCAACCAATTCAGTTTAACAGAAGTACACAGTCTAAATATCAAAATAGCTCTATTTTAAACAATTCAGTTTTGCCTAAGTACACTGTTTAGTTCGATTTGACCCATTGATAGGACCTTATCAGATGCTGCAACACCGGCTCAGTGTAGACCTGGGAGCTATGACAATGAAGGGGTACTCTACATTCCCCAAGGTTCAAGAATTACTGGAGCTTCACCATCAAATTGTTTAGAGTCATATCTAGGAAGTTTGTTAGGGGAGTCTTACCCCTCTGTAGAGATGCAGTCGATGTATTCTCTAGTATAGCTGGGCTGAAGATCTGGGGGAATGTGGATCACCTCTTTGTTGACATTACTCCCAGATCCACTCTGATCCGGAGTAGTCGTAACTGTTAGGATCCTATCAATAGGTCAAATGGATCTGTTTAAAAATTATTCGTATTCAATTCCGTGAGTCATTTGTAACAAGAACAGTGACTTAAACTACAGCAAGTAAATGATAGCACCCTAAATGACTTGAAGCAATTATTGTTTACCAAAGATAACCATTAGTCACATCAAACTATACAAGTGTGTGCAAACAAATGACTATTAGTAAATAGAAATAATTACTTGAAATCATATGATTATTAAAATCAAATAGGAATGAATAATTGATATATAACTGTACATCTTTATATCAAAAATATTTACTTGAAGCTATAATTGCTACTTAGGCTTGAAACCATATAGCTGTGTACAAACAAATCACTACTGTTAAATATAAATGATTACTTGAAACCATATAATTATTAGTATTAGATAAGAATACTTGAAACCATACAACTATGGGTAAAATATGGGCATAAGATAAAGATACTTGATATTATACGATTGTGAGCAAAAAAAATCTGAAGAAACGACCACACTGAAATGTAAATTTGAATGTACAATGAACGTAATTCCTTAATCTCTAAGCATAGCCCTAGAAGGGTTAACGACATTAAAATCAGTCAATTTATGCTGATAGTCTTATGCTAAAATAAGTTATGCTTTGGCTTCAAATTGTAGTTGTTTTCATTTGCTAAGATCTGCTTAGTCTGGCATCTGAGTCTTAGGTAGGTTACAGTGGTTGCTTTTATGTTATCACTCGTCTATGTACTGAACAGCTTCATCGTGGATTAACTTCGGGATCCGGTGATTTTCAATGGGAATAAACTATAAGTCCAAACGATAATTGTTGTCATTGACCAAGCATTGCTTAGTCTAAATCGTTATTCAGTAGTAATTTGTAGGTCAATTGGTTTATTGGTTGTATAGTTTGTTGATAAGTTGGTTTATTGGTTTACTGGTTGGTCAGTTGTTTGATAGATTGGTTAGTTGGTTGGTAGATTGGTTAGTTGTTTTATTGGTTGGTTAGTTGTTTGATTGGTTGGTTAGTTAGTTTATTGGTTAGTTAGCTGGTTGATTGGTTGTTTAGTTGGTTTATTGGTTGGTTTGCTGATTTACTGGTTGGCTAGTTGGTTTAATGGTTAGTTAGCTGGTTCATTGTTTGGCTAGTTGGTTTATTGGCTGTTTAGTTGGTTTATTGGTTAGTTACTTGGTTAATAGATTGGTTAGTTGGTTTATTTGTTGTTTAGTTGGTTGATTGTTTGGTTAGTTGGTTGATTGATTGGTTAGCTGGTTGATTGGTTAGTTAGTTGGTTTATTGGTTGGTTAGTTGGTTAGTTGTTGGGTTAGCTGGTTGATTGGTTAGTTAGTTGGTTGATTGTTTGGTTAGTTGGTTGATTGATTGGCTAGCTAGGTGATTGGTTAGTTAGTTGGTTTATTGGTTGGTTAGTTGGTTTGTTGTTTGGTTAGCTGGTTGATTGGTTAGTTAGTTGGTTAGCTGGTTGTTTTTTGTTTTTGTTTTTTGGTTGATTGGTTGGTTTTACGATATGTAAACTCGTCTGGGTTTATTTGATATTTTAAAAACATTCATATGGTTTCAAATAGCTATTACATTTAAGTAATAATAATCATTAGTTTGCACACTGTTATATGTTTCAACTTTCCCTCTTTAATTGTAATACTTTATATACAGTTATGTAGTTGCAAGTATTTTAAATAATTATAATGTTGACCCAGTCGGCCGGGGCTGTAGAATACGCCGACTGTATCTCTGCAGAGGAGTAAGACTCCCCCAAAGAGTGTCCTGGATAAAATACTGAACAATCTGATGGTGAGAATCCAGTAATGCTGGAGCCTTGGGGAATGCGGAGTACCTCTTTATTGCCATCGCTCCCAGGTCCACTCTGGCCAGGAGTGGTAGCACCTGATAGGGCCCTATTAATCGGTTAACTACAACTAAACAGTGTACTTATGCTAAATTGAATCGTTTGAAATAGAACTGTTTTGACATTTAAACTGCGTACTTATGCTAAACAGAATTGTTTGAAATAGAACTGTTTTACGTATAAAATGGATTTGGCATTAAATAACCTACAGTGGTTGATATGCCTAAGCCAAACCAAACCAATTATAATGTCTTAAGTAAATAATAGTAATAATAATAATAATAATGTGGAACATGAAAGTGAAGATTATACCAATTATAATTGGTGCTCTTGGTACAGTCACCAAAGGACTGATAAAGGCATAGGAGGACTTGAAAAATAACAGGGTGAGTGGAGACCATCCAAACAACTGCATTAGTGAGATTGGCCAGAATACTGAGACGAGTCCTTGAGACTTAAGAAGACTTGCTGTCACTCAAACTTTAGTGAAAAACCTAACGCTGATGTGAAAAACTCACGAGGAGTAAGAATAATGATAATAATAATACAACAAAGTGAAAATAAAAGAAAGAGAAAAGATAGACAAATACTGTAGAACATGACGGTGATGCCAATAGTAGTTAGTGTACTTGGAACGGTATCCAAAAGTTTGGAAAGGAGACTGAACGAATTGGAAATCAGAGAAATAATCAAGAACATTCAGACTACTGCATTGCTGAAATCGGCCAAAATACTGAAAAGAGCCCTGGACACCCGAGAAGACTTGCGCTCATTAAAACTCCAGTGAAAGACTAACAGCTAACACTGCTGTAAAAACAACTGGCAGAGCGTATAATAATAATGATAATAATAACCTCCGCCAGAAAATAATTATAATCAAAAAAGAAAAAAACCTGGCGAATAGTGAACTTTGCCGTCCCAGCGGAGCACAGAGTGAAAATCAAAGAAAACAATAAAAAAGAGGCAACTACTTAGACATTGCCAGAGAACTAAAAAAAGTTATAGAATATGAAAGTGACGGTGATACCAATTATAAGTGGTGCGCACGGAAGAGTCTCAAAAAGTTTGGTAGGATGACTGGAAGAGTTAGAAATAGGAGGACGAACCGGGACCATACAAATTACAGAATTACTAAGATCGAGTAGAATACTGAGAAGAGTCCTGGAGACTTGAGGAGACTTTCTGTCACAGGGACTCCAGTTGAAAGACCATCAGCTAGCACTGGTGTGAAAGGGGTAATAACTCAGTTATATGATTTCAAGTATTCTTATCTAATGCTAATAATTTTCAATTGCCCAGTCGGCTGGGGCTATAGAATACACCGACTGCACCTCTGCAGATGGGTAAGACCCCCAACGAATGTTCCGGATATGACACTAAACAATCTAATGGTGAGGTTCCAGTGATGCTGGGGCTTTGGGGGATGCAGAGTACCCTTCATTGCAATCGCTTCCTGGTCCGCTCTGGTCCGGAGTGGTAGCACCTGATAGGGCCCTATCTATGGGTTAAATAGAACTAACTGCATACTTATGCTAAACTGAATTGTTTGAATTAGAACTGTTTAGCTAAACTGAATAGTTTGAAATAGAAATGTTTTTGGCAGTTAAACTGTGTACTTGCATTTAAACTGCGTACTTATACTAAACTGAATTGTTTGTAATGGAACTATTTTTGACATAGAAACTCTACTAAACTGAATTGTTTAATATCGAACTGTTTTGATATTTACCTGTGTGTAAAGATAATCTATACTAATACTAAACTGAATCAGAACTGTTTGACTAAACTGAATCGTTAGATATAGAAATGTTTTTGAGAATTAAACTGTGTATTCATGAAATATAACTGATTGTTTGTTTAAAAATAGATTTGGCATTAAATAACCTACAAGTTTGATATGCCATAAAACTCAAACAACCAACCAATAATGTTCAAATAGATTTAATAGTTAGGAACCTAACATGTAATATCAATCCGGCTCATAGTAGACCTGGGAGTAATGCCTACGGAGTGTTATTCGACACTTAGCCGAATGTAGTTTATTGTAAACTCAGGACACTTTTTTTAAGGGAGGAAGGAATCTTACCTCTCTGCGGGGGGTGCAGATGGCATATTCTAAACTGCACCGATACAGCGAAGTAGTAATTGGTTTGCAATAACGAGATTCTCCAGTAGATGTAAAACAGCCCACATTTTGATATTTTATATTGATGCTCTTCATTTCGGAGGCAGAAATCATACAACGTTCTTTTAAATAAGAAAAAAACATTTTTTTTTTTAAGTCAAAAGAAAAAAAATTTTTTTAGTGAAATTCCAAGTTTATTTCGTTATTTGACATGAATCTGGGAAATTTATTCAAAATCGGCTGGTATGTTTCGTGCCTAGAAAAGAATGTATAAAGAAACGGTGAAATAGGTTATATGGCCTTAAATATTTATGCTTAAAACAATATCAGAAATAAAAAAAAAAAAAGGAAAAGGATCTGTTAAAAGATTTTAAAAGTCTCTCTTCTCATAGCGTCATTCATACGACCCAAATCAATGCCGATCGCATAACACGAAATGATATCAGATAAATGTTACATATATATATATATATATGTCATCATGTCGCGCGATCAGCACGGATATTCCTGACCGTCTCTCTCCACACCTCCCTATCGCCCATTGCTTTCGGCAGATCCTCAGATTCTCAGATCTTTATGGGGTGTTGTCTCCAAGACTTGTTCAGTATTGCTCGCAGCATTCTTGTGTAGTTGCCGTCAAGCTTTTTCTCCATCCATTTAGTCAGTGTCCATGTGGTGCATTCATGTAGCAGTATCGACACGATTGCTGCTTGGAAGAAACTGTGCTTCATTTTATCGGTCAGGTCTGACTTCCATATGACCGAAAGTCTATCGATAGCTGTCCATGCCTTTGCTAGTCGCGTGTTGATGTCCGTCACGGTTGATCAGACACTGCTCCCTAGATAGGTGAACTTGTCAACTAGCTTCTGAGTGCTACCGTTTAGTGTGGAGATGTTGCCTGTTTGATTAAAACACATATATTCCGTTTTGTGTCCATTGACGTGGAGGCCGATGCACGCAGCGGCTCGTTCCAGACTATGTAGCAGGGTTTCGGCTTGGGCGAGTGCATTTGCCAGAAGCGCTATATCATCGCCCTATATCCCAACAATAGTAATAATAAGTAATGCAAAAAGCAAACTTTGGCATAGTAATTAGTCTCCAGTTTAATGATCATAAGATTTTTCACTGCAAGAAACTAAGAGTGAGAGACATGAGAACGTAATTGTTTACATATATATATATATATATATATATATATATATATATATATATATATATATATACGTATATATATGTATTATTCAGTCCAGTTATACCGGAGTCGGAAATAATTCCGTCAGGACAAAAAATCATTCAACTATGAACATTTAAATTTTCGTGGTAAAGAGCTCAATGTAACTGACATCACAGAGCAGTAAAGATATATATATATATATATATATATATATATATATATATATATATATTATAAGAGTGTTGGTTATCACTACAAAATAACTTTGTGGGTATGTGTCGAACAAATTGCAATATAATATGGAGAGTACTCAATATCTAGGATAGAGCTATTATAAAAATACATTCCATCTTCTTAATCCCAACAGTTTTTTATCTGTATTTTTTCGTATTTTCGATTTTCAAATCATTCAATCTTCTTAACAGCCAGATGTTTGTTGTTTTGCAAAAAATTCCATGAAACCCAGGACTACAGTCTATTTTCCATGGATTAAATATATATATATATATCTAATATATATCTATTTATTATATATATATATATATATATATATATATATATATATCATCACTCTTATAATTGGGTCATTCTCCGCATGAAACTCATAGTAAGAATGATGAGAACGTAAATAATTGTTTAATATATATATATATATATATATATATATATATATATATATATGTATATATATATATATATATATATATATATATAAAACAATTACTTACGTTCACTTCGTAAGTCACATAATTGTTTTATATGTATAAATTGTTATATATATATATATATATATATATATATATATATATATATATATGTATAAATTGTTATATATATATATATATATATATATATATATATATATATATATATATATAGTAAGAAAAAAGACTTGAAAACCTAAAGTTAGAGTTAAAATTGTCTGGTGAGTTTCTTATTTCCAGTGTAAAATTTAACACTAACTTCACATTTTCAAGTTTTACTCCTTACCACTTCCTCGGATATTATTATCCCTTACAATTTTCATTTTCCTCATCTCAGACTTCTCTCCGACAATGAAATATGTTGAGTGCGTAGGTATTTACTCAATCACTTCATCAAGCGCAGGATGTGACACAAGGTCAAGTTCTAAGGGAATTACAGCTGGTTTTGAAATCAGATTTTTTTCTTGCCCTACTAAGTCTAAAAAGTTCACCTGATTAAATTATTTACCCATAGCTGGTAGGAGAACAGGCAGATGCATATCGAGGGTATTTGCATGAAGTAAAATGCAAACTGTCTCAGGAATTGAACACGTGTCGCTGAGTCTATTTCCCACCATGGTAACCATTACGCTACACACGCTTGTATATTTATTCTTGGGAAGAAATTGTATCTACACCCAACAAAAATACCTCGACAGCAGTAATACCCAAAGTGTAGCGCATACCCCACCGGTGGGGGCATGGTAATATTTTGGTGAGGTATGCAATATTTTGGTGGGCTTGTTTCGAGACCGAGTTAATTACCATTTAAATTTCCTTCACGTGAACTGCAGCAAATTTTGAATATGTAGGAATTAAATATTACAGTAGGGGGGGAAGAATTTTTGAAATACCAAAGTGGTTTGGTTTGGTTTCTTTGTTTAATGGCATATCGACCTATGTAGGTTATTTAATGCCAAAGCTATTCTCCTTGAAGAACAGTAGTGGTACTATTTAACCCATAGCTGGAAGGATAAGGGGGTTCATACCTTTCCCAAGGGTATTTGCCCGAAAGTGAACGTAATAGTGCGACTGGAGTTCGAAATCGCTTACTACGATTCCGCAGCCCATCGCTTTAACCATTACACCACGAGGACACCCCCCACCAAAGTGGGGCATGGCCTAAAATCGGTTGGGAACCACTGCTCAACAATATCCTGGTCACCTCACCAGACCATTGTGAATTGTTGTATCGTTCCTGGTCAACTTAGCTGCAGCAACCGTCCAAATATTATAACCGTACCTGCCTTAAGCTATAATGAAGCTGCCTTCAATATACCATTTCATATCTGATTCTGTGAGCGGTTCTCTCTTTGCATCAGAGCTCCTTACTTACGGATTTGAGTCAAGTCTAAGATTTTTTTCTTTTTTTACCAAAGGGACATCTCGTTGTAGTTAGCAAAATAGTCTCGTAGATAAATAACGATGAAGTTCAATCCTTTCTAGGTGCCCCATATTGCAGCCAAGTGACAAGTCTAAGCTAGAGATACTTTAAGGATACCTCTTCGCGGTTTTTAAGGCACTTCGTGTGATATGATAGTCAGCTTAGTGAACAAACAGTTGTCAGTAAGTTTGACTCCAACTAGAGATAACCTGAAGGACATTCCCTTCGATGTTTGCAAAGTCATTTGATGTAGATATCGTGACGTTAGGAAGTTAAAAACGTAAATTTGTCTCTGATACTGAGGAGCGCATCAACTTATTTATTAAAACAACCATATTATTTAACATTTCACTCTTGAAAGAAAAAAGCAAGAGATATAGAACATTTGTTTTTAATTTGTGAAAATTCGATACAATTCGTGATTTTTTTTTTTCTGATAAAATGTTATATGTCTGTAATATCATACCACGTATAAAATAAAACTGAACAATGAAAGTATTTTTTTTCATTCGTTTCGTTTTAAATTTCTGATTCAGCGAGTGAGGCGGTTTTGGATAAATTAAACGGATTTTGATTCTACTGGGAAATATCTTGGTAAAAAATGTTTATAAGCAAAAGGATTTTTCTAAGATTTTAAAAGGTTTATGTATTTACATGAAATAAAATATATATTTCTGCTTTATTTATTTTTTATCTATTTTTTATTCTAATTATTTATTTGTTTTTTTTGGGGGGGGTGTTGTTTTTTTTTGTTTTTTTGGTGGAGGGGTCACAACGATTTCATTTAGTAAATTAATCAAGACTGTAACGCAATAAAGCATGGCATCTTTGTTTAATCGCGTATCAACCTCGGTGGGTTATATAATTAATGCCAAAGCCATCCTTTAAAAAAACAGCTGTAGAATTATTCAAACCATAGGGATAATGTGGGGTTTATACCTTTACCAATGGTATTAATCTGAAAATGGGAGTGTCCTCGTAGTGTAATGGTTAAAGTGATGGACTGCGGAATCGTAGTAAGTGAGTTCGTACTCCAGTCGCGCTATTACGTTCACTTTCGGGCAAATAACCTTGGGAAAGGTATGAACCCCCTTATCCTCCCAGCTATGGGTTAAATAGTAGAACCACTGTTCTTCAAGGAGAATAGCTTCGGCATTAAATAACCTACAAAGGTTGATATGCCATTAAACAGAGAAACCAAATCAAACCTAATCTGAAAATGGACGTAATAGCATGACTGAAGTTCGAACTCGCTTACTAAAATGGCACAATTTAGCACTACGCCACGGTAACTCCCCCCATACACACAATATACAACCAAATCTTTGTGGTCATACTTGTGTTCCTATGTGCGCAGGTGTGATATGCATGTCAGTTTGACCGGGAGAAAAAAGTTAACAAATTTGAAAATGATACTGCTGTTTTTCATTTCTATCTTGATAAATACTTACTTCGAGGCCGCAGTCCAGCTCTTTTACCATGACGTCACTGAAATAAGGAATGATCGTTTTCTCAAATTTGAAGAATTAGCAAAACTAGCAATATTTATACGGGTTCTACAAAAAGATACTGGACGTAGAGTCTCTTTTATTGAAGGTTCATTTTCTTTGTTTTTGTCGTTTATTTACAACGGGTTGTAAAATGTTATTATTATTGTTATTATTATTATGTACTCTTTTAGACTTTTTCACATCAGCGTCAACTGATGGTTTTTCACTGGAGTTTGAGTGACAGCAAGTCTCCTCAAGTTTCCAGAACTCTTCTCAGTATTCTGGCCGTCTTCTATAATGCTGTCGTTTGGATGGTCTCCACTCGTCCTCCGACCTCCAAATCCTCCAGGCCCTTTAATAATCCTTTAGTTACTGTGCCAAAAGCACCAATCACAATTGGTACCATCGTTACTTTTATGTTCCATAGTTTTTTCAGTTCTCTAGCAAGGTCGAGGTACTTATCCTTCTTTTCACATTCTTTCAGTTTTATTCTGTGGTCAGCTGGGACAGCAAAGTCGACAATTTTGCATATTCTCTTTTTTTTTTTTTTTTTTTTTGATCATTATAACATCTGGTCTTCTGGCCGAGATTAGGTGATCTGTGTATATGTCAAAGTCCCATAGGAGTTTATGCATGTCATTTTCTAGGACAGGTGCTGGGTTGTGCATATATCATTTGTTCTTATGGTCAAATTTAAATTTCTGGCACATTTCCAAGTGGATCACTTTGCCCACCCAGTCGTGTCTCGCCTTATATTCCTTTCGTGCTAATTTGCTGCATTCGCTTATTATGTGATTGATCGTTTCGTCTCTGTCGCCACATAGCCTACATTTGCTATTTTGTTGAGTCTTATCTATCCTCGTTTTGATATGATTGGTTCTTATGGCGCTGTTTTACGCTGCCATTGGGAGAGATTCTGTTTCTCTCTTAAAGTTTCCTTTTCTTAGCCAGGTCCAGGTTTTGTCGTGTGAGATGTTGTTTATTAGTCGTTTAAAACGCCTATAAAGTTGTTTTCCTACCAATTTTTGTTTCCTAACTATTGTCATTCTGTTATCTATCGTGTTGTCAGTATTGTTTCTGATGGCTGTAATCAGTCCTCCTTCGTGTTTTTCTATGTAGTCTTCGAGTCGTTATATCGATATTGGCAAGTCCTCTTCCTCTCTCTTTTCTTCATACATATAGTCTGTCAACGTCGTCTCTGGGATGTAATGCCTTGCACATGGTCATTAGTTTTCTAGTTCTTTGGTCTATTTGTTTAAGTTCATCTCTGGTCCACTTCAGAAAGGTTCCCGAGTATCTAACGAGGGGTACAGCCCAAGTATTTATTCCTTTGATAAGGTTTCCGCTTGAGAGTTTTGTCTCGAGTAGTTTCCTAGTTCTCCTGAGATTTTCTTTTTGAATTTTGTCTTTCATTTGTTTGATGGTGTTAGCCTCCAAGATTCCCAAGTATTTGTAGGTTTCGTCTTCTCCGAGCGCTCTAATCTTGTCTTGATTTGGTAGTTCCATCCCGTCAGTCCTATATCGTTTACTACTTTTCATTACAAGCATGGCACATTTTTCTATGCCAAATCCCATTCCTATGTCTTGATTGTATATTCTAACTGTGTGTATTAGGGTTTCCAGTTCTTTTTCATTTTTGTTTTGATGTCATCCATCGACATTAGGTGATTGATCTTTTCTTGCGATCTACTAAGTTTGTATCCGACTGTGCATTTTCTGAGTATGTGGTTTAGTGGCATCATGGCAATTATGAATAGTAACGGTGATAGTGCATCTCCATGGAAAATACCTCTTTGGATCTTTGTTTCAGCCAAGCTTTTTCCTCCTGCTGTCAATTCAACTCTCCAGGTTTTCATGGTTTTCTCGATGAAGTTTATGACTTCATGTGATATTTTGTACATTTTAAGACAGTTTATTATCCATTTTGTACATTTTGAGACAGTATTATTATCGCTATAATTATAATAATTATCATTATTATTTCACTCCTTGAGGGTTGTTTACATTAGCTGGTGGTTTTACACAAGAATCTGAGTGACAGCATGTCTTCTCAAGTCTACAGGAATCATCGCAGTATTCTAACCGATCTTAATGCACTGGGCTGTATGCTCTCGATTTTTCCTCTGATCTCAAGTTCCTCTAATCTCTTCTAAGACTTTTGGAACTGTTTCAAGCGCGCCAACTACAATGTGGAAAATCCTAACCGCACAGATTATAGAAGAAATATATTACTTGCTTATATGTCACGGACTGTTTCAGGATTAACGAATAGGATGCTGCAAGGTTACAAGATCAGATGGCTTACTACATATTGATCTGCACATCTTTAAGGAAGAAAAATATTGCCCTAGCTATACAAAAAGGTTTATGATGTGGTCCCACAAACTTGCGTAATAGAATGCCTGAAAATGTACTAGATATCCGATGCAGTCGAAAACTTCATAACGAAAACTATGGAAAACTTGAAAGTGGAACTAACAAACCATAGCGAGGTGAAAATCCAAAGAGGCATATTCAAAAGAGATGTTCTCTCGCCACTGCTTTTTGTTATAGCAACAATACCACTTAATTATTTGCTTAAGAAATGTACAGGGGCTACAAATTTACAAAATCATAGTAAAAGGTAAACCACTTTATGTATATAGATGGTATGAAATATTTGGCAAAAATGATACAGAACTAGAAACCCAGATATAAACAATAAGAATATACAACCAGAATATAGGAAAATATAGGTCTAATCCAGAATTTTGAGCAAAAAATCTTAGCTTAGACTTACATGTTAGATTGATTTGTATGCTACAATTTATGGTCATATATATATATATATATAAGTAAAGTAAGTAAAGTTGGCGACCATAGTCGAGGGTGACCCGAAGGCTCCCCTTTCGATAGCTACTACACCAAAGTGTAGGAGAGGGCGCAACTCCTTTCCCTGGATTTCTCCACTTTACTCTTGATCCGTACCTTATAATGCTGAGTGTTAAGCTAGGAGGCATCAAGTACAATTTTCAAAGTATGACTCGACCTAGGATTGAACCCAGGCCATTGGCGAGCACTCTAACCATTATGCCAATGTCCGGTTGAACATATATATATATATATATATATATATATATATATATATATATATATATATATATATATATAATTGGTTTTCTAAGCCAACGCATTGAGATGAAATGAATTTCATCTTAGCGGCTTGATATGTTGCTTTGATAGAAAAGGTTTCAGTCCATATATGGAGGGCAATGGCCATCTGCTTCTCGTAACAACTAACAAGAAAGTGGATAAAAGCTGTGAGACAGACACCACATTACTGTGGGGCGGAGACGTTACGATATAAAGGACGAGAAATAGATCCAACTTGAAAAACAGATTGGGCTTAATTTCGTCGTATAGTTTAAAATCTTTCCAGGCATGACAATAATATGAAATATGGGTTGAAATCGGTACGGGAGACGATGGACATTTGTAATTAGATTTGCGTATATTTTTATATATTAATTCTTTTTAATGGACTTGATAAACTACGAACTTATGAATTATTTAGATACCCTTGGGAAAGGCAGAAACTTCTTTATCCTCCAGCTATAGGTTAGATAGTACCACTACTGCTCTTCAACAAGGATGGCTTTGTCAATAAATAACCGACAAAGATTGATATACCATTACAAAGAAAGAAACTTTAACTTAAACCGGTCCCACGGATTGTTTCATTTTAAAAATCAATGGCTTTTGAAATTGGTGGCGCATATAGCTTCAAGATCGATATTCTTCTTCAGGAAAATCGGACGTCATATCACTCGAGTTATTTTAGATTTTTCCTGACAAAACACCATTTCGACATCGCTATTGCCTAGCAACCATACAGTCAGTGAGTCAGGCTGTATGTTACATCTAAAATTTTCAACTATTTTTCAATCCATAGCCAAGGTTGGGAAGGCCAGTTCTTAAGACCAGTCACATAATAAGACCAATTGAAAATCCGAAATTGCGAATATATTAAGTCACACAATAAGTCACACAATAAGACCAATTGAAAATCCGAAATTGCGAATATATTAAGTCACATTAGAGTCTTAGATTTTTGGCAAACAGTGATATATACATTTTTATTCTCTGAGAATATAACTTGCTTCTAACTAGTGAAAATGCCAGGTAAACAAAATTTTTCTTTCACGAGGTCCGTGTCGAATTATGGAAATATGTACATTAAAGTATTTCCGTGTTCCGAACAAACCCCAAAATTTGACCGCGGACTAGAATGAAAAATATAAGGTAGAAATTTTATTTATTTATTAGCCTAAATGTCTTAATATGCTTAATGACTGTCCACTACCTGTCTCCTACCCAAATGAAGAGAGAAAAAATCTGAACTGGCTAATTCATTTAGCAGCGTTCAAATCACTTAGACTTTGGAATGGGAAGCAAAACATATTTCTTTATTCTTTGAGAATATAAGTCGTTTCTAACAATTGAATATACCAAGTCGACAATTATTCTCTTTTACGCGGCCCATTTTGAATAAAGGGAATATCAGCATTAAGGTATTGCTGTGTTCCGAACAAAACCCCAAAATAATAATATTTCAATTCCATCTGAAAACAAAGAATCGATTTCTCTCGATCAATTTCGTCTAAGCATGACAAAACAAATAATCTTACATGTGCCTGGTCTAGATTTAAAAAATAGGTTAGCTAAAACTTAAGAAAATGAAAAGTGGACTTTTTTTTTCGCCTCCATAACCACTGAGATGTCCTGCACAGGCTTGTCAAAGGATAAAATTATTTAAAGAAGGAGAGTATTTTACGATTCAAACAAATATATAGAAAAGGAAACCATTGGATGCGGCATGGTGAATGATAAGTTAAGTATAAATGCAAAATTGGGTCAACAGTGCTCTTCAAAAGATGCTGGGTGGAAGAACCTCATATATATATATATATATATATATATATATATATTGTGTTTGTGAGTGTGAGTGTGTGTGTGTGTGTGTGTGTGTGTGTGTGTGTGTGTGTGTGTGCATACACACGATACTCGCTACTGAAAGCTTTCTCATATGACTGGCATGTTTATCACATGAATAACCAAAGAGCACTTTTATGAGTGGGTAAAAATTTTTGTCCTTTCATAAATACTTTGACATGCACATATTTTCCATATTTTTGCATCTTCTCCTATACAATAGGGAACCCGAGTTCGAGACTTACCTCGTGTTTATTCGCTATACCCGTTTCTGATGTGTGTTGTTCCTCGTTGTCACAGAAGTGACAACCAGAGTGAGTTGCGATAAAATGCAACTAGAATTAAGATGATGAGGCATAATACTAATCCAGATCATAATTGATAATGATAATGAGAAAGTGAGTTTCATTTCTCTCTCTCTCTCACTCACTCATTCTCTCTCTCTCTCTCTCTCTCTCACTCACTCACTCATTCTCTAATTGTTGTACTCCCTACGTAATGGACTCGCCCTCCTCCATAAATACTCGTCAACGAGAGCGTCAGACAGAGTTCACCAATCATCGTGTTGGTGCGCCTCTCCAGTTGTTGGGTCACACTTCGACCGGCCGTATTGTGCACTGCACAGTTCCGGTCGGGTGTGCCTCAACACTGAAAATACCTCTGGCTTCAGGGGGCCGTCCCCACAAGCTTTAACCCACTTCGGAGGGGTTAAGTTCCTCGCCTGGCGTCTAAGGCGCCCCTTTTAAAGGAATGCGGACGGGGCCCGAGGCATTTTTGGACTGCTACACGCGTCTGGGCTACGACCCTGCAACCGAACCCACCTAAAAACGGACTTGTGCCACACACGTACGCTTGGTGGGGCGGTGTTTCAAATACCAGTGCATCAAATCAGCATGACACAATCACGTGTGATACCATTGGCGTAGTGGACGGATAGTCACTACCACACTGGACTGTCAGCTTTCTACAAACTAACTACTGTTTAACCAGGTTCACTTGTATCTTGTTTCTGTTACTTGAATATATATGTTTTTTCTATCAAACCTTTTGTATTCCCCGTGTCTTTCTTTGGTCAGCATCATAACACAAATATAAAAATATATATTGTTGACTCCATTAGCGACAGCAGACAGACACATATCGAAAGTATTTAAGAAAAAACTTGGCGGGCAACCATTTAAATATTACCGAGTTTCAGCATTAAAGGATAACATGTTATCCATGCTAACCGTGTTATATTTGGGAAATAATTACTATTCCACATGTTTTGAAAGAAAATACAACCAAGTTGGGGGCCAGGATGTAAAGTAACTTAAACTTTGAAAATTATTTTTACTAACTTGATACATTCGTTGAAAGGAATTGGTTAACTCAGTTCTTCAACCTCAGATTCACTTCACTACCATAAGAAATATTTAAAAATTTGATTATCTGAAACAAATTCATACAATATAGTTTTATTCATTTTTTCTTTTTTTTTTTTTTAGATGTAAGTAAAGTTGGCGAGCTTAGTCGAGGGTGACCCGAAGACTCACTTTTCAAAAGCTACTATGGGAGGGCACTACTCTATTCCTTGGATTGCTTCGCTTTACCCTTGATCCATACCTTATAAGGCTGAGTGTTATGCAAAGCGGAATCAAGTACCATTTTTCTTAGTCTTTGATATGACTCGACCTGGGATTGAACCCCGTTTTTCCTGTTTTGGTGAACAGTCTGTCAATTATTATTATTAATTCTTCTAACTGGTATTATCCTTCATCTTTTTAATTCTACTTAATTTGTCAATGTTTATTATAAATAATTTTGACTTGTGTTATACTTCATCTTTATAGTAATGGATTTTTATTGATAATTTTAATTAGAGTCATACTTCGTCTTCCTAATTCTATTTTCTTTTTATTAATAATTTCGACTAATATTACCCTTCCTTTTACTTTTAATCATTTATTCTGAATAGTGTTGACTTATATTACATATCATCTTCCTAATTCTACATGCTTTTGATTGATAATTTTAACAAGATTCTTATAATTATTTTCATTAATAATTCTGATTTATATCATTCTTCATCTTTATTCTACAAGGTCTTTATCAATAATTTTGACTAGTGTCTTTCATCATCTTCATAATTCTACTTGCTTCCTATAGATAATGTTGAGAATTATTATCCTTCATCTTCCTAACTTTTGTTGTTTTTTATCAATAATTTTCACGAGTACTATCCACAATTTTCTCAGTTCTAGGTGCTTTTTATTAACATTTTTTACAAATATGTCCTTTCTTGTTCGTAATTCTTCTTGCTTTTTTATCAATAATTTTGATTACGGCTAACGAAGGCATGGACAGCTATCGATAGGCTTTCGATCATGTGGAAATCAAACCTGACCGATAAAATAAAATGAAACGCAGTTTCTTCCTGGCGGCGGTCGTGTCGATACTGCTGTATGGAAGCTCTACTTGGACGCTGACTAAACGGTTGGAGAAAAAGCTCGACGGCAATTATACAAGAATGTTGCGAGCAATATTGAACAGGTCCTGACAGCAACACCCCACACGGCGCCAACTGTACGGCCACCTACCACCTATCACGAAAACTATACAAGCCAGACGAACCAGACATGCCGGACACTGCTGGAGAAGCAAAGACGAGATCGTAAGTGATGTGCTCCTGTGGACCCCCGCATATGGCCAATCAAAAGCAGGACGACCAGCTCGAACATTCATACAGCAGCTATGTGATGATACGGGATGTAACCCCGAAGACCTGCCGAAGGCGATTAATGATAGAGAGACGTGGAGAGAGAGGGTCAGGGATATCCGTGCTAGCTGCACGTCATGATGATGATGACTCTACTCGTGCTGGATACGAAATAAGATAAAGAAGAGAGAAGACTAATTATTAATAATTTTGACTTATATAATCCTTCTTTTTAATTCTACTTCCTTTTTATTGATAATTTTCTCTAATATTACCTTTCCTCTTTCTAATTCTAATAGCTTTTTATTAAAACTTTTAATGAATATTGCATTTCTTCTTTCTAATTCTTCTTACTTTTTATTATTAATTTTGACTAATATAACCCTTCCTCTTTTCAATTCTACTTGCTTTTTCATTTATAATTTTGACTAATATTACTCGCCATCTTTCCAATTCTAATTGCTTTTTATTCATAATTTCGATGAATATTATTCTTTATCTTCCTTGTCCAGTTGACTGGAATTGTAGAATACACTAACTGCACCTCTGCAAAGGAATAAGATCGCCCCCCAGCGAGTGTTCTAGATATGACACCAAATGATCTGATGGTGAGGTTTCAGTAATGCTGGGGCTCTAGGGAATGCAGAGTACCCCTTCATTGCCATTACTTCTAGGTCCACTCTAACCCGGAGTGATAGCACCAGATAGGGTCCTATCTATAGGTCAAATAGAACTAAACAGTGTACTTATGTAAAACTGAATTATTTGAAATAGAACTGGTTTTGTATGCTAAAGTGAATTGTTTGAAATAGAAATGTTTTTTGACATTTAAACTGTGTACTTATACTAAACTGAATTATTTGAAATAGAACTATTTTTTACAATGAAACTGTATATCTATGCTGAACTGAATTGTTTGAAATATAACTGTTTTGTATGCTAAACTGAATCATTTGAACTATAACTGTTTTTTACATTGAAACTGGGTACTTATGCTAAACCAGATTGTTTGAAATAGAATTGTTTTTGATACTTAAACTGTATACTTATGCTAAACTGAAATATTTGATGTAGAACTGTTTTTGAGTGTAAAAAAACTATACTTATACTAAATTGAATTATTTAAAATAAAACTGTTTATATATAGAAAAATGGATTTGGCATGAATAACCTACAATGGTTGATGTGTCATAAAACCAAACCAAACCTTCATCTTCCTAATTGTATTTATTTTTTTATTAATAAAATAATTTATATAGAAAAATATTTTTTATTCTTACCATTCAATAATTAACGAGTTGTTGAGATTGTTGACTCCATAAGTGACAAGAGACAGACATAATATCGACTTAGTTATTGCCATTAAAAAAAAAGAACTTATTCCTGCTAATCTTGTTATCTTTATTGAATGATAACCGTTCTACGTGTTTTGAAAGAAAATACAACCAAGCTGGATACCTTTTTAGATAAAAGAATCATTTGAAGCCTTTAATGGCAGGATGTTAAGTAACTTAAACTTTGAATATCATTTATTTTTTCTTGTATTTATTTATTTTACTAACTTGATACATCCGTCGAATGGAATCGGTTAACCTGATTCTCCAACATTAGATTCACTTCCTCTCCACAAGAATTATTTATGTAGACAATATGAAATAGTGTTTATCTAATTCATTTGAAAGTCGCTGTGAGGTGGAGACTCTCTCCTACGGTCATAAAGTACGATTTTTTTTTCTTTTTACTGCTGATAACGAGACAAAACTTTCAGTCTTTGTATTAGAGGTTTGATTTCATCTGGGGTAACGTCACAAAAGAGAAAGATTGTATTGCACCAGTCTGTGCTTCCTAGATGAATTATAGTTGTCAGTGCAAAACTGTTCTCACGCTACCCAACAGACATATACACACTACAAAAAGACCCACATCCTTGAGCCATCCTTTTTTCATGTATTACAGAAATAATTGGTTGATTAATTGAGCGATTCGTTGATTTTAAAGTCATGTCAACCTCTCGGTTTATTTTATGATGAGAAGTTAAGGAATCGTATATATTATACTTATTAACTTAATTTGTTTGTGCAGTTGTTTCTTAAGAGTTTTCGCACACATAGTTATATGATATCAAATATTTCTATGTAATACGAATAATTTGGACACAGTAGTATGGTTAGAAGTATTCCTATTGTAATGAGTGGGCTGTGGTATTGAACGCTTGTCTTTTTATGTTTGTCTTTGTATGGTTGTCATTATATATTCGTCTTTGTATATACATTGTCATTGTATATTTGTCATTGTATGTTGACCTTTGTATATTTGTCATTGTATATTTGTCATTGTATGTTGGCCTTTGTATATTTGTCATTGTGTATTTGTCTTTGTATATTTGTCATTGTATATTTGTCATTGTATGTTGGCCATTGTATATTTGTCATTGTATATTTGTCATTGTATGTTGGCCTTTGTATATTTGTCATTGTGTATTTGTCTTTGTATATTTGTCATTGTATATTTGTCATTGTATGTTGGCCATTGTATATTTGTCATTGTATATTTGTCATTGTATGTTGGCCTTTGTATATTTGTCATTGTGTATTTGTCTTTGTATATTTGTCATTGTATGTTGGCCTTTGTATATTTGTCATTGCATATTTGTCTTTGTATATTTGTCATTATATATTTGTCATTGTATGTTGGCCTTTGTACATTTGTCATTGTATATTTGTCATTGTGTATTTGTCTTTGTATATTGGTCTTTGTACCACTTGGACGCTAACAAAACGGCTGGAGAAGAAGCTAATCGGCAATTACACAAGAATGTTGCAAGCAATATTGAATAAGTCCTGGCGACAACACCCCACAAGGCACCAACTATACGGCCACCTGCCTCCCATCACGAAAACTATACAAGTTAGACGAACCAGACACGCAGGACACTGCTGGAGAAGCAGAGACGAGCTCATAAGTGATGTACTCCTATGGACCCCCACATATGGCCGAGCAAAAGCAGGACGACCAGCTAGAATTACATACAGCAGCTATGTGAGGATACGGGATGTAGCCCTGAAGACCTGCCAGAGGCGATGAACGATAGGGAAAAGTGGCGAGAGGGGGTCAGGGATATCCGTGCTTGCGGCACGACATGATGATGATGATGATATTAGTCATTGTATATTTATCATTGCATGTTTCTCTTTATATATTTGTCATTGTATATTTGTTATTGTATGTTATTCGATGAATTAACTATATATTTCATTTCCTGATCAAATATAATAGAATGAATGAAATACAAGAAATATAGAAGGAACTTTTGCGGAGAAATGTCCCATTCGTTGACAGAGTCTTGAGAGTCCTTATTTATGTACGTATAAAATAGAATGGAAATGTTGGATATAGACCTGCATGTTTAAGATATGCAATCGTGTGTCATGTGACACGAGGTCATTGGGGGTGCATCCCCCTCTTGTCCGCGTGGACAGGGGTGGACATGTATTTTCACTTTGAAGCGCCCTTCTTTTATTAACAACTTTGTTTCACATCAAAAACCATTAAAAGTCCTATTTAGCTATAAAGGTTTGTAATCCTTTTAATACTAATTATTATATAGTTCAAGTATTTTTCCATCAAAAAATAGTCATTTGTTTGCTTACAGTTATATACTATCAAGTATTTTTATCTATTTAGTAATAGCCATTTGTTTCCTTACAGTTATATAGTATCAAGTATTTTTGATAATAGTTATGCTCACACTTTTGTGGTTTCAAATAACTAATATTAGTTCGTAATAAAGAATTATAGCTTCAATTAACTTGTCTAAATGAAAATAATTTCAAGCTATATGGTATTATGTATCCCTATCAAAAGCAAATAATTTTCAAACAGATGTATTTGATCCATTATCCTATTTACCCAACCCCTCCGCTCGGGCAGGATACGACACTAGGTCAATTTTTAAGCGGAGTTTAACAGGTTTGAATTCAGAGTTTTCCTTCTCCTAGACTAGTTGCCTAACCAAGACTGAAGAACCCAGTCTGTCCTACTATTTACCCATAGCTGAAGGAAGAATAATTGGATTCATACCTTTCCCAAGGGTATTAGTGCTCTGTGAAATGCAATCAGTCTCGTCCAGAATTTGATCCATTATTGGGACCCTAACATGTACTATCACTTCGAATCCGAATGGATCCGCGGTTAATGGCAATGAAGAGATACTCCACACTCCTCACACTTCCGGAACTGAAGCTTCACCCTCAGATGCAGTTTAGTGTCCTACCCAGGACAGCACTTTTTCGGGGTGAGGGTCTTAGCACTCTACAAGTCCCGCCAACAATGAGAAAGAAATCAGCAAATGATTATTTTGAAGGTATTTTGCATTTGAGGTAAAGCTCCTTACCCTCGAGTGCAACTATAAACAATATAAACAATGAAAAGAGATCAAAAGAAAGAATTGCTTAAGGCGCCACAGCTGAGGAATCCCGACGGAATTGAGCAACTTTTAAACCGCCTGCCGAGAGTTAAGCCTTCTACTGGGCACCCCATTTAAGATCTTGTGCCACATCACAACACCATGAGGGGTCGGTTAAATATTCAGATAGACAAGTAGATAGATATCAGTAAGTTGGCCGACCTTTGTTGAGGGCAACCCAAAGGCTCTCTTTTCAATAGCTACTACATCGAGGTGTAGGGGAGGGTGCAGCTTCTTTCCTTGGATTGCTCCACTTACCTTTTATACGTACCTCATAATGCTGAGTTTTAAGCAAGGGAAAATGAAGTATCATTTTTTAAGTTTTTGGTATGACTCGACCTGGGTTTGAATCCTGGTTTGTCGGCCCATTAGTGAACACCATTATGCCAATGGGCCGGTATGAACCGGCTGAAATAGATTGATTAGTTTAGTTTCTTTGTTTAATAGCATATCAGCCTTTGTGGGTTATTCAATGCCAAAGCCATCCTAGTAGAAGAACAGCTGTGGTAATTTTTAACCTATAGCCATGGAGATAAGAAGGGTTCATACCTTTTGCAGGTCTATAAACCCGAAAGTGGACACAACAGCCTGACTAGAGTTCGATCTCGCTTACGTCGCGGAAGAAGTTCAGCACTTTAACCATTACGCCACACGAACTCCCCCGGCTAGATTGATACATGGATATAAAGAGACTGAGATAGATAGAAAGAAAGAAAGAAAGGGTTTCTGAAATTCCAGTAAGTTCATGTTTTACAATAGCCGCACGAAGTAAAAATCTAAATCTTAAAAAATAGCGAAACTATGAAAAAAAGAATTAAAACAAGAAATCGTTTAGGGTTTCTTTTTTTGCTTGTTTCTTTTTTTGTGTGTGTTCTTGTCGTTGTTTGTGTTGTTGTTCGCCAATGGCCAGGGAGACCAGGGTTCACTCCCAGGTCGAGTCATACCAAAGACTTAAAAAATAGTATTTGGTACTTCCTTGCTTAACACTCCGCGATATAAGGTAAGGATCAAGGTAAAGTGAAGCAATCCAGGGAAATGAATAGCGCCCTCCCCTACACCTTGGTGTTGTAGCTATTGAAAAGGGAGCCTTCGAGTCACCCTCGACTACGGTCGCCAACCTTACTTTTTACTTACATTCTGAGATTGTTCATTAAATTCTTGTTCCCGTTTTTGGATTTTCTTCATTATCACATGTAGTAAGAATGTATTTTATGAATGTATTTACCCAACCCTTCTAATGAGCAAGATGCGACACAAGGTAATTTTAAGCAGTATTTTACAGTTTTCCTTTACCTACACCAGTTGCAATACCAAGGTTAAATAAACCTGTGTTCTCTAAGGAGACAATCATCTGGAGGTTGCAGGTTCAATCCTGGATTCACTAAAGGACGTAGTTCGAAGTTCCGTGTAGGTTGCCGAGTTCGACAAACACCTGAAGAAGGCCGGAGGACATATCGGCCGAAACGTTGTCCGAAAACCCTTAATGATAAAAATCATCAAACTTCGTCTCAGAAATTTAGACAACTAGTGTTCTCTACTATTTATCCAAACCTGGAAGAAGATTAACTGGATTCATGCTTTTCCAAGGGTATTAGCACCATGGGAAATGTTCACATCCTCGTCCTGAATTTGTCCATTACTTACGATGGTAACTATTACACCACGAGCGTCTCACCCACATGCGTTTCATATAAGTCTTCTTCTTCTTCTTCTTCTTCTTCTTCTTCTTCTTCTTCTTCTTCTTCTTCTTCTTCTTCTTCTTCTTCCTTTGAAGCACATGCTTTATGAGAATTAAAGAGTTAGTCAACTCAAAAAATACCCGAGCTGGGTCTCCTGGGACCCAGTACCTTGCACCAGCTGAACCTCGCTCTCTCAGCCTTGTATGTAAACAATATGAAATCTGGCGTGTCAAAGTAGTTAAATGCAATATGAATTAGCGGAGAGATGCTTTCCGACAGTCACAACTTGCCAATGGGGTTTTTTGTTTGTTTTTGTTTTTTTATTTTTTATTTTTTTGAAGAATTAGTTTCATTATTGGGAATATGAGCTTAGCTTCGTCTGGTGCAGGAAGAGTTTTGCGCCATTCTTTGAAGTGGGTTGACATAGATTTCACACACACACACACGCGCACGCGCACACACACACACACACACACACATATATATATATATATACCTTGTTTTATTTAACCCAGTGGGCTAGGGCTGTAGAATACACCGACTGCGTCTCTACAGAGCAGTAAGATCCCACCAACAAATGTCCTGGATATGATACTGAACTACATCTGATGGCGAGGTTCCTGGCTTGGAGCATTGGGGAATGTGAAGTATATTTTCATTTCCATTGCTCCTTGGTGAACCGCGGCTTGGTGTAGTCGTACCTATTAGGGTCCCATCTGTAAGTCAAATAGAACTGTTTGACATTTAAACTGTGTGCAAACAAATTACTATGTTAAATTGAATCGTTAAAAATCGAAACGTTCGACTATTTAACAATGTGTACATAAATGACTGATATTTGATTGAATTGTTACTGATACATAACAATACTTGGAACCATTTCACTATCTTCAAACGAATGAGTAATGTTGAATGGAATTATTAATGTTAAGTAGCAACACTTAAAACTCTGTAATTGTATGTAAAAAATTATTTATTGTTATTACAAAGCAATATTTGGAACCATTTAACTGTGTGCAAATGAATGAACAGTATTCAATAGAATAGTGTTAAATAGCAATACTTGTTACAACTTCACTGTGTGCAAACAGAGGATTAATATTGAATAGAATTATAACTGTTAGATAGCAATAATTGAAACCATTTAACAATGTAGAAAGAATAGCAATAGTACACAAATAAATTAGTTCTAACTCGTTTAAAAAGGAAATTACTTACAAGTTATTCTCTTTAAAATTATACATACCCATTTAAATCAGTGCAAACAAATGACTCGTGTTGAAATGTTGTGGTTGCATTGCCATATTTGAAACTATCTAACTATGAGCAAACAAATGATTATTTGCAAATAGAATTATTCTTGTTAGATAGAAATAATTGAAACCATTGAACTGAGTGCAAAAAAATGAGATCAGGCACGTTAAAAAATCATATATATTTAATATATATGCATTAAGAAGATTTGGCATTAAATAACCTACAATGATTGATATGCCATAAAATCCAACCCAACCAAATCATATATATCTAGAATATATATATATATATATATATAAAGAAGATTTGGCATTAAATAACCCACAATGGTTGATATGCCATAAAACCCAATAAAACCAAATCATATATATTTGATATATATGTATAAACAGGATTTGGCATTAAATAACCAACAATGATTGATATGCCATAAAACCCAACCAAACCAAATCATATATATATATATATATATATATATATATATAAAGAAGATTTGGCATTAAATAACCCACAATGGTTGATATGCCATAAAACCCAACTAAACCAAATCAAACATATTTAATATAAAGAAGATTTGGCATTAAATAACCCCCAATGGTTGATATGCCATAAAACCCAATAAAACCAAATCATACATATTTAATATATATATATATATATATATATAAAAGATTTGGCATTAAATAACCCATAATGGTTGATATGCCATAAAACCCAACCAAACTAAATCATATATGTTTAATATATATGTATAAAGAAGATTTGGCGTTAAATAACCTACAATGATTGATATGTCATAAAATCCAACCAAACCAAATCATATATATTTGATATATATATATATATATATATATATATATATATATATGTGTGTGTGTATAAACATGATTTGGCATTAAATAACCAACAATGACTGATGTACGAAAAAAACCCAACTAAACCAAACTTTTTTTTTTTAATTTCAAAGTTGCTTTGCATTCTTGAGCATAGAGCACTGTATTTATTCTGTTTTAGCGGTAAATGTCAACTATATTTATATATATTAGTATGTTCCACACGTGTTTCCCTCTTCGTGGTCCTCTACAAGAGATTAATAACAAACACATTATCAATAACCTGAAGATGTCTATGAAGTCCGAAACACGTGTAGAAGATATTTATATGAAATAAAGTCCTAAAGTACCATATTCAAATTCATTTGCGGGCCTATTCATTTTAAAGTATTTACTTTTCTCTCACTGGACCAACAAAAAATTATATATATATATATATATATCATCATACAACGTGCGATACCCTGCCCTCATCAGCCGCAAACCAATGGTGATAACACAGTTTCGGTAAATTGTCGTCTAAATGATGCAAAAATGAAAACACTGGCATCTCAATTTATCAAATATATTTACCAAAATAACATGAAAATATTATCAAATACTATAGATTAAATTTATACAAAGAAATCGGCATTGGCTTCAACCACGAACTCCAGAGAACTTACTGAATGTCTTCATGAACGACCTGCTTGATAAAAAGACTTGGACAGTGTAGTATATGTCGTATACTGGACAAACAACGAAAAACTCGTAGATATATAAAAATATAATTTATATTTCTGTTCTTCGACGGCGACATTTGTGTGAAGTAGGAATACAATCAAAAAGAGTTCACACACATCTTTCTTCTGTAGCAGGACCCTTTTTGTGAAGTAGTGTGATGGCCGGAGAACACACACGGGGGAGCTGACAAAATACTTCGGGTTTTTTCCAGTAATTTGTTGATCTTATCTGCGAACAGAAATATCTGCCATTCTATTCACTGGCAATAAATTACATTCTCGCCATCATCCTTTATTTTTCTCTTCCCATTGAAACCACTTTGTTGATGTTATCTTGTGACCGCATTGAATCTGCTAAGTTCATCCACGGCACTCCGTCGCCAGCTAAGCTAGTATATTACAATATCCTTGGCTATGGACCTGATTGACTAGCTGGAATTGTTGTCATTCATAGCCTGTATCTAAGCAACAAATCATATCAATCAGTGAGACTTACTTCGTAATCTTCATTGAACTCATCCAACTCTTTTCGAATTTCCTGCATTTTCCTCATCTTGACACCCAAACACTCTGAAATCTTCGTATTATTGTTTCTTGGAAGAATGCCAATCAATACGGCATACCGTTTCCAAATTTCTAAAAGAGTGAATGGCGTCGTAGAGTTGCTTTCCTCATAGACAGTGCTCAACTTACTCGTACTTTGCTGCACATTAGACAAAACCTGAAACAAAACGTATGCACAAAATTAATTATTCAACATGGTGTCAATTTACTCATTACACCCTCAATATATTTACCCAAACACTCCGCCACGAGCAGTATGTGACACCGAGTCAGTTTGAATGCAAAATTTTCCTTTTCTTAGATTGGTTGCCTGATCTAGGCTAAAGAACCCGGTCAGTACTACTATTTATTCATAGTTGTGTGGATGGAGAAAACAGATGGATCCATGCCTTGCCAAGAGCATTTGCACGAATTGAAACGCAAACAGTCCAGGATTTGAACTCGGCTCACAAATTTCAGTTCCTATGACGATAACCGTTACGGTAAAGAAGAATTTTTTAAAAAGTGCACTGACCATAATAACCAAACTTCAATGATTACATCCATTTGCGTCGGTTCTCGTGAAATTGGTCTTATTGTGCGACTGGTTTGAATGACCGATGGTCTTATTAAGAATATATATATATATATATATATATATATATATATAACCTAAGGATTAGGAAATCACGGTCATTCTATTTTCATATCTGCATTTTTTTGTGAAGTTGTTTCCTATGTGATTGTTTTGGACAATCCTTTCGAATACAAATCATTTTTAAACAAATCTATTTGACTCATAAAAGAAACACCCTAACAAGTACGGCCACTCTGGGTTAGAGTGAACCTGGGAGTAATAGCAGCGAAGAGGTAATCCACGCACCCCATGTCAGTCACTACTAGATGCAGTTGATTGTTTTGTTTTGGTTTCTTTGTTTAATTGCATATCAACCTTCGTGGGTTATTTAATGCCATCCTGGTAGAAGAACAGCAGTAATACCATAACTTAGGTGATATGGAGATGCAGTTGAGGATCATACTCAAGATACTACAGGGATGTGTTACCCCACTGCATGGAATATAATCAACGTATTCTAAGCCCTACCGACGGGGCTATACTGTGATATAAATATTTATCTAACTCACACTATATTAGAATGTAACACGATATCGGTTTAACAAAGAAACTCTGCAGAAATCAAGCCTTCTAGCAGTGCCAAAGATAGCTCTGCTCCATCGGAATTTACTTTTTGGGGTTCCTCAGATGCGAAGCAATAAGCTCAGCCCTTACTCCTGCCCGTGGTGGAGGTATCCCTCTTGTAATTGAAGTGATTCATTTTTACATCGTGTAACACACGAATGGGCTTTAAATACACTTTAAATCTTTGGCTTGTTTTTGTTTTTGTTTTATTGTGTTTTTGTTTCATTATCATTACCTCTCTCTCTCTCTCTCTATATATATATATATATTTCTCTCTCTCTCTCTCTCTCTCTCTCTCTCTCTCTCTCTCTCTCTCTCTCTCTCTCTCTCTCTTACGTTCATTAATTCTTTCTTTCGTGATTTTTTTTCATTTACGTATTTTTCAGGACCAACAATGAAAATGGCGACACTGACTCTCTGTCTTTTGTTGATATTACTTCCAATTTGCTCTGGTTCAGTACTGAGGCAGAAATCCGAATACAACTGGATAACAGATGTCGTAAATACTAAGGACAACTCGACCATCACCGACCACGGCTGGAGGATAAGGTCCTACTGGGACGAAGAAGAACGTTCATATGTCATTTATATCTACAATATATTCGACAAAGACTTTCGATTGTAACTGCATCTTTCAGTCCCATTCAATGAGCGACATAACTCTGTTGTATATACAATGCAACAAACAATGTTTAGCTTAGTAAATACTGACACAATAAGTAATCAACTACATATATATATATATATATATATATATATATATATATATATATATATATATATATATATGCAAACTGAACTACCCGTCTATGCCGAGACTTGGATCGCAGCGTGTTTGACCATCTTACATTGAACTCTAATTGCTACCAAATGTGTCTTCCATAGTTTTATATTAATCAAACGAACTCTACTTCAAAAAGATAATTATGTTTTTCAATTACAATATTAAACTTTAAAGACCTTCGAAAGATTACAAAAAAATGTATTTCATTTTCCTTTCAACTGCATTTAAGTCTCAAATTAAATTTATTTAATAAAATTAATATTTCGTGCCAAAGATTTCCGTATTTGTAACCCCGACCCTTGAAGTTGGTAAGAAACAGAAGAAAGACCCAATTATACACTCAACTAAGCATATTTCCTTGGCTGAAGTACCCGTCTCCGATGGGTAAGAGTTTGAGATTTGGATGACAGCTGTTACCAATTAAAAATTTACACCGAACATCAATTGTTATTAGAAATGATAAATCCACATGAATGAAAAGAGTTTACCAACTGATTGGTTGATTAGTTGGTTGGTTGATGTTTAATTTCGTATCATGCTTTGTGGGTTATTTAACACCAAATTTTGTTTCATATATATATATATATATATATATATATATATATATATGATTTTTTAGTGAATAGTCTTAGTTAAATATTTTGGGCTCTAAACGAATTTTTAGTGTGGGAGATGAAGGTGAGTAGGCAAATTTTGCTTCATATGTGTATACTTATAGATAGTCTTTTTTCCTATCTTTATACATACATACATATACATATATATATATATATATGTGTGTGTGTGTGTGTATTTTGTCAGTTTCTTTAGGTAAAGAAACTGACAAAATTTTCGACAGTATAGGATCTATTTAGATTTTTGGTTGATCCTTGGGAGTTGCATTGTTTTTGTCTGTTTGTATGGTCTGATTTAATCATGTTTTTGGGTGATTTTATTCATGACCTCTCATCTCAATCTCTGGACTGAGATGCAAGGTTTGATATTTCCAGTCGTTTTTCTTTAGTGGTTCGTTGGGTATGATCTATTTTGGATTGGTTGGGAGGTTCGAATTTTCCTGGGGTAGTTAGAATGTGTTTTGGTTATTCATTGCTTGCTTTGGTGTTTGGTTCTGATTTGTAGTCTGAATTTTCTTTTCAGAATTGTCCATTGTGGAAAAAGAAATGAGTTAGAGAGAGTGTTACTTACGTCTTGCGGGCTCTGTTTCGGGGGATATTGTGACCAACATGAATGTCTATCAGCTTCTGATATTTATGGTCAGAATTGAGAGTAGGAGGGGTGAGAGGTGATTACAACCTATATATTCAGGTTGTCACCTCTTTCTGGCTCTGTCTAAAATGTGTTATCAAGGAGACCAGATCGTTATTTTTTCTACTCCAGAATTTTAGATAGTTCTGTTACCAGACCTTGTTGGGCGGGTCGCTTAAAGAGCAATTCTTTTTTGCAACCCCGATTGCTGCCTGCAGTTTAAGTCTCGCCCTTCTACAATTTTTTTACGACACTATTTTGGGAATTTGTGGTCGGATCGGTAATTATTCTAATTTTCTTTTTACGATTTTTGTTTTAGTTGCAGATTTGAAGTTTCTTGCTAATATTTTCGGGCAGTTCTTTTTGTTTTCGTATCATTTCTACTGCGTATAGATTTTATTGTTGTTTTTTTGTTTGTTTGTTGTTTTTTTTTGGCGGGGGTGTTTGTTTGTTGTTGTTTTTTCCCAGCGGTTCCTGAAATTCAGACCAGTCGTTTGATCCAAGTTATATTAGTTTTTTGATAAGAACTCTGTATTTATCTGGTTGGTTATGGTTCCTGATAACACTGGACAAAGCAAAAAAACAAAAAACTAATAAAACTTTTCATTCATCAAAATGACCCCCTTTAACCATTATCACTGCTTCACAGATTCTCGGCATTCTTTCAATTAAAGACTGGAGGCTGACTGAAGATAGTGTTGCCCAGCTTTTCTGAAAGTGTTTCCAAAGATGAGCTGCACTTGTGGGTTGTTTAGTTCTGTCTTTTCGGTCAAGTTTATCAAATACCAGTTCAATAGGATTAAGTTCACTGATTGCACCGGCGAAGACATCAGTTGAAGAACGTGCTGTTCCTCTTTGCTTTTAACAGAGTTTATCAGTATGCTTTTGGTAATTATCTTGTATAATAACAAATCCTCGAACCATAAGCCGTGGTTTCTTGACGGCAAATTTGCCATATAGGCCAGCTTCACAGAGTCTTCTCCTCACAGTGGATGTTAACTTTTTTTCCCAAAATTTGTTCAATGATGTGCAATGATGAAAGGAGCAGTCAATCTTCAGCCACGCAAGCTGGTGACTCTGAAGTAAGTGTTTTCTGCATAGATAACACCAGCAGTAATTCAACACAATATAGTTTAATGTGAATTCAAGTGGGGATATAATGTAATTTTTGAAAAGCATTCTCTTCGTGCTCAATACTAAAGAAGAAAAACGCATTCAAATCAATTTTTCAAAAGATTTCTAACCATGCTAAGTCAAAGTTATTGAGGAAGAGTTGCGTCTAGTATCATCATCATCATCATGACGTGCGGCTAGCACGAATATCCCTGACCCTCTCCCTCCACGTCTCCCTATCATTCATCGCCTTCGGTAGGTCTTCGGGGTTACATCCCGTATCATCACATAGCTGCTGTATGAATGTTCGAGCTGGTCATCCTGCTTTTTATTGGCCATATGCGGGGGTCCACAGGAGCACATCACTTACGATCTCGTATTTGCTTCTCCTGCAGTGTCCGGCATGTCTGGTTCGTCTAGCTTGTATAGTTTTCGTGATGCTATTTACCCAACCCCTCCGCTCGGGCAGGATATGACACAAGGTCAATTTTTAAGAGGAGTTTAACAGGTTTCAATTCAGAGTTTTCCTTCTCCTAGACTAGTTGCCTCACCAAGGCTGAAGAACCTAGTCTGTCCTACTATTTACCCATAGCTGGAGGGAGAATAATTGGATTCATACCTTCCCCAAGGGTATTAGTGCTATGTGAAATGAAATCAGTCTCGTCCAGGATTTGAACTCGTGTCGCCGTGTCCCTTTCCTACGACGATAACGACTACACCACCGGCACCTCCATCATAGTATAGTTTTCGTGATAGGTGGTAGGTGGCCGTACAGTCGGCGCCGTGTAGGGTGTTGCTGCCAGGACCTGTCCAATATTGCTCGCAACATTCTTGTATAATTGCCGTCGAGCTTCTTCTCCAACCGTCTAGTATAATAAATAAAAACATTGTAGTGCTTAACTTGATTCATTAAAAATAACTTTTTAGGATGAGAAATAGAAAATTTTGAAGGTGGCCAAATACTTTTGACTGATAGTGTACCCCTACATGTAATTGCCACTTCTATTAATTTTTTTCACATTTCAAGGATTTGCTCTGTTAGGAATAATTTTTCAATGGAAAACGTGTATAGTTTGGCTAAAAGAATTTCTTCTAGTGACTCAATGACAATAATTCTTGGGAATTCTGTTATTATCTTAATTTCCTGAATTGGGTTCAGAGAAGTTTCATTTGGGTTTTTGCTCGTCTTTGTTTACCACATGTGTTATTGTCTTTCTCTGCTCCTGTCCTCCAACACCCACCACGGAATCCAATTTCTCTTGGGAATTTACCAAAGGGACTACCCATTCGTCTTAGTTTGAACGGAGATACATCAGCCAGTTTGTTCGTATCAGGAGGGTGAGTTCGAACCTGTGCTAAGTTCAAACTTTCAGAACTCAAAACCTATGCCTTAAGCTTAAACAATGGTTAAATATTGATTCTCTCGATGCACTTGACCCTCAGCCACCGCCTTCTAGCACCTTTAAGATAAAAAGGGTTGGGTGTTTGATTGTCATAAAAACAATTCGTAGAATACGGTCGAAGCTTAATCATGTATGTGCCTGGGATTGATATGACGAGCCGATTGATCGTATAACCCAATTAAGAGTCGAAGAGGAGTGTTTTAAGGTTACGTGACCTCTTAGTGCCCGGGTCATGGATCCCTCAGCCATCAGGATCTCGTTCCCATGCATTACGGGTCGCCATTCACGTCCAACAGGTTGCTTCATTGGGCAGGTCTAACCCCTCTGTAGCGAGGCAGTCAGATAACATCTGGTGAAGTTTATACTGACCGATAGGGCGTTTCGTGTGAGTTCGATTCTCACTGGGGGATCCATTTATTCGGCCTTGTGCCACAACAAAACAAATTATAAAACCAGAAAAAAGATATTTATTTTTTATATTATGAAGGTAGTACTGCTGTAAAGAGCATTGCATGTGGTGTAATAGTTAGCGAGGTAGACTAACAAACCCTAACCGGTGAGTTCGAGTCTCATTGGGTGCTTCATACATCCGACTTCGTGTCAAGTACTATGAATGATAAATCTACATCGCAGAAAGAGTTTACAGATTTTTTTAGTTGGATGTTTTGGCAAAGTTTGACGATTATTTTATGTCTCCTTTTTCTTCAAGGACATTTGATGTATTAGTGAACAATCGATGGCGTTGGAGAGCATCAAGATTTGAATTAAAGTTGAGAAAAAATTCGTTGAAATGGAAGTCTAGAATCCAGAAAAGAGTTAACTGTTGTAATAAAAAAAAACAGAGACCAGAATAAACTTACAGGTAAGCTTTATTCAACTTAGATAACATTTTAGAAACACATGGCAAATAGTACTCTTTGTTATATGCCGAACAATAGTCATCTGTTACGACTATTCCATTATTACAAAGAGGAGATCGGTATCGAGTACTTTTCATATTCATATTTATCAACCCCTCCGCTCGGGCAGGATATGACACAAGATCAATTTTTAAGCGGAGTTTAACAGGTTTGAATTCAGAGTTTTCCTTCTCCTAGGCTAGTTGCCTCACCAAGTCTGAAGAAACCAGTCTGCCCTACTATTTACCCATTGCTAGAGTGAGAATAATTGGATTCATACCTTTCCCAAGGGCATTAGTTCTATGTGAAATGCAGTCAGTCTCGTCCAGGATTTGAACTCGTGTCGGCGTGTCCATTTTCTACGATGATAACCATTACACTACGGGTACCTCGAGTACTTTTCATATAACACCTGTATCATAAGGATTTACACAGGGCATCAAAATACTGACATCATGGTTACTGCTGAGTGTTCTGTGAACATTGTAAAGGCTATTAAACATGACATGGACAACTCCAATAGAGACTATGAAGCAGTGGTCAGCAGGGAGGGACACGACAGGCGTTCTGATTGCATCAGCGTGCTGGAATTCATCCAACATATTGTAGGACAAGTTGGAAAATCCGAGCAAGGGAATCCGAGATTTAGCGAGAGAGATAGGTGTCAGGGTTGCCACCATAAAGCTGGACCTGAATAATAATCTTTGTAGTCAATCGTACAAGAGGCACGAGGGAGAAATTCTGATAGCAAAGGCTTAAGTGAACCTCTCGATGAAGACAAAGAAGCACCTGAACTAGTTGAGCTCGATTCTTCTCAGATGAAAAGAACTTCTATTCGGACCAGTTGCACAACACCTACAACAACAAGTGGCTTGTCTACAATCCAAGTGGTGGCCCACGTATCATGAAAACAAGTTCCCCACAGGTTTGGGGGTGTCTCAAATGAAAGAAGACGGCATGCTTCCTCTTGCGTTCTGGTTAGTGAACGCTCGTAATTAATTAAAGGACAAACCACGATGTGAGAGGAAATACAGATATATTCTTAGGAAAAAGTATATACAATAGAGAGACTATTAGTAGACAAGAACATAGGATTAGTGAATACAGAATAAAGATATAGTCCAACGATAGTATTGGCTTCCGTTATTACGGTAGCAAGTAAGGTGATCTAGTGCGATCTCCAGTCTCCAACGCTCTAATACTATTCCTATAAGAAGCTGCTCTTCACCTTCTAGTCTGCGCTGGTATTAGTAGCTGATGCCATATATGGCAGATGGACTAGTTCATTGTGTGGAGAAAGGTGGGTGATACCCAACACTTCCCCATATCAATGAATAAGGCCTTGTGCTCAATTCAGAGGCTATGTGAAACTACTAGTGAGTTCGCATCTCACTGAGTGCCTTATACATCCGACCTTATGCCAAGTTCTATAAATGATAAATCCGCAGGTTTACCAATTTTATGTTTAATATAATCTCAAAAAGTTATTGAAACTCAGTATGACGTTTCATGAGATGTAATTAATGGTTAACGAGTACGAATAGCAGCCCCTTATTAGTGAGTTTGATTCTCACTGAGTGCCGTATACTACTGACCTTGTATCTCACTAAGCTTAGTTAATAACCATTTGTCTATGACAAATTTCACAGATTCATTTCGAGACATACTTTTAACTTCAGTGCTACTTTAAGCATTTTTTTTACGAATTGTTAGTCCTAACAAAGAAATAATACTGTGTAATCGTTTTACATCTCTAGATTGTTTGTCCTAACTAGGCAATAATGTTATGTAATTATTATTTTAAGTCTCCAGATTGTAGTCTTGACAAAGCAATGAAGCTTGATAATTATTTTACATTTCCAGATTGTTAGCGCTAACAATGCAATAATACTATCTAATCATTTTACATCTCTAGATTGTTTGTCCTAACTAGGCAATAATGTTATGTAATTATTATTTTAAGTCTCCAGATTGTAGTCTTGACAAAGCAATGAAGCTTGATAATTATTTTACATTTCTAGATTGTTAGCGCTAACAATGCAATAATACTATCCAATCATTTTACATCTCTAGATTGTTTGTCCTAACTCGGCAATAATGTTATGTAATTATTCTAAGTCTCCAGATTGTAGTCCTGACTAAGCAATAGAGCTTGATAATTATTTTACATTTCCAGATTGTTAGCGCTAACAATGCAATAATACTATCTAATCATTTTACATCTCTAGATTGTTTGTCCTAACTAGGCAATAATGTTATGTAATTATTTTAAGTCTCCAGATTGTACTCCTGACTAAGCAATAAAGCTTGATAATTATTTTACATTTCCAGATTCTTAGCACTAACAATGCAATAATACTATCTAATCATTTTACATCTCTAGATTGTTTGTCCTAACTAGGCAATAATGTTATGTTATTATTTTAAGTCTCCAGATTGTAGTCCTGACTAAGCAATGAAGCTTGATAATTATTTTACATTTCCAGATTGTTCGCACTAACAATGCAATAATACTATCTAATCATTTTACATCTCTAGATTGTTTGTCCTAACTAGGCAATAATGTTATGTAATTATTATTTTAAGTCTCCAGATTGTAGTCTTGACAAAGCAATGAAGCTTGATAATTATTTTACATTTCCAGATTGTTAGCGCTAACAATGCAATAATACTATCTAATCATTTTACATCTCTATATTGTTTGTCCTAACTAGGCAATAATGTTATGTAATTATTATTTTAAGTCTCCAGATTGTAGTCCTGACTAAGCAATAGAGCTTGATAATTATTTTACATTTCCAGATTGTTAGCGCTAACAATGCAATAATACTATCTAATCATTTTACATCTCTAGATTGTTTGTCCTAACTAGGCAATAATTTTATGTTATCATTTCTTTAAGTCTCCAGATTGTAGTCTTGACAAAGCAATGAAGCTTGATAATTATTTTACATTTCCAGATTGTTCACGCTAACAATGCAATAATACTATCTAATCATTTTACATCTCTAGATTGTTTGTCCTAACTAGGCAATAATGTTATGTAATTATTATTTTAAGTCTCCAGATTGTAGTCTTGACAAAGCAATGAAGCTTGATAATTATTTTACATTTCCAGATTGTTAGCGCTAACAATGCAATAATACTATCTAATCATTTTACATCTCTAGATTGTTTGTCCTAACTAGGCAATAATGTTATGTAATTATTATTTTAAGTCTCCAGATTGTAGTCCTGACTAAGCAATAGAGCTTGATAATTATTTTACATTTCCAGATTGTTAGCGCTAACAATGCAATAATATTATCTAATCATTTTACATCTCTAGATTGTTTGTCCTAACTAGGCAATAATGTTATGTAATTATTATTTTAAGTCTCCAGATTGTAGTCTTGACAAAGCAATGAAGCTTGGTAATTATTTGACATTTCCAGATTGTTAGCGCTAACAATGCAATAATACTATCTAATCATTTTACATCTCTAGATTGTTTGTCCTAACTAGGCAATAATGTTATGTAATTATTATTTTAAGTCTCCAGATTGTAGTCCTGACTAAGCAATAAAGCTTGATAATTATTTTACATTTCTAGATTGTTAGCGCTAACAATGCAATAATACTATCTAATCATTTTACATCTCTAGATTGTTTGTCCTAACTAGGCAATAATGTTATGTAATTATTATTTTAAGTCTCCAGATTGTAGTCTTGACAAAGCAATGAAGCTTGGTAATTATTTTACATTTCCAGATTGTTAGCGCTAACAATGCAATAATACTATCTAATCATTTTACATCTCTAGATTGTTTGTCCTAACTAGGCAATAATGTTATGTAATTATTATTTTAAGTCTCCAGATTGTAGTCCTGACTAAGCAATAAAGCTTGATAATTATTTTACATTTCTAGATTGTTAGCGCTAACAATGCAATAATACTATCTAATCATTTTACATCTCTAGATTGTTTGTCCTAACTAGGCAATAATGTTATGTAATTATTTTAAGTCTCCAGATTGTAGTCCTGACTAAGCAATAAAGTTGGCGAGCATAGTCGAGGGTGACCCGAAGGCTCCCTTTTCGATAGCTTACTACACCAAGGTGTAGGGGAGGGCGCTACTCCTTTCCAAGGATTGCTCCACTTTACCTTGATCAATGCCTTATAATGCTGAGTGTTAAGCAAGAAGGCATCAAGTACCATTTTTTTGAGTCTTTGGTATGACTCAAGCAATAAAGCTTGATAATTATTTTACATTTCCAGATTATCAGGGCTAACAATGCAATAATACTATCTAATCATTTTACATCTCTAGATTGTTTGTTCTAACTAGGCAATAATGTTATGTAATTATTTTAAGTCTCCAGATTGTACTCCTGACTAAGCAATAAAGCTTGATAATTATTTTACATTTCCAGATTCTTAGCACTAACAATGCAATAATACTATCTAATCATTTTACATCTCTAGATTGTTTGTCCTAACTAGGCAATAATGTTATGTTATTATTTTAAGTCTCCAGATTGTAGTCCTGACTAAGCAATGAAGCTTGGTAATTATTTTACATTTCCAGATTGTTCGCGCTAACAATGCAATAATACTATCTAATCATTTTACAATTCTAGATTGTTTGTCCTAACTAGGCAATAATGTTATGTAATTATTATTTTAAGTCTCCAGATTGTAGTCTTGACAAAGCAATGAAGCTTGATAATTATTTTACATTTCCAGATTGTTAGCGCTAACAATGCAATAATACTATTTAATCATTTTACATCTCTAGATTGTTTGTCCTAACTAGGCAATAATGTTATGTAATTATTATTTTAAGTCTCCAGATTGTAGTCCTGACTAAGCAATAGAGCTTGATAATTATTTTACATTTCCAGATTGTTAGCGCTAACAATGCAATAATATTATCTAATCATTTTACATCTCTAGATTGTTTGTCCTAACTAGGCAATAATGTTATGTTATTATTTTAAGTCTCCAGATTGTAGTCTTGACAAAGCAATGAAGCTTGGTAATTATTTGACATTTCCAGATTGTTAGCGCTAACAATGCAATAATACTATCTAATCCTTTTACATCTCTAGATTGTTTGTCCTAACTAGACAATAATGTTATGTTATTATTATTTTAAGTCTCCAGATTTAGTCCTGACAATGCAATAAAGCTTGATAATTATTTTACATTTCCAGATTGTTAGCGCTAACAATGCAATAATACTATCTAATCATTTTACATCTCTAGATTGTTTGTCCTAACTAGGCAATAATTTTATGTTATCATTTCTTTAAGTCTCCAGATTGTAGTCTTGACAAAGCAATGAAGCTTGATAATTATTTTACATTTCCAGATTGTTCACGCTAACAATGCAATAATACTATCTAATCATTTTACATCTCTAGATTGTTTGTCCTAACTAGGCAATAATGTTATGTAATTATTATTTTAAGTCTCCAGATTGTAGTCTTGACAAAGCAATGAAGCTTGATAATTATTTTACATTTCCAGATTGTTAGCGCTAACAATGCAATAATACTATCTAATCATTTTACATCTCTAGATTGTTTTTCCTAACTAGGCAATAATGTTATGTAATTATTATTTTAAGTCTCCAGATTGTAGTCCTGACTAAGCAATAAAGCTTGATAATTATTTTACATTTCTAGATTGTTAGCGCTAACAATGCAATAATTCTATCTAATCATTTTACATCTGTAGATTGTTTGTCCTAACTAGGCAATAATGTTATGTGATTATTTTAAGTCTCCAGATTGTACTCCTGACTAAGCAATAAAGCTTGATAATTATTTTACATTTCCAGATTGTTAGCGCTAACAATGCAATAATACTATCTAATCATTTTACATCTCTAGATTGTTTGTCCTAACTAGGCAATAATGTAATGTTATTATTTTAAGTCTCCAGATTGTACTCCTGACTAAGCAATAAAGCTTGATAATTATTTTACATTTCCAGATTGTTAGCGCTAACAATGCAATAATACTATCTAATCATTTTACATCTCTAGATTGTTTGTCCTAACTAGGCAATAATGTAATGTTATTATTTTAAGTCTCCAGATTGTAGTCCTGACTAAGCAATAAAGCTTGATAATTATTTTACATTTCCAGATTGTTAGACCTAACAAAGCAATAATACTATCTAATCATTTTACAACTCTAGATTGTTTGTCCTAACTAGGCAATAATGTTATGTAATTATTATTTTAAGTCTCCAGATTGTAGTCCTGACAAAGCAATAAAGCTTGATAATTATTTTACCTTTCCAGATTGTTAGACATAACAAAGCAATAATAGTATGTAATCATTTTACATCTCTAGATTGTTTGTTCTAACAAGGCAATAATGTTATGTAATTATTTTAAGTCTCCAGATTGTAGTCCTGACAAAACTATCATCATCATCATCATCATATCGTGCTGGCAGCACGGATATCCCTGACCCTCTCTCGCCACTCCTCCTTATCTTTCATCGCCCTAGGCAGGTCTTCAGGACAACAACCTGTATCCTCACATAGCTGCTGAATGTACGTTCGTGCTGGTCATCCTGCTTTTGCGCGGCCATGTGTGGGGATCCATAAGAGTACATCTCTTATGAGTTCATCTCTGCTTCTCCAGCAATGTCCTGCATGTCTGGTTCGCCTAACTTGAATAGTTTTCGTGATAGGGGGCAGGTGGCCGTACAGTTGGTGTCTTGTGGGGTGTTGCTGCCAGGACTTGTTCAGGATTGCACGCAGCATTCTTGTGTAATTGCCATCTATTTTCTTCTCCAGCCGTTTTGTTAGCGTCCATGTAGTGCATCCATATAGCAGTATCGATGTGACCGCTGCCTGGAAGAAACTGCGTTTCATTTTATCGGTTAGGTCTGATTTCCATATAATCGATAGCCTATTGATAGCTGTCCATGCTTTCGTTAACCTCGTTTCGATGTCCTTTTCGGTTGATTCGACGCTGCTTCCTAGGTACGTGAATTTGTCTACTAGTTTAAGAGGGGTTCCTTTTAGAGTGGAGATGTCCCCCGTTTGGTTATAGCACATATATTCCGTTTTGTGTGCATTAACATGGAGGCCTATGCTTGCTGCTGCTCGTTCCAAACTATGCAGAAGTGTTTCGGCTTGGTCAGGTGTATTTGCCAGTATCGCTATGTCATCGGCGTAGTCGGCGTCGGTAATTGTTGTTGCGGGGTATCTTCTGCTTCTTTTCTTCGTCAGTTCGAAGCCATTCTCTTTGATTTTGTCAATCGATGTTCTAAGTACGTAGTCTAGACAAATGATAAAGAGATACGGAGCCAGCGTGTCCCCTTGTAGTACTCCTGCTACAATGTCGAAGTATTCTGTGTCTCCATCTGGTGATCTTACTTTAGTGTTTCTATAGAGAATAGTTATTGCCGCTACGGTTTCTTTGGGTATGCCGTACGCTAGTAGGATTTGTTCCATCTTTCCTCTGTGAATGGAGTCGAAAGCCTTGGTAAAGTCGACAAATATTAATGTCGCTTTTAGGTTCTTTGCCCGTACACCTTCAAGGATTCTGCGGATGGTTAATATTTGTGAGGTCGTGGATCTATTTCTTCGGAAGCCATTTTGGTTTTTTCTAAGTATGTTGTCGATTTTGGGTTCTATTCGGTTTCGTAGTAGGGCATTGTAGATTTTGGCAGCTATGGATGTAAGTGTTATGCCTCGGTAGTTTTTGGCTAATCCGAGGTCCCCCTTTTTAGGGAAGGGGAGTATGCATCCCTTCGTCCATCTATCTATCGGATTTTGATTGTATACTGCGTTGCAGTGTCGGAGCAGTATGTCGTCGAATTGTCTGGTCTTCCATACTTCCGGGGGAATTTCGTCCAGCCCTGCAGCTTTCCTATTTTTAATTTTTCTGAGAACCGAGTCGAGTTCTTCTTGTGTGAACGGTCCAAGTTTAATGTTTAATTGTTTGCTAATTATTCTGGTGATTGGTTCATGCGTTATTTTTGGTGGGTTTCCAAGTAAGTTTTCGAAGTGCTGTTTCCACAGTTTTATTCTTTCTTGTTGGTTTGCTGCTTTAAGTTTTGCTTTGGCTGTGTTCTTTCTTCTGCTCACTTCGTTTATTGTTTGCCAGGCAATTCTAGATTTTCTATCTTCCACCGAGTCTCTAATCTTATCTATCTGATTTTGAATGTATTCTGTCTGTTCCTTTATATATATGCCTGCTAATTGATATTGTGCCGTTTTTAGTTTTAAGGCATTTGTGTTTGTTGGGTTTTTTCGATAGTTTTTGGAGGCTGTTTTCACTAGTGCACGTTTTTCTCTCACCGCTAAAGTTTCCCATGGGACTCTTTGATAATTATTTTACATTTCCAGATTGTTAGACATAACAAAGCAATAATACTATCTAATCATTTTACATCTCTAGATTGTTTGTCCTAACAAGGCAATAATACTATTTAATTATTTTACATCTCCTGATTCTCAGTCGGAACTAAGCAAAAAAGCAATATAATTATTCTACATATCCAGATTGAAGATTTACCTAAAAACAAAATTATTAATGTTTAACTAAATGTGAATAATCATTTTAGAAAAAAAAATCGTTCATTTTTATTCAAGTTTGTAAATTCAAATAATGTCTAATTATTATCGTCTTCTAGCATGTTTTCCAATGATTATTGCTTATTTCTATGGACATGCCTCTCGTTGAGCACCCCCACTTTTTTGTTAGGAACAAAATAGTTTCCTTCAATCCAATAAAAATGTGTTCCATATTTTGGTAGTTCAACATCAGTTTATTCGGGCGTCTACGGAAAACAAACTTTTTACAATTATATATATATTCTTTTTTCATCATACAACGTGTGAAAGCCTGTCCTCATCAGCCGCCAACCAGGGGTGATAACACAGTTTCGGTAGCTCAGGGAGGTACTGCCACTCTTGGCGCTACCAAGCAGCTTTTGCCACCGGACAGGGTATTAAGAGAATCATATATATATATATATATATATACGACGGATCAATTAAATGCAGAGACTACATTGGACGTTAAATCTTATATATATATATATATATCTTTAAGAAAAACCAAGGACCGGTTACTTTAGGATTATAAATTTATTTCCATCCTGTTATGTGTTTCTGATGCAAACCAAAAACACGAAGACAAATTTAACAGGATTTCTTCAGATATTATGGATAAAATAAAACAGAATAGACACGGGAGGGGATGGAAGAGGGATGAAGAGTTATCTCCTCGTTTTTTCTCACTTCCGTTTTTTTATTTGTTTATTTATTTTATTTATTTTTATTTATTTATTCTTTATTATTGTCAGTTGGTATTATAGTAATTTTAACTTCTTTTTTTTAGCTAAGTTCGATAATTCGGAAATGGATACCTATATATATATATGTGTGTGTGTGTGTGTGTGTGAACTGGTATGCTAATTTCAGAGAGTTGTTGTTTAAAGTAGAGATTGCTCCATCTTGTTTAAAATACATGAACTTTGTTTTATCTGCGTTCACGTAGAGGCGAGTGTCACTTGCTGGTTGCTCGAGGCAATGCAAACAGAGAATTGTCTTGGGCAGGTGAATTTACGAGCTCGGTAGTAATATCTCATCTTCTGGAAGCGATGTCAACATATGCATGGACTGCTATTGGTGGGTTGTCGATAATATGGAAGATTGATCTCTCTGATGAAATTAAATGGGATTTCTTCCAAGTTGTGGCTCTGTTGGTACTATTTTATGGGTTTCCGACTCTTTGCATATTCTTCATATTGGTTTGAAGCCCTTCAAAAACAGTAAAATCCTCAAAACATCTTAAATAACGGGGCGGGGGGGAAATCAGACTTTTTTCTCTTTCTGATCATGTGCACATTCAAAAACAGTAAAATCCTCAAAACATCTCAAATAACAGGGGAAAAATCAGACTTTTTTTTTCTCTTTCTGATCATGTGCACATCCATGATTATAAATCACTAGTTTTTTTCTATATCATTCCGTTTACACACAGGCTGAAAACTTTTGATCTCTCAGCCGTCCACAACTTTCACAGATGTTTGCCTCGGGGTCAAACACCGTCAACAGGTTCTGCTCTCGATAACCCATTTCATTACATGACGCAAAAACTCGACTCGCCACAAACATGGGACCTGCCGTTTATTTCTTTACTTGGTTTAATTACCGAGGCCGAGGAAATATGCGAAAACAAATGATGGTCACCAGCTGTTCAGGCGAAAATTTTTAAAAAGCGCTTGTACAAAACAATGATCAAAAGGTATAGCGACAGAATCTTTATTTTTTAATCTGAAAATCTAACATTTAAATAGACACATGAGCATAGCTATGATAAAAATCATCTGGCCTGAAGATGCAGTTTTTTTGTTTTTTTTATTTTCAAATTTTCAAATTTAAAATGAAAGTGAAAATGAAAACGTATGCACAACTGAGAAACTTATATAATTAACTGATGATGTCTTAACGTCTAGATTTCTATCTAGATGAGTGCACAGCTGAGAAACTTGCATAATAAAGGGATGATGTCTAAACATCTAGATTTCTATCTAGATGAGTGCACAGCTGAGAAACTTGGATGATAAAGGGATGATGTCTAAACATCTAGATTTCTGTCTAGATGAGTGTACAGCTGAGAAACTTGGATAATAAAGGGATGATGTCTAAACGTCTAGATTTCTATCTAGATGGGTGCACAGCTGAGAAACTTGCATAATAAAGGGATGATGTCTAAACGTCTAGATTTCTATCTAGATGGGTGCACAGCTGAGAAACTTGGATAATAAAGGGATGATGTCTAAACGTCTAGATTTCTGTCTAGATGAGTGGATAATAAAGGGATGATGTCTAGACGTTTAGATTTCTGTCTAGCTGAGTGTACAGCTGAAAAACTTATATAATAAAGGGATGATGTCTTAACATCTAGATTTTTGTCTTAATGTATGCACAGCAGAGAAACTTGGTTAATAAAGGGATGATGTCTTAACGTCTAGATTTCTATCTAGATGAGTGCACAGCTGAGAAACTTGGATAATAAAGGGATGATGTCTAAACATCTAGATTTCAGTCTAGATGAGTGTACAGCTGAGAAACTTGGATTATAAAGGGATGATGTCTTAACGTCTACATTTCTATCTAGATGAGTGCACAGCTGAGGAACTTGTATAATAAAGGGATGATGTCTAAACGTCTAGATTTCTGTCTAGATGAGTGGATAATAAAGGGGTGATGTCTAGACGTTTAGATTTCTGTCTAGATGAGTGTACAGCGGAGAAACTTATATAATAAAAGGATTATGTCTAAACGTCTAGATTTTGTCTTGATGCATGCACAACAGAGAAACTTGTATAATAAAGGCATGATGTCAAGACGTCTAGATTTCTATCTAGATGAGTGCACAGCTGAGAAACTTGTATAATAAACGGATGATGTCTAAACATCTTGATTTCAGTCTATATGTTAGCAACTTATATAATAAAAGAATGATGTGTAAACATCTTTACTTTGTAGATGTATGCACAGCTGAGCAACTAATATAATAAATCGATTATATCTAGAGGATTCAGAAACCGATTTGAAAAAATGTGCCGTAGAGAGGTATATTCTCTTGAATCAAAGGGAACAACGTTGTGACTTCCATGTAACAGCGACCGACTCCGAAATTAGTGATTTAATTTTTTGATTTTTAATCGCATTTGAAAAGTGATACTTTTTCATCGAATTCCATTGCATGAGAAATCAGGTTATTCAAAGAAAAGAGCGGGCAGTCATAAAACTGGAATAAATTTCAACTAACCAACAATTGTTATATAACATATGACATGGATTTTCGGTTCGTTCCTAGTGACCCCGTGTGCTTTGACAAGCTGTCACGTTGTGATTAGTAAACAGGAGGATGTCAGAGCGTCAGGGTAGTCAGGTCGAACAGGTGTGTAACCGGAAAGAAACCACGTGATAACCACGAGGGCAAATTTAGACTGAGTACAGAGAATCGGGAGTGGAGTCAGGGACACAGCCGATCAGAGGCGTCTGGGACCTCTCTGACGACACGGCTTGTAAGGGGGGTGCAAGCGTTGGCATCCCCTGGCTCCCAGAAGAAGATATGGGACAAGAAGAAATCCCGTCTCTGAGTAAATGTCTTTCCATCTATCTCTCAAACTAACAACCAACTGTGGGCCCCTTTCGAGAATAAAATGAGAGATATATTTTTATAAAAGTGTTTCGTTTGTTCATAATCTTTGATTATGTTCTTGGTTGGGTCTATGAGACTCTGCAATACAATTATTGAGAACACTTTTAGCAAAGAACACACTAGTGACGTCAAATAATTAAGCAATTTCCGACTCAACCTATAACCTAAGAATCACTTATTGTCATTTCTTAAAATTCTTTAATTAAAAGTTGATGGTAATGAATATACCCTTCATCGAGGAGATAATCACTCAAAATGTGGATATTTCTTGGATGATATGGCATGCCAGAAATAAGTATCCAAAGATATCAAAATGTAATTTTTTCATCTACGTTACACGAAAATATTGTCCATCGAAAGAGGAAATATCACATTTTACAGTATTTTATTGTCAAAAGTATGGAGATTTTTTAAAGAAATAGGTCGTGAGGATTTTAAGAATTCTACGAATACTAGTCCAGTGGATGTTCTCTTTTATGATATATGATGATACAAAATTTTATATTTAATGATGGCAAATGCAGAAATTATTTAACAAATATCTTTGTTTTCGAACTGCAGTTCAATATGAAAAAGTGATCATGGTATTATATTAACAAATATATTTTTCATCAATTATTATTCAGTTCTCCTAAGACAACTAAAAAACCAATGTAGCAGAGTGACTTTGGTACTTGCGTTTATGATATTGCAAGTAAGTGCAGTTAAGGATCTGAAGCAGGAGACGATATCAGTTCTCTTGGCAGGAGAAATCCGATAGTTCAATTGATTCTCTAGAAATAGAAATCGATTTAAAGTTGTGAAATGAGCTGAGTGGGACTGAACTAGAAAAAAGCCAAGTTGGATCGGATGTAGGTCTGCATGGTAGGAATTCTCCACTCTCAACCACCCCAGTCAGTTCCGTTCTGGACTTTGTATCCATTCTTATCAGATGTCATGGAGACATTATTGGTTACCCTGAAGTATGTTTAAATCGGGAAAAAACTGAGAATGAAGATGCTTTGGTAAAAAGATAATCACAAGAGATCACGGATGGTCTAGAATGCAGTGCGTGTTTCTCTGGACTATGAAGATAAAAGGGAGAATCATTGTTTTGTGAAAAAAAAAAATTATTACGAATAGAACTGAGACCCTGAGGCGCACTTTTATCGACGGAATGGCCATCTGGATAGTCACTGATATCTAAGATCAGAATGTTTTTTTAGGCGGGAAAAATCGAAAACTTGAATTCTTGTTTAGTTAACAAGAGACTCGCTAATAATTTGGCAAATGGAGAACGATATATATGAAGCGGTCCTTAAATGTAAGGGACTAATTAGCAGGTTACAGAAGATCAGAAAGAGACGGAGATGAAACCAAACAGAGACCAGTCGAGTTGAGGCTTGGGAAATTCGAGCGACAACTTGCTGGCTTTCAGTCAAAACACTTTAGAAACACAAGTACTGCTAACAGGGTTTTCACATAGTCACTTACGAACCTTCCGACTTTGTAGGAAGTGATTGATCCACAGCTCCCTTAAAAAAATCGAAAGTCGTCCTCTGTTAAAAGTTGCGATCCATATTTACCCAACCCCTCCGCTCGGACAGGATATGACACAAGGTCAATTTTTTAAGCGGAGTTTAACAGGTTTGAATTCAGAGTTTTCCTTCTCCTAGACTAGTTGCCTCACCAAGGCTGAAGAACCTAGTCTGCCCTACTATTTTACCCATAGTTGGAGAAAGAATAACTAGATTCATACCTTTCCCAAGGGTATTAGTGCAATGTAATCAGTCTCGTCCAGGATTTGAACTTGTGTTGTCGTGTCCATTTCCTACGACGATAACCATTACACCACGGGCATCTCCATAAAAGTAGCAATCAAACAATGAAAAGAAATGTTTCTGTTTATATAAATGTGTAGATTTCTATCGTTGACTTTCTCGTTCCTTCATCTTCCATCATAGCGAATTTGATCGGAAAAAAACATGACCACAAGTGGTTTGGTTTGAGTTTTTTTTAATGGCATATCAACCTGTGTGGGTTATTTATCCCAAAGCCATCCTTGTAGAAGAATAGTCGTGGTGCTATTTAAACTATTGCTGAGTGGGGGAGATAATAGAGCTCATACCTTGCCTTGACCTATCTGAATAATTGGGTTTTCAAGTGAATACATGTTATCCAAAGATACGACCCCAAATCCAAGTGCAGTATATAGTATATAGAATGACACTGTTTGTACCTTTCCTAGAACCTGTTTTATTTTGACTGGATGAAGGTAGAGAAATTAATGCAAATTCCACAAAAAAAATTGCTTAATGACATATCAACCTTCACAAGTTATTTAATGCCAAATCAATCCCCGTGGTGAAGTTGGCTAACCTGCTGGACTACAACATCGTTGTAAACAATTATATTTACTTTCAGACAAATATTCTTGGGCAAGGCATGAACCCACTAATCTCCTCCAGCTTTGGATTAAATAGTGCCACTATTGATTTTCTACAATAATGGCTTAGGCATTAAATAATCCATGAAGATTGACATGCCATTAAACAAAGAAACCAAACGAAAGTTTTATTCCTCTGGGTCTTATGTTTAAATGTCGAGGTGGGGCAAAATCTGTTCCATGAACAGAGATGAAAAGTATGTCCACTTTGGACTCGAGAAAGATTTATTGATAGATTTTATGGGCATATCAACCCGTCGCCGGTTATTTCATGCTTAGAGGTTAGGGAATCGCGTTCATGTTTACATTTTTTGTGAAGTTATTTCTGAAGATTTTTTTTTTTTTACACACGGTCCAATCGAATGCGAATATTTTTTAAACGGGTGTATTCGACCCATCAATGGGACCCTAACAGGTACCAGACGACACTCCCAAGATTTCCAGAAGGAGAGTATCACCATCAAGCTTACTTTTAGTGTTATAATCTGGAAGCTCTGCCTCAAGAGTCAGAGAGGGAAGTCCCTGTAGCGCGGTGGCTAAAGAGCTAGATTACCACATTGTAGTAAGCAAGTTCGAACTCCAGTCGCGCTATTGCATTAACTTTCGGACAAAGAATCTTGGAAAAGGTATGTGTTATTTATTCCCCCCCCCAACAGACAGGATTTCACACGAGTGTTGTATAGTATCAGTACAACTGCACGTGTGCATATACAAATATACACTTACATGCGGAAACATCATTAACCGGTAATGACGACTTCAATGAACGACGAACACACTTCTTTATAAAAATATATCTCTCACACTTTATTCTCAAAAGGGTGATGTTTGTTGTGTGTTAGAGTTGGAGATAGGGACAGACTGCTATATTGACCCAAGTTCTTCTCGAGACCATAGCAGCACTTCTTCCTCATCTTGGGTGGGGTTGCTCAGGGCCCAAAGCCCTCTGTCTGCCGCTGGCTCTCATTTCGGCATCTTGTCTCCAACGGACTCGAACCGTCTGGGCACCTAGTTATATTATTGTCTAACGTCCACAGCTTCCGCTGTTCTTCCGCTTATTTACACAGGTTCATCTCTTGATTAACGGCTCGGTCGAGGGTCAATATATAACACGAGGTCTTTTTTATGATGAGGGTTTTAGGGAAGATGGAGGTCAGGCCCGAGTCGAGACTAAGTGCCCTGCTGGACTTATACTGGTCATCGGCTCACTTAGTGCAATGTGAGCCAGATGAGCCTGCTGGACTTGGACTCACTAGACGTAACGTGAGTCCGGCACGTGTGCCTGTTCATAGCTTAAACTAGACCAGACAGGTCTAGTGCTTGGAAATGGTATGCTTAGGAAAGGTTTATCCTTCCTTATCCCTCCAACTATGAGTTAAATTTTATCACTACTGTCTTTCTGCAAGAATGGCTTTAGCATTAAATAAACCACGAAGGTTGATATCCCCTTAAACAAAGAAACCAAACCAAGCCAAGCTATCATTAATGTTTTATTACTCGTTTGACTCCATCTTAATAAAATTGCTTTGGAGGTTAATCACTTTTGCTCGTACAACTGCTGTTCTACAAGGGTGGTTTTGGCATTAAATAACCCACAAAGGTTGATATGCCAATAATCAAAGAAACCGAACCAAACCAAACCTTAGGTCAGATGTTTTAATAATTAGAACTTCGTCTTTTAGAGTCCACTACACTACAAAAAGTCAGCGACTTCATGGATTTGAAAGAATAGGTTCGGCCGACCGATTTAAACAGTTCAGCTAGTCAAGCCTCAACACTTTTTTTAATCTATGAAGCTGTATCGATCTCTCGCCGAAATGACTGTTGCCTCATCATTGCTCACGTAATTCGTGTACCAGCAAACTGAGGAGTTTTAGCTCACTGCTTGGCATGAAGATTGAGAGAAATCACAGCCAGTAGTGTCACTGACTCTGGCGTCAGCACGACGCTTACCGTGCTCGTAATGATTCACGAATTCACGAGTTGATCAGTCAGGGATCATAAGAGTCGATGATGTCAGTGCGTACAAGCTGGTCAAAGTTCAGAGTGAGGTTGGTCGGCGCCGAACAGTTAGCGAAGATGTCTACATTTGAGCGTTGTTGGAAGTCCCCGTCGTTGAAAATGGACACGGCGACGAGAGTTCAAATCCTAGACGAGGCTTATTACATTTCACATAGCTCTAATACTCTTGGGAAGTGTATTAATCTAATAATTCTCCCTCCAGCTATGGGTAGATAGTAGGGTAAACTGTTTTTTTTAGCCTTGGTTAGGCAACCAGTCTAAGAGAAGGAAAACTCTGAATTCATATTGGCCCAGTCGACTGGGACTACAGAATACACCGACTGCATCTCTGCAGAGGGCTAAGACTTCCCTAACGAGTGTCATGATATGACACTAAGCAATCAGATGGTGGGTCTCCAGTAATGCTGGAGCTTGGGAGAGCTTTTTTGCCATCGCTCCCAGGTCACCTATTGCCCGGAGTGGTAGTGCCTGATTAGTTCCTGTCCAAGGGTTAAACAGAACTAAACAGTGTACTTGTACAATACTGAATTGTTTTAAATAAAACAGTTTTGACATTTAAACTATGCAATAATATTAAACAAGTTTGCATGAAATAGAACTGTTTTTATGTATAAAGATCGATTTGGCATTACAATGGTTCATATGGAATCGGTGTCCAGAGTTCAAATCCTCGACCAGATTGTTCGCATTTCTCATTATGCTAATACCATTGGAAAAACGAATGAATCCAAATATTCTTCGGCACAAAAGATCTTACCGTATATACTAGCGTACCATGCAACTGTCTGTGATCTAAATTTTAGCCTAACTGTTACATAGCCATACATGAATATGGGAAACGTACATAGAATGTTCATAACATATATACATAGAACATAGGAATCCCGAAACACGAAAAACACTTACGACTTCTTAGTTCAGGTACGAAACTTTTTATTACATTTGAGTTAAAAGGTTTTTCGACATAAGGAGAGGGGCACAATCTTTCTATGCTGGCTTTTCCATCTGCCCCCTCAACACGTGTGGCAAGCCCCCCCCCCCCCAAGGCCTCGGCGAGCAAGCGAAAGTCACCCTTCTTCTTCGGACAGCAAGACTCAACTAACTGACTTTTTCAAAATCCCCAAAATCCTCCACGCGCGCTGCCGGTGCATGACGTCATTCACATCCACTGGTCAAACTTTCTATCTGGGATTTTTATTTTGACATCTGTGAACGACACATCCTCCCCCCGCGCGCGTCAACTCCTGCGCTCAAGTTTGTACCAAACTAACCCATGTACTGAGCCGAAAGGTTCTCAGCCTAACTACCCAAAGGCAAGATATATAAAACGAAATCCCTCGGCCATTATATTACATAACGTTATGAGGCATCGCCATATAGAAGATGCAAAGTTTGTGTGGGTAAATAATTGGTCATTTGCCTGTTTTTATATTTTACTAACGGAAGTTACCATGGAATATAAATATGTTGTAAATCTAACAAGCTGACAACAGTAAGACAACTTTTGGGTTTAAAAAAATCATTTCAATTTGGATAATAATAACGAAATATTGTAATTTGGTTGGTTGGTTGGTTGGTTGGTTGGTTGGTTGGTTGGTTTTATGGTATATCAACCCTTGTAGGTTATTTAATGCCAAATCCATTTTTGAACAAATAATTAGTTCTATTTCAAACAATTCAGTTTTTCATGAGTATACAGTTTAATTGTCAAAAACATTTCAATTTCAAGCTATTCAATTTAGTCAAATAATTCTAATTCAAACAATTCAGTTTAGCATAAATATACAGTTTAGTTCTATTTAACCCATAGATAGGGCCCTATCAGGTGCCACCATTCAAAACCAGAGTGAATTTGGGAACAATGGCAATGAAGGGGTTTTCCGCATCACAGGAAACTCATCATCAGGTTGTCTAGTGCCATATCTAGAACACTCGTTGGGTGGGGTCTTACCCCTCTGAAGAGGTGCAGTCGGTGTATTCTACAGCCATAGCCAACTGGGCAATTGTTATTAGGAAAGTATTACCAAATCATCTTTCATTTCCATTGTTTGTTGACTGTCGCCGTTTAGCTTCGTTTATCAGTTGTTTATTTTTTGCCATTAGATGGTTCACGCATCGGTATCTTGTACAGCTGTTTTTACGTTACAGTACTGCGGTTTTCGTTAAAAACTCGGAAAACCCAAGAAGTTGAAGAGATAGTATATTTCCACAAACATATATATGAGGCCTAGCCTGGCCTTCCGAAAATGAAACTCGAATTCTATGATGTAATCAACTTTTGTAGATCAAATTCGTGGGAGAATATGATAAAATAAATTAGTAAAATGATTTTTAAAAAAAGAATTTAAAAAGAAACAAAATGAATACATTGTAGGAAAATACGACAAGTTAATGAAATAATAATAAATGATTAAAATAAATACATTTTTCCCCATGATACAAAAAATAAAAGAACCGGAAAGGGCTTTTGGTTATCTGCCCATGTTTAGAACCCCACTTCTGGAAAGAAAATAATCTCTCTCTCTCTCTCTCTCTCTCTCTCTCACACACACACACACACACACACACACACACACGCTCACACACACATGCACACACACACTAGCTTAGTCGGCAGGGGCTGTAGAATACACCGACTGCACCTCTCCAAAGGGGTATGGTCCCCCTCCCCAAACGAATGTCTTGCATATGACACTAAATCTGATGGTAAAGTTCCAGTAATGCTGGAGCTCTGGGGAATACGGAGTACCCCTTCATTGCCATCGCTCCCAGGACCACTCTGGCCCAGAGCGGTAGCACCTGATAAGTTCCTATCTATGGGTCGAATAGAACTAAACTGCGTACTTATGCTAAACTTAGATTACTTGAAATAAAATTGTTTTGATTTCAAAACTGCGTACTTATACTAAACTGAATTGTTTGAATTAGAACTATTTGATTAAAATGATTAGCTTGAAATAGAAATGTTTTTGACAATTAAACTGTATACTCATACTAAACTAAATTGTTTGAAATAGAAGTGATTATTTGTACAAAAATGGATTTGGCATTAATTAACCTACAAAGATTGATATGCCATAAAATCCAAACAACCAACCAACCACACACACACACACACGCACACTTTGACTTCAATAAAGCATAGCCAGTCGACACGAAAAAGGGATTGTTAAGTAAGTAAAACACCATTGACATTTGGTTCTTTTCTCAAACCAACGCCATGCTGACTAAAATTCTATTTGTAGCAACATCCTTACTGATATTACTATCTATCTATCTATCTATTTATCTTAAAATAGAACTGTTTTTGAATAGAACTAAACTGTGTACTTATGCTAAACTGAATTGTTCGAAATAGAACTGTAGTGATACTGTCAAATTAATCTGCCTAATTTGCATAAGTGTAAAAGAGAGCCTATATAAGTCTCTCACTGAGAATAACTGAGGAAGTTTGATCAGCCGGTTTTTTCCCGTGTGTTATTAACTAGTGACTTGTTAACTAGTGACCAGACTTCGTCACACAATGACATATATTCTCTTCTTGTCACAGTAGCATCAGCTGAAGCACCGACGGACTGCAATACACATAGCGAACCTTCAACTAAACCATTATGAAATCAATCTTAGTAAGTTATTTAATGCAAAAGCTACCCTTCTTGAAGAACAGTAATGGTACAATTTAACCCATACCAAGAAAGATAAGGGGGTCCATACCTTTCCTAAGAGTATTTGTCCGAAAGTGAACGTAATAGCGCGACTGGAGTTTGAACTCGCTTACTACGATTCCACAGTCCAGTGCTTTAACCATTACACCACGAGGACACCTCTTTTGGGGGGTTTCTTACCCCTTGTATGGGCTACAGTCAGTATATTCTTTTCCTGCCAACAGAGAAGTAAAGTTGTTTAAGAGTGTGTAGTGATACGGGAACAATGTGGAAAACTGGATGTACACCCGTGTTGATGCATTATTCCGGTTAAACAAAATAAAATTTAATAAAGAATTATGAATCAATCAAAAGCGTTTGCGCTTAAAATAAAAGATTTTTTTATGTCAAGCCTTTTGATCCACCTAACACACATGAATAAACCCCTCTTCGGCCAACATACAGAGTTCTTCGACCTCAACAAATAGAGTGACGCCTTCACGACAAATTACTAGGAGTCAGCACCCAAGAACTGACATTTCCCTACCTCTTCTTGCCCAATCGGCTGGGCTGTAGAATACAATGACTACTTCTCTGCCTATGGGGTAAAAAAACAACGAGTGTCCTGGTTATGACACTAAACAATCTGATGGTCAGGTTCCAGCAATGCTGGAGCTTTGGGGAATGCTGAGCACTCCTTCATTGCCATCGCTCCCAGGGCTGCTCTGGTCCAGAGTGGTAGCACCTAATAGGGTCCTATCTATAGGTCTAATAGAACTAACATGCGTACTTATGCTAAACTGAATTGTTAGAAATAGAACTGTTTTAATATTTAACTGTGTATAAATAAAAACTATACTTATACTGAACTGAATTGTTTGAATTAGAACGGTTAGACTAGAATAGGACTGTTTTGACATTTAAACTACGAACTGATGCTAAACGGAACTGTTTAAAATAGAACTGTTTTTGAATAGAACTAAACTGTGTACTTATGCAAAACTGAATTCTTTGAAATAGAACTGTAGTGATACTATCGAATTAATCTGCCTAATTTGCATAAGTGTAAAAGAGAGCCTATATAAGTCTCTCACTGAGAATAACTAGGAAGCTTGATCAGCTGTTTTTTTTCCCGGCATTCTACACGAAAGACACACATACTTTTCTCGTTTCATCGTTAGTGATTATTAGTGAGTTCGAATCACGGGTGACCCATCCACTAGCCGGAACGAATTTTGTTTTGCTTTTTTTTTTTCATACCTTTTTTCATTTTTTCCACAGTCTTGCCACAGTCTTTTTCACATTTCTCCATACCATTTTTTCATCCACCTCCTGCAACAACAACCGTCACTCACAGCAATCTACCATTCCTCCTCTAAAGTTGTCTGAGGCAACTTTGGAGGAAGACACAATAAACAGCCTAAAGAATCCTTTGGAAACGACCTAGAAGCTCTCCCTAAGAAGCCGGAAGACACAATAAACAACCTAAAGAATCCCTTTGGAAACGACCTAGAAGCTCTCCCTAAGAAGCCGGAAGAGCCGGTAGCTGGACCCTCCACATCAACACCTGAATAGCCATCGCTACCGGCTTCTCAAGTGAACAAAGAATCCTCACTCCCGGCCAGTTCCATCCCACCAGGACAAAAAACACCAGCTGGGCCAGCAATGCCTGTCTCTTGGTTCGTTAAAAAGAAGTCACTGAAACAGTATGAAAAGGATAGAGTCCGGGAGTATGCTCCCTACTTCTAAGGAACCGAGATACTTCCCATCCCAGAATTGGTGGTTAAAGTCGAACCAAAGACTGTCCTAGATCAAAACAGATTTAAGGGCCAGGAGATTGGTGGGAATAAAACGGGAAACCTTCGAGGAGCTCTTAAAATCTGCAGGAATCCCATGCCAGTACTTTTGCTAGCGAAGTTTCGCTATTTAGGATATCCTGCTGCCCTTGGAGGAGCTGGCCATGAAACTGGCCGGGAGCAATGTCTCTACAAAACAATTCCGGCTTCAGCCTGAATACAAATTAAAGTGACTGTGTTTAGCGTCCCGGTGCAACTGAATGGACACGTCCTCGCTGTCTACATGAGCGCATATGGCAGCGTCGAAGAGGTAACGACGGTGCACTCGGCAGACGAGACGGCACACAGTAACTTCGTCCAGAATATCTACCTTAATAGCTATCCCACACATACTGACCTATAAGGACCAGCAGATGATGGCGGTTGTGATGGCAGAATGCCACCCTGCTTCCTGCAAACAACAAGAAACTGCCCACAGAAGTCAACCATCAACAGAAGTCAAACATCAAAACTTTGAATTCAAACCGGTTAAACTCCGCTTAAAAATTGACCTTGTGTCATATCCTGCCCGAGTGGAGGAGTTGGTAAATATGGTAACCTGGGAACCACCCAAACAAACCGGAAGAAGAACCAGTAACAGAAGCAACAGCAAAAGCAACAACAACAAAAACAACTAAAAAAACAGCGACGTCTGTACAAACTCCATCTCAGCCTCCATTACAACCTCAATCACCGGCCAAAAAAATCCAGAAAAAAAAGCAAAAAAGAAAAATACAGAGGCAGAACAGCCTGATGAGATGTGTAACATAATGGCCGAGCGATTTCGGTTTATTCCTTTGGATTTAGTTAGGATGAGAACCTTTCGGCTCAGCACATGGGTTAGTTAGGTGTGTTATATTTTGACCTTCGACCCGGCCCAAAAATGCTATTCCAAGGTGATACACCGGAAGGAAGTGACACATTCCAATGGCCAGTAATCGAAAGAGATCGCGTGGGCGGATTAAGGCTTATGATATGGGACAAGGTGAAGGTCCCATTGTGCCACTACAGTGATGCACTGGAAGAGAGTAACATCTGAACTACATGACAGTTATTTCCGCTTGATGACGATTAAACATTCGATTTCAAAGATCCAGTGGGCGATCGTGTGGGCGTTGAATTATTATATAATTGAGTTGAGTTGGGTGCCAAAGCAGTTGCCAGCAGACTTCCAGAGAGTTAGAGACGAGATGTGGTAAGGAGAGCCACACCAGGCCGATGGGGCTTGAAGCCCTGATGAACTGGGGTCCAGAGAAGATGCTGATAAGATGCAGTAAAGAAAGCCAGCATCCAGCAGTGGACCCCAAGACCTCTGGTTGAGCATCTAAGAGAACAAGAAAGACACAACGTGACGGTCATAAGTAGTGGAGGTCAAAATATGAAGTTTATGTTCGGTCTCAGCACCCTCTCACATGCAAACCTTGAACAACTCTTTCGAACCCTTGCAATAAAGTGAGAGGTAAAATGTTGTTAAAGAAGTCTTGTTGCGTCTTCCTTCCTGCGTCTTTATCATGCGACGTTTATTCATGCGTCTGTCTTTGATATGGTGTCGTAGTGATGCTGAATGATGATGTTGATGACTATATAACAGGTGCAACATTAACACAAGTGTTCACGCGCACGCGCTGAGCGGACGTGTCACTCAGAGATGTCACAATAGCCCGAGATGGGAAACGGAGGCTTGCGAGTGCGAATGACGTCACGCACCGGAAGCGCACGGAGGATTTTGGGAGATTTGGAAAAAGTCAGTTAGTTGAGATGAGACCTGCCTCGAGGGAAGACGGTTGGTTTTCACTTGCTCGCGGAAACTTTTGTGGCTGGTGCCACACGTGTTGTCATGGGTGCGGGGCAGATGAAAAAGCCAGAATAGAAAGATTGTGCCTCTCTCTCCTTATGTCGAAGAACCTTTAAACTCAAAGGTAATAAAAAGTTTCATACCTGAATAGAGAAGTCCTTACGTGTTTTTCGAATTTCGAGATTCCTATGTTCTATCTTTATGGACATTCGATGTACGTTTCACACATAGCCATATTATGACTGTGGTACAGATGGAAACCTCAACAAATCTAAAGAGGCGGAGCGACAGTGAGGAAACCAAAGCAATAAAACTCTGCACCCAGCCCAACACCCCTACAGAAAAGCTAGCTCATCAGTCATCACCAAAGGTCACGCCACAGCATCCCCCGACACAATCTCCACGACAACAACCAACACCTCAACCACTCCCGTCAGAAAAATCCCCACGGAACACCCCCAATAAATACATCTTCAAACCCCCAACAGCCACCGCAGCATGAAATTCTCTTCTCCCCAACTCTCCCGACTTTCTCACCTCCCAAGCTGTCCAGATCATTAAATAGACTCCCCACCAACAGCCCAGTTCATCCACAAGATCATCAACATTCACAACCCACCAAAGCTCGAGAAAGAGCAAAATCAGCGTCTGCTGAAAAAGACAGCCAAGAACTTTTAGGGGTGGCTTTGTGCTCTGCGAAAGTTGAAGAACTTCCTGCGTACTTTCAACTCCGCTGAACACTCAAGCCATTCTTTGATTTAAAAAAAATTAAAGAAAAAACATTTCAAATAACATTTCAAACCCATATCTGTTCAGGGGTGCATCCATGGTAACCACCTTTGTTCGCTCAGCTGGGAGCCGCACGAAAGGCGTATGGAGTCTCATTAAGAAGGTCAGTTGAGTGGACATAAGGTTGGCGGAAATGGAGCACCTCTCATTAAAAAAAGCATTATCTTATTGTTCAGGGCAGGTCTTTGTTTATGTTCACCCATATCTTTACTGAGCCCTAAAGTTGAAGTACCCTCTAGATGTTGGAGGTGTATCCAGAGATGGCTGAGTCACAACTGAGCTCGGCGCCGGCTCCCTGAGACATGCCGTCGGCATCCTCACCCACAAAGATGTCCGTGCCGTAGTCTACAGTGGGTAAGGTAACTGGGTTTGATGGCTCTAAACCATGCTACTTTGAGTGCGAGAACACTGAGGGATCCAAGTAAGTGTGCACGCTTGCTTAGTGAACTCTCGACCTTCAGTTTTGAAATTGCTGCAGTGCAACAGGCTCACTTCACTTGTGCTTCAGACTGTCGAGTGCTGGAGGATGACCATGTCATCCTTTCAGCATACAGTAGCCGTAGCAGTGTTGGTGTCTCTTAGCTAATCGGGCACAGCTTTAATGCAAATGTATATCTTGTTCATGCAGATGACGGAGGCCGGCTAGTTTTGGCCAATGTTGCTGTTAAAAGTTTCGAGTTCCGGGTGGCCGCGGTTTATGCACTCAGTATCGCTGCAGAGAGAGTTTCCTTTTTTCGGCGGTTAGCGCCGTTCCTCGACGATCCGAAACGGATAGTTTTTATGGGTGATTGGAATGAGATCCTTGACCCCAAGATAGACAGAGTCAGAAGGGGAGCTAGAGGGTCGGTAAGGTGTGAATTCAGCCTGATCGACTGGATAGCTCGCTATGACTTGGTCGACAGGTTTCGTCTGGATCACCCAGGGAGGAAGATGTGGACGTGGCTTGATAGTTCGCCCTCTTTCCGTGCCAGATATTATCTGGACAGAGTGTTATTAGAGCTGACAGTAATCTTTTTACGTATCTCACGTCCCTCTATGTAGGGTGGACTGACCATAGGCTTTTTAGGGTCAGTCTACGGTTAGCTAATAGGCCTAGACTAGCCAGCTACTGGAAGGTCAATACCTCCTTACTAGAGATATGGGACTTCCGAAACCGGTTGGAATCCATAGTTCAGCGGGAATTAGTGGGGCGGTTACCGGGAATAAGTGATGGGGATCTCTTAAACATGGTGTTATAGATTGACCCTCGGCCGAGCTATCAATCAAGAGATGCACCTGTGTAAATAAGCGGATGAACAGCGGATTCGGGTGGTCGTTAAACAATAATATAACCAGGCGCCAAACGGTTTGAGTTAGTCGGGGACAAGATGCCAGCGTGAGAGCCAGCGGCAGACAGAAGGCTTTAGGCCCTCAGTGACCCACGGTTGAGCAGCCCAGCCAGGATGCGAAAGAAGTGCTGCTATGGTCAGAAGAACTTTGGGTCAATATAGCAGTCTGTCCCTGTCTCCAGCTCATCTATCACAACAACCTCACCCTTTCGAGAATTAAGTGTGAGAGATATATTTTTATAAAGAAGTGTGTTCGTTCGTTCATTGAAGTTCGTCATTACGTTTCATTAAGTTACGCATATATTAGTATACACGTAGTATACTATGCAACAATAGGATTAGAGATTTCGCCGTCAAATACAGTCGCCAGCTCAACTTAGATAGGATAAAGGTGGCAAAATCTTTAGAAGATAAACTTTCTCGGGCGGTGGAAGGGGCGATTCCCTAGACGTAGATTTATCCAGACGGGGCCTTGAGCGTGAGGCTAGCGAGCACTACAAGGGATACGTAGTAAGATCTAGGTTTAAAAGAGTTTCCAACGAACCTGTGAAATGCAAAGCGTCTGTGTGTGAGGAAGAAGTACGAAGGTTCGCCTATCGGTATATCGAATCGGTCAAGTCCCTGGACAGGCACATGCTCCGTCGAATCGTGAAATGTGCGGGGCCTTTCGGGCGCACTTCCACGATCACTTTGCTTGCTGTCCTGACCTTCCGGTTCAAGAGTTTCGTAGCTATTTAGCCGATTTCCCCCGCCCTCGGGAAGCTGAAGCGGCTAGCTGTGCGGGTTTGGTTACTGAATGCGAAGTCTGTGAAGCGTTGAAGCAAGTCGGCCTCAAAAAATCGCCAGGACTGGATGGTTTACTCTACGAAGAGTACATGAGGCTGTCGCACATGTTTGTTCCTATTCTAATGGATGTGTTCAACCATTGGTTCACCCAGGGAGCCATTCCTGGTAGTGTTACCAATAGCGTGATTACTTTACTGAAATAAGGTGACAGGCATGTATGGGAGGACTTAGATGACTATAGGCTCATAACTCTGCTTAACACAGAGTTAAAGATTTTGGCCGGGGTTTTAGTGAACCGTTTGCAGCTTGTCATTAGCGATATGATCGGACCTGAGCAAAACTACGTTCTGAAGGGAAGATAAATCCAAAACAACTTGCACTTGGTGCGTGAGTTCTTAGAGTGTTCAAAAGACAGCACCGAAGTTGCGCTGATCAATTTTAATCAGTCCAAGGCCTTCGATAGATTCTTGGCTACTGTTTTGGAAACCGCCGGATTCCAACCGAAGTTCCGCAAATGGATGTACCACAACCCTCAGGTAGAGGTGCAGTTGAATGGGAAGCGCTTAGAGGCTTTCGCGATCGAGCGATCGGTCCGATAGGGTTGCCCCCAGTCTCCTCTTCTCTATGTCCTCGCTCCGTAGGCTTAGGGATGAGGAGCCAAGCTGCACCCGCTGTATCCCTTTTGCTGGCCCTCTTTCGGTAAGAATATCCGCGTACGCTGATGATATCACTGTCTTTGAGTCTCGCCTTCTGGATATAAAAGCTGAGTAGAAGACGGTTGCGATGTTCGAGCAGATAACGGGTCCAAGATCAACTTTGATAAGACTGAAGGTTCCCGGTGAGATGCCTGGATGGATGGCGTTCCCCTGCTAGGGCCTTTCCGTTGGAGTGACGGACTCATCTGCACCCTCGGGGTGTGATTCGGGCCCGGCCTCCAACTGGAGCGAAATTTGTCGGAGGTACAGACCAAGGTAGATTCCCTGGTGGATACCTGGTGGCTTCGTAAGCGGTTGTTCTTAAAGGGCAGGGCGGAGGTGTGCGCCATGTACATCTTCTCCTTGATCCTTTACCGTTTGTACTTCATCTGCCTAAGAATCATCGGCTGGCGTTTCAATGATCCCTCTCCAAACTACTTTAGGGAGGCCGAAGGCCGATGGTCCGTAGACAGGTCTGTTGTCTACGTCCGCGTAATGGGAGTCTAGGTATGCTTGATCTGGAGAACCAATGGTTCGCTGAAAAACTGGTTTACTTGGGCCGATCCTTGTCGAAGGACTCGGTGTGGAGACGAAAAGTGAGCAGGACTTTTCCTCGCCTCTCGTCAGAACCAAAGGTCTATGGTCGACGTAAGCCGATGGGCGAAAGACCGTTTGTCCACGAATGCCATAAGGCCCTTCGTAAACTTTCAAGGTCCAGTGACCTTTCACGGCCTAGGAAAGAACTGTATCGGGAACTAGTGATGGGCTCCACTTCGGACCACGCAGCGAGCCTGGTAGTACGAAAGAGAGTAATGTTGAAGTCATCCTTCCCTCCTCTTCTTGCGCATGGCGACTACGGACCGGGTCCTTCGGGACCCCACCCCCGGTAAATAGGTTTGCTTGTCTCCCTAATTCCCCTGTTAGCTGTATGTTGTGAATCGTCATTCTTGTCATCAAGTTATTAGCTTCCAAGATCTTTCACGCCCCATTCTTTGTTGTTCTTCAACTCCCGATCCAGCTTAATTTTTCTGAAGATCTCGGAATTCATAATTATATTCTCATTTCTGTAACCCATATAAATTTCCCGCGTCGCGCCCTACCTTGCGTTTCTTTTATCTCATTAGCCTCGTCTCCCTTCCCCCCTAGGAAAGGTCCAGCTTGTTTTCGGTTCCCTGGAAGACCAGAAAATAGTTGGCCTCCATTTTATAGACGGGGTTTGAGAGGGTTACCAAACGAGTTTTTCTTTCGTCCATTTGGCTTTTTCTTTCGGGGTTTTTCTCCCATCCCCATCAACTTTTTATCATTTGTATATATATTTATATCATGTTTTATAAATAAAATCCATGCATTTTCCATCCGGGGTTTTTCAGTGGGGCTTTTCTCAAAGAATAAATGGGGCATTTTGGTGAAGGATGAAGCTTTATTGTATTGTATGAATGGGTCGGTGAATGTGGCTAACTAGAGATTCTTTATTTCATAATTTAGCATGACCGCTCCCATTTCCCTCTCCCACAAAAACTTGGGGCCTTGTGCTCCCAAAAACTTACAAATTATTACATATTTTGGAAATAAAGGAAGCTTGATCAGCTACTAGCTTCGCACAATGGCTTTTCTGCATCCTGTCTGTCATCCGTGCCGGACGGTCAATGCTCAATGGCAGACTTGACACCTTTGTATAGCTCTGGACCTCGCTGTTCAGTTTAAGCTATAATCTGGCATCCGTGCCTAGACCTAAGTTTTGGTCCATGTCCACCTAAGCTCCACAGGGCCACATTGCACTAAGTGGGCCGATGACAAGCATAGTCCAACAGGGTTCGAGCCACTATAATCCGACCTTCAGGTCATTTGACCTTGTGTAAAGTCCTGTCTGGTGGGAGGCAGAGATAAATATGCTTGATTAGCCACTAAATCGCGCTAATCTAGCACATCACAAGAACTGTTTTAAGATTTAACTGATTGTAAACAAAAACTATACTTATACTAAACTGAATTGTTTAAAATCTAATTCGGCGTTAAATGACCCGAAAAGGGTTGATACGCCGTAAAACAAAGCAAGCAACCAACCTACCTCTTCACCACCATGGGCGCCTCGGGTGGTAGTCTCTTTGGCTGCCCACTTATTCGGCCTTGTGCCACATCTAAACAAAAAGCTTTGTAAATTAATACGTCTCTACCATCACACATGGAAAGAATCAGTTCCCATGCCTACTCAAAGACATTTAAATATCTCTTTTGCAACTAATATTCTTATTGCCTATTTCTCATTCTTGATGAATTATTGACTCAGTTCTGTCTCAGAACTAAATTATTCATTCTACCACCATAAACTCTCACAGGCATACAAAACAAAAACCTTTTTTAAAAATTGTGATTTTTACATATAAAATTCTTATTTTTCAACGCATAAAAATCTTGAATTTTATTTCAATTTTGCATTATTTCTCCGGAGGTTAATCTCTCTGACTAACCTCCCAATCCCCATAAGAGATTCATTCTTTAAATAAAAATGATTTATATTTTCCATAGAATAGGTATGGTAAAATGAAATTGTTGTGTTAATGGTTTAGCATTTTTTCTGAATTTTTTTCAATTAAGTAAACTCTTCTTCTTCTTCTTCTTCTTCTTATTATTATTATTATTATTATTATTATTATTATTTGTTTTATGGAGGTCCCAGGGCAAACTGAGTTGCCGTTTGCTATCTGACTCGATTCCGAGTTATTCTATTCTTATCCCACTTTTGTTTTGTTGGTTTGATTTCTTGGATAAGAAGTCCGTAAAAGAATTATATGAAAGAAGATAGGAGACGAAGACATTTTTTAAAAAATATTTTTCCTTTATTTCTGGGTTTAACAACCATTCAGTGGGTGCGGAAATTCTCTCTGAATACAATTGAAATGGTTTAATCCCCCAGTCAAGGTGTTAAAAATGCGTTAGTCGTTTCTTGGGTTTATATGTGTCCTTATTCGGTATTTAAAGCTTTAACAACGTATTCGGTATATAAAGCTTTTGCGAGGTGTTAGTCATTTTTGGGAGTTCGTCTAAATTTAGTGTTTTAGTCCTGGGTTGGTAATGAAAGAGACGACTATTACCAGTGAAAGGGTTAGCCAATGCGTCGTCTAGAGACGAACGCATGGCGTCCTCCACCAGTTAGCAAGGTGTTGTCACTCCGCTGGTCGCTGCTGAAAATGAGTATGATTACTCCTTTTGTCGGGACGGTCCCTTTTCCTTGCGCATGCGTCGCCCCTCTTCCTGTCAGAAGCCTCTGGGAATTTCTGCATATTTTAATAATTATTTTAATTCAATTTAAATTTTATCTATTTATTTATTTATTTATTCCCTACAATTTAAGTTCTTCAGTCAAAAGTAGGGGGAAGAATCCTCTTGGTGTAATTGCTAAAGTGCAGGACAGCGGCCTCGAAGGAAGTGAGTTTGAATTCTAGTCGCGCTATTGTGTTCACTTTTAGACTAATACCATCGAAAAATTTCACTTATCTAACATTTCACTTATCTAATGAATCAAGTGAGTAAAAGTCTGTGTCACCTTTATCAAATGCCAAATGCGCGGACGTAATAGTAAGCGCAACAAGTCTAACATCTAGTTCGTGACCCTTTGCCAATATATATTAGCCATGTGGGTTAAGTGTTCGCCAATGGTCGGAGAGACGGAGTTCAATCCCGGCTTAAGTCATATCAAAGACTCAAAAATGGTACTTGATACCTCCTTGCTTAAAAACTCAGCATTATAAAGTACGTATCAATGATAAAGTGGACAAATCTTGGGAAAGGAGTAGCACCCTCCTCTACCTCGGTGTTGTAGCAATTGAAAAGGGAAACTTCGGGTGGCCCTCGATGACAGTCGACAACTTTACTATATATATAGTTTATTTTATTCAGCTAAAAATAGATTTGTGAGGAAAAAAATTTCAGAAATTTTGCATATCATTGCACAACTCCAAATTGATTCAGTCATCAATGAAGTACAAAATTTCCCTTAAACAAACTTTTCGGTTTCTGAGATTAAGTTATTGCTCAAGCTTTTAAAAAAATTATAAAAAAACATCATATACAGTATGCAATAAAAAAATTTTGGTGAGAGTGTAACTTTTAAAATACAAATATTATTTATGCTAGCGCAGACAAGCGTGTAGATAAGTGGGTGGTGTTGATTGGTATATAACTCTCCTGTGTGAAGAGATCAGTAAAGTAGCTTTATTGAGCTTGTTTTCAAAATGGCTGACTCCGTTGGTAGTGTCCGTCGCTATGACGGACAGCCCCAAGTCTACATTCGTGTGACAGCTCTCGTTGTTGCTTGTGTGGTTACATGCTTGCCTGTCTTCGGTATTGTTTTCTCTGTCGTGTGGTCTTTAATGTACGACTTCGAACGAGCTACTGATACACACTGCAAGGTAAGAAGACATTCTTCGATGTCGGTATTTGGGTTAGTTATAAATGACTTTTTTTTTTTTTTTCGTATTTTATAAGACTTTTTTTAATCTTCTGTTGTAACGGTGCAAATTGAAATATTTTTATTCACTCATTTATTTATATATTATGTTATTAATCTCATAAGTCGTCAAAGATATTTACTTACTAGCGGTGTATATCCTACCTAATCTCCGGTTTTCTTTTCGTTTATTTTTCTTATTTTATTTATTTATTTTACATTTTCAAATATTACTCAAGCTCATCTTTTACTCTTATTATGAGTAGTAAGACTAAACCCATTGGGTCCTTCTTGTGAAAGCCATCCACCCTCTGATATCGATACTTCTATTTAGAAGAGAGTGAAGGGTTACTTCCGTTATATCGAGGATTTAGATGATCGAAAAATTACGCTCTGATCCCTCATAAAATTATCATTTAGTTACAAATTCTATTTCTGCTAATTGCTTTATTACTAAAGCATTTATAAGTGTCTTGCTCTAATAAAAATCTTGCTATGATGTGCCATTTTTTGCCGGGTTATCAGTTATGTCATAACATAATGAAAATTTCAGCGATGATTTACATTATTGTTAGTTTTTTAATGTCAAAATCTTTTTTCAATTATTGCGGGTTTTGTTTTTTTTTTTCTTTTGTTATTTTTGTGGGGACTGGGATTCCCGATTTTTTTTTCTTTAATAATTTGCATAATGTTGTTCTTTATTCCCTTTTTATTTTATTTCATTTATTTTTAATTTAAATTTTTTTTTAATATTGTACCAAAATATTTGAACATTAAAAACAGCGTTCAGAAGTTAGGTTGATTTTTTTTTTTTTTTTTTTTTTTTTGTGTCCCCCAAAAAGTAAAAGGATCGAGAAAAAAAAAATTTTTAAATAAAAATTGATGAATAAAATCAACTTCTCATTTTGTTTTGACAGTTGTGATACAAATACAAAATTTTGAAATCCCCTCTCGCTCTCATTTGTTTTATTTAAATGTTTGATTTTAATTTTTAAATAAATCTGGAAAAGAATCTTAAAATTTATTAATATTCGAGACTTGTTGTTTTCGATTATTGTTATTCACTCAGTGAATTTTCATTTCTAAAAAAATGCTGCATTGAATGGTCGTGGCTCATCTTATTAGAACGTTGAGTTTTAAGAACGGAATTTCACTTTCGATCCACGAAAGGAGAGACAAGTGTCGACGACTTAGCTAGTCTCTTCTTCAGTTTTTCATTGTTAATTCGTTGGTTAAGCGTACTTTGGCCAGTCTTCTGTTCTTGTAAAATCCTCAGTAACCACTAAACTCTCTGCAATATCAATTTGGTTGCAGACAGCCAGGTTACTGACACGCTCTTTTTTTTCTTTTTTTTTTTCCTATCCATCAAATTAAAATATACATATTCTAGGACTTTTTGTAATTCAGAGTTTTAATGTATTTTTTCTCCTTTTTAACGGAAAGGTCTGATCGGAAAATAGATTCTTGATCAACTAGTTTAATTTGACCTTTTGTATTTTGTTAGTCCTAATTTTACAATGTCACATCTGTTGAATTAAGTCCGTTCAGGGATATCCGTGCTGCCAGCACGATATGATGATGATGATGTGCATACTAAGTATTTCGTCTAATAGATAAAATTACATTGTTTATCATCTCGAAAATAAATTGAATTTTCAATTAAAAGTTCAATTTTTTTTTTTTTTTTTTTTTTTTTTTTTTGAGTTATTTTTTGTAAAAAAAAAAAAAAAAAAATCTTAAGGTGCAATATTGTTACCCTCCTCCTCACCTTCTTTTAATGGATGCCACTTTAAAGCAGACGACATTATTTCCCAGAAAGGCTTATCCCTGTGTGTCCTATATTTTTTTATCTTGGTACAACAACTAAATTTAGCTTAGTAACTTCATTTTTCAGAACACTCAAACCTATTGTATCACCTATAAATAAGTATGCTTCCATCAAATTTTTATTTTAGTTATCTATTTATTTATTTATTTTTTTTGTATGTATAAGGCATTTTCCTTCTAAATCAAACATACCAGGATTCCATAATTACGAGTGGATTATGTGTTCATAAATTTCTTTGATGTTAGTTTGTAAAACATGTATACACTTCTTTCTTTTTTCTTTTTTTTAAGTTTAAAATAAATTGATTATATTTACAAGAGGTTCATAGGCTAATAAATATACTCTCAAGGAATGGGACCCAATAAGGTTTATTTTTCAATAGTCCCCCCTTGCAATTCTCGCACTTCTTCCCTCCATTGGTGTTGTTGTGCTTGGATCTTATTGGTCAAAAAGTCAACAGCAAATGTTATATGAACTTTTCAGCGCAGCCGTGTGTGTCTGTATGTATGTATGTATGTACTCAAAGAAACCTGTTCTTTTTGAGTCATGAAGGGATATGAATTTGTTTTCATCAAGTCACACTGACAGCACAGTTTCCCCCTCTCCGACTCTCTCAGCATCCATTTCTATCATCCATCATTCCTGGTAGATTTTCTAGGCTGCATTGTGTCTGCACAAGGCTGATGTAAATCCTTGCTGGTAATACAGCAGAAATAGCTATCATTTTAAAATGGAAAGATGTCACAATCAAGGATAGACTTTAACTTGCTGAGGCTCTATATAAAATGTGAGATCCTTCTCTAAAAAAGATTTGGGTACAACAATTTGAAATGAGTATACGTGATAATCATCAATCCCTTAATGATTCGATTTAATTTTTGATGAACTAGTTTCAAAGAATAAAAACTAAATGATAAAATATAGTTTAAAAAATAGGGTCCCAAATGTATGCAACCTTAAGCTTTAGAAATAAGTCTAGCACTTATAACAATTACTTAAAGGTACTAGTTCGTTCTGCAAATGAACATGTAACATGGATGTTTTATCACATGGTTGATTTTGGAAGGCTTAACATGTACATTTTACAGCCCAGTCAACTGGGGCTGTAGAATATATCGATTTCATCTCTGCAGAGAGGTAAGAACCCTCCCCCTGCAAGTGTCCTCGGTATTATACTAAATAATCTGATAGTGAGGTTCCAGTCTGGGAGTTTGGAGAAATATGGGATTCTCCTTTATTGCCCTTGCTCCCAAGTTCATTTTGACTCGGATAGGGTCCCATCTATGAGTCAGATAGAACTCTTTGATCATTTTAAACTATGCAAACAAATGACTAATGTCAAATTGAAGTGTTAGAAATGGAACTGTTTAATCACTTAAACTGTGTGTAAATAAATGACTGATGTCTAATTTAACTCATAGTGATAGATAGCAACACTTGAAACCATTTAACTGTGCAAACAAATGAGTAATTTTGAATAGAATAATCAGTGTTAAATAGAAATAATTGTAATCACTTCTCTGTCTGCAAACAAATGATTAATATTGAATAGAATTATTAGTGTTAGAGAGTAATTATTGAAACCATTTAACTGGGTCAAAACAATAGCAACACTAGTGTACAAACAAATTACTGATGTTAAACTGTTACTGTTACATAGCAATATTTAAAAGCCTTCAACTGTCTACCAAACTCTAATAGTAAATGAAATTATTTCTGTTAGATAGAAATGCTTGAAATTATTAAACTGTTCCAAAAAAGAATGCGCTCAGGCTCATGTTAAAAATATGATCTACAAAATGTTATATAATAAAGTGTATATTTAGGCTACTAGTTTTGCTAAAGACAAATGGAACATGGTTTATTATTTTTAATTTTATTTTTTCAGGTCTTATTTTTCTTGTGTCAGGATCTAGATGGTAAAGAAATTGTCCCATATCTTTTGCCCAAGTACTTTCAACCATGCTTTTGATCGTCGTCATGTAGTTTTGAGTTTTTACTGTTTTAATTATTTGTAGTGTTTTGTTTTGAAGTTCTTGGTTGGAACGTTTTCTGGTTTTTTGTTTTAAAACATATATAAAATGGGATTTGGCATTAAATAACCTATGATAGTTGATATACCATAAAACCAAATGTACATTTTAGATTTTTAGTTTAAAAAAATATTTTAATTCAAATTCAGTAACTGGATTGCTTCCCTGTCAGCTGGGGTTGTTGAATAAGCCAGCTGCACTTCTGCAGAGAGGTCATGTCCCCTTCCCCCACAAGTCTCCTGGTTATGACACTAAACTGCATCTGTTGGTGAGAGGCTCCAGCCCTGGAGTTTAGGAGCATGTGTAGTACCCCGTCATTGCCATCACTCTCAGGTCCCTCTGACCCAGATCAGTTATACTTGTTAGGGTTCCATCTATGAATCAAGTAGAACTGTTCCATCATTTTCTGAGAATTATTTACTATTTGAAACCATACAGCTGTGTGCAAATTATTCATATCACATAAGAATACTTGAATAGAATTATTAATACTAAATAGAAATACTTGAAACTATTTAACTGTGTCCAGAAAAAAAAATTAATATTAAATAGAATTACTTAAAACTTGAGTTATGTGCAAACAAATCAGCTCTGACAACTCATTTAGAAATAAAGACAAAAGCTATTCACTTACTAATCATATATATGTATAAAAAAAATAGGTTTGACATTAAATCTAGAAAGGTTTATATGCTATAAAACACCAGGCAACCAACAATCAGATGACCCATGACCTCTTTGAGTTCCCATTGTAATAGTAGTTTTGATGGTATCTAGAGGCTTCTGTTTAGAAAGGACAAGAGTGAAGGATTCTAAATAATTGGCATTCGTATTTATTGTATTGATGGTAAAAAGTGAATGTTGACTGCTCACATGCAAAATTATCATTATTTGCAAACTGAGTGAGAAATAGTTTTATTTTCTTGGTGTATTTTAAGCATATTGCTCTGATAAAAACCCAATGATGCACCATTTTTTTGCTAGGTTCTCTTTACATTTAAATTTGATTAATATATAGATGATAATGTCACAGTGTAAGGCAACCTTTTTTGAACACCTTCACAAAGATAAGTATTATTTACCTAGCCCCCTTTCTATATGTCTCCTTGAAGATGGATTTGACCTTGAGTTTACTGTGGGGACCCTCCTGCAAAAGAGAGCTAGTCCTAGTGGTTAATGTACTGAACTATGACATTGTAGTGAGTTAAAACTCCAGTCAGGCTATTACATTCACTTTCAGACTAATACTCGAAAGATAGGTCTGAACACCCTTATCCCCACCCCCAGCTCTGGGTTAAATAATACCACTACTGTTCTTCTGCAGGGATAGCTTTGGCATTAAATAACCCCCCAAAGGTTGATATGTTATTAAACAAAGAAACAAAGCCTCCTGCAAATGGTTGTGTTGTGCCAAAAATAGCTTTTTGAAGAGCCTTTGACCTGCCACCTGTTAGTCTCATTGAGTATACACTAACTGGGAAGAGGGATGACCCTGTGATGTTGTCCAAATAATTATAACCAACCACTTTAAGCGTATCAAATAGGACTATGGTGGTGGGAAAGGTCACATCTGAAAACCCCTGATCCAACTGTCCTATTCCTAATTGTAACTACTTTCTGAAAAGTGCTTAAAAAAAAAAAAAAAAAAAAAAAAGCAAAATATTTAATACTTATATTAACAACAAAATGACTGGCTTACTTATATACAGAACAGCAGTTTTACCCTGGATTGGTGTAATATCTGTGTACTCTGCCTTGAAAGAAAATGTTGCTCCTTCAATAATTCTGACTTTAATCAATGTGTATTATCTGTATGTTTGTTGAGATTTGGAAATTAAAAACAAAGTGTGTGTGTGTGTGTGTGTGTGTGTGTGTGTGTGTGTGTGTGTGTGTGTGTGTGTGTGTGAAAAAAATTGAATAGAGGGATTCAGTCTGAAGTCGGCTCATACTTGGAAGGCCTATGGAGTTGAGAAACTGGATTGGTTGATTTTTTTTTTTTTATTTATTTATATATATTCTGAGTATATTCTAAGGCCTACCTATCTCATTCTGATAATTTATACATAATTATATGGTTTCAAGAAATTATTTCTATTTGATAATAGTCATTTGTTTGCACACTGTTATATATTTTTTACATAACCGGTAATAATAATCCTCAATTAACAATTATAGCTTCAAGTAACTATTCTTAATAAAAATAATTTAGTTATATAGGATCAAGTATTCCGATAAAATATTTTTAATTTTTGAAAAGATCTTTGACATTTTTCTAATGAGTATTACCTCTCCAGGTTAGTGGTCCTGGTAGTCATGGCAAAGGAGGAGTACTCCTGTCTCTCTCCAGATCTCCAGCCTTACCATCAGATGCAGTTAAGTATCTTACCCCTCAGCAGGAGATAAAGCCAGTGCATTGTAAGCCTTACCAACAGGGCTACAAGAGATGAATCTTTAACACAGTTGAAGAAGAATGACTCCCACCAAAATCATGTCCTCTCCACAAAAACTCGAAAGAAAACAAGCAATAAAAACTTTTCAAACTTGTATGGAAATTTTGTTTTTCTGTTTGTAACTTTACTTTCACACAAATGACCGTGCTACAACTGAGATGGACATACATTGTCTCTTCACAGAACAAAGAATATCCTGATTATCTCCCTTGGTTATTTTGCCAAGTGCCCAAGTTAAGTCGGCCATCAAAAAGTATCCAAGTTGAAGTCACTATTGTGTAACCTTAATTCCCCCTCCTCCCAGAAAGAAATGCATCTCTCTTAAATTGCTTTCCTCTGCCCAGTAATGGAGGTGTCCCAGGTATAATTGCTTAAGTACTGGACTGTGGCCTCAAAGTAAGCAAGTTCAAACTCCAGTCATGCTGTAACATTAACTTTCAGACTAATTCCTTGGAAAAGGTATGGAACCTCCTTATTCCACTAGCTATGAATTAAGTAGTATTACTTCTGTTCTGCTATAATGGTTTTGGTTTTAAATAATCCAGAAAAGTTGATATTCCATTAAACAAAAAAAAACAAACCAACCTGCCAAGTGATGACTCAAAGTTAAGATGGAGGAAGAAGGATTACCATATGCAAACAGGGTGTCCCCTTTTTTTTTATCTTATAGATAAGACCACCTTTATGATATAATTTTTAAAATACATCTTCAACTGCCTTGTCTGCATATTCTTAAAATCTCCCATAGCTGATTTAAAAAAAAAAAAAAAAAAAAAAATCTTAATGCTTTTATCGGGGAAGCAGCACTGTCATTATGGAGACCTCCATGTTGATTGGGATGGGGAACAACTGTAGACTTCAGAATCCTAATATGGTTATGGTGTAACAATTGTCTTAAAGTTCAAATTTTCAACAAAACTGTTTGCATTTCACTTTATGCTAATGTCCTTGGGTAGGGTTTGAATCTATTTAGTCTCTCTCTAAGCTATAAGTAAATTGTAGGGTACACTGGTTTATTTAGCCTTAGTTAGACAATCTATCTAGAAGGAAATTTTGGAATCAAAGCTTTATTTTGCTTAAAACAAAAAAACTTGACTTTGTGTCACATCCTGCTCATTGCAGAAAGGTTCGGTAAATACTTCCTACTGACAGTAATCTATCCCTTCTCTCCTCCCACCCCTGGTATGAGTAAATAGTAGGGCAAACTGAATTCTTTAACCTTAGTAAAGCAATCAGTCTTAGAGAAAAAAAAAATTAATTCAAACCTGCTCAGCTCTTCTGAAAAATTGACCTTGTGTCATCCTTCTCATAATAGACATATTGAGGAAATACATACAAAATTATAATTTTTAATTAAGATTTATTTGCTTGCCGAGTATTCCACTATTGTTTGCTTTGTTCTATTTGTGTGTGGGGTGATATATTGTAAAGATTAGCTATGTGTCTAACAGTAGTTGCATACCAACATGTCTCTGCAGTCTTGAACAATGTTTTCTGTTAATCAATAAACCCAGGATGGTGAGAGTTGACTGTTTTATTGAAATTTGCCTGTGTCGCAGGAATTAAAGAGTATTGTTTCATCAGATATATTTCTGTGCTTCCATACAGTTGGAAGTCTATTGATATAAAAGGATGTAAGTCTTTTTATATAAAATGTATGCATGTAAATGAAATGACAAACTACACATATGACCTAGCAAATACACCAGCCCACGCAGAATCCCTACTGCATAGCCTAGAGCAAGCGGCATTGGCTTCTACATGAATGCAAATAAAACAGTACATGTTTTAAACAAAAAGAAGCCATCTCCACTCTAAATGGTAGACCTCTGATATTAATGAACCAGTTCACATACCTCAGCAGCAATATCTCATCTACAGAAAGTGATGTCAGTATATACTTGGTAAAGGCATGGAAGGCTCTTGACAGGCTATCAACCATATGGAAATCTAATCTATCCAATGAAAATGAGATTTCTTTCAAATTATAGTTGTATCCATATTACTGTATTGATGCACGACATGGACATTAACAAAAGGCAATGGAGGTGCCCGTGGTGTAATCGTTATCATCGTAGGAAATGGACACGGCGACTTGAATTCAAATCCTGGACGAGAATGATTGCATTTCACATAGCACTAATACCTTTGGGAAAGGTATGAATCCAATTATTCTCCCTCCAGCTATGGGTAAATAATAGGACAGACTGAGTTCTTCAGCCTTGGTGAGGCAACTAGTCAAGGAGAAGGAAAACTCTGAATTCAAACCTGTTAAATTCCGCTTAAAAATTGACTTTGTGTCATATCCTGCCTGAGCGGAGGGGTTGGTAAATAGGATTAACAAAAGGCATAGAAAAAAAAGTTGGGAACTGCACAAGAATGCTGTGTACTGTCTAATACAAATTCTGGAAGCAGCACTTCACAAAACTGCAGATATATAGGTATCTGTCTTCCATCTCACAAGCCATTCAAGATGAACATGACATGCAGGATACTGCTGGAGAAGCGAAGATGAACTAATAAGCTACACTCTCTTATGGACTCCCATACCTGGACGTGCCAGTGTTGACTGACCAGCAAAGACTAGAAAATCTGCCAGGATTAAGGGATGATAGGGATGGATTACAAGAGAGAGGGAACTCCGTGTTATCAGTGTTACTTTTTGATGATGATGACATTTATTCACATGTAATAGTAGAGGTGAAGAAATAGGATTACAAAAAAAGTTGTTAATAATTTATTCATAAAAATTTCATTTAGTCGTTTTGAAATGGAAATTGTTAATGTAATTCTAATGAAAACATACTGAATATTAGTTGTCTGGAACTTTTAAAGTTTGAATTTTTTTTTTTTTTTTTTTTTTTTTCCTCAAAGTAATTTGTAAATTTCAAAAGCTCCTTAATGACAGATTCCCGAAAGAATCTGTTTCTGTGATGATTATATTAACCATTTTTTTTCCTAAATTTCTGATTCTGCAATCTGAGCAAAACATGGAGGTGCTTGTAGTGCCACTACTTATTGTTTTAGGAAATGGACACAGTGTTTGAGTTCAAATCCTATATGAGGCTGTTAGCATTTCACATCGTGTTAGTACCCTTGGGAAAGATATGAATGCAACTATTCTCCTTTCTGCTATAGGTAAATAGTTGTGCAGACTGGGGTCTTTAACCTTGGTATGGCAACTGGTCTAAGAGGAGGAAAGGTCTGAATTCAAACCAGTTAAACTCCACTTTAAAAAAAACGGACTTTGTGTAACGTCCTGCTCATGCAGAAATGTTGCTAATTACATAAATGAACAAAACATAAATTGCTGATTTCAACAACTTGGGTTTTCATTTTTTTTTTTTTTTTTTTTTTTTTTTTTACTACATTGTCAGACATAATTATCCAAACTATTCCTCATGGAATAAACATGCTAATATGTGAAGATTCATAGAATAATTGATGGTAACATCTGTTATACTCCCCAGCTATGGGCTAAATTGTATCACTGCTGTTCTAAAAGGGGGCTTTGGCATTAAATGACCCGCAAAGGTTGTTATGCCATTAAACAAAAAACAAACCAAACACTTTATATTATTATTGCCCTGTTGGTGGGTTGTAGAATATGCTGACTGTATCCCCTGTAGACTGTTAAGATGCCCTCCCCCACAAAAAAAATGCATGTCTTGGGTATGACACAAAACTGCTTCTGTTGGTAAAGCTCTGGTTCTAGAGATCAAAGGGAGTGGAGAATACCTTTTCCTTGTGATTACTACCAGGAGTTGTTGTACCTGTTAGGTCCTATCTATGAGTTAAATAGATTTGTTTGAAAACTATTTGTATTTAATGGCAATACTTGATTCCAGTTATCTTTTTGAATTATTTGTATTAAGAATAGTTATTTAATGCTGTAATTGTTTACTAAGAATTATGATTTGTCACTTGAAACTAATACTGCACTGTATGCAAGCAAATGACTATTATTAACTAGAAATAATTACTTGAAACCATTTAATTATTAGTATTAGATAAGGACACTAGAAACCATACAACTGTGTAGAAATTGTTTGTATTAGATAGGAATACTTGATATTGTATAAGTATGTGCAAAAAACACTTTAGAAACAACTACACAAAAAATGTGAATATAAATGTTCAGTGAATGCAGTTCTCTAACCACAAGGTATGAAATAATTCCTGATGGGTTGACATACCATTAATAATCAAACAGTTCTTAATATTATCCCCCTTCTTTAAAAAATTTCATACATTGTATTTGTGATGTCAAATGACTACTGTAAGAAAGTGATGGGAGGGGATAGATTTTGTACTTATACGTACATCACATGAGACAGCATTCTTTCTCTTTGTTATCAATCTCAAACTCTCATACTTACCCCACCCCACCCCACCATGGCTAGGCTGTGATATAAGATCAACTTTGTTTGAGCAGAGTAAAGCTAGTTTGAATTCAGTTTTCTTCTCTTTGATTAGTTGCCTTGCCAAGACAAAAGAGCCCAATCTGCCCTACTATTTAATCATAGCTGGGAGCATTTGTATGAAGTAAAACACAAACAGCCTCATCCAGTATTTGAACTCGGCTTGCTGATTACAATTCCTATGACAATAACAGACATGCAATGACCACCTCCTTCTGTAGATTCTATGCTATCAATTTCATATTTGGATAGATGTTTGCTAAACTTATACATTTGGTCCTCAACCCAAAAAATTATAATAGATAACATTTATCTATGATTTTGTTCTCATTTATCTTTATTTCCTTTTTAATTTTTTTTCCAATTATTTTTTATGACATATCAAACTTTTATGGGTTATTCAATGCCAAAGCTATCCTTGTAGAAAAATAGCAGTGCTACTATATAACCAATGGCTGAGGGGGCAAATAAAGGAGTTCATATCTTTCCTACTTTCACATGGCTCGAGGGTAATTACACCAGCACTAAGGATTTTTAAGTTGTCTTAAAATTTCAGCATGATTTTCTTCATATTCTGTTAAATCCTGTGTATGTGTGTGTGTGTGTGTATATATATATATATATATATACAAACACTCCCAAGTAAAAATTTTGGACCACCCTGAATTGTTTTTTTAAGTTTATAATAAAGGTTAATTTTGCAATTGATTGTCAAGTTTGAAGAAAAAGTTGTTTACACAATTAAATTCTATTTGGGAATCACTTCTACGAACATAGTTTTACAATTTACAAGAAAGGATGCCAAGAATTTGCTCTGCTGTAATAAATACTTGTTGTGGATTCTTTGATAAAAAGAAAATATCAATTTTATTTAATTAAATTATATGTTCATTTTGATTTAAATTATTGCCTAATTGCATACAAACATAGAAAAAATAAATTTATTTCTTCAAAGATATGAAAGTTTATTCATTTTCTGAGTTTAAAGAAAAAATTCAATGTGGTCCCAAACATTTTGTCTGTAGTGAACACACACACAACCTGATAGGTTTGGATATTATATTTAGATTCTTAAATTGGAGCCAGGAGTGGCTTGGTTTCTTTGTTTAATGGCATATCAACCTTCGTGGGTTATTTAATGCCAAAGCCATCCATGTAGAAGGATAAGTGAGTTTGTATGTTTCCCCAGGTTATTGGTCTGAAAGTGAATATAATAGTTCAACTGGAGTTTGAACTTGCTTCCTACAATATCACAGTCCAGCACATTACCCACTACACCATGGGGACTCCTCTTATTGCTATCCAAGTGACAAAATATATTGTATATAAATAACAGTTGAATCCATACCTTTCCAAAGAGCATTAGCATGATGTAAAATACAAGCAGCCTCATTGAGGATATGAATTTGGCTCACCAAGTTCAAATCCTTCAATAATAACCCTTATGCCACAAAAATCCATATGGTATCAGTGAACTAGATTCAAATCCCACTTGAAGCAATTTGGGTTTACATTGCACCTATGCCTTATTGGAAAGGCATGAATCCACTTATCTCTACAGTTCAACCTAACTATTCCTCCCTGCTGCTGGTACAACTAAAAAGTTCTAAATCAAACCAAGAAACAATAAAGCATATATTCTATTTCATCTCTTAATCCCACACAGGCAGTACATCATTTCTTTATTTTTAAACCTTTCCTCCTAAAATTCATTGCTTTCAACCTGAAAGCACCCCTTTGTATGTATTTACCTAACTATGCATAACTGGTTCCACTTTGCCCTAATACTTTCAGAAATGGCACGAATCTATTATCTCCTTAATTATAGTTGAACACTAGGGTACACCAGTTTATTTAATCTTAGATTGGCAACCAGTCTTTGAATTCAAACCAGCTTTATTCTGAAAAAATCTAAACCATGTGTTACATCCTGCTCATGTCTGATAGGTTGAGTAAATACATAAGACTAGTTTGAATTCAGTTTTCTAAGGGCAATAGCACAAAATGAAACACAAAATGCCCCATTCAGGATTTGAATTTGGGTCCTATGATAGTAACTGTTCTGCTAAGTACTCCTTTGTATAATTTGTTGCTTGTTACCTGTAGAAGAGTGGGAGATCACCAAGTAATAACCCATTATCACAAGAAATACCAAAGTATTCTGATAACCTAATAATTTATGAGAAATAATCCTAAAACTTTTGAGGCAATGGATAACTGTCTATTTTAGAGCTAATTCATGTAACACTAGCTGTGATCAGTCGGCATTGCCTTCACCTACCTGCTCATTGGCACCTGTATTGATTATTTTAAAAAAAATTTTTGCTATTTAAATTTTATCAACTTATCAGTTTTGGTTTAATTACTTTATTTAATGGCACATCAACCTTCATTGGTTATTTGATGCCAAAGCCATCCTTGTAGAAGAGCAGTGGTGGTATTATTTAACCCATAGCAGGGAGGAATAAGGGAGATCATACCTTATCCAAGGGTATGAGTCTAAAAGGGAATAACTGGGATTTAAACTCACTTACTCTGATGTCATAGTCCAGCATGTTAGCCACTACGCCATGGAGACTCTATTCTAACTATCACTTCTCATGAAACGAAGAATCATAAATTGTTAATTTTGAAGCTCTGTGCCCCATCATAAAAGTGTGGATTGATTCAGTAGTGTATATCTAATTATAACCAATCGGTAATGTTGGAGTTGTTAATAAACTAGAATTTTGAATGGCCAGATCTGTCACTTCTATTTATAAAGGGATGATTCTATCACCCCCAAGGAGAATTTGTTTTCTATTACTTGTAGAAGAGAAGACACCATTTAGGAATCTGTTCAGTGTATTAAAAGAAATAACTTAAAATCTTTTTCTGTGTTCAATCTCTTCTTTTCAAAAAAAAAAAAGTGAGAGGAAGAATACTAGTAACTTTTGCACTCACCTAAAATATATAAATTCCATATTTCTCTGCAGACTCTAGCCAATCTTAGTGGAGATGATTCTGTGATCAGATGGTATTCCTTCAAAAGAGGTGTATACCTCACAGTTCAAAGCACTATTCATCTACTTCTTGTTTGTAAATATATCATTTGAGTGGACACACCAGTGTAGACTTATTCATTGGCTCTGTGCACACACTGGATGCTGTCAAGAAGACCTGGACTATAGAGATGTGTGGTGAGTTGAGAGAATACATACTGAAAGCTCAACATGATGAGATAGATGTTGTGTGTGATGTTATAATGCCTCATCTGAAATTTTTCTTCAAATGAGAAAATTCTAAGCATCTTATTAATGTTAATAGCATTTTGTTTCAAAATGTATGGATGCTATTAATGATTATAGAATTTTTTTTTTCTTCTCCATTTAAAAATAATTCTGGGATGAGACATAACATCACGTATTAACATCTCCCTGAAGATGATTTAACAAAAAATAAGCTCAACAATTGCATATTATAATTTATAAATAAATACAACTTCTGAATATCTTGTTTGTGTGTTTTTTGGTTATATATAAAATAACCTTAGATAGATTGGCATATCATTAAAATCAGTCAATCTTTAAAACAAACCTAATACTAGTTTTATTTTTTTTCCCCAAATTGGCATTAACTTGTCTATCGATTGACATCATATCTGCTGTTGATAACTTTTTGACCAAGCACTGCAACATCCATAGAAGTACGTGGACTACAAGGGGAACTATATAAAAAAAAACAAAAAAAAAACCCCACCCTATTTGAGTACATTTCATGTGAGTATCTTGGTCAGTCTAGAAACTTTTCAGCTGATTCTTGTATTAGCTTAGTATAAATAGCTAAAGCTGCCTTGTATAATTTAGTGGTCTAATTACCAAGACCATCCTACAAGTAAAGGGGGATTAAACCATGTCACACTGATAGATAAACATTTAGAATCCTGAAGAACCTTGTGTAGATCATAAGCTGTCATCGATATGTTCAAGCATGATTTACAGATTACTAGTTTTACATTGATGCATCAGTAAACCTTATGCAAATAAATTTCACTGACCTATTTATTTTCACAATGAAGTATTGTGTATCTATTGAAGAAAAAAAAAATTTTTTTCACGTATATTTATTATTAGTAAAAACTAACAAATTAGTTCTGAAAAGAATATCAAGTGTTACTATATAACTTTAAATTAACAGATCAAAATTTATATAAAATTGTACAAATTGCATACTACCCATTTCAGTTTGATGATGCTCATTGTTAATATTTGACATTTTAGTTGGTATGTCAACTCTTGTGGGTTCTCATTGGCATAATGGTTAGTGTTTGCCAATGGCCCAGGAGACCTAGGTTCAATCCTAGGTTGAGTCATACTTAAAACTTAAATGGTACTTGATGCTTCCTTGCTTAACACTCAGCATTACAAAGTATGGATCAAGAGTATGTGGAGCAATCCAGGGAAAGGAATAGCATGCTCCCCTACTCCTGAGTAGTAGCTATTGAAAAGGTAACCTTGAGGTCATCCTCAACTATGGTCTGCTAACTTATATGTATCATTTGTAAGCAGATTGTTTGAAAGTAATTAAACAAGTTAGAGCTCATTTTTTTTTAACAGTTGAAGGGTTTCAAGTATTACTCTTTAAAACTAATAGCTTTATTTTAATATTATTCATTTAAATAGTTTCAAATATTGCTGTTTAACATTAGTATTTCTATGTAATATGAACAATTTTCCCACTCTAATTTATGATAATAATCTCTAGTAAATGATTGAACAGTTCTATTTGACCCATAGATGGGACTCTAACAGGTACTACCACTCCAGATCAGAATAGACCTGAGAGTAGTGGTAATGAAAGGGGTACTCTACATTCCCTAAACTCCAGGACTAGAACCTCACCAACAGATGCAGTTTAGTATCATACCAAGGACATTGTCTTGTTGTTCTCAATGTGATTGACCCTCAGCCACTGCTCTTTTTTACTTAGCTAGGGTGAAAGTGGAATGTTGCAAGACACATGACCACTTCAGTTACCAGGTCACAGACTGCTCAACCACCAGGATTCTGTCCTCAAGCATTATGGGTTGTTATGTAATTTACAAAGCGCTTTGCTTTGATGTGGCACAAGGCCGAATGAATGGGGCGCCCAATGAGACTCGAACTCACTCGTGTAGGTCTGCTAGTCTAGCTTGCTAACCGTTACACCACCAGAGGTGCCCCATTATGGGTTGTTATCCATGGCTAACAAGTGGCCTCATTAGGTGGGGGGGGGCTCTTACTTCTGTGCAGAGGTGCAATCAGCATATTCTACAGCCTCACCCACTGTTGTCATTTTATAAACCTGCTGATTTTTTTTTTCCTCTCCAAGATATAAGTTCATATTATTCATCCATGTCTGAAAAATAATTAAAATATTTATTTTAGGATTCTTTTTTTTTTTTTTTTTTTTTTTTTTTTTTTCTTAAGACGTCTGAGATCTCCAAATGAACCTGGAAAAAAAAATTATCAAATTCATCATTTCCAAGTAATGAAAGTGTGTTTTTTTTTTTGTTTTTTTTTTTGTTTTTTTTTTTTCTCACTCGGTTCAAAGTTTGTTTTAAATCACCCTTATTTTTATTTGACATAATAGTGTTTGTCTTTTGTGTTTTTTTTTCTTTTCATTTCATTTTTTGCTTTTCAAACATTCACTTAAATTCAGTTCCTTTTTTTCTTTTTTTTTAACTGGAAGCATCCAGGAAACTAGCTAGCTGTTCATCCATACGGTACATTCTATAAGCAGCACTTCCCACCCCACTTTTAAAGAAATTCTTGAACTCTTTTTATAAAATGCAAAAGAAAGCCAGTTGATTCTTAGTTCCCCTTTCCCTGATGTATCACTTCTCTCCTTTTCAATTCAGTCTATCCTTGCAGACAAACTTGTGAATTGTTACATTAGGAAACTTTTGAAGGTTTTACTTTTTTCGTCACATCTTTATGCAGTGTTTATGACTTCATGAATTCTGATCTCTCACATTTCCAAGGGTAAAATGGTTTTAATTTACATCTTTGCTTTATAAGCATCAGTTGATCTGTTTGAAAACTTTTGATCTTGGGTTCGAGTTGGGTTTCTAAATCAATATTCTTTTATGTTAAGGTGGATCCTAATTTGTTCTTGCTACTTGCTGTCGTCTTTTAGTTGGTGGGTTATGTATTAAATTGACTTAATTTTCTTTTTCTTTTTCTTTTTTGCATGAATAAATCTTTCTAAAAGATAATATACCAGGTGCTAACAATTTCTTTTTATTATTGGCAGGATATTGGGGAAATAGTATACAAGGCAAATGTAATAGGGTAGTTAATGATATCTATATTATAACTGCTTCTATCTTCCTGGTGAATTTGTTTATGTACAAATCTTTTATATATTTAAACAAAAAAATTACACAAATAAAGCAACTGTAAAACCAACTTTAGATTTTCAAATTCTATTTCTTACTGTTTTGTTAGATATTGTATCCCATATATTTATCCTCATATTTATTGTCATGCCATTATCATCAAGTCATTCTGATAGTATGGATTACCTTGACTGTTTTTTTTTGGGGGGGGGGTACCATCTGTCCCTAAAATCCATCACTTGTGGCAGTGTCTACCCAGAGCTGATGAATGTAAGTCTTTACTGGTGAGCCAACATGCAGGAACCCACAGGAGAATGTCTCTTATGAATTTGTCCCTGCTTCTCTTGCAATTCCCATCATGTCTTGTTCTTTTTATTTGGATAGTTTGTCAGATGAAAAATTGCCATACATACATGGCTTTTTTGTGGACTGCTGTTTCCAGGATTTGTTCAAAATAGCACACAGCGTCCATATATATATATATATATGTCATTCTAAAAGCACTAGTGCTCTTGTGATTATCTCTTGCCATCCTTCCCTATCATATTCTTGGCAGGTCCTCTAGGCGGCATCCAGGGTCTACACAGAGCTGATAAATGTCTTTGCTGGTCAGCCAAAATTGGTGTATCCATGTATGGTTGCTCACAGAAAAATCTTGCTTATGAGTTTGTCCCTGCTTCCCCAGCTGTGCCCAGCACATCTTGTTTGTCTCTCTGCTTGATTTATACTGCTTCCTATACCCCTACTCTGAAAGTGAGACACTAGCGTTCCTACCAACTATGCTTATTATATACCTTTCATTTATCTTATTTGAAGAGAAATCACTGCTTATTGACAGTAGGGTCATTTTGAGTTTTCTTGCATATTTCTTTATGCCAACTTTTTTTTTTTTTTTTAACTAACTCCAGGGCTATATAATGGATGTTTAATCTGAAAAAACATTGGCACACCTAAAATAAATATATATATATTGTGTGTGTACAAATAAAAAGGTAAATTATGTATTGAAACTAGTTTTATTCTGCTTAAAACTTGATTTTGTGTCGCCTCTTGTTCATGGCAGAGGGGTTGAGTAAATACATTTTTGTTTTCCAAACTCTACCAGTCCTCCTTCTTTAAAAAAATAATAAATGTTGTGACAACTCAAAAGTTTTGCCATATTTTGCTAACCTGAGGCACAAATCTGCTGATCTGGTCAGAAAGGTATCAGACCACAGTAAACTGTTCGATGCTGAGCTCACCTGATACTCTCCAAGTGGCACTTGCCAGATTTTCTCTATGGTTTGGAGCACTGTCTTGGAGTCCAAGGTTTTAGGCTTACCCAACTTTTCCTTATCATTGATGTTCTTGCAACCTGAGTGAAATTTCTTGAACCGTCTGGTTACTGTACTATAATTAACTGAATCTTCATCTTTTGCAAAATGTTTTTGGTTGCTTCTGCAGCATTGTGATCCAGTTCGCTCGTAAAGCAAAAGTTCTTGAATTAGACTAGATTTTCATGTTCATCTGTGCAGCTTTCAAATTACACATTGAATGAAACAATGTACAACATGTCAGTGCACCAACTACCATAATACTAGCAAGTACACCCCCCCCCACTACTTGAACTGCTTTAGTCACATGATATATGCACTGAAAACTAGAATGTACCGAAATGTTGGAAATCTTTTGACTTGCCTTTGTGAAAAAAAAAACCCTCTTCCCCTAATCTTCTCTATTATCTGTTTGTCATTCAGTCTTCTTTTATCAATACATTGTGTTTGATTTCACTCACCTTTTTCTCTTTTTGTTTCCTTGCTGCCTTTTTTCTTTTTTTCTTTTTTTTCTTTTTTCTTTTTTGTAAGAACTAGAAAAGGCTTGTCTTTATTTAACAAATGTTCTCTTATTCTTTCCTTCTCCCACCCCTCATCTTTTCTATATTTTCAAGTGTTTTCTTATTTCCTTCATTCTTTAACATTTTTTATTAATTTTTTTTTTTTTTTCATTTTCCGAAAAAAGCATGTCAAATGCTGAAGTAAAGAAAAAAAGAATTCTTTAGCTTTTGATATCTCCTTTAGCTTCACTCTCTCTCATATTAGATTTTTTAAATTTAAATGAAGATCTGTGTCCAACTGAGCCACTTATCTAATGAAGTGATGTCTAAATATGTCGATACTTGGTCTAAAAAAAAAAGTGAATACTAATGTTTAATACTTTAACTCTACTCTCTCTCTCTTTCTCTCTTGAGCAGTTTTGCAGTCTTTCTTCATCTTACTCGCACTCTCTCTCTCTCTTTCTCTCTCTTGTATTAAATCTTAAAAATCTAAATGAAGACATGTGCCCAACTTGAACAGTTTGTATAATAAAATGTCTGTCTATATTTAATCTAAAAATGTAAGTACCAATGCTTGATTCTTCTCAGTTTTCTGATAAACACTGGAGTGTGTCTGCACAACACATTACATACAACATATTCTTATTTCCTACCCCCCTATTGGCTGGGGCTGTAGAATATGCCAACTGCATCTCTGTTAAGGGAGAAGACCAATGAGTGTCCTGGATATGAAACTAAACTATCTGATGGTGAGGCTTCAGTAATACTGGAGCTTTGGGGAATGCGGAGTACCCCTTTATTGCCATCACTCTCAGGTCCACTCTGACCCAGAGTGGTAACACCTGACAGGATCCTATCCTATGAGTCAAATAGAACGATTTGACATCTCAACTCTGTACAAACAACTTATGCAAAATTGAATTGTTTGAAAAAGAACTGTTTGATCCTTTAACTGTGAGCAAACAAGCGACTGGTTCAAATTGAATTGTTGGTGATAGTGGTTTTGAGTACTGTTATCTATTTACAAACAAATAACTAATCCACCCTGTCAGCTGGAGCTGTAGAATACACTGACTGCACCTCAGTAGAGAGGTTAAACCCCCCTCCCCAAGAGAACACCTGTTGGGCGTGGGTGACAACCCATGATGCTTTAGATGGGATCCTGGTGGCTGAGCTATCTGTGACCCAGTTGCCTAAGCAGCTACCTGATTAGCAACACTCCTCTTTGGCCCTTACTGGGCTAGACAGGCAGTTGGAGAAGCCCAATCCAATCATTGGTCATGTCAAGCTCTCTTTCAGAGGCCTGCAAAAGACCTTTGTAAGTCTCCAAAGCAGAAAGCAGTGGCTGCAGGGTCAATCACACTGAAGAAAGACCTATGTTTCCCCTTTTATCTCTAGGTGAGTAATAAACTTGCGAATGAAAACCTAGATATCCCAAATTGCTGGTCCCTTTCCTCAGTGTGAGTATACTGAATGTGTAACCCTGATTTACCAAAGTAAATGGGTTTCCTCCCTTGACATTTCCCTTCATAGGGCTCTGTGGTGGGTAGGGATTACAGTCAGTGAACTCGGCAAAAATCCCTATGGATACAAACAAAACCAAAACCCAAGCAAAAAAAAAAAACATTACTAAAGTGTCCACATGCAGAGCCTGATTCCGACTATGACTCTGACCAGACCCTCTTCCCTAAATTTATCGTACTGGAGTCAATGCAGGATACCCCAATCACAAAGTTGTCTCCCTTCATTATTGAAAAAAATCCTAAGTAGTTTAATAAAACCAAAATCTATTAAAAAAATTAAACAACAATATCCTGCTGGTAGAAGTGCCAAAAAAAAAAAAAAAATTTAAATTGGCACTGACTAATCCAAATGAAGTTTAGACATCATTGCATTATTGCTGAAGTTGTACAGCTGTCCATATATCTATTAAATTGTAAATTTGAATAAAAGTAAGCTTCAGGCACAATACTTTTTGTCATCCCTCATATATTGCCATTTATATGTAGATTATAAGTAATATATAAATTCTAATTTAAAAAAGAATAGAATTATGATAAGTTTTGATATTTTAGACAAATATCTTTAACTCAAGATTGCTTTGAGGAAAACACCTAAGTTGTTAAAAGAAAAAAAAATCAATGAGTTTTTTGCAGGGGAAACATCTTCAGCAAAAATTGTAAAATGGATAAAGCAAATGTTCAATTTCATTTGAAATTATTTTTCTTATATATCCTGTTGAAATGGAGACTGTGGATAATCTGTTATATTATCGAATACCATATAATGTTGAAGAAATAATTTCTTTCTTACTAAAACTCGCTTAACCTTGACTTTTTGTAGTTATTAACTTTTATATCACACCCTATTTATAGAATGATAATAACTATGATTTTAGGAGTGCTGTGATCTAGATGATCTCTGTTCTTACTCTGATCTCCTCTTCATCCAGTTGCTTTTCCAAGTTCATTGGGACTGTTCCAAGGGCTTGAATTACTATTGGTGTCACTATCACTTTCATGTTACATTTTCAGCTGTCAAGATCCAGATCTTTGTCCAATTTTTGGCTTTTATTTTTGTTTTGCGGTCTATTTGAACAGCAAAATCCACTAGATGAGTAGGTCTTTTCTTGTTAATAAAAACTATATCTGTTCTTCTGACTTGGGTTGAGTGATGTCAAAGTCCCAGAGAATTTTATCCATTTTTATTTTGAAGGCCGTGTGTGTGTGTGTGTCATTTATTGTTGTAAACAAACTTCAGTTTCTTATACAATTCTTAGTGGATCACCTTGCCCACCCAGTTAGGTCTGCTCTTGTATTCCTTTTGTGGCCATTTGCTGCCTTTACTTAGTTTTTCCTCAATCAATGTTATGTTTTGTGCACTCATGAAGCCAAGTCTATCCTTTGACTTCCCTTAGTAATTGAAATTCTTCTTCTTTTACTATTGTTAAAAGTATTTTTGTTTTATAGGTCTTTACTCTAAACCTTATTTTATATACACCTCTAAAAAACCATAATTATTATTGTAAAGTATCTGAAAGCAGTTAGTATCTACACAAAAATACTGATAATACTTTTTTTCCAATTCAAACAGGAAAAGATTTGGCATAAAATAACCCAACAAGCGTGGTTATGCCAGTTGAATAAAAAAAAAAGATAAAGAGTTTTTCTTAAATATCCAGTTTTATAAACTCATGAAGCCAAGTCTTAGGTTTATGCCTACCATAGTCATGTGTTCTGGGTTTATTGGATGGATAGTCCTTTCTAATGTAAGCAATACCAAATAGCATGATCCTCTAGACTTCTTGTATCTTGACATTGTCAATGATTTTAGGGTGTATTTTTCTGTTCCTTTTTTTAACCAGCTCAAGATCACCTGTTACCACTGGTATTGTTGTCATCTTCATGCTCCAAATTATCTCGGGGTTTTTTTTTTTTTGTTATTTTTGTTTTTCTGTTTTCAAGTTGTGAGTTTTTCACACCAGCTCTGATGGGTTTTTCATTGAGAAGTAATGAAATTACAAATTAGAGAGAATGTAATTAAGTTGGCGACCTTAGTTGAGGGTGACCCGAAGGCTCCCTTTCCAATAGCTACTACACAGTTATAGGAGAGGGCGCTATTCCATTCCTTGGATTGCTCCACTGTACCCTTTATACGTACCTTATAATGCTGAGTGTAAAGTAAGGTGAAATCAAGTACTTCTTTTTTTTTTTTTTTTTTTTTTTTTTGCATCTTTGGTATGACTTGACCTTGGATTGAACCCCAGTCTCCTGGACCATTCATTGAGAGCACAAAAGTAGACTGCTACCTTTTTATTTATTGTGTCATTATTATGTACCTACAAAATTCAGATCATTATAATAAAAATGACCCAATTTTTCTTACACACCTAAACTGGTGTATATATTTACCCTACCCCTCCATATAAGCAGGATGTGATACAAGGCCAATTTTAAGTGTAGTTTAACAGGTTTTAAATCAGTTTTCCTTTTCCTAGACTTGTTGCCATACAAAGGTTTCAAGAGCCCAGTCTGTCCTAATATTTATCCGTAGCTGGAGGGAAAATTGTTGAATTCATACCTTTCCTAAGGCTATTAGTGCTTTGTGAAATACAAACAGCCTAGTCCAAAATTTGAACTCTTTTTGCCATGTCCATTTTCTATGACGGTAACCATTACACAATGAATGCCTCTGTATTACATTGTGGCAATACCAATTTACAACCAAATCAGTCTCATCTGGTAATTGATCTTTTTCAACCTTGTGTTGTTTTTTGTTTTAAAAAAGTAGGTGGTCACAGTTTTGTTTGAAACTGTAATCCTCACAGATGAGGATCACAAAGGAAAAAAAAACTAACTAAACAACCTAGAAAACATAATTGTGTAGCCATCTTTATTGACTCTTCCTCTCTCACTTACACATATATGCCAGCACACTTAGCATAATGAATCCCAGCTATGGGTTATTTAGTACTACTGTTTTTTCTACAAAGTTATGAAACTCTTATCCCTCCAGCTATGAGTTAAATAGTACTGTTACCATTCTTTTACAAGGCTTCCTTTAGCATTAAATAATCTACAAAGGTTGATATGCTATTAAACTAAGAAACCAAGTCAATATGTTGTGTGCCAACATGTTAGGATAAGGCCTATTCCTTCTGATTCCATGTATTACAGATCTTAGCAAGTCCTTGTTGTGGACTGAAATAAAGACAAATATGATGATAATGCTGATGTGCTTAAATCACAGATTCAATATCTAACTGTAACCATTTTAAACACCTACTTGTAAATTCAAATAGATTTCTTTCTCTCCCTTTTTCTTGTTTGCAGTAAGCATTTTACAGCCTCTAATATGTAACAACTACTCACACCTACTAAATAATTTGATTTCTGTGTTTATTGATTAATACATTTGCCTGTATTTCAGCTTAATGATCATTAGCATCCAAAGTGAAGTGATTATCATATTTTGAGAGATTGTTTTAATTGGTCTGTGTTTATTTACTGTATTGACAGTAAAGAGCAAAGTTGATTGCAATGGTATCATGAGCTTGTCTCTTGGCCTCAGTTATTGATTCGGGATCAGTTCTCATTATAAGATTATTTATTGATTGATTCCTCTACTTGTTTGTTGTTGATCACATATCTACATGCAATAATGCATATTTGAAGGTGTAAGCATGTAACCTCTTCACACAAGCAGGATGCGACACAAGGTCAATTTCTAAGCAGTTTAAGAGGTTTGAATTCGGAGCTTTACTTATCCTAAACTGGTTGTCAGGTTGTCATACCAATGTTAAAGACCCCAGCCTGGCCTATTATTTACCCTTAACTGGAAGGAGAAAACTTGAATTCAGAGATACAGTTGGTGTATTCTACGATCCTAGCTGACTGGGCTGAGCATATTTCTTTAGGAGTGTGTTGGGGTATATATATATATATATATATATATATATATATATATATAGTAGGATAGTTAAAAAATTTACAGAAGTCAGCAGATATTAATAGATAATATAATAGAAATGGATTTAGTTTTCCAATATCCATACTAATGTGGTCAGAGGTCAGTTGACAGGGAAATAATTTTTTTTTTTTCTTAGGTAGATTTTAGTTCTGGGAAGTCCAATCTAGAAAAGTAGTTTTCTTTTCTGGAAGTCGGATTCCCATATATTCAAGGAAGCAGTCAGTAGTTAAACAGAGTAGTGGGAGTTTAAATCTAGAGTTGTAAGCAAATGGTTTACCTGAAACAGTAGCAGTTTGCAAAAGAGTTAGCTATCAGCTTTTTACACACAAAGAAAACTGACAAGTGCCTAGTTATTTTGACTGTCACTCATATTATGATAGTGAGGATGTACACTGTACAATGTTTCATGCCCTCACCAAGATAAACCTGAAGAGTGAATAAAAATGACAGTACATGTGTATTCTAGAATTCTTTTTTGTTTTTTGTGGAACTTATCCCTTGGCTTTTGCAGTTTCAATCAAAACCTGGGGCCAACAAATCTTTTTTAAAAAAAATGTGAGATTAAGTTTACTTAGCAAACGAAACTGAGCAGGCTGTGGACAATACTGCCTCTGAGATGATGAAATGTTTACCTGTTTAAAATGATTATGAAGATCTATTTTTGTACTGTATGTAATTTGGTTTGGTTTCTTTATTCAATAGCAAATCAACTTTTTTGGGTTATTTAATACCTTGTAAAGGAATGTTAGTGGTAGTATGTAACCCAGAGCTGAGAGGATAAGGTGGTTAATATCTTTCGTGAGTGTATCTGTGTGAAAAGTGTATGTAATAGTGCAACTGGAGTTCACTCATTTACTACCATATTGCACTCCAGCACATTTATCACAGAGACTCCCTCATATCTAATCGGAGATCATATGACTTTGGCACAAAATAACCCAACAAAAGTTGACATGACATAAAACCAATCAACCAGAAGCAAAGTTTAATGCGTGACTCTATTAGAAGTGAATTCTGCCTCTTAGAAGGTTTAGTTTCTTTATTTAATGGCATATCAACCTTTGGCTTTGGCATTAAATAACCTACATTTTCCTAGAAGAACAGTAGTGGTACTATTTAACCCATAGCTGGGAGGATAAGGGGGTTCATACCTTTCCCAAGGGTATTTGCCCGAAAGTGAATGTAATAGTGTGACTGGGGTACAAACTCGCTTACTACGATTCTGTCACTTTAACCATTACACCATGAGGACACCCCCGCCTCTTAGAAGAACTTTCAATCAAATTACCTTGTTACCTAGTTGATTGTCAGGGTGCAATACTTTTATGGGTAGTGGGGGGGTTACTAGGCAATGCCTATTTCCTCTCCAGCTGATACATGTCAGTGTGTACTGAGTTGGATGTGTTGGGAGATTGTAAATAATTGTCTTCTCTAGGATTTTAAGGGGTGTGTCTTTTTTGCATGCCTCTGGTCATGTGAAAATCATCCCCTTTTGTCTTTGTTCTTTGAACAGTAAAGATGCTTTCTCTTTTCGTCCTTGTTCTTCGACTGAAGTAGATATGCTTTTTTTTTTTTTTTTTCTTTTTTTTTTTTTTTTTTCAATCTGTGTTCATTGTACTGAAGAAAAACTTTGTCACACCTTTGCATTGAAATGTTAACCCTCATGGCTAAATTACTAAAGAATTCAAGTAAGATATTTGACTGATTTTTAACCCCTTTCATGTACTGCTTGTTCATCAAGCACTGTGCTCTCTTCATTTGTTGGAACCTGTTTGTGTACTTTTGTTAATAGTCCTTATATGTTTATTATGTATACATTATATTTTCCTATATGTATAAATGAGTTTATCTTGTCTTTCTTTCTGTCTATTCAATTTAAGTATATCCAATGATATACAAATGCTAATATTTAACCTCGGTGATTGTGGACATGACTAAATATTCTAACTAGCATGAACCCTTCCAAGATTTTTTAAGATGACTTAATTTTTCAATGATGGTCTTAATTTTTTCTCTCTTTTACCAGGTACCAAATTATCTACCATCAATCAGCGCCGCCATTGGAGGCTTCACTCCACAACGCTATGTTTGGCGAACATGTATTGGTCTCCACTCAGCTCCACGCTTTATGGTTGCCATAGCCTATTACAACTTCCACATGTCTTTGGAACTGGCTCAACACAGTAAAACGTACGGCCTTATTGCTGCTGTGGCCTGTGTCTTGCATATCATCGAGAATACAGCATTACTTGGTTTGACTTATGTTGCTTCCAATGAAAATCATAGTAAGTAGAATTTTTAGAACACCACTTTATAACCAGTAAACTCATTGGGCTCCCTGATATTGATGCTTCTGTTTATGTTGGAATGATTCTAATTAGGATTTCATAGTTAACTGTTCTTCATGATAGTATTGATGCTTCTCTTTAGGAAGGAGTGAACAATTCCAATTACCATTTCATTAAGTGCAGTGAACTGAATGTTGATGCTTTTCTTTAGGCTTTGTGTTAAACCTGTACCATAGCCAGATACGGCTATGTGTGAAACATACATAGAATGTTCATAACATATATACATAGAACATTGGAATCTCGAAACACGAAAAACACTTACGACTTCTTAGTTCAGGTACGAAACATTTTATTTCCTTTTGAGTTTAAAGGTTTTTCGAGATAAGGAGAGAGGCACAATCATTCTATGCTGGCTTTTCCATCTGCCCCCTCAACACGTGTGGCACCCGCCACAAGGCCACTGCGAGCTAGAAAAAGTCACCCTTCTTCTTCAGACTGCAAGACTCAACTCAACTGACTTTCTTCAAAATCCTCTGCACGCGCTTCCGGTGCATGACGTCATTCACATCCCCAAGTCACAATTTTCTATCTGGGATTTTTATTTTGACATCTGTGAATGACACATCCTCCCTGCGTGCGTATTAACACCTGCGCTCAAGTTTGCACCTATCTAACCCATGTGCTGAGCCAAAAGGTTCTCAGCCTAACTAAACCCAAAGGCAAGATATATAAAACGAAATCCCTCGGCCATTATATTACAAACCAAGCCAAGCTTATTAAATGACTACTATACAACAAATGGAATAAGCAGCTTTATATTGCTGGCTTTGTGTTAAACTAAGATACAAGATCAGCAATGATACACACAAAATATGAAGTTAATGTATTATGTAACAATATTTCAAAAACGTACATGCAGGTCCAGCAGAACGATCTCTTAGGTTTGGCATGTAGATTACAAAAAGCTAAATAAAAGTAAAGTTGGTGACCATAGTCGAGGGCAACCCAAAGGCTCCCTTTTCATTAGCTACTACACTGAGGTATAGGCGTAGATGCTACTTTTTTCACCTGGATTGCTCCACTTTATCCTTGATCCATACCTTTTATAATGCTGAGTGTTAAGCAAGGCAGCATCAAGTACCTTTTTCAGTCTTTGGTATGACTCAACCTGGGATTGAACCTTGATCTCCCAGGCCATTGGAAAATACTCTACCTACTAGGATAATGTACTGGTATCCTATTCAAAATTTAATTTTACCATAAGGGAACAGTATTTGCCATTTTGTTATTGTTATGACTTTGTTAAAGATTATATTGTCCAAATGTTTGCCCTCATGAAGCTTCACAGCACTTGCCTAATCATTGCTGCAATTTCATGACAAAATCTTCAAGTTGTCTGTGGCTTTCATTTAAAAACCTGAGCCTTCAGTTATCCCCAGAGAGAGTAATTACAAGTGGATAGATCTGGTGAGCCAGCCAACCACACACTATCACCATGTAGTAAGATTGGTTTCATTCATTTGACATTCACTTTTCCATACCATGATGGCAACTAAAATGACTGCTACTGCTAAAAAATACTTTCCATCTATCCAGCACTACCAGCAACTGTGTGGTGACAATTTTAAATCCAGAACATTCTGCCAGTATATTAACAATACCAACAATTGAAGGTGATATAATAGCTAATGTGTTGGACTGCATTATCGTAGATAGAGATTTTCCATTTTTAACTGTGTATGAGCAAAAACCATGTTGATATTAACCGTGTGTAAACAAAACTGTACTTAGACTAAACTGAATTGTTTGAAACTTTTATCAAAATGATTTAATTTGGGGTTAAATGACCAGAAGAGCATTGATACACTCTAAAACAACCAACCAGCGTAGTTAGTGAATTCAAACTCTAATCATAGTATTACATTCACTTTCAGATGAATAATTTTCTTAAAAGGTATAAATGCTGTTATCCCCAGGCAATGGGTTAAATAGCACCACTACTGTTCATTTACAAGGATGACTTTGGCATAAAAGTTGATATGCCATTAAACAAAGAAATCAAACCAATAATTGAACATCAGTCATCTATTGTGAATCTCTTTTTTTTTTTTAAATTTTCAGTTACTTTCACTAAATGTTTGTGTATACCATGATTATTTGGATGTAAGATGCACTGATTTTCCAGATTTTCAGCCCAAAAGTTAGGGGTGCATATCATAAAGAACTATATAATATAACATGCTTCTCCATGTTTGGGATGAGGAGACTGAAAGTAAATTTTATAGTTCAAGCTGTGTTTTATGCTATTACAGAAAAATACCCACTGGAATGTTTGTTTATAATTTTTTTCTCCTAATGTGAGTTTATTTTCACTACAAGCTTGTTGCATTTTTGTGTGAACATGTCTGTGTGTTTTCTCTAAATACTATGAAAATTTTGTGTTTTAAGACATAGTGTGAACTATGTAAGTTCTTATTTCAAGTAAGTATGAACCAATAAAAAGTTGAAGGAATACTAAATTTAGGTTGAATTTATTTTTTATGAATTCAAAAAAATCTGTATTTTATACACAATTCTTTTTTTCCCAAAATTTCATTGTCCAAAGTTAGGAATGTGTGTTATGTGAATGATTTACAGTATTGTATATTGACTACTGTAAATTTTCTCTTTTTTTAGTAAAAGATTTAATGCAAAATTCTGGATTTTAAACATTATCAGTTTCACCCCCTCCCTGCCTTTTTTTTTTTTTTTTTTTTTTTTAACCTTTGTTGTTGCATTTATCAATTTTCAGTCATTCCCAGTATCAAAAATGAAATCCATTATATTTATACACAGCACAGCATATGGAATTTGATTATAATCACATCTACAGAGAAGGAACTAATTTTTTTTTTTTTTTTTTTTTTTAACAGCTTTAATTTACTACGAGGGTGAGTCAAAAGTTTGGCAATATTGTGGTAACATGAGGCACAACTTGGCAGTTTTAAATGCATTTACTGAGGTCATGACAAACCACACTGAACTGAGATGTTGAATTCATCTGATATACTTGCTTCTATGTCTTGGAGCACTGCCTCAGAAGCCACCCTTTTAGGCCTACCTGACCTTCCTTCATCAAGATTCTTGTATCCTGAGCAAAATTTCTTGAACCATTTAGTTGCTATACTGTAATCGACTGCACTTTTACCTTTTTGCACAAAAATGTTCAGCCCAGTTGGCTAGGACAGTAGAATACTTCAACCGCATCTCTGCAGCAGGGTAAGACCCACCCCCAACCAACAAGTGTCTTAGATATGATATTAAACAATCTAATGGTGAGACTCCAGTAATGCCATTGCTTCCAGATCCACTCTGACCCAGAGTAGTAGCACCTGAATCTGTGGGTCAAATGGAACTGTTTGACATTTAAACTGAATACAAACAAATGACATGCTAAATTGAACTGTTTGAAATAGAACTGTTTGATCATTTAACTGTGTATAAACAAATGACTGATGTTTAATTAAATTGTTAGTGATACATAGCAATACTTGGAACTATTTAACTTTAACTAATGTGACCAAAGCTGGTTAAGCTGTGATAGGTCACATGATATACATGCTGTAAACTAACATGTACCAAATGATTATAAAAATTTTGACTTGCAAAATATATTTCTTTCTGCTTGAAAGTTTATTTACTCAAATTTTACTTTTTTTTTTTTTTTTTTTTTTTATCTTAGTTATATACAAAATGATGATAGACTATGAAATCACACGGATTGCAATTTTTTTTTTCTTTTTTTTTCTTTTTTTTTTTAACATAAAGTTATTTACCAAAATGAAATATTATTTCTCTTTATTTCTTACAGATCTTCATAAAAATTTCTTTATCATGTTCCTTGGTTCATCTATATTGTATATGGTGTTGACAATCATCCTTATCAAATGGGGACGAACATATCGAGGAAGAATCATGACAGCTGAGGTGAGATTTTCTGACGATTTGTAACTACTTGATGCAAGAAGATTAGGCTATTTTGCATGTTAGTTGAGTAAGCATCAATTTGCATGGTAATCTTTACACCTGCCCTTGTTTGAATCCATATTACCATCACTTGTACATATTCATGAGTTAGTCATGTAAGTGGCCATTTGCAATGTAATCTTTGCACATGTTTGTGTCTGTAATATTGCCATTACTTATTCATATTCATAAGTTAATATGTACACAAGCAATAGACAGCAAACATGTTGGAAGTGAACCAAAAAAGTGACATTCAGTTGGCACACAAAGAACAGACTTCTCTGAGAGAGGGAGTAATGAAATGAACATTGTTGAAAGAATTAGATTTTATTTGTGAAGGAGGAAAAATAGTTTAATCTGCAATTGTTGATTAGAGTAGTGGTTTTACTGCGGATCACAGCAGGTTAACAATATCTACAGCAGAGACTGCTAAATTTCAGTAAAAAACTATTCTTAATTTCCTGTAAAGGATTTTTAGAATAGAGATTTTGAGGTTGAACACAGAAGGGTTTTGTTTATAATTGTATGATGCCATCATTATACTCTTCATGAGTTTTCACACCAGTACTAGCAAAAGCATGAAACAGCCAGTGAGACTCGAATTCAGTAACACATTAGGGGTCTCCAACATTTTCAGCCTAAGGGCAACCAAAGCTTAACTCTGTTGGGTCTGAGAGTATCTTGGTCAGCTTATGAACTTTTTCAGCCTAATCTACTGATTGTATCTCTGCAAAAGAGTAAGGCTCCCATCCTTCACCCTGCAAGTGTCTTGGATATGACACTGAACCATCTGGTGGTGAGACTCCAATCCTGAAGCTTTGGGGAACATTGAGTAGCCTTTCATTGCCATTACTCCCAGGTCCACTCCGACCCAGACTAGCAGTACCTGATAGGGGACCATGTATGGATCAAATAGAACTGTTTATATTTGAAACCATTTAAGTGTATGCAAACAATTAATAGCAATACTTGAAACCATTTATGGGGAAAAAAATTGTTATGGCTAACATACACAAGGTTAACATATGCTAGATTTTGTATCATATACAAATTTTACTAAATTCCCATGTGCTCAAAAGTATGTTTTGCCCATTCGCCTGGGGCTGTAGAATACACTGACTGCACCTTTGCAGAGAAGTAAGACCTCCCCTTCAACGAGTGTCCTGGATTAGACACTAAACAATCTGATGGTGAGGTTCCAGTAATGCTGGAGCTTTGGGGAATGCAGAATACCCTTTCATTGCCATCGCTCCCATGTCTACTCTGTCCCGGAGTGGTAGCACCTCATAGGGCCCTATCTATGGGTTAAATAGAACTAAACTGCATACTTATGCTAAACGGAATTGTTTGAATTAGAACTTTTTGACTAAACTGAATAGCTTGAAATAGAAATGTTTTTGGTAATTAAACTGTGTATTTAAATTTAAACTGCGTACTTACACTAAACTGAATTGTTTGAAATGGAACTGTTTCTGACATTGAAACTCTACTTATGCTAAACTGAATTGTTTAATATAGAACTGTTTTGTCATTTAACTATTTGTAAACAAAATCTATACTTATACTAAACTGAATTGGTTAACTTAGAACTGTTTGACTAAACTGAATAGCTTGAAATAGAAATGTTTTTGACAATTAAATTGACTCATGCTAAACTAAATTGTTCGAAAGAGAACTGTTTATTTGTATAAAAATGAATTTGGCATTAAATAACCTACAAAGGTTGATATGCTATAAAATCTAAACTACCAAACCAAACAAAAAAGTATGTTGTCAAAATCAAAAGCCTTGGCAGTGGTGGTAACGGAGATAACAGTTCGCTGATGCTTAGAGGAATAGAGAGAAAGAAAGGTAAAAAAAAAAAAAAGGTGAACCAAAAAGGAAAGGTGAAATGACAACTATATTTCTAAAAATAAAACAAGTTTTCCCTTAAAAATGAATTTATTCCTGGAGAAATAAATTTTACAAATCTTTTCTATCACCTGCATTTCATATATTTCCCTATGCAGATTGAGTTACACACTCAACACGTTTTGAAGACAAAAATAAAGAAAAACATATAATAAAACAATACAAATGAGTGTAACAATATAAAGTAAAAGTAAGGAAAAGCATTGGAATATACGAAGACTTATTCATCATTGGACCACAAAGTGCTAGATAAGTTTTTAAATGAAATATCATCACTTGGTATTAGAATTAAAAAGTTCTTTTTCTATTTTCTTTTTTGGGCCTTTTCTGTTGACAGAAAGTCCACTATCCACCAGGAAAAACTCCTTGTATCTAGAGTAGAATGTTTTCCTTTTCTCTGTAGCTTGTCTTGCCAATTCTGTTGGCTGGTCTTGGATGGTATTCAAACTTTGTGTTGAATATCTTTATTCCTTCTTATTTAAAATGTTTTCATAGGCTTACTCTCTCTGAGTAAGCAGGTGGTATGAATCTTTTTGTTTCTTTTCTGCATTGAGAAGACCTGCATTCAGTTTCTCTGACTTCTTAATTCCATTTCTTTAGGTTGTAATGGTCTTTGGGTAGCTAGTCTAGAATTTCAACCCAGCTCAACAGTTTCCTTGCATCAGCTAAATGGTCCAATTCTCTGCCTGGCAAACTAGCCAAATAAGGTGCATTCTAGACTGCTTGAAGGCAAAGAACCTAATAAGCCAAAAGAAAACTCTGTTAAAAGAGCAAAAAGCAAATAGAGAGTCACTGCCCCAGGCAAGGGGCCAGTAATGGTTCAATTTTTAAATAAGCCAATGGCATTCAAGCAGTTATTAACTGCCGATGTCATAAATTCCAACACAAATAAATTTTATAAAAAAAAATATTACCTTGAAACTATTCATTTACAAATCAGATATTTATAAACAGGACTCGACAAGGCTTGATATGCCATAAAACCCTAGCAACCAACTATGAATTTTTCAGCCAACCTTTGTAATGTTTTCTTGATGCAATTGGGGTTTTTCAATTTGTTTTTTGTATTTCTTGCAGGAGAAATATTCTTATAAAACCAAAGTTAGCTTGTTTATAGTCAACATATTCTGCTGTATTGTAGCAGTTTATGTATATTGGCGACACAATGCTTATTGCGAACCCGGAGGTAAGTAATGTTTATTTACTATTATTCATATTACAAGTATTTCTTAAATGTAATAATTTTTTAATCTCTAATTTACCAGATGTGTAGCTATCAGTTGTACTGTTATATAGTTATTTACACGTTCATTCAGCATCACAACGACACCATAATTAAGACGCAAGAAGGAAGGAAGATGCAAGAAGAATTAAAATGCAGGAAGGAAGACACAAGAAGACTTCTTTAGAAAAATATTCACCTCTCACTTTATTTGTAAGGTTTGCGTGTGAGAGGATGCTGGAGACTTCATATTTTGACCCCACTGTTATGACCGTCACGTTGTGTCTTTCTTGTTCTCCTGATGTTGGGGTCAACTCCATCGGGGCTTTTCTGAGGGCCTCCTCGGTCGGGTGTGGCCTTCCCTACCACATCTGGTCTCTAGCTGTCTGGAATTCTGCTGGCAACTGCATCGGGGGTTTTCCGAGTGCCCTCTTGGTCGGGTGTGGCCTTCCCTACCACATCTGGTCTCTACTGGCAACTGCTTGGGACCCAAACTCAACTGAGTTAAATAATAACTCAACTGAGTTAAATAATAACTCAACGCCCACACGATCGCCTACTGGATCTTTGAATCGGATGTTTAATCGTCATCAAGCGGAAATAACTGTCATGCAGTTCAGAGGTTACTCTCTTCCGGTGCATGACTGTAGTGGCACAATGAGACCTTCACCTTGTCCCATATCATAAGCCTTAATCCGCCCACGCGATCTCTTTCGATTACTGGCCATTGGAATGTATCACTTCCTTCCGGTGTATTACCTTGGAATAGTATTTTGGGGCCGGGTCGAAGGTCAAAATATAACAGTACCCCCACAACAAAGCCACCCTATCATCAGATATTGGAATATGCTAAGTGCATCCCTTACAGAATTGTAAGATCTCTCAAAAATAGGTATCTTGGTACAATATTAAACTTCATCTGATGTTGAGGTTCCAATTCTGGGGAGTAAGGAGTATCCTTTCCTTACAATTACTCTCAGGTCCACTCTGTCCTAGATTGTTGGTACCCTTTAGGTCAAATAAATGTTATAAAATTATGTATACATATAAGATAGGAATCATGTATATAAGTATTAGATAGGAAGTTACTGGATGGGGGGGGGGCAAATGCCATAGTCATTGTAGAATAACAGTAGTGTTACTATTTAACCCCTTGTTGGGGTTCATACCTTTCCCAAGGGTATTAGTTCAAAAGTGAATATAATAGCATGAGTGGAGTTTGAATTTGCTTACTTCAAGGCCACAGTCCAGCACTTTAATCATTATGTCACAAGTACTTCCCCTAAAGTTACTTGAAACCATGTAATTATGTCTAGATTAATAGTATTAAGAATAATTACTTGAAACTATAATTGTTTACAAAAGTTACATTTGTTACTTGAAACCATATAATTGTTTTTAAAAAAAGGATTGGTTTGGTTTCTCTGTTTATTGGCTTATCAACCTTTGTAGGTTATTTAATGCCAAAGCCACCTTTGTAAAAAGAAAAGTTGGCAACCATAGTCGAGGGTGACCCAAAGGCTTCTTTTTCGATAGCTACTACATCAAGGTGTTGAGGAGGGCACTACTCCTTTCCCAGGATTGACCCACTTCACCCTTGATCCATACCTTATAATGCTGAGTGTTAAGCAAGGAGGCATCAAGTACCGTTTTGGTTTGTTTTTTGTTTTGTTTTGTTTTTTTTTTTGTTTTGTTTTTTTTTTTTTGTTTTGTTTTTTTTTTTTTTTTGTTTTTTTGTTTGTTTGTTGTTTTTTTTTTTTGAGTCTTTGGTATGACTTGACCTGGGATTGAACCCAGGTCTCCCGGGCCATTAGAGAACACTCTAACCATTATACCAATGTTTGGTGGTACTATTTAACACATTGCTGGATGTAGGAGGATGTCTCTGAGAGGACAATATAGTACAACTGGAATTCAAACTCGCTCACAACAATGTCAATGTATTAAATAGCCCAACAAGGTTGATATGCCATAAAACCAACCAATAGCCAAGCATGCAAGCTATACTCAGCATCCTTTGCATGCCAAAGCATCAGAAATAATCTAACACTTTAAATTATGAATAATACAATATTAGACTATTTAGCCATAGATTTTTCTCCAATGTATACAAGAATGTATACTCTGAATTAGTTGAAGAATTAATCAAAATATTAGATATTATGTTTTATAAAATAAATATTTGATAAGAACAGATATTAAATGCTTAATGATATAATAATAACCTATATTATAATCTGATTTTTGTATGTGTGTTACTATAACAGGACAAAAATATGTGAATTATATCAAGGTTTTTATCAGGGCTAAGAATATGCCAACTGCTTTCTTTGCAGTGGAGTAAAACTCCCTCTTCATTCCCAAAAAGAGAGGTGTGACACTAAACAGCATTGATAGTGAGGCTTGAGTTCTGGGGAGTGTGGAATACTCTTTCATTGTCGGGATCCCATCTATGGGTCAGAGAGATCGGTTTGAAAATGATAAGTATAAGATAGGAATACTTGAAACTATATAATTTTAATATTCCTTTTAATAGGATATATAATATCGTTTTGATATAGTTTTGTCAGAATTATTAGTATTTCCAAACTATGCAGTAGTGTTTCGGCTTGGTTGGATGTATTGGCCAGTAGCGCTATGTCGTTGGCGTCGGTAATTGTTTTTGCGGGGTACCTTCTGCTCCTTTTCTTTGTCAGCATGAAGCCGTTTTCTGAATTTATGTCCTTTAATCAGAAAAGCGACATCCCTGAAACTGGTTGACAAATTCACCTACCTAGGAAGCAGCGTCTCATCAACCAAAAAAGACATCGACACACAGCTAACGAAGGCATGGACAGCTATTGATAGGCTATCGATCATATGGAAATCAAACCTGACCGATAAAATGAAACGCAGTTTCTTCCAGGCTGCGGTCGTGTCGATACTGCTGTAGGGATGCACTACTTGGACACTGACTAAACGGTTGGAGAAGAAGCGCGACGGCAATTATACAAGAATGTTGCGGGCAATATTGAACAGGTCCTGGCAGCAACACCCCACAAGGCACCAACTGTACGGCTACCTACCACCTATCACAAAAACTATACAAGCTAGACGAACCAGATATGCCGGACACTGCTGAAGAAGCAAGGACGAGATCGTAAGTGATGTACTCCTGTGGACCCCCGCATATGGCCAATCAAAAGCAGGACGACCATCTCGAACATTCATACAGCAGCTATGTGATGATACAGGATGTAACCCTGAAGACCTGCCAGAGGCGATGAATGATAGGGAGACATGGAGAGAGAGGATCAGGGATATCCGTGCTAGCCGCACGACATGATGATGATGATTAGTATTTGGAATACTTGAAACACTGTGTACAAATTATTCACCTTAAGAAAAAATACTTGAAGCTATCATTGTTTATGAAACTATATAATTGCAGTGGAGTCCCGATAGCATACTGGCTATATTGTAGTATATGTGTGCAAACTCTAGTTGCACTATTATGTTCGCTTTCAGACCAATACACTTGGGAAATTAAATTGTACTCCTACTGTCCTTCCACCAGGAAAGCTTTGGTATTGAATAACCCACAAAGGTTGATATGCCATTAAACAAAGTAATCAAAACATGATTGCTTACAAAAAATGACTTTGACATTAGATAACCCAAAAAGGGTTGAAATGCTGTAAAATCAACCAAACCCCAAGTCTCATTTTTCATACATGCTTTTCTTTGAAATTATTTGAAAAGCTTTAAGATGGTAAAATCATTAGCAATACATTTTCAGTATGAATATGATAGCCCTCTTCTGTCAGTAACAGATTAGTTTTTGATTACTGACAATTATTTTCTTTGTGATTTTCAGTGCATTTCTCTACTAAGATCATTATCAACTAGTTTTTATTATACATCTTCTAACCCAATTCTTGCCCAGTTGGCTGGGGCTGTAGAATACACCCACTACACCTCTGCAGAGGGGGAAGATACCCCCCCACGAGTGTCCTGGATATGAAACTAAACAATCTGATGGTGAGGTTCCAGTAATGCAGGAGCTTTGGGGAATACGGAGTACCCCTTCATTGCCATCGCTCCCAGGTCCACTCTGGCCCAGAATGGTAGCACCTGATAAGGCTCCTATCTATGGGTTAAATAGAACTAAACCGTGGTTTGAGTTCACTGTTTCTTGCATTTAAACTGCATATTTATGCTGAACTGAATTGTTTGAAATAGAACTGTACATTGAAACTGTACTTACACTAAACTGAATTGTTTGATATAGAACTGTTCTGACATTTAACTGTGTGTAAACAAAATCTGTACTTATACTAAACTAAATTAGATGAATTAGAATTGTTTGAAAAAAAAACTGATTAGTTTAAAATAGAAATGTTTTTGACAATTAAACTGTCTACTCATACTAAACTGAATTATTTGAAATTGAACTGACAATCTGCATAAAAATGAATTTGGCATTAAATAACCTATGAAGTTGAAATCCCATAAAACCCAAATCACCAACAATCTGACCTAATTCTGTTAGTAATGCTTCCTGACCACTGACAATCCCTTTCTCTCTGATTTTTCAGTATACAACACTAAGATTGAGGGCTAGATTTGCTCAAATTGCAAACTGTTTTCTTTTATCGTTACTTTATCTCTAGCCCAATTGGCTGGGACTGTAGGATATGCTGATTGCATCTCTGCAGAGGGGTAAGACCTCCACCATGAATGCCCTGTATATGACCCTTAATATCTGATGGTGAAGCTCTAGAGTTTTGGGGAATGTGGCATACCTCTTCATCATTATTACTCCCATGTCCACTCTGAGTAAGAGTGGTAGTGTCTGTTAGGGTCCCATTTATGGATCAAATAGAACTGTTTAATCATTTACTATACTGGAAACCATTTAACTGTGAACAAACAAATAGTTAATATTAAATTGAATTATTAGTATTTGACAGGAATACTTGAAACCATTTAACTGTATACAAACAAATAAGCTCTGGCTCAATCAAGAAATGTTATGTACAAACTATAACTTAAAAATCAAATGTATAAACAGAATTTGGCATTTAATAACCATCAAGGGTTGATATGCCATTAAATCAAATGACCTAACCTTACTTTTTTCTCCACTTGTAGAAATAGTTTGTCATTTTTGTTCTAACAAAAAAAAAATGTCAGAGTAGTGGAATAGCAATCGGGTGAGTAGGCAGCTATAAAAGCCAAAAACCTTGACTGTGTATACTGGGTTTAAATACAGTTAGCAATGAAATATACTATGGTGAGTCAAAATTTTTGCAATATTTTGGTAGTTTATTTGCTTTATTTATTTAAATTACAACAAAAACAACGTAGCATACAGAGTAGAGGCTATCGTGTTGCACTGTATGAAGCTAGCTTTTTTGCCAGTTGTTTGATCCCACACTGATACCACTTTTTGTCCTTTGAGGCAAAGATTTCTTCACTGAAGTTACTATCTTATCTTGATTGTTAAAGTGTCATGAGCATAAGGAATGAACCATGGACTGGAACAAGTAATGATCTGAGGGAGCTTGGTCTGAGTTATATGCTTGGGTTGGCATCAATTAGCTTCTCTTAAGTTCCTGGAATTTATTCTTGAAACTAGCACATATGACTAATTCTAAAAATATAAGTGATAAAATCAAACATTTATAAATAAATCAAATTTTGGCATTAAATAACCAATAAGAAATTCATATGCCATTAAACAAAATAAATAACTGGTCAAGATTGCAATTAAACATTTAAAAATAAATCAAATTTCTGCATTGAATAATGCATAAAGGTTTGATATGCCATTTAAATAAACCCAACTAAATATAACTTGTTATAATTACAATCCAATCTTTACAAAAGCATTAGAAAAGCCATAAAAGGTTGATATGCTATTAAATGAACTAAACTAACTCAAATTTAATAGTTAGGATTACCATCAAACATTAGCAAATGAAGCAAATTTTGGTATTGAATTAACCTATAAGAGGTTGATATGTTGTTTGAAAAACCAAATATAAATTGCTATGATTGTAATTAAAACATTTGCCCATTAATCGAATTTCTGCATTAAATAACCCATAAGGAGTTGATATGCCATTAAAAAAACCCTAAACCATGATATCACAGAAAGGATTTAAATGCTCATATCAAGACACTTATCTGAATCTATACTTTAAAATCAATGCGCTTGAACCCCTATTTGTAGTTGCACACATAGCATAATAGCTATCATTAAAGGAAATGAATCTGGCAAGCCTACTACAAATTCTGGGTGGAGCTATTTGTTATACAAATATACTCAGGAAAGGCATGAATCCATCTCTTCAATTTTTCTCTCTATCCTCACCAGTTTCTATGTGGCTTTTTCCTAGTGTTTCATTAAAGTCCAAGTGGTGCAATCATACACTACTAAAATTCTTACATTTATTCATTTATATATATATATATATATATATATATATATATATATATATATATATATATATATATATATATAACCATGACCCAGGAAATAGAGCAGATTATTGCAAAATTTCTGTTTGATCAATACATATAAAATGCTTTTAGACTAAATCTATTTTCAGTTCAATTTACAACTGAATGATAATTTTGTGTTCTATAATTATGCTTTATATCATTTCTTTAATCAATATAACTGTGGTAACTATGAAATGCTATTTAGAATCCTTCCTCAATAGACGTATCAACATCATCATGGACAACCATTAAGTATGAAAAATTAATTAGAATCATTCACTTTTTCCTAAATAGAAGTATCACTATCAAGAACAGCTTTTAACTATGAAATGCTTATTAGAATCTTTCCCTTCTTAAATAGAATCACCAATATCATCATGGACCACTGTTACAACAGGTCCCCTGTGGATTCTTTTACTTACTCTATGAATGATTTTATAAAACTAGAGTTGTTAATTATTCATTTCATTCCAAAATACAATGTAATAAGATACATAATCTCTTATCCAAAAATCTTGGGATCAGAGGGGTTTTGGGATTTAGTATTTTTCATATTTGAATATGGTAGCACAAGTACCATTTTTATGGGGATATTGATTAAATTGATTGTTAAAAAATTACTTAATTTAAAACATTTTTCTCTCCTCCTTTTAGAATTTCATAACTATGCAAATTTCCTAATCATATTATCATAAGTTGTAATGTTAATTTTTATATATATATATATATATATATATATATATAGTTGTAATGTTTCTAGATATTTTTCTTTGGCCTGTCAGTAATGCTTAGACTATCTCCTACAAGAGTACCTCCCAGATTGCCCTGGTTATAACAAATTGATGGTGAGGCTCAAGTTCTGGAGAATGTAGAGTACCCCCACTTCATTGCTATTACTCCCAGGTCCACTCTAACCTGGAGTGGTAGTACCTGTTAGGGTTCTCGCTTCAAGTCAAACAGATCTGTTTAAAACTCATTTATATTCAATAGGACAATGTAGAAAAAACAGTTACAAAAAGATGAATATAAATGTACAATGAACATGATTCCTTAACCTCTAAGATTAAAATAACCTGAGATGGGTTGTAGCCCTGTTGGCTGGTGCCGTGTAATATACCGAATGCATCTCTGACCCCTTTCCCAAACGAGTTTCCTGCATATGACACTAAATAATCTAATGCTGAGGCTCCAGTAATGCTGGAGCTTTGGGGAATGCAGAGTGCTCCATTGCCATTGCTCCCAGGTCCACTCTGACCTGGAGTGGTAGCAATTGGTAAGGTCCTATCTATGGGTCAAATTAAACTGTTTGATCATTTAACTGTATGTAAACAAATGACTGATGTTTAATTGAATTGTTAGTGATACTTAACAATACTTGGAACCGTTTAACTGTGTGCAACTGGATGAGTAATGTTAGATACAATAATTAGTATTAAGTAACCGTACTTGTGACTACTTCACTGTAAGCAAACAAATGATTGATATTGAATAGAATTATAAGTGTTACATTGCAATAATTGAAACCAAAAGCAATGCTAATGTGCAAACAAATTAGTTCTGACTCATTTAGAAATGAAATTACTGTCAAACTCATCTCTTATATATGTATATCTATTCAGATATGTGCAAACAAATGGCTGATATTAAGTTGTGACTGTACCATCAGTGTGCAAAAAAAAAAAAAAAAAATCGGGTTCATGTAAAAATGTTATCAACAAAATGTGTTTACAAATCATATATATTTAATATATATGTATAAAGAGGATTTGGCATTAAATAACCCACCATGGTTAATATGCCATAAAACCAAACAACAAATGGGTTGACATACCATCAATCAAATATTTTTCTAAAAATTTTCTAAATCATAATTTTGGCAAATCCTTTACAGGCAAAATGTATGTAATATAAATTCATGAATACTTCACTAAATTAGTTTTTAAGTTTTATTTCTTTTCCATTCTTTCAGATATTTTATGCATATATTTATTTATCAATGTCTCTGCAGTCAACCTTGTAAATATTCACACTGTATGAAATAAATTAGGACAACAAATTTGGATTTATTTGGAAGCTTGTAAATGACATGAAGATACCATAAAATTATTGGTCTAGTTTTTATTCGTTAAAAAAATAAAAGCTTCGAAAGCCAAATTTTGTTTTTGCTTTTCAGAATTTTGGATTAGAGATTGTTGGTCTGTAATAGATATGATGTCACTTAATTAAAAATGAACCCTTTTGGTACAGAGAGCAACTTCAGTCACCTAAATATACTTAATATATATGGGTGAGATACAATATTAGTTCACGTTACTTAAAAATGTTTAATTTTGTGTGATATACTTTGCTGAAAGTGTCCCATATTCAATATACCCTGGCCCTAAATTTAAAAGAAAAAAATTAGTCTATTACTTCTGAAACTTTGGAAAACAGTTGTTTTTGATGCATCAGTGAATAAAAAAATTTGCTGATAAACCCACCTCCCTAACAGTATATTGTAGCTGTGAAACACTAATAAATTCTTTTATTTCTTGGTCAAAAGATCATTCCAGTCATTAAATTTATTGCTCAATGTGCTGCCCCAAAAGGGTTAATTATAAATTACTTTTTTCATAAATGTCACTTGATCAAAAAAATAAGATGCTTTGTTTTGTTTTTTTTTTCTTTGTTTTTTTTTGGGGGGGGGTCTTTCTTTTTTTGTTTATTTGAGGTTTTAAGGGGTTTTTTTGCTATTTTTTTTTTTTTTTGTACATCTTCATAATTATTAAAAACAACTTTGATTCTCATCCGTTTAAGGTAATTTTTTAAGTGTTGTATAACAGGTTTGAATTCAGTTTTCCTTCTTCTAGACTGGTTGCCATACCAGGATTAAAGAACCCAGTCTATGCTTTCTATTTACCCATAACTGGGGGGTGGAGGATAGTTGAATTCATACTTTTCCTGAGAGTATTAGCACTATGTTAAATGCAAACAACCTAGCTCAGGATATGAACTCAGGTTACCAATATGCTACAAGCACTTCTCTTTTCTTTCATATAACCCTCATGTCACGTACACCTCATCATTTGCTTAATTATATTCAGTAATATAATCTTACTATATCTACTAAGAATATTATAACTTAACAATATTTACCAGGAAATAGATATGTAGTTTTTTCTATACCAGTTGCCCTGACTAAGAGCCCATTTGGCCCCAAGGTTTTACCCCTAGTTTGTTGGCAGAAGAGATGGAGTGCAAGTTGAAATGATCACAGCCTCATCCAAAATTTGACATCTATCTTTTTCATTATACCATCCTTTCCTCCAATACTGTATATGTATGATGAAATATTATCAACATACAATCTGTTCTCTTCTTTTTTTTTTTTTTTTTTTGTGTGTGTGTGTGTGTGTGTGTGTTATCAGAATGATGTTTGCTATGTTATTGTTTGTATTGTATTTTTATTTTGTCTGTCTTGATATATATTTATTCGGTAACATTAAGTGTTGATCACTCCCCCCTCCCCCACCGGGCAATTTCAGATTCTTCAGCTAGTAAAGAATATAATTTGTCTTTATCAGTTTATTTCTGTTGCTACTTTTGCTGTACAACAACTTTTTGAAGTAGGCACTATGTAGCCCTTAAAAAAACAAAAACACAAAAGAAAAACTATTTGTTTATTTGATAATAATACTATTAGTGTGTTTGTGTGTACTTTATACATTCTGATTTGATATTCAAATTCTTTCTATTTGTCCTGGTTCCAAACCTCTGACTCTACTTTTCTCCTTGTCATTTCAGTGTACTCTATTTTTGCGCTCATTGAGTACCTGGTCGTCTTTTCTAACATCGCCTTCCACGGCTACACCTGGTTTCTGGATTTCTGCGGATATTCTTTTTGCTTGACGGCCAATACAACGCCCCAAGCAGTCAAAGCCAAGGAGAAATGATTCTAGTTTATGGATTTTAATTGTGCAATCTTTTAAAAAAAATTTTAATTTTTTTTATTTTTTTTATTTTATTTTTTTTTTTTAAGTTATAACTACCTTTGACCCATGATGGTTGTTACATTTAGTGTATGAAATTTATATGCATGTGTACCTATTATGGGACAGTATTTTTGTTATTTGTTTACCTAATCTCGTTTTTCATACTGCTAAACTTTTTGACGGCATTTATAAAAGTCTTTTTATGGTTATAAATAATACTTATTATTAAAAAAAAAAAGGGAAAATAAAGCATTTATAACAATCTCCTTAGCAATTCAAAAATCTTTTTCTTTAAAAATATTCCATTTTAAGAAAATGTGTTAAAAAGTAAAAGTTGGAATTTTTTTTTTTTCTTATGAAATAAAAAACTGTTTGACTAATTTTATTAACACACATTGGAAATTTATTTTATAAATTGACAAAAAATTATTTTCCTTTCCTTATCAGTATTACATATAACCTTTTCCAGACTTGATTTATCCCCAAATTTTCCATTTTAAATTGACACAAGTGTAAATTTGAAAATAAATTTTTATGCACATTTTTTATTGCATATCCAACTCTCTGGAAATGCTGATGTTAGCAACTTAAACAATTTGTTCTCAGTTCCCTCTGTCTTTGAGGAAAGGCATGAAACCATTTTTCTTCATTGGTCCTGTAACCTGTTTTGGTTATGGGAACACTACTCATGTAGCATGTCTTTGGCAGGAATAGTTTGGAGCCCGTCCTTCTCCAGGTCTGTAACTGGTTTGAATTTAGTTTTTCTTCTCCTTGTTCAGTTGCCATACCAAGGTTAAAGATCCTAGTCTGCACTACTGTTTACTCGTAGCTGAAGGGGGAATAGTTGGATTCATAATTTTCTCATGGGTATTAGTGCTATCAAGAACGCAAACAGCCTCATCCAGGATTTGAACTTGGGTATCCAAGTCCACTTGCTACAATGATAACCTTTATTGCACGAGCACTTCTCTCTTTACCTATGAGTAAAATAGCTGAGTAGGCTGTGCTCTCTAGTTATGATTGGCAACCAGTCTAGAACAACTTTGAATTCAAAACCAGGTGAGCATAGGACTAACAATTGCACCCTGCTGGATATTGGAACTGCAACTCCTCTGTGATGGTAAGAAATCAGTCTTATACTCTTCAAGGAGTCTACACATTGAAAGCTAAATGGTATTGTCTAAGTTGGTTGCTAACAAATTGACCAATTTGTCTGGAAATGGTTTATAAGCTTAAAGAATCTCCTGTCAGTATGAAATGCTTTTGATCGTAACTTCATTTTCTGTTCTTTTTTTATTTCCGCGACTTTGAAAATTCTCATTGAAAGTTTTTAAAAGGAAAATATGAAGTATGAGATTAGGTAAAAAAAATTCTTTGTTTCTTCTTTCAATATGTAAAAATAAGAAATTATTGCAGTTGTTTATTCATTTTTTTTTTTTTTTCCTTTTTTACTCTGCAATAGCTTTTCATTTTTTTTTTAATACATACTTTTGAATCAAATTTTCTTTTTTTTTTTTTCCTCCTCTCAAATGTTACTGTTTTATGATTGTTTTTTTGTTTGTCATTATTGTTATTATTGCATTTTGATCAAGTGACATTTCAAAACATCTAAATATAACTATTTTGTGACATCTTTGTGTGTAGGTTTTTTTTCTTTTTGTTTTTTTAGGTATACTTATATAAACTTTTGAATTAAGATTATTATGACTTTGCTCTCATCTAAACACTCCATATTCTCAATGCTTCAATTATCAATTTTTATTGTTTTTGCTCCATTTATTTACTTCACCTGTTGAAGGTTGGAGAATTTATCTTAGAAAACTGGGGAAATTTAAAAAAACACAACTGGCATCAAAAAGTCAATGAATTCAGTTTTTCAATGTAATGTCCAGAACGTTGATACCATACTTTTTTTTCTTAATTTGCAGATATTTCTAAAAACAAATTTTAAATGATACTACCTTTGTAATATAACACTGGTAAAGTGTGTGTGTTATATATATATATATTGTTTACTGTATTTATAAAAAAAAGTGCTCAATATTGGTGATAGAATATATATAGATCTCTTAAGATAGCATAGATACAGTTAACAGCGCTTGGTGACCATAGTCTATGTTCGTTGTTGACTCTCTGTCTCTGCTATTCTAACTTAGATTTATATATGGCTTGACTTTCTCCTTCGTTGCTTAATATTTTATAACTTCTATGTAATAATTTCTTTGTAATGAACTCTTTTGATGATTCAACCTCAAAATAGAAATTTGTCTTAAATTAAATTTGAAAAATACAACACTTTAAATATTCTATGTAGAATGTTCCAGTAATGTGTTACAAATATGAATTTCTGTTATTTTAGTTTTGAAGAATAAGACCCTTTATTTATAATTTTATAACATCCATGATTATATTGGTGCTTCTATTTAGGAAAGAATGAAGGGTTCTAATTAGCATTTCATAGTTAACAGCTGTCCATAATTATGATGATACTTTTGTTTTGGAAGGAATGAAAGATTCTAATTACTGTTTCATACTTTTGATGATACTGAAAAATTTGGATACTTTTTTTAAATAATTATATTCAGCATGAATGCAAACCCCTATTTTTATATATCTTTTTATATATATATATATATATATATATATATATATATATATATATATATATATATATATAAGGATAGCATAGATGCTGTCAACAGCACTTGGTGACCATAGTCCGATATGTTCATTGTTGACTCTTCTGTCTCTACTATTCTGACTTAGATTTATATATGGCTTGACTGTCTCCTTGGTATCTCATTTTATTACTATATATAAGAATAAGCATTCTTGTGCATAAATGTCAAATCAATACTAATTAACTAATTCAGTGTTATAGTTTCAATAACTAAAGACTAAATGCTGGACTGTGACACAATTGTCCAATTTGTAAGTGTAAATCCAGCATTTGTTCAGTATAATATATACGCTAAACTTTTGTTTTAATGGCACTCATTCTAATGTCACTTTTTTTCCTTTTCCATGCTTTTCAAGAGATTAGCCATGGCATATGATGATATCAGTACATTATTTTAAAAGCTAAAATTAGTCAACTTAAAATAATGCCAGCTAAAGTAACCCAAACTCTCCTTGAAATAATGAAGATACAATGAGATGTAAGGAAAAGTGCCTTAATTTCTGAATATAACATTGAGTCTTTGACACTGTGCAATATATAATTCATAGATTGGGGAACTGTAATAAAGTTAATTTTTATCTCTACTTTTTGATTTATCCATGTTGATAGACTACAGATAAAATAGACTCTATTATAATGACACTTTTAAAATCTCATAGGTGCCATAATAGCTTTATTAGCTATAAGAAATATATATATATATATCATTCAAAAAGTTCTAAGCCTCCCCAAGAAAGAGCCATAGCAACATACTCCTACTTCATATAAAAGTAGCACTTGTTAATATTTTTGGTTTAATGTCTTTGCTAATAAGAGGTTTACTACAAATCTAAAATTTGGATGAATCTTACATGGCTGATCTTCACTTCATTTTGTAACCAACATGTCTACAATAATATTTTCACATAAATCTCTCACACAAAATGTAACTATTATAGGACAGTGACAGTAACATCATTTATACACATATAGGAATGTGTGTGTTATATATATATAATATTTTTTGAGCGTTATAAAATAAAAGTTTGCATGAAAAAGTGCTTGTTATGGCAGAGCAGGTATAAAACCTAAGATATTATAATTATGAACTCTAAAAGTCCATTACTTAAAGTTCCATGTAGTATGCACAATCATCAGATGGAAAAATGTCAAAATGCTTCACAAATATATATATATATATATATATATATATATATATATAAAGTTGGCATCCATAGTTGAGGGCAACCCAAAAGCTCCTTTTTTTTTCCCCCCCATTAGCTACTACACTGAGGTGTAGGGAGAGCACTACTCCTTTCCCTGTATTGCTCCACTTAACCTTTGATCCGTACTTTATAATGCTGAGTGTTAAGCCAAGCAGAATCAACAACCTTTTGGGGGGGGGGTATGACTCAACATGAGATTGAACCCAGGTCTCCTGGTCTATTGGCAAACACTCTACCCCCTAGGCAAATATATAAATGAAATAATAACCATGTTAAAGTTAGAGCTAACAATGGACAAGAAAAGACGTACATAATCTTGACAGAAGGACCATCATAATAATCAGAATTTTTTTTAGAAATGAACAATATACAAATACCACAAAACAGTCAGATCCATCTGGGATTGCAAAAGAAATAATGGTAATGAACCCAAAATAGTGGTCGATCCTTAAAAGAGCATATCCCTGTAATGAGGGTTAAAGAAATTGTAGGTTGGGCCTGAAAAAGAAATATTACACCATAAGTTTTCCAGACTCAAATTAACAAAAGTTTGGCATTGGTAGTAAGATGCCACCATGACAGAAAGTATTTGCTTTCCAGATTGAGTCACGTTACTTATTTCACCATCCATGTTGTAGTCACATGACTTGGAAAGTTATATAAAAGTGTACAGTATTCATTACATCAGATGTGTAGATTAGCAGCTCACCTGATGATTGAAGACCTGAAACTTGGAGTTATCTTGCCTTATTTCTATGATTGTTCATATATCATTATATTGCTCTGCATTTTTTGCATTGAGCACTCTGTAGATCTTGTGGTTTGGTGGTACTTGTAGCATTGAATTTAAACCATATGTACCTACATATATATGTATATGTAGAACTTTTCAATGTTTTTTTTTTTTCTTTTTTCTTTTCCCCAAATTATTCATTTCTATGTAATGAACTCTTCTGATGATTCAACCCAAAATAGAAATTTGTCTTAAATTAAACTTGAAAAATACAACTCTTTAAATATTCTATGTAGAATGTTCCAGTGATGTTACAAATATAAATTTCTGTTATTTTAGGTTTGAAGAATAAGACCCTTTTATTCATAATTTTATAACATCCATGATTATATTGGTGCTTCTATTTAGGAAAGAATGAAGGGTTCTAATTAGCATTTCATAGTTAACAGCTGTCCATAATTATGATAATACTTTGTTTTGGAAGGAATGAAGGATTCTTATTACTATTTCATACTTTTGATTATATTAAAAATTTGGATGCTTTTCAAAATAATTATATTCAGCATGAATATAAACCCCCATAATATTATTATTCATTTACCAATTTGTCTAACTTAATTTAAATTTATTGCTCTATAAAAAATCTTGCTATTGTGCCATTTTTTTTTATTTTTTTTTTTTTTGGGTTATGATTATATACATATATACAAACAAACATAAGAATTCTAGTAATATATAGATTATTTCTATCAAAAAATTGGCAAATAAGTCTTAGTGCAAAGATGTCTTGAGTTTCTGTTGGATTTATTAGAGATTAAGTTGTTACAAAATAATTATGTTTAGATGCTTTTTTTTTTTTTTTTTTTTTTTTTTTTGTGTCCATTTCATTTTTCTGATATTGTTATGAATTGTAATTCACATTTGAATTTTTTAAAACCATGTAATCTATTTATTCTGACACTTTTTCAATGTTGACATTTTCTAACTTTGCAAATTTTTGCTTGCTAATCTAAGAAATAATGAAAAAAAAAATTGGGAAAAAAACATTGTTTAATTTTCCTGAATTTTATCTCAAAATTTTTTTTAATTGTTTAAAAAAAAAAAAAAATTTTTTATCACCCACTTTCCACCACTCTCAGATCTTTTTTAGGTGAAACAAGTCTCAATTATACTTTGTCTCATCCCCAAGAGAGGGTAAAACTGTCCTGATTCATTCCTTTCAGGAAGGGTTAGTTGTTTTTTTTGTTTTTTTTTTTCGTTTTTTTTCAAGCCTAAGGGAAACTTATATTCCATCCCTGTGAAAGTCAAAAACAGTGTTCAAATTTTGTTTATCCCATTCCAGCAGATCTGATATATCTCCAGTAATGTCAATTCTAACCCAAAAATAAGTTGCCTGGTTAATTGTATTGAATTTACAAGGGGCACTTTACTAGCATTTATTGAATTAACTTTATATCCTAACTATTTTTCATATATTTTATGTGGTACTACTTAGTATATCCAGTTTGCTATTGCAGATAAAGATGTTCTAAATATACTATAATTCTACCTAGTAGGATAAAAAGATAAAATTCCCAGATATTTTTCTTGTTCTCATAAGATGTTTTAAATATGATTGGTGGGGAGTATGTATTTTTGTTCCCAAATCCTTTGTTCAGTCATTATTCATCCCACTGTATGATGATGGTGGTCCTTTCATTTTAGAAGGAACAGAATAAACATGAGGGAATTTTTGGCAAGTAAGAAGTTGCACAGGTCCAGTCTGGCCCTCTCCACCTTCATTCTTGGATTCAGCAGTATGAGGCTGTCCAGAACAGCTACTCGAGGATCAGGTATTGGGAATAGCCAGACAAATCTCTTCTGCCAGAGATGACTTTCTTGAGTTTCACAGCACATGTTAAATGACCATTAACACCACAAAGGTTAATCTGCCCTTTGCTAGATTTTGTATTTCATTTTACAGGGTGTCTAACTGGACTCTTTTAAGTGCAATCTGGAGGTGGTACTACCTTAAAAGACAGAAAAAGCTAAGTGAAGTACTTGTATTTCCCAACCACAGATGACAGTTGGGTTGGTCTTGAGAATATATTTTATACTAAAAAATAATAATTAAAAAAAAAAAAAAATAAAAAAAAAGCAAATCATTAGTCCCTTTCTAAAAGGAAGAATGCTAACTGACCCACCCAACTCTTGGGGATTTTCTTTCCCCAACTTCCCCACCCCCAAAAAAGGTGCTTAACTTTTTTTTTTCTTTTTTTTTTTTTTCATAAGTTAGCCAATTTAAAAAAAAAAAAATCTGATTGTTACTAAATACTGTGATATAAGTTTCTCAATAAGCAATTTGCTTGCTTTTTAAAAATACTTGTTAAAATGGTGTTTTTAAAATTTACATTTTTATTTAATCATTTATTCATTTAACTAAAAAGAAAAGTATATTTATGAAGCTCATTAAGTGATAAAAACAAAATTGGCAACTTAATATCCGGACTTTGTTAATTCTTTAAAAATTTGAATAGGTAATGTTTGGTTGACCCATATTTCAAAAGATTTTATATTCGTCCTTCTGTGCTACCATACTGACCTTTTTTTTTTTTTTTTTTTTTTTTAAATCACAGTAAGTCTAAGCTACTGCATCAATTTTATATTTTAAATGTATTTAATGTAGTTTGATAAAATGACAAGATAAACATTTGATAGGTAACAAGGATTATTTCTTCTTAATTGTTATTTACTGAGCTTTGCTTAGTCTGGCTCACATGTCGTTTATAGTACCAGCTATTCTTAAATGGTTACCCATCAAAGCAGTACCAGGCTCAATATTGCTTCACTTGTTATTTACTAAGCTTTGCTTAGTCTGGCACAAAGGCCTCACTACCTGCTGTTCCTTAAGCAGTCACCCATCCTAGAACTGAATGGGTTTGTTGCTACTTCACTTCATTTATGTTTTGTTACTTGATATGAGGAGTTTAAAGTCGTCAATTACTAAGCTTGTCTTAGCACAAAGACAGAATTATGGTGTACCCAGTGAGAATCAAACTTATCTTTGGTCTTCTAGTATGGTTCACTATTATATATGGTGCTCCTACAAGGAGTTTCAAGTATATCTGTCTTCTTATATAATGTGCAGACTGTGGATCACTTTTTGACATAATAATGAGTAGAAAAAAACTGATTATTCTATAGTGATGGCAGAATGTTCAAGTTTTAAATTCAACAAAAATTAAACTATCAAAATTTTGCTGATTTTTATAAAATATATAATTTTTTTTTTTTCTCCAGACTTTGAAGGAAGCTCCACTTATTGGAACATTTGTAACAGTCACATTGCCTTTAGGGCTAGTTGGGATGTGTACCATAACCTAGTAAGTCATTGTAGTTCCCTTTCATTGCCTCTCAAGGCAATAAGGCGACTTGTTAGTGCCCACTTCTCTCCAGGTAATATGTGACAGATTGAACTGTGTTACATCATACCAACAGCAAGAAACAGTCCATGACATTACCTGTAATTAAATGGCCAATAAGGGCTCCCACCACCCTGCTATTTAAACCTAGCCAAAATGGGATAAGTGGGCTTATGCCTTTCTTAAGGATATTAAGGCAAATGAAATAAACTGTTCCTGCTGGGGTTTTTTCAGTGTTCACCAGAAAAGGCAATTTCAACTACTGGTGTGTGTGTGTGTGTGTGTGTGTGTGTATATATATATATATATATATATATATATATATATATATATATGTTTGGAAATACCGGGATAAAATTTCATGAACATGCTCATACAATATAAAAAAAGAATGTATTTACTATTGACAATCAAATTTAAAAAAGGAAAAAAAAACTTTTTTTCAAACCAACTATATAAATGTAAATTTAAAAACAAATCCATATTAAAATGGGCAAAAAAATGATCATTTTAAAGATACACACACACACATATATATATATATATATATATATATATATAATCACTTCAAAATGAAATATAAAATTTAATTATGTTAGTTTAATTATAGTCTTAAAAATATAAAAAGGAAAATGTTAAAGAAAAATGAAGCATTGTATGCAAAACTAATCAATTTCTAACAGTTTAAATTCCAGACATTAAAAGATTATTTTACTTACCAGAAGAGATGAGATAACATTTAAACAGTTTTCCAGATTGTCTCCAATTCATATATATGATTTAATGAAAATGTCCCGAAAGAACACATCCTCTTGAGCAGATGATTCATTCAAAGAATTATTTGCCAACATTAAACATTTCAGTTTTTAGACCATCATCTGGGTTCGTGAGTTATTAAATGAAACAAATAAGATGAGATTTCTGAGATATAGTTCTCTCTCGTGTGTGTGTGTGTGTGTGTGTGTGTATATGTCAACCTCTGAAAGGAATTATTTCTGTATATACTGGACTTATTCTTTTCACTGGAGTTGACTAACGTATTGGTTATCCTTTATTTAGCTTATTGATAGGGAGTTTGATTATTACTGGATATTCCATATATTCAACCTTGTGCCAAATTAAGCTGCTCTATAACCATAACACTTGTTCCAGAATAACCTAATTAAACGTTCCATTTTAAACCCCTTAGGTATCTAGATATGATATATAACGCCTGAAGATCAGAGAATGTACTGGCTAAAATATAAATAAATGAAATGTCATCTTTCTGCAGCACAATCATTAAATAATGACCTTCTACCTTTTTAATTATTTTCAATATTAATTATTTACTAAGCTTAGTTCGAAACAAGGTCAAAAGTATTGAATGCTCAAAGTAATTGAAACTATACTCTAAAAAAAAAAAGCTCAATTGATAAAATTTCAGTTGTAAATTGGTAGATTCAAGGAGACAGGCAACTTAAAGGCTCTCAGTAGCAAACTAGTTGCTGTTTTGGTGATGCTCATGACAAATAAGCTCAAGTAGAAGATATAGTTTTGTTGTTGTTTATATATATATATATATATATATATATATATATATATATATATATAATTTTTTTTTTTTTTTTTTTTTTAATATGAAATTTAAAAATACACTTTTAAAAAAATAACTTTCCATTTTTCTTCAGAAAATATTTAAAAAAACAAACAATTGCTTTGATTTATAAAGCAAAAAAATATTTCAATTTTTATTGTTGCTTCTCACCAGGCACAATAGCAGCCATGTTTATGCATTTATTAACTGGACTCATGAAAATTAACTAATATTTTCTATATTTCTATTTCCTTTCAACTTATTCCCTCTTTGCTCTCTTCTACCTGCATGCTTCCTTTTATCAATTTAGGCCTGTATACTGAAAGAAACGCTGATCTATATATATATATATATATATATATATATACATAATTCAGAAAATATGCTAATCTATGTAATTAATGTAGATATAAGATTTGTTGTCATAGATATGATGACATAGGTTTAACAATATTGTTTAGTGCATTAATTGATCATGATCACCATCTGCAGAGTCTAAAATAATCAGTTTGGCTTCTTGAACTAAAACTTTAGAAGGATGTAGTCCACAGCAATTACATGTTCACTAGTAGCTGACAAATCCCACATAGAACTAGAATCAACCACAGAATCTGGTCTGGTCTGGTCTGGTCTGGTCTGGTCTGGTAGTTCTTCCTCCAGTTCCACATATGAGGCTGGCCCTTTGATTATTTTCTCAGGAAGAGACAGCTTTGTGAAGGGTATTTCTTTAGACTTTACAATCAACTTCAAGGGTCAACCACTGTCTATGGTTATGTATCATGAACTGTGGGACTTTTTCTTGGCATTTTTGATACAAGAACAAGGTAGTTATGATAAATCATTGAATTCATATTATCTATATCTAATTTATTTTGTGTATTCATGTGCCACAAATTTGAGTGTTTCAAGGTGTGCTACTATGACAAAAGCTCTACTGGTTCGGATATGCCCTACTATGCTCCTGGATCAGAAATGATCAACTAGGTAATTTCACCAACCCCTCTTCAGGGTTAAAGAAAATGCCAAGGTAGTTAGGTAGGGATCTGGCTAGCTATAGGCATAGTGAAATCAAACATGGAGTGCATGCCCCACCCTTCTCTTAATGGTGTCCATCAATGGAACCATAAATGGCTGGACATTGTAAGAGCTGAGATTGGCAATCATCAAGCATGGAATTCAGCAATCCGAGATGTTGCCAATTCAACTTATGGAGCTAGCTTAACCTGTTTCAGGTGAATACTGTCACATACACTCTCACAACTAATTGCTGAAAACTATAGTACTTTAATTGTTTTCTTGAGGTCAATTTATGCAGGACTCATTTTTTCTCTATGGTGTAAGGGACCATACTCTTTGTTCATAATGTTTCTCAAGTACCTCACTGAAGCAAGAAAATTGTTTCTCCTTCTACACTTATATTTAACCCCTCCCTTTCTTTTTCTAAGGATCTCACTTATGGAGGGAATCTCCATGGTATAGTGGCTTATGGGCTGAACTTTGACCTCATAGTAAGACAGTTCTAAACCCTTGGGAAAAAGTATAAATCACCCTTATCCCTCAGCTACTGTTCTTCAATGAGAATGGCTTTGGCATTAAATAACTCATGAAAATTGACATGCCAGTAAACAAATCAAACTTCATTTTATGTTAATATTTTAATTGTTACCATATTTGTTGTATTTTGAAAAAAAAAAAAAAAATTTTGAATGGGTTTATTTTTCCATCAAAAGCAGTGAAAGAAATTTTTTAATAAATTTATCTGATAATTTAAAAGAAATATTGTTCAAGGAAATTGCTCATTATGTTAATGCATTGCCTTTTTTTTTTTTGTTTTTTTAATCATTTTGCTTTAATTATGATTAAAAATAAATAAATATATATATATATATATATATATATATATAGCATTGTTTTTTTCTAACATGTGTCCACATAAAACTGGTTGTCCCTCATTAATCTGGAACCTGAGGAATGGCAGGTTAGTAGATATGTTTTCTACTCTCCTCTAAGAGGACTGCTGTCAGATGTTCAGGAGAATGTTCAAGTTAAAAATAGCAGTGTCATCTCTTTTCACATACAATGCTATCTTTTTTTTTTTTTTTTTTTTTTTTTTTAATAAATTTTGATTTTGGTATAGTAGTTTGACTTTTTTCATTTTCATTCTCACCTAGTTTGGTCATCAAAAACACTATTTATGTGATGTCTTGGCCAGAAATGTCCTGGCAGAGCCCATCCCTCTCCAGGTCTATAATTGGTTTTGAATTCAGTTTTCCTTCTCCTAGACTGGTTGTCATGAGTGCAGTCTGCTTTACTACTCGCTCATAACTGGAGGGAGAAAAGTTGGATTCATAGATTTCTCATGGGTATTCGTGCTAAGTAAAATGCATGGTGATAGCTGTTACACCTAAAGCATTCTCCTCTTAGATCTGTTGTAAATTAATTGCCAGCCACAAATAACTTTTCTTTTTTGTTATCGATATTAAAATGAAATAATATTGTTTTTTGGGGGGGTGTTAATGAATTCAATCTAGTTACATGAGGAACTTAGAAGTTCTACCCTTTTGGTGGGGCTTAGAATACACCAACTGCACCCTCTACAGTTAAGGCCCCTTCTATGGGTCAAATAGATTCCTTTAAAAATCATATTTCATAGAAGTTCTATATGCCATCAAACTTTAAAAAAAAAACTCTAAAATTCTGCAACACTGCGCAGCCTTAATTTAGAGGCAAAAGCAGGAAAATTTTACACACACCACCAAATCTGAATGGTAAGACCTAGCACAGAATAACTTGGAACATTTTCTTAACTCATAAAGGGGAACATTTGTGCCAAATTGCAACTAATTTGTTGTCGGTGGATGCAGATTTCAACTTTTTGCTGGCGTTTTGACATGGAATGACCCTATTATTAAATAGAAATAATTACTAATTATAATTAGTAAACTTAGTATTATGTTACTAGCATTATTACAACTGGGTTTTAGAATGGTCATCATTAATTAAAAATTTACCATTATGCACTTGTATATCATGTGACTTTGAGATCTTAAATGAGACTTTTTGCAGGTAGAAATTGTAGGTGTACCAGTTGGCCTAGTCTTGGCTAATTATTTACCTACAGTAAAATTTCTATCTTGCATATGGTGCAACCCACTAATATCAGGCCAAAATTTTTCTCTCAAAAAGTTGCATGATATGTAAGTATATATAATTGTTGCTTTTATTACAGTTTAGATTAATCATTTGTACTTGAGACTTTTAATTGTTTTTATTGTTTATCTCCTATGGGTTACTTCTTTGCTTACACCTCGTGTAACATTCAGAAGATGGCTTCAAGTTCATTTGGAGATTTCAGATAGCCTTGGAAACCCCTAAAAAATCTATATGTATTTCAAATAAATATCTAATTTCATTATTTTCCAGACTTGGAGGGGCAACATTAACCTAATTGTTTTAAAAATTGGGTATCTCTGCAATTTTTTTACTTCAGACAGCTGTTGAGATGAAATAAATTCCCTCTTAGCAGTTCAACATCTAATCACAACAGAGGATCCTAGTGTATATATATATAGTGAAAGAGAACCATCCACTTGTAACAGTTACCAAGAGAGTGAGATATACTTCCACATACCCATACTTCTACAGCAATGGGATGGGGAACAGTAGGATGTTGAAGTTGACAGAAAGATTCCACCTAAAACCAGTCTGAGTCTCCTTCTTTAGTTTCTTGGCATGACTCTTAAAATTCCTAAAAGTTTAGTTGAAAGCTGTCCAAAAATTGCAAAGCATTAACAGTATGGATGGATATACATTTGGTGAATTATAATCAGATTAAGATACTTGCACTGTTACAATTATTTACGTAATAGCCATGAAAAATGCCAGGATTATTTATGTATGAATGTACAGTTCCACTTATGATCAGCATAATGCAATCTATTTGGTATCAAAGTGTCCCTCTCAGGCTTTTTGCAGGTTTTCACACACACACACACACACACACACACACAGGGTGTCCTAAAATGCTAATTTTTAATAAACAAATGTTTCAACTGTATCTGTTTTTTGCCAACTTTAAATCCACTAAATGACTGAAGTAATGAGAAGTGTTTCTCTCACGTAATGCCATACAAGGTGTTCTATATCCTATCCAAATTAGACAAAATAAACTGGGAGAAACCTACCAAGCCATTAGACTTCTATCCCATCCAAAGGTGAATCTAGCTTTTTGTATAGTTGCAACATATATTAGATACTCTGGAGTAATAGATTTACCTTAAAATTTTTACTGTACTCTTTGTATTTAATGTAATATAGATGTCCTCCTTCATGGGATAAATGTACTAGAACATATAAATCATTGCTCAGTCTCTCTCATATAAAGTGTGTTGACTGAAATGATTCTCCACTTCAGAGAACTGGTTTAACAAACAATACAGCTTTTTACATAGTTAACAGCACAGTCAACATATTTGTACAGGTGAAATGTCGACCATTGCACACATGCACACTCCTGTAAGCTTCAAGAAGGACTTCTGGCTACTGCTACAGCAACTCTTACTCCATACTAAATAAGCCATGCTCTTCATTCCTACATCATTTTGTTTGATTTGAATATCAATCAATAACATCTTCAATGTGATTTCCATGAGTTTTGATGCGATTTATGTGAACCCAATGCATTAACACTTTCTCCACTGTTGAAAAGCCAATTGCAGCTCTCCTGAAATGATAAGTATTAAAATCATCTATCTTTTGATATTAACATCCTTCACTTCCACTGGGAAGTACCGACAAACTCTTATTTAATCTGTTTGAGTAAAAAAAAAAAAAAAAATACTTGTTTATAGTTATGTTTCCTAGATATCCAAATTTTAGGACACCCTCTGTGTGTGTGTGTGGTTACGTGCATGTATCCAGACACTAAACTAAAAGTTTTTATAATGATTTAATTATACTACTGTTATCCTCATTAAGTCATGCTGATTTCATGCATTTCTTTAACTCTCTTTTGCCATCCATCACACTCGTTCCTATCAGGTCCTCTAGACTGCATCCTGTGTCCACTCAGAGTTGATGGCTATAAGTCTTTGCTGGTCAGCCAACACCGGAGAATTGGGATGGTTTGTGAGATGAGACAAGTGGCCATACAGCTGCTGTCTTGCTGGTACTGCTTCTAAGATTTGTTCAAAACAGCATGCCACGTCTTTATGTTGTTTCCATCAAGCTTTTTCTCCAAACATTTTGTTAAAGTCTAGTTGGTGCAAGCCTACAATAGTACTCACACAGCTACAGGTTGGAAGAATTCCAGTTTATTTTATCAGTAAGGTTATCAACCCTATGGAAATGTAAACTATGTGTTTGTTGGCATTGCTTTCAGTAGATGAGATATTCCTACTGAGGTATGTAAATTGGTCTACTAATTTCAGAGGCTTGTCATATTGTGTGAAGATGGCACCGTCTTGTTCAAAATACATGAACTCTGTTTTAATTGAGTTCCTGTAGTGGCCAGTGCCTCTTGCTGCCTGCTCCAGGCTATGTGGGGTGTCCTCGTGGTGTAATGGTTAATGCGATGGACTGCAGAATCGTAGTGAGTGAGTTCGTATTCCAGTCACGCTATTACGTTCACTTTCGGGCAAATATCCTTGGGAAAGGTATGAACCCCCTTATCCTCCCAGCTATGGGTTAAATAGTACCACTACTGTTCTTCTTGGAGAATGGCTTTGGCATTAAATAACCTACAAAGGTTGATATGCCATTAAACAAAGAAACCAAACCAAACCACCCAGGCTATGTAACAGACATTCGGTTTGCACAGGTATATTTGCAAGGAGCAACTGATTATCTGCGTAATCTACATCTGTGCTTGTTTCTGTGGAATATCATCTGCTTCTTGCCTTTTTTTAGTGGGATCATTTTCTTTCCTTTGGATCTATTGACATTCATACTGTCCGACAAAAGTTGTTACATTTAGTTTATAGAAATATATCTGCAAATGTAACAGCTATTTGGGTTTTTTTTTATATATATTCTGAGAATACTCTAAGATCACTGTCGGTAAGGATTACAAAATGACAAAGGTAAAAACGTAACAAAAGTATACAAACAAGAGGCCACAAAGCTAAAATACAGACTAAGATGATATAAGATATTTAATTATCCTATATTTTAAAAATCCAATGTAGCTTGAAGGAAAACATACCTGCAAGTGTTTGTTCTTAGAAAGAAGCTGCTGTTGAAATGGAACTTGTTTGGTGTGATGAAGATTCATTAAGAATGAATGCTGCTCTCTAGAAACAACAAAACTGGTTTATACTGAAAACTCTCATATAGATGAAATCAATGAATGCAAGAGGAGTACCCATAGCATAGTGACTAACATGCTGGACTGTAACATTGTAGTCAGCGATTTCAAACTCCAGTCATGCTATTACATTCACTTTCAGACTTATATCCTTGGAAACGATACAAACTTCCTTATCTTCCCAGCTATGGGTTAAATAGTACAACTATTATCCTTTTACCAGGATTCTTTGGCATTAAATGACTCATGAAGGTTGATATGCCATTAACCAAACCAATGAATGCAGTTTGTCTGAAAGTAATGAGACAAACTGAGTATTTTCTGTTAACGGGGTAAGGTGACTGAAGTAATAAGTGTTTCTCTCACTTAATGCCATGCACGATGTTTTATATCCTATCCAAATTAGAGCGAATAAACTGGGAGAAACCTACCTTGCCATGAGACTCCTATTCCATCCAAAAGTGAATCTAGCTTTTGTATAGTTACTACATATGTTAGATACGCTGGAGTAATACATTTACCTTACAATTTTTACTGTACTCTTTGCATTTAATGTAATATAGATGTCCCCCTTCATGGGATAAATGTAGTCGAACATATATAAATCATTGCTCACACTCTCTCTCTCATATATATATAAAGTGTGTTGACTGAAATGATGCTCCACTCCTCTTTGTATTGGTGTCTAAAAGTAGCTTGTTTAAACCATTACTAATTAGGACTTATCTACTTTTCAAACACTTTCTCTATACTATTATATACCTCGTTCTGATTTTATTTTTTATATTGTTTGATATCATCTCAGATGGTCAAAAAATAAGACGTTTTTGGCACTTGATTGACTTCTGAGTCTGAAAATAGCTAGTGTTTAAACTATTGGTAATTTAATGTTTTTACTTAATTTTTAAATACTTCATTTTATTACTTTGAATCGGTATATTTTTACAATATAAATGCATCATTACTTATATAAGCCAGTATTACGTATTTGATTCTTATGTAAAAAATAGATAAATAAACAAACATAAGGGTTTTAATATACTGGTTTATACTTCAAATGAATTAACTCCTAAAATATCTTTTTGTGAATATGTTGATTTTAATGTCAAAGTTGGGAGTCTCAAGCTGAAGAAAATAAATTGGTCTTTATATCCTGGGAAGATGCAGTCGATGAAAACTGAAATAATAATGAAGGGAATTTCTACCAATTATTATAGTGCTAAACTGCATTAGAGCTAATTATCTACTTGGTGGAGTGACCCTTTATTTATGAAAATGAGCATGCATATACTAGTAAAATCCTGGGAGTTGGAAAATTTATTTAAAAACAGAATAAAACAGAAAATTAAAAAACTAATATTTAATGATGTGCTCATGTTTTAAGGAAATATTCATTACAAAAATGGTTCTGAAATAGATATTTGTGATCCCTTCACAATGGTATTAATTGGTTGTTTTGTGGACATTTCAATTAAACATTTAAAAAAAAAAAAAAAAAAAAAAAATGATATACCTTACAATTGGCACATATCTAATGACCAGAATTTCACCTGTCAAAAAATAAAACAATTTCCTTCTAAAACCAAACTTTGGAGGACTATTAATAATAGCACATGGAATATAAAATCAAATAAAATGAATACAACGCAATTTGCTTCTAACAATTGAATTATATATGTCATGTAACTGATATATATATATATATACTGGAAATCCATTTCAACAACAAAATATCAGCAATTCAAAGATATTTTTGCTGATAGATGTTGTCCAAATAGCCTAGACAAAACCTGAATGAAATTACTTGAAAGAGATAATTTATAGGTCCTTATTTTAGAATAAATCTATGAGTAGTATGTTCTACCTCAGTGTTTTCATTATATTTCCTGATGTATAGAAAATATTTCACTGTTTTTTACTAAAAAAAAAAAATTGGCATTTTTAAGGGGTGTTACTTTAAAATCTAATTATAAAAACTAAAATTTTTACTGAAATACTACCAGAAATATATTACTAAACATTTCTGGAAACCATCATAGTATTTTATCTTAAATTAACATATACCTTAACTTGAAAGCCATTTATAAGATAACTCCACAATTTTGAGGATGAATAAAAAGAAAAAAAATACCATAAAACTCAGCTTCAAAATACTATGACTTTAAAAAAAAATGACAAAAAACACAATTTAAAAAAATGTGTTTGTTTAAAAAATCCACATTAAGAATATGCTCATGTCCTTTTACAGTTAAAATCTTCAAAAATAGCCAATGTCTGTCCTTAGTTTATTGTGCCCTTGTCATTATGATGATTTTATATTAACATATCTGGAATTTTTGCTATTTTCAGCCAGGCTTGTTATAAAACTTATCAGAAGCTTATTTCACTTATTTTTCTTTTTATATAAAATGAGAGAATTTTTTTTTCTTTTTTGAAAAATATATCTATGTACATAAGAACTAAGACCTTTGCAATCTCATCTTTTTAAGCTTAATATATATTTTGGCTTTAACCAATTAATATTTTTAAAAATGTGTGTGTGTTTGTGTATATGTATATATAATCTGTATACTTGAAATTTTATGAATAATTTTTTTTTTGTGGCTCAGTAAATGAACTGATTTTTTTATGTCTTCCTTTGTACAGTTCAGAAAAAATAAATATACATATCTGGCAAGGTTTCTCACAAGTGAGAAAATGATTTGATTGCCAGGGTTAGAGTTTAAACCTACAAGATCTGGCAGAATAATTTCTCAGGTTTGGAACATAAATTTTAAAAAGACATCATAGATTCCATTCAAAATTTAATTTTACTACAATAAGAACAATATTTGCCATTATCTTTTCTTATTGTCATTGCTCTTCTTATTATTATTATTCTTCTCTCTCTTTCTTTTTTTTTTTTTTTTTTTTTTTTTTTTAAGATTGTCCAAATGCTTGCCCTCACCAGCTAGATGCTGAAGTTCACCTAGTCATTGCTGCCATTTTTCTCTGTCTTACATTTAAAGACTTGACCCTTCAGGTATCCCCAGAGAGGATAAATCTAGTAAATAAGCTAGTCATGAGATGTCACTATCTTGCATTTATAGATTCACCATTTTGAAAAAAAATTTCAAACACAAATGCATAATATTCACTATTCTATGCCATGATGGCAACTGAAATGACATGTCTGATGGTGTTACTCAAAGACATAGCACCTGAGCTATGGAAGTTTTAAATCTGAACAATCACTCTGCTAGACCCTGTCAAAATACAAGGTGCTACCCCAAAATTCAAAAAGTTAGTATCTGAACTTAATGCCATGGTTCTCACTCTCTCTTTTTTTATGTTGATTACTCCTTTTGACTTGTAATTTACTTTTTTGTGCCCCCCCACCACCACCACCTTATTGTTATTATAAAAATATATATTGTACTATTTCATGTGATGAAAAATTACACATGAATGTCTGCAAATAGATTTGTTAATCCTGACGAGTTTCAGCCTTGGTGCATCATTAGGGACACTCTGTTGTTGGGATTTAGAATATACCAATTGTATCCTTTGTAGAGGAGTAAGACCTCCCGCCCTCATAAATGAGTGACCTAGGTTTAATGCTATACTGAATCCAGTAGTGAGATTCTAGATCTGGAACTCTAGTGAGTATTAAGTACCCTTTCTTTGCAATTAGTCCCAGGTCAACTCTGACCCAGAGTGTCTGTTAGGGTCTCATCTATAGGTCAAATAGACCAGGTATAAAAATTGTCAATATTGGATAGGAATGCTTGAAACTAGGTGAAAATAATTTGTATTAGATTAAAATTCTTGATATAACAGGGCAAACAAATTATCATTTTATTAGATATGAATTGTTACTTGCCAGATAATTGTGTATAAATTAATTGTATTAGATAGAATAATTTTTTTCCCTATAACTGTGCAAACATTACTATTTACAAAAAATAAAAATGTCATTTAAAAAAAAAAAAGGGTGTTTAAAATATACAATTATGATTTGAATCAAATTTTTAATTAAATAACCCATAAGCTAAACAACTATTTGGGTTGTATATATCATTTATAGACTGATTGATAGAGTTATGGATACTAGAATTAACATTTGTATGTATATCAAGATCAAATGTTTTTGATGATATTTTGTTTGACAATGAGAAAGTTGGTTTAAAAATAATTTTAACTTTCCAAAGATGTCAGTAAGTTGAAAATCAGTCTATTAAAATTAATGAATAAGAAGAAATATTTTACTGCTTATATTTGAAAATTATAAATTACTGTTTTATACAAGGGTGGACTAAAGAGTTGATTGCATGACTTTATATCTGCTGTTGATGACTTTTTTGGCCAATGGGATCCAAGCACTGCGGCACCAGTGGAAGAAATGTATGAATCACAAGGGGGACTATGTTGAAAAATAGACCTCATTTGGGCACATTTGTATGAACTTTTAAGCTAATCCTCATATATAAAAGCAAAGTCTTTGTAGTGGCTTCAAAAAATTATTGTTTCTATCCAAATAGAATTGTGAATGAGAAAAGAGAAAATATACAAATTACGAGTGTGCAGAACCAATTGAGAACAGATTTTACTGCTACAAGTTATGTACCATACCCTGTGTGAAAGCAGCTAGTCGGGGAATGGTTCATTGAGGACATTAGAAGTTAGGTGTTTTCAGGGTCATATTTACCCAGCTTTGTTTTTGTTTTGTTTTTTTTATTTTTTATTTTATTTATTTATTTTTTGTGTGTGTGTAGTCTCCGGACTGAGAAAATAGGAACTGGCTAGTTTATCACCAACAAATTATAGTCCACAATGTGGAACATTCATAGCCAAAAATTCAATGGTGTGAACAAACCAGTAAGTAAGTAGCAAGATAAATTGGTCTTTATATCCTGGATTTTTTTTTTTTTTTTTTTTTTAATAATGTCCACTTAATCTTTTGATTTTGGTAGGCTTCTGCCTTTTGGGGTTTTAATCTCTAGTTAAAAAACTTACTATTAAATAATGAATGTTAAAGCGTCTATTTAGAGAATTGTATAGACTACACTACCCATTAGAAATGGACTATCCCAAAGATTTCTGTCTTAGATAGACCAAATTCAAGTTGTAAAAACTCAGCCACCATAAGGTGCTAACAAAGAAAGATAGTAGTGACTTTGATTAAATAGTTGAGAATAATCTGCTACCAAAAACCTGGTCTACATAAGAAAAAAGTCTTTGGAATAGTATTCCATAATATAATATTCTCTAAATAGAAACTTTATCTTTCATTTTTGATTTTGTATATTGTTGAAATTTGTTATCTTTAATCTCTCTTTCTTTAACTTGTTTTAGCGTCGCTTCATGAATGAAGATTCTAGAAAACCTTCCTTAACTAGAGCAGGTACACTGTTGACTAATGAGGCCTATGCAAGATAGACAGGACCTGGCACAGGATTGAGTTAAGGCAGCATTAGGTCGAGTGTTGTGTGTGCAGGACCAACCCTATTCTTTTGACTCCAGTCAGCTGGTATGACCTAGCAAGCTAGAGTTAACAATGAGATCTTCATGTGTCTTTTTTTTTTTTTTTTTTTTTCTCAAACAGTCATCACCCAAGACTATGGAGTCTGGCCTCCTTGTAAATCTTGTGCACTAGGTGGTTATTAACCTTACAAGAAGGTTCATTTACTTTTTACTGAAGTTGTAAAAAAAAATCTTTATTCTTGAAACTTATTTTCTTTCATTCTTTATCTCACTTGTTACTTACTGTTTTATTGACAGTGATTTCTAATATTTTCATGGCAACAATTTTTATGGCTTAGAATTGCTAGTAATGAATCTTCTGTAATCCTGGTTATTATTTGGATTTTTAATGTTTACTCATTGGGGCTAAAAAGTTAAGAACATTTTTGTTTTAACTATGTTCTTATTTCATTTTCTGATATTTTCAAAATGTTTTTTTGTGCATATTCTCTTCCCTGTCCAACATATTTTTTACATTATAAGCACAAACATAAGCACAAAGTTAGTAATTTTTTAGTAACACTGTATAATTTGGGGGTATTGTTTATAACTAAAAAGCCTTATTTAGTCAAGTACACATAGGCACAAAGAGTTGACAAAAACGTAGATATAGCAACTTGATAATTCTGCTAATTTTATTTACTAAGCTTAACTTAATTTGGTGCTAGACCATAATATATGGAACTCTTTAAAAATTAAACTCACTGACAATGGTCTGCCATCCTGGCTTACTGACCATTATACTATGCAAGGCACACATACAATTAATTTACTTACTCATTGGCAAAAGGGGAGTTCACCTGGCATAGTGGCAAATTTACTGGACTACAACCTCATTGGCAAAATACATATTTGCAAAAATACCAAAAATACTATTGTCTCTGTTCCATAGTAGTTGTTGTTACTTTATTATCACACTTATAATTGGAATGTTTTTATTAACTCCCTTAAAAGTTGAATTAAGAAAAATGTCATTTAATCGGTTACTTTATAATTACATTTTGTCATGTTGACTATAAACAACAAATATATATATATACACTCACTAGTCTAATGTTTGTCAGTTTCATGCTATTTATAATTTTCAATCTTCATTTCATATCACATGTCCTTCTATCTGCATCAGTTTACTTTCCTTCTTTATGTTCCTGGTTTGTTCTTTTATAATATTTTTATGCTTTCTGGTGGGGGGGGGTAATGCAATTTTCATCGTATTTTAATAGTAACAGATAAAGGAACAAATGCTTACTCCATTGTAGGGATTTGTTCTTTTATCTGTAACCATCAGAAATAATATAAACCAGATTAGTGAATATATTATCTAGGACAAGCGCTCTTGTATGTATGTATGTGTGTGTGTGTGTGTATATATATATATATATATATATATATATATATATATATATATATATATATATATAAACTGTCCAGCAATATTTAAAAACTACAAGTGAACTATATCAATTGATTGAGCAGTTTAATCTCTGCTAACACAAACTACTAAAATTGCTACTGAAATTTTCACTCTACAAGATGATCTTCATCTAATTAAATCCTACTGGCTATACTTAAGTATATGTGGGAGTGTACCAACTGTCCTCCTAAAAATATCTAAGTGCTGCCACTGAACGTACCCTAATATATATTAATCTGGAGGTAGAGAGCATAGCTTTTTGTCATACTGTTAAAACATGACCAATTTTGAAAGAAGCCATTCAAACATATGTAAGTAAAGTTGGCAACCATAGTCAAGGGAAACCAGAAGGCTCCCTTTTCAATAGCTTCTACACCGAGGGGAGAGTGCTACTCCTTTCCCTGGATTGCTCCACTTTACCCTTGATACGTACCTTATATTGCTGAGTGTTAAGCAAGGAGGTATCAAGTACCATTTTTAAAGTCTTTGGTATGACGCGACCTGGGATTGAACCCAGGTCTCCCAGACCATTGGCGAACACTCTACCCACTAGGCCAATGAATCAGTCTCATATGTAATCATAACTAAATTATAGAAAATATTTACCTTTGTGATGACATTTAGATACCAATTCTGATCTTTTGTTTTTGTAGATTGCTGCAATTTAGAAAACTTGTTATATGGTATTTTTCCTCCAAGCATAATTTTGCAATGTTACACACATGCACACACAAATTTCATGGGATTCCTTTGTTAATTCTTTATACTTCATTTTTCAAATACTTCATTTCTTTTGAACATTCTTGGCTTTGCTATGGCAGCTGTGTTACATTTGATACATTTAGTGTATGAAATTTTATATGCAAATGTAAAAAATTATTATGGGACAAAGATGGTTTTAAAATTTTACATTAATGAAAGAAAATGCATTTTCTATCTACAACTTGTTCTTTTTTTATACATTTGACAGCAAAATGCCCTTCATACATATAGCAAAAGATATGCTCAAATTTGTCAAAATGTATTCACATGTTTAAGCTAAATCATATAATTATCACCCATTGGTATCTATGGCAACAGATTTTATTTTTATCATACATCCCTGGAGAATTATGATTTATTTATTGTTATCACTAACATTGTTGTCACATTGTATTGTCTCTTGTTTTGGTGTGTACATTACATACCAATCACTACAAATAATTCACTAATTTTCTGTCACCATTTTTGTCACCTAACATACATTTTGTTGCATTGTTTTTATACAGCCCAGCACAGTATTTTACTATTATCTCAAACAATATCTATGTCACAATTACTCGGGAAGATATCTGTGATGAATTTGACACAAGACCCCAGTCACATGTTAGCTCCTGAAAGAGAGTCCTACCACCTTTTTATTGACAGTGGATTAAGATGCCTCCCAAGGAGTGTCCTGGGAATGACATTAGACCATCTGTGAGGCGCTAGTCCTGAAGCTTTGGGTAATGTGGAGTACCCTTTCATTGCCATTACTCCCTGGTCCACTCTGGCCCAGATTGATAATACCTGTTAGGGTCCCATTTATATGTTGAATAGAAATAATTAATCATTTACTATACTTGAAACTATTCAAACTTATGCAAACAAATAATCATATATTAAATAGAATTATTAGTGTTTAATAGCAATACTTGAAACTATTTAACTGAGCACAAATGAGCTCTAACTCAACTAGAAATAAAACTACCAACAAAAGATTTAGCATTAAATAACCCAAATTTGATATGTCATGAAACAAAATAACATAACTTAACCTTCCATTTTTCTTACACAATAACAGGACTGGTACTTCCAGTTTCTTAAAACTTAAGAACCAAATTACAACAATCTACAATGGTCTTTCAATAAATGAGAAAAGTTTTGAAAAACTAGTATAATTTTTTAAAAAATTTCCATAAATAAAACCTTTGCATCCTTTGGAATTGGTTGAAAATTATTTTAATCTCACAGAAATATTTCTTTTGAGCCTATTCAAAATGGCAGCAAATCAGTGTACTCCAGGCTTTGAACTGGGATCATGTTATCAAGGTTTTTGGTAGCTAACAACTGCCAACCATGTGAAATTTATAGGATCATGTTTTAGTCAAAAAATATTTATAAATGGGCTTAACATGGGTTTTCTTCTGCAAGACTGAGTCAAAAAATAGTAGATAGTAAAAAAGACCATGTTAACAGTCTTCTAGGATATGAAAGGACCTGTCATTTATTGATTTCAAGTATTGCTATCTAGCATTAATAATTCTCTTCAATATTATTTGTTTGAATCCTGTTTATACCAGCTCAGTCAGCTGGGCCTTTAACACTGACTGCATCTCTGGAAATAGGTTAGAAAACAAGTGTCCTGGATATGACACTAAGCAATCTGATGCAGAGTACCCTTTCATTGCCATCACTCCCCTGGCTCACTCTGGTCTGGAGTCGTAGTACCTGATAGGGTCCTATCTATGGGTCAAATAGAACTGTTTGACATTTAAACTGATTGCAAAACAATGACCTATGCTAAATTGAATTGTTTGAAATAGAACTGATTGATCATTTTTACTGTGTGTAAACAAATGACTGATGTTTAATTGAATTGTTAGTGATACAGAGCAATACTTGGAACCGTTTAACTTTGTTGATATTTATCAAATATGATTTGTAAACATATGTATAAACCAGATTTGGCATTAAATAACCTACAATGGTTGATATGCCATAAAATCAAACCAACCTATATATACATATATATATTTTAAACACCCATCGTTGACTTAACATCGCTAATATCACCCTTCATGGTCCTGATGACGGTTCAGTAGAACCGAAACACTATAGTGTCGACTTCTCAATAAATCTCTCCTTCCACTTGGATTGCCTTGTTATAAATTTTTCTACATATATATATATAAATGCGCAGTTTGTAGATTACATTTTTAAATGAGCTAAAATTTGTTTGCACACAGTTACATGGTTTCAAGGGTTTCTATCTAACACTCATAATTCTATTTACTATTAACCTTTTCTTTGCACACAGTTAAATGGTTATACAGATATGTTGATAATTTTATTTTTCAAAAAATTAATTTGCTTGCACACAGTTAAACATTGCAATTGTTTGTTAGGAAGATTCAATTATGAAATTGCCTGAAAATGAGCAAGATAGAGGAAGAAAATAGTAAATATACTAATTAATTAAGCTAAATTTTATTTTATTCAAAAAATCAAATGAACAGGTTGAACCCAAATTTCAGTAAATAAATAGAAAAAAAAAGGGCCAATTTTCAAGCTGAATAATAATATCTTAAAATATGAAATTGTTTATCTCTGTCATAGCAAATTTTCTCAAGATTTTTTTACATTTGTAATCCAGTTGGAATTTTTCCAATGCATAGCTGTACATTTTTCACGGACCTTTGAAAAATTTTACAATTGTATTTATTTCAATATAGGATCTTATGATTTTTCTTTTAACCTTCATAGTTATAATTTTTTTTTTTTTCAACCTGAGATCCTATTAAATTTTTTCTCAACCTGATCCTATAAATTTTCTCTCTCACTGAGATCCTATAATTTTTATCTCAAGCTGAGATCTTATTGTTCCTCTCTTGACCTAAGATCCTATAATTTTTATCTCAACTTTCATGGCCTATAATTTTCTTTCAACTTGGCAACCTATCACAAAGAAACAATTGATATGAAGAAATATATTCATTGAACAATATCAGAATAGAAAATCAGAAAATAAAACAATTCTTCCTTTACTATCACAGTTGAGCTGTGACATGGTTTCAGATACATTGCATTTATTTCCATGATTTTGTTTTATCAATGGTGACATTTTAGTGGCTTTAGTTATTGTCAAATTCATGAAAGTTCTTGCATGATCAACACGTAGTCAATTGCTATTGGTTTGAAGTGACACACACTCTTATATTAGATTATTATCTGAATTCTCACATCTTATAACTACCCTTGTGTTTATAGTTTTAGTAACATTTTTGTTTATCAAATGTGTATTTAGCCCAATCGGCTGTGGTTGTAGAATATGCCAACTGCATCTCTGCAAAGGGGTAGGATTCACCCCTAACAAGTATCCTGGATATGACATTAAATCATCTGATGGTGAGGCTCCAGTCCTGGAGCTTTCGTAAATGTGGAGTATGTCTTTATTGCCATTACTACTAGATCCATTCCGATCCAGAGTAGTGATGCCTGTTAGGGTCCCATCTATGGGTCTAACAGAAATATTTTATCATTTTCAGTACTTGGAACCATTTAACTGTGCGAAAATAAATAACTGAAGTTAAATTAGATTATTAGTATTGTATCACAGCGCAAACACATACCTCACAAGACAGATCATATGTTTATGGTCACTATTGTATGCTGATGACTTGCACTGACTGGCATCAGCCATGGTTGCATCATTTTTTAATTGCTTGCGATTTACTCACATTACCTTTGTGATGTACTGGTTGATAGCTACTGACATATTGGGCACACCTGCTCTAATAGTAGCAAAAGAAAAGATACCTTAATCGCAGCTTTATGATAAGAATTTTGACCTAGATGATGAGAATACTAAATCCTGTGGGTGAAGTAAAGAATTTTGAATGGTTTTAGATACAATACTCACATTTTAAAGTGCCAGAAAAAAAATATTATGATATAATACTGAAGATTTAGATGTTGATCTAAGAATGTCAAGAATATAGTTTGACTCTTAATTTCTAAAATACATTCATATTGTTATATTCTTATTTATTGTTATAATTGTTCAACTGTCTTCACTCAAGTAATACTGTGTGGCATTGTTTTTTGTTTTATTTGTTACTATTATTTTAATGATTGTGGCCAATGTTCTCTCTAATTTTTTCAATGGCCTAACTGGGACCAAAAAGCCTGTACACAACCAAAGAAATGGAAGTGTGCAGAAAATATTTTTCTTTTCAGATCATTGTTTTTTTGGGGGGTGGGGGGTTCTAACATTTATTATATAAAAATTGGAGTAAGATAAAAATGAATATTGCTTTCCTTTTTTTGCTGGAAACTTTACAAATTCCTGCAGGGCATTAAAATCTTCTTACTGCACTGCTTTGTTTTTCTTGTACATAACATTGTAGCTTTGAGGGGACACTGATTGTGGTAATGTCCATAAAAGACATTGTTTATTTCTCTCTGAACAAACCTATCATTGTTTTGGTTTTTTTTGGGGGGGGGGGTTATCCCTACTCTAACATTGCATTACCTTTCAGGATTTAGAATTTTGGATTTCTTGAGTATTTTTTCAAGCATTTTTTTTTTTTTTTTTTTTTTTTACTTTTCACTCCACCAGTAATTTTGTCTTGCGGCTTCTAATAATACAAAAACTTGACACAAATTGCTTAGAAAATAAACAAATTTCTTCAATAAAGCCTTTGTTAATTTCATTACTTCTAAAATCATTTTAATTTATCAACTATATTTAGTAAAAGTTTATTTGTGATGTGAATTTAATCATTATCTATTTAGGGTGTAAAAAATATGTATGTTGAGATATATATGTATTTGTACGGGCTCAGTATTGAGTTACCGCCCGTTTTATTTTTTGTCTGCCAGCTGGACGTTAGCTGGGGCCGCTGAGCCGGTAAGTGTTGTTATTCTTGTTTATTCTGCACGTTAGAGCAGTGACTTCTACAATATATATATATATATATATATATATATATGTACACAGTAGCAGCCATAATTTAAGGAACAGAACAACAACCAATATTTAAATGATTTTTACTTGAAAAAATTTGCATGTACGTTTACGAAATTTTCCCAAAATATACTTGGGATATATATGTATTTATTACTGGAAAACTCTGTATCTCACTTGCTAGTCTTAAAAGCCATATGCGTAAACATATCCAACCTGCTGCATCGCATTATGACATTAATATGATCCAAAGTGATCGACAATTCCCAATCAGTGGTAAAATTTGCCGTAATTTGGTAGGCTTGAAAAGTCATCCGTGGGTGTATACAACCCCCCAAAAAATGGAGGAAAGAGAAAGGAATCACAAAACTCAATAGATGGTCACACTCGAAACAGACAGCATATATATATGTATGTATATATATATATATGTTTGTGTAGGTATAGATATATTGTCACGCACTGGAAACACAACAATCTTTATCGAGCAACAACTGATCACCAGATAGGTGGATTCGAATAAAATTCGAATTTACAACGAGATCTTATCTGATTGACAAATCAAAATAAATACAAGGAATTTATTTAAGAGACCAGAGGGCGAAATGAACAACTCAAGTCGTTATAACAATGATATAACGATTCATTCAAATATTGAAATAAAAGAGTAAAAGAAAGCAAAAACAAAGAAGTCTACTGCAGTCAATTTTAAACTAACGGTTGGGGAAGGACACATGTATCAAGTAAGAATTGTAGAATTTGATTTATAGAAACTATTTCTTATTCGTTCGTTCCTTTTCTTCCTTTTCTCTTCACAATTCTTTTCTTTGTGTTGGGAAGAAGTAAGTTAATAAAATGTTCAGATTAGTAGTTCAACAACGCAATGAAAGAGAGAGAGAAATCATAATTTACTTAGCTTCTTCGGCCTTTTTTTTTTTTTTTTCTCTCTCTCTCTTTGATGTCAGCCGATTAACAAATTTGTTGCCGGAACCTGATCGCCATTTCTTCAATATTACTTGAAAGTTTCAAATTTCGTACAGGACCTCCAAGTTCTTTTCACTTGGGTATCATATTTTTTGGAGCGAACATGACAGACGTCTGCAAATGTCAAACTCTCGACCGTCTGTGTTTTGAAACACTTAATTTTTCGCGCCCAGCGGCCGTCAACCATATCACGTGATAAAGCGTAATTGTTGTCCGTATAAAAGTAAGCTAAAAACTATGGAAGCCCATAAGATAAAATTATACTGTAACGTTACTATCACCTCCATGTATTTGAAGCATAAGGGGGGAAAATTGTTGAACGGTACGCCAAATATAAAAGAAAACACAAGTCTTGAGTAAATGCTAAACATCGTAAGAAAACACGTGAAATCTGAAATGTCTAAAAAAGAGATGATCCCAGTTCAGATCCAGGAGAAATAACTTTATTTGCAATACCTTAAATCTGTCAAAGCAAAAAGAGTGATCGTTTGTCATAATTTTTTTTTAGATATATAAAAATCTGGGAAAATATGTTGCACAAAATTTCGCATTTTTTAACATACATTTTTAGATAGATTGAATAAAAGTCTTAGTGTTAAGATCAACATGCATATTATTTTCTTAAAACTCGTTCTATTCACAAATCCTAATTTCTAAAAAATCTAGTTGAAAACACCAATATAATCGTACACGAAATTAATAAGCTATGATTACAAATAAGAAACAATTCACGTCTTTGTGTTTCATGTAAGTATATATGAATATGTATATGTGCATATGCGAGTACATATATATAGATTTGTGAGTTCTTATTTATATATATGCTTATGGGAGTGTGTGTGTGTGTGTGTGTGAGTGTATATATACATAGATATATGCATTTTTTTTATATACGTACATTATGTCATGGTACTATCACGTATTTACCTGACTCTCTCTTGCCATTCGTCTTTTTCGTCCATTACTTCCCGCTGGTCTTCTAGACAACATACTGTGTCCGTACAGAGCTATTGTAGAGATGTACTAGTTTTTCGCTTCGCACTTTCACGTCTGTGTGAAGGGGTCTATCGGAGAACATCACTTATGAGTTCATTCTTACTTCTCCAACACTGTTCCACGTGTCTTGTTTGTCTTATTTGGTTGGTTTTTAGAAATGGAAGGTAGGTGTCCGTACGGCTGATGTTTTATATGATGTTGTTTCCTGGATTTATCCCGTATAGCTCGTAGCAATCTTGTGCAATATCTGTTTAGCTTTTTCTCTATACGCTTAGTCAGTGTCCATGTTGTATGTCCATATTGTAGTATGACACAACTGCTGCTTGGAAAAAATTGCATTCTATTTCATAAGGATAAGTCTGACTTCCAAATGATCGATAACCTATCGGTAGCAGTCCATGCCTTCGCTAGTTGCATATTGATGTTATTTTCAGTAGATTAGACACTGATTCCGAGATAGGTGAACTTGTCCACTAGTTTCAGAGAACCACCATTTAGTGTGGAGATATATCCTTTTTGATTAAAACGCACGTTCTCCGTTTTGTCTGCATTGACATGGACGCCAATGCTGCCTGTTCCAGACTATACTGCAGGGACTCGTCTTGGATAGGTGTATTTGCCCAAAGCACTATGTCCTCTGCATAGTTTGTACGGAGAACCATCTGCTTCTTGCCTTTTTTTTTTTTTTTTTTTTTTTTTTTTTTTTTTTTTTTTTAGTGTAAAGCTATTTTCTTTTATTAGACTAATTGACATTCAATGTATGTAGTCTAGGCAGATTATGGGTAGATATAGGGCTAATGTATCCCCTTGCAGAACACCAACAACTATGTCAAAGTAGTTTGTTTTCCATCCGGTGAGCAAACTTTTACTTTCTTGTTTTTATAAAGCATCATTATGGCTGTGACAGTTTCATATGCAAGAAGTATTTGCTCCATCTTCCTTCAGTGTATGGAGTCAAATGTCTTAGAGAAATCTACAAATAAGAGTGTCGCCTCGAGGTTTTTGTACGAACTCCTTCTAAAATTCAACAGATTGTCAGAATCTATGATGTTGTGAATCAGTTTCTCTGAAAACCATTTT
>OY757931.1:29525641-29600641 GCA_963585895.1 Sepioteuthis lessoniana
ATTGAACTCCAGTCTCCCAGGCCATTGGTGAACACTCTACCACTAAGCCAATAACGGGCAAAATAAATCTATAATGGAATATACTTATTGATTTTCTTGTTTCTCAATGCTATCTTACTCTACATAAGCTTATTTATAAATGTCTACATATATTATAAGCTTTACATTGGGCACTCAATTTGGATAATTCTGTTTAAGTATATCTATAGAATCTATTGATTTGAGATATATATATATATATAACACACATATCTCAGTGTCGACCCAGACATAATACTCCTGGTGATTCAGATCTGGAAGCCATCTGTTGGGGAGTGTGTGATCATGAAAATTCTCTACTATTCAGAGTCATATCCCTCTGGGAGGGAGCTATCCTGCCAAAATTTTCTCCTTTCAACCAAAATGAAATATAAATACAGATGTATTTATAAGCTAATCTAAGATGTAATAATGGTAGAAAAGAATATAAGGATTTTCAAAATTTTGTACTGTTACTTTAAACTGAGCCTCAAAGTTGCTAAAGCTGCTCACGTGAATTCAGGAAATGGGAAGAAATGTGACAATATCTGACTATTCATCATCTGACTCCAGGATTCCTCGACCAAGAAAACTCCAGATGCCCTTGAGCATGAGCAAAATGATTAAATATGAGACAGTAGATATACATGTGTATAAATGCACACACACACACTATATATATATATATATATATATATATATATATATATAATATCAGTTAAGCTTAAACAGAAATATCCAAATTGAGTGCTCAATGCAAAGTTTATAGTATATGTAAACATACATAAAGAAGCCTATGTAGAGCAAAATATCATTAAAAAACAAGAAAATCACTAAGTATATATATATATAGCTGATTATTCATGATATTTTATATATCTTGAATAATCAAATATATATGATTATTCATGATACATATTTATTAATTGTTTCTTAATGATATCTATCTATCTCTCTCTCTATATATATATATATATGGGGAGAGTCCCTGTGATGTATTGGCTCACATCATAGTGAGTTCAAACTTCAGTCTTGTTATTATCATTGCTTTAGGACTAATACCTTTGGGAAACTCATTAATCCTTTTTTTTCCCTTAGCTATGGGTTAAATAGTGCCACTACTGTTCTTTTTACAAGGATGGTTACAGCATTAAATAACCTACAAAGGTCGATATACCATTGAACAAAAAAATCTAACATGTATATGTGATATGGTACTTGATGCCATATAACTCTGCCCCCCAAAAATTATGGTTATAGACAAACAAAAGACTGAGATTTAAAAACAAATGTTTGCAATCGAATTTTGAAAATAGTTATGATAATCATTTACTAATGAATAAAATTTTGGCATTAAACAATCCATGAATGGTTGATATATATATATATATATTTACCAACCCCTCTGCATGGGCATGATGTGACACAAGGACAATTATTGAACAGAGTTTAAGAGGTTTGAATTCAGAGTTTTCTTTCTCCGGCACTGGTTGCCTAACAAAGACTAAAAAAACCAGTCTGCCCTACTATTTACCCATAGCTGGAAGGAGAATAATTGGATTCATCCCTTTCCCAATAATCAACCTCATCCAGGATTTGAACTCGTATCGCTGTGCCCAGATCCTACAACGATAACCATTACTGCACAGTCACCTCTATAAATTTGGTTGACATATCAAATATACCAAACTTAATTAAACCCACTGCTCTAATAGTCACTATTTTTCTTGTAATTTCTGCCAATCAAACTATTTTTCCTCAAATTTCAGCCTATGTATATATATTCCTTTTTTTTTCTAATTTCAGCCTACACAACATTTGCCATTTCTGAATATATCGTCGTCTTTACTAACATCATGTTTCACTTTCTTTGGATGGGCTACGACATGCGCAAAACTGAATGGATTGTGATGGGCTACAAAGTTAAACTCAAGTCCTACGATGCTTTGGTTTAAAGGTAAAAAAACCCTCCACACCACAAATCTCCAAGCAACTTAAAATTCCAATTCCATATTTGCCAACGGGCTTTCATTGAACAGGGTTTGCAGATTTCTATGAGGGGATAAAAATTTGCTGAACAAATCCGAACATAACATCTGTATCTATATTTCATTTTGGCTGAAAGGAGTAAAAAATTTCAAAATATCCCAAAAAAATCAGAAAAAACAGTTTTTTGGGTTTTTTAATCTGTCTCGGTCACAAAACTGAAAATTGTACAGTTTTGAGACTAAATCAAAATTTTGCTGATTATTCATGTTTTAAATGATCATTTTTAATATTTGATTCTGTAGTGATATATTAGATACTCATTTTATTAAAATATTGTTTTAAAAAAATCATCTTGCATTCTATAAAAGAAGATGAAGCTTTGTTTCAATCTTGATCATTATAGAGTAAAATTTTTGTATTATCAAATAATTATAATAATATGATGACAGTAGTAGTAAAAATACTGGCCCATTGGCGTAATGTTTAGAGTATTCTCCAATGATCCGGGAGACAAGAGTTCAATCCCAGGTCGAGTCATACCAAAGACTTAAAAATTATACTTGCCTACTTGCTTGACACTCAGCATTATAAAGTATGGAGTAAGAGTAAGTGGAGCAATCTAGGGAAAGGAGTAGTGCACTCATCTACACCTTGGTGTAGTAGCTATTGAAAAGGGAGCCTTCGGGTTGCTCTTGATTCTGGCTAGTCAACTTACTTCGTAGTAATAATAATAGTAATTACTTGAAGCTATAATTATTTACAAATGAGTATTATTAATTATTTGAAACCATTAACTGCTTGAAAAAAAAAAAGACAGACATCGGCAATAAATGACCCAACAAGGGTTGACATGCTGTAAAAACAACCAAACTGTGATTTTTCAGTTTTCATCTAAAAAAAAATGAATAAAACAAAATAATTTTTTTTTGTTGTGTTTTTATGTCAACATTGTTTTAGTCCAGGTTAAAAGCGTGGTAAGGGTAAAAACAAAAGTTTGACCTGTTTACCAATACTTTCCTTGTTCCCTAATGATACCTGTATTGAAAAAATAAGGTCTAAAAAATGTTTAGCTTCAAGGTTACCCTTACCATGCTATTGACTTTGACAATTTTTAATTCTTTCGGGTTTTATTGTTTTATCTTAAAACTTTCAGGAATGTGAGAAAGACAAATTCAACATAAATACATAAAATATCATCTGGATTTCTGAGATGCAAAATGATCATTATTATAGACTTATGTACACAGACTAGTATCCTCATCTTACTTATTATAATCAAAACATTTAAGCTGAAATATGACTATAATAGATGAAGGTACAAGTTTGTGTATCTCAATGTGTAATTTAAAAACAAGAGTCTTTTTATCTCAGTTTGCCGCTCCAAATTCGTTTCGTTGCACTAAGTCTCTGGTCTCTCCCTCTCTCAGCTGTCAAAAGCCTGACTGTTAACACCTCCCCAAGCAAATGACTTTTTCCCCACCTGACCAAATTTGTGTCTGTCTTAAGTAGTGCCTGCTACAATCCCAAGCCTGCTTCTGATTGGCTGAAAAAGTCTTATTTAAGTTAAACCAACCTACAATTTGTTATGAGAAGGTCTCAAGTTCAATTCCTGATAAGTCACAAGTTTTCTTCCCTTTTCCTACCCAATTCCATTACCTGACAGGACAAACTGACACGCAGTGGTTTGCGTGAGTGATAATTTCTATTACACAATGTACATTAACATAAAATTATGAATGAGATAAATTTGTTTTTTCTTCAACTTATCAGCATTGTTTTTATTTTAAAAAGCATTAGTGATTTTATTTTTTGGTACTTATCCAGAATATCCAACTGAAGAAACATGGTAATGTTTTTAAGAATGCATTTTCTCTCTCTGTCTATGTATATATATATATATATACATGTTTGATTAAATAATAACAACACATTTTGTCTATATAATTTTATTAAGATCCTTTCAAGTTCCCTGATTAGTGTCTTGGTTTCAGGTTGGAATTGGTGGATGATGACCTATGAAAGGTTCGAAAACGCTTGGGACAATTTTGATAAATTCTTCCACCAATTCCAGCCTGAAACCAAGACACTTATCAGGAAACTTGAAGGCATCTTAATAAAGTTATATAGACAAAATGTGTCTTTATTATTTAATCAAATATGCTTGAATGAAAGACTGCTGCCCAACCACACACACACACATATATATATATATATATATATATATATATATATATAGGCATGTTTGATTAAGTTAATAAAGACATATTTTTGTAAAGGAATTATATGAAAGAAGAAGATTGTAAAAGATAGGAGACAAAAATATCTTTTATATTTTTCCTTTATTTCTGGGTTCAACAACCATTTTGTGGGTGAAGAAATTCTTCCTGAATACAAATGAAATGGTTGAATCTCCCTGTCAAGTTGTTAAAATGCGTTAGTCATTTCTTGGGTATATATATCCAAATTCGGTATTTAAAGCTTTAACAACGTGTTCGGTATATAAAGCTTTAGCGACGTGTTAGTTGCTTTCAAAAGTTTGTCTAAATCTGGTGTTTTAGTCATGGGTTAGTGGTAAAAAAGACGACTACTACCAGTGAAAGGGTTAGCCAATGGGTTGTCTAGAGATGGACGCATGGCATCCTCTACCAGTTAGCAAGAAAGATCTAGGTGTTGTCACTCCGCTGGTCACTGCTGAAAGAGCAAGAGATTTCTCTTTTTGTCAGGACGGTCTCTTTCCTTTACGCATACATTGCTCCTCTTCCTATCAGAGGCCTCTGGGAGTTTCTGTATATTTTCATATTTATTTAAATTCAATTCAAAATTTTTCAATTATTCATTTATTTATTCCGTACATAGTCATTTAGATTTTAAAATTAAAAAGTTTAAATCCTTAATCCTAATACTTTTTGATCCTATCTTTTATTCTAACAATGTAATTATTTACAAGACTTTGTTTAGTTGTGGCACAAGGCCAGATGTATGGGGCTCTGTGTAATATATGAATTTACCAGTAATGGTTTGTTTTACATTACACTATGTAAAGTGTCTATTATTCTATAGTTATTTACTAAACTTTGTTTAGTTGTGGCACAAGGCCAAATGCATCAGACACCCAGTGATACTCAAACTCACTAGTAATGGTTTGTTACTCTAGCTTGCTAACCATTAGCCATATTTCACGGTGCCCATATTTCAATAATGTAATGCTGCGGATAAGGATTGATGGTATGTTATCACTTCAGTGGAAAGAGTGATATTTTCATTAAAATTTAAACAGAAAATGAATTATTACTGAAGGTAATAGAGTAAAATAAAAGTATTCAATTTCAAATGGTGCAACAAAATTATTCAGTTTTCTTAAAAACAGGATATTTTTTTTGTTGGCTAAAAATGTACAATCAGCAGCCAATGTTAATGGTAAGTTTAATAATTTTGTATTTCATGCCTGAATATCTCTGAAAAGATATTCAATGAATTGTTCTGGTAAGTAGTAATTCACAAAGCTTTTTGCTTAGATGTGGCACAAGGTCAAATGAATAGGACACCCAGTGAGACTTGAACTCACTCTTGAAGGTTTGCTTGTCTGACATGCTAACCATTACACCATCTGAGTTGCCTCTTGTTCTGGTATTTCTGGAAACTGTAGTGTTTCCCAAAATGTATTCTGTAGAATTTCAGGGTCCCACAAAAAGGAATTCTGGGTTTACTCAAGGTAAGATGACTTTTAATTGAAATTTTATATATATATATATATATATGTTATTAAAAACAATTGTAACTATTTAATTTTTTTTGTTCCCAAAATTGAATTATGTTTATCACAAAGTTTCAATGGAAAAATGGCAATTTTTATTCTTTGAAAATATAAGCAATTAAGAAATAACATCTGCTATCCAGGAACAAAATTTGTCTTTCATAGCATCATCCAAGGCACAAAAAGAAAACTTGAAGGGAATAATGGCAATTTACTAAACTTTTAAACCATAAGTAATTAAAAAATCACATAAATGACACTTTCATTTAAGTGTCAAGGAGTTGGCTGGCGAAATTAAAGGAAATGAATTAATTTTATTAAATCATGATAATAAGTATTTTATTAAAAATAAATTCATTTTGGGTGTCCAAGTATTTTTTGAGAACCGTGTATAAAATAAATATCAAGTGATTAAGTACGAAAAAGTTTGAGATCCGATCAGGGCTTGTTGACCTATAAATCTGTCACCAAAAAATAAACATCCGCACAACTGCAAAGAGCTGTCAAGAGAGCCATCGGATTTCAAACTTTAAACAAAAAGATGTATTTTTAAAATAGCGGACAATTTGGGTTGGTGTCACCAAGTTTGGCACAAGGCCTTGAATCACTAAATCATTGGTCAGCCAACCACGGGACTGCTCCTTGTGGCCCCTCCCAATGACTGTGGCTGATTGGCCGATTGTCTAAACTAATCAGGGGCAAACCGGGGGGATTGTTACGATGATAGCCATTGGTCGGTGGTCCCCATTGGTTGACCAATCAGAAACTGATTATTCGGGATTCGGGCCCATAAATGGAGGACACCCAAAGCGAAAAATTGAGTTGGTTCAGGAATTCGCCGCTTAAAGAACCAAATCCGTTGCCATTGCATTCGCCATTGTGACTCTGCCTAGTTGCAGTTAAAACTCCGCCAGTCAACTACTTTCACTCCCAGTTTGTGGTGTTTGACTAAAAATTATCTAAACAACTGTGTAAATAAACGTTTGTTACTGTTTATAACAAACGCCTTATTTTCGTCATTTTTTAAATTTGCTTGGCAACTTTTTCATCTCTCCAACACGAATTCCAACCTTCATCGACTGGACCTCAACCATCTTCTCTTTCCTCGAATCTGAAAGCAACGTGGGCGTGGAAAGAAACAGAGAAAGACCAGTCGACACGTGGTAATCACGAAACCAGCGGCCAACTAGGTGTCGTGAAGCTATAGTACCACACTACCCATGGATAAAACTTGTTTAACATAACATTATCTAGGGTGCAAAAAAAAAGTTTCAAGGAATAAGAATTTTTATACTTTTAGAATATAAGCAATTATAAGCATTCAATCCAGTAACAAAATTTATCTTATATATCATTATCCAGGGCACAAAAGCAAAGTTTGAAGGAAATCATCATCATCATCATCATCATCATCATGTCGTGCCGCTAGCACAGATATCCTTGACCCTCTATCGTCACTTCTCCCTATCGTTCATTGCCTCTGGTAGGTCTTCAGGGCTACATCCCGTATCCTCACATAGCTGCTGAATGTATGTTCGTGCTGGTCATCCTGCTTTTGCTCGCCCATATGTGGGGGTCCATAGGAGTACATCACTTATGAGCTCATCCCTGCTTCTCCAGCAGTGTCCTGCATGTCTGGTTCGTCTAACTTGGATAGTTTTCGTGATGGGAGGCAGGTGGCCGTATAGTTAGTGTATTGTGGGGTGTTGCCGCCAGGAAGGAAATAATGACCATTTTCTATACTTTTATACCATAAGCAATTAAGAAAAAATATATACTATTGACGTGGTATGCCACAGAGAGAGTGAAGGGGAGGTCAGTTCTCTTACCCTCCTTTTATTTGAATCAACAGGCACTAAGACTGACCGTTAAAATGGTATAGGAAAGGTCAAGCTACCCACACTCTGTGACTTGTAGTCTGTTGAACTGAAAGGAGTCCTGGTCAATCAAGTTGGTGTGACCTGACTTGGTGGTGGAAGTAGGAAAAGTCAAATGATTGGTTCTCAGGTACCTTATGCCAAAATGCCATTACCCGTTAGAGAAATTTGAAGAAGAATCTTCAGTTTTTGGACAGAAGTCAGCGAGAGAAACGCTGATCTCTGCCGACTCCGGGAGGTCACTCACCCGTAAAAAGAAGAGAGAAAGAAATTTGAATATTGAAACTCGTCAAAGATAAGTACAACTTAAACTGTTTTCCTTCTACAATTCCGAAATATTGGAAAGTTATATGCATTCAAAAAAGAAAGAAAGAAACTGAAAAGATTCTGTTTCATCAATAGTTAAATCAGTGAATGAACTTTGTTACATGCTTCAGTCCGGCGACTTAGACACTTTTCTCAAGTAAGAGAAAAAAAGAAAGAACAAGAAAAGAAGAAGAAAGGACTGTTGAGAGACATTTCCGTCTGATGCTTTCCTGTTGACTTAACATTTTGTTATATTGTAAAAAGAAAAGAGAAAGGAAAAAGAAGTTTCTGAAATCTCATCATTATTTGTCTGGTCATCGCCTATTAAAAGTTTGTTGTATTTTAAATGCACCCTTCTTTTGCACGTATCTGTTTCAACATTGTATCACTTTCATTAATTCTCACTAAACGTCTTATTGCCACCTTAAAACATTACAAGGGAATTTTGCAAATTTGACTACAGTTAATATTTTCTCACCCAGAAGCTCGTTCTTCCACTATCTGAGGGGGTAGGAAGACAAAGGACTTGGTGGTGTATGTGAAAGTGAATTGGTACCCCCTTACCAGCATCTGAGATCAGTCTAGCCCCAAATTAACCTCCACATTATTTGCTGGTTTACCATATGCCCGAAATAGGAGTCTTGACTGGGACTTATTTTGCAGAGGGTCAAGTGCCAGACTGCCCTCAATGTCACATGCGCATAAAATGGACTCTCGTCCTGGGATAATTATTTATGCAACGTCACACTATCCAAAGACAAAATTATAGTTTTCTTTTTTGGAGTGGGAGAGTTAACGTTCTTTCTTTTGTTTTTTATTTGTTGTTTTTGTTGGGGTAGGAAGCTTTTTTTCTTAATCTTTCTTGCAATTTTATTTATTTATTCATGTTTTGGTGGGGGGTGAGAAAGCATTGGAATACCAAGTTTTAAAGTGGGTAAGTACAAATATAATTGGTCATTTGGCAACATCATAAATAGCCACACTTGATGGTTTAGGAGGCTATTAGATATATAAAATTATGTGCACATACAAATGTCTTATTGTTCATCCTAGTAAAAAATAAAACAATGTGGGATCATGATGAGAGAAACTACAGCCAGCAACAAAAAGTTGACAACGGGAGGAAATCAGTGATCATTATAGAAGGAAGAATGTAACACTTTGACAAGCCAAAAGTTTTGCAATATTTTGGTAACCTGAGGTACAATTTGGGTACCACCAGAGACTTTTGCCAAGGTTGTGAGGTGCTAAGATTACCTGACACTTTCTAAGATAGATTTGGCTCTTTAGCATGGAACACAATTTTGAAATCCTCATTTCTAGGCCTACCTGACACTTTCTGAGATAGATTTGGCTCTTTAGCATGGAACACAATTTTGAAATCCTCATTTCTAGGCCTACCTGACACTTTCTAAGATAGATTTGGCTCTATAGTATGGAACGCAATTTTGAAATCCTCATTTCTAGGCCAACCTGACCTTGCCTAATTGTCAAGGTTCTTGTAACTCGAGTGAAATTTCTTGAACCATCAGGTGATTTGTGTGGCTTTCAAATCACATAAACTGCATCAGATGGTGAGGTTCCAGTCCTGGATATCTGGGGAGTACCTCTTAATTGTCATTACTCCCAGGTTCACTCTGACCCAAAGTGGTAGTACCTGTTAGGGTCCTATCTATGGGTCAAATAGATGTTTACAAATTATCTGTATTAGATAAGAAGAGAGCTGGTGCAAGGATCTCACCCCACCACCACCACCACCACCAAATCTATGATACAGGACACACCCCTCAATTTTCATAAAATAGTATTCATAGAAAAATTTTTTCCGAAAAAATTTTGAAAAGAAAATCATTTTACTTCAGCAAAATTTTTCCCTTACTTATTGAATTACTCTTGTGTATCCTTGGCTACTGACCTCTGACCCCTCTAATGCTGAAGACTTTCATTTATCATGGACATTAAAAGAAACTAACCCTTTCATCCCCATTGAGAAATCTTTGTCTTACTATTTTATCATCAATTAAAACCTGCCAACATCCCTAACTTGTTTAGCTATCCTTTTGATTCTGGCCCAATGGGTAGAGAGTTCGCCAATGGTCCGGGAGACTTAGGTTCAATCCCAGGTCGCGTCATACCAAAGACTTTAAAAATGGTATTTGATACCTCCTTGCTTAACACTGAGTAATATAAGGTACATATCAAGGGTAAAGTGGAGCAATCCTGGGAAAGGAGTAGCACTCTTCTCTACACCTCGGTGTTATAGCTATTGAAAAGGGAGCCTTCTGGGCGCCCTCGACTAAAGGGAGATAACTTTACTTTACCACTTATATACACACACACACACACACACACATCTATCTACACTACACAACACTTATGCGCACATACCCATTCAGATATGCTCACACCTGCATGCATAAATGAGGGTCAGTGAAAAAGCTCATTAGCAGACCAAGATATTCTCTTGGGCACCTCAGGTAATGTAATTGTTAACAAGCTTGACTAGCAAACCTGCAAGAGTGAGTTTGAGACTCATTGGGTGCCTCATCCATTTGGCCTTGTGCCCCATCTAAACAAAAAGCTTAGTAAATTACTATTCTCATGGAATGTGACCAAATGAGGTTTATTTTTCAACTTGTGGTTCACAAATTTCTTCCACCAGTGTTGCAATGCTTGGATCCCATTGATTAAAAAGTCATCAACAGTAGATGTGATGTCATCATAAGAACTTTTCAACTCACCCTCATACATAAACGTATACACCTATACACATTCATGCTCATATAGATACGCTTGCATCTACATGTGTGAACTTAAGAACAGAAGACCTTATAGTGTCACAAAAGATGAAAGTTCATTAAATTCAAACAAAACACTTCACAGGACATTATATATGAATAATAGAAGTAGAAACCCTCAAAGGGTCTCTTTGACTTGAATTCCAAATTTTCCTTCTAGATTGGTTGCTATAACAAGGTTAAAAAACTAGTCTGCCTTGATATTCATCTATAACTGTTGGGAGAATAGTTGGATTTATGCCTTTTCTAAGAGCTATGTGAAACTGCAGACAGCTCCATCAAGGTTTGAATTTGTGTCGCCATGGCCATTTTCTACAATAATAACCATCACACCATGAGTCCTCCACAAAATACCAAGTCATATCTAGTTGACGGAATTTATCTCAAGGTTCTAATTAAATACCTAAGGGGAAGTATTCTACCATCAGCATATGATAGTTATCTCCGTTGAGAAAACTTTTCCCAGAAGAAGAAAAAATCTGCAACTCATTTAAAAATTTTTTTTCTATTGTTCAAACGCAGCCCTGTTGACTGTGTTGGTGCTTGCAAGGTCAGGGGAACCCTGTAGCTGAGAACTTTGGAAAAGGTTGACTTTTTAAAAATAATATAATTACTTGCAAAAAGTAATTTATCTTTTGCAAAGACTTTTGAAAATAGGCCACTCTACCACCAGACTAATATGTACTCTTAAGGATTGGGACAGCCTGTTACTTCTTTTAGTAATGGTAAAATCATATTTAGAATAAACATCTTGACTTGAGTTTTGAATATGAGAAATTATCCCAGGCGTTGATTAGTCCTCTAGAACAGCAGTCCATTAATCAACTGTCAAAATCGGCTGGTGGCAACAAATGGAATGAGATCTTAATTTGTTTTACAAGTTTGACTAGAACTGATTTTGGTGTCGTATTTCAGTGCTTCTCAAGCTCATTTACTAACAACTTTTCAGTTGTAAGATCATGGGGTTTACAATTGAAAAAAGAAAAAGAAGGGGGAAATAAATGAAATTTATAATTAGATTATTCTTTGGTATAAGCCATAAACAGCTTTCTGACTGCTGCTTCTAGATGGTCACTCGTCTAAATATTGAGTAGGCTTATTGCAGCTTAACTTTAGTGATCTGATGGGAACCAGTGCTTTCAACATGGCTTGACCACTGTTAGTGAGTTTTATTCTTAGTGACCCCATATTTCTGGCCTTAAACTGAACATAGGTAAGCTTTACAAATAACTGAGTTATGGTCAAGTAATGCTGAAAACAACATATTGTATTATGGATCAAAAATCACTGCTCCTCTGCCTTCTAAATAGTGTCATTATTCCTGTCATATTTATTATTAGATTATTCTAAGGAATAAGCCACAAACAACTTCTTCATATTGCTTAGTTTGATTTTGGTTTGTTTGGTTTGGTTTTATGGCATATCAACCATTGTAGGTTATTTAATGCCAAATCCATTTTTATACATATAAACAGTTCTATTTCAAACTATTCAGATTAGCATAAGTACACAGTTTAAATGTCAAAACAGTTCAATTTCAATTTTAGTCTTATCTCTTGTAAGGATTACCTTTGCCAAAGTCCAACACATCTGCTATCCAAAGTTCTGTGAGTGATGCGGTTATTCCGTCAAATTGTTGTATACAGGCCAGAATAACAACAATATTGATGTATAAAAATATAGTCAGCTTCTTGTTTTTTTTTTCATTACCTGAAATGTATGTATAGGTAGAGTAAGAGCGAGTCGTAGATGGCTAAAATGCACACCCACAAGGCCAATGGTGCAGGTTTTTCTGTGAAACCTCTCCTGCTTTTCTGCTTTGTTCTGTCTGGGTGAAAATCTTCTCTGATTTATATAATTTTCTGGACACCTATGCAATACTCATGGTCACACATCTCGCCTACGCATTGCACATGAACATGCCTCCTGTCTAGCATGTCATTCATGCAATTTACATGGCACTTCCACTGAGGAAATACCTGCATCCGGTTTATTTTAGAAAAAAGTTGTACTTCCTGTTGTTTTTCTTCTTCCAGTGTCTGACTCTTCAAGCATGCCACCCATCCCATTTACACAGCATTTCTGCTGAGGCATCTGCATCCTGTTTACTTTAAGAAACAGGTCTATTTCCTGTTATCCCATCCAGGTAATTTACACGTCATGTCAAAAGGGGTCTTCAAGTCACTATTCAATAAAATTAGCCTCAAACATTACTCCATCTATTGTTGTTGACTACTACCAAGTAAGATACAATCCCTTGCCCAGATTCAAAAGATATATTTACCCCCCCCCATGAGCAGGATATGACTCAAGGTCAATTTTTAAAGAGAGTTTAACAGGTTTGAATTCTAAATTTTTCCTCTCCTAGACCAGCTGCCATGTCACAAATAAAGAACCTAGTCTGAGGGAGGATAGTTGGATGCATATTTTTACCAAGGGTGTTAGCACTATGTGAAATGCAAACAGCCTCATCCAGGATTTGAACTCAGATCACCATGTCTATTTCCTACAATGATAACCATTACACTATGAGAGCCTCTTTCAAAAGATATAGATCATAGAAACATTTGATTTACACAATATTCCATACAGCCAAATAAATTTAGTGTGATTTAATGGCACCTACTAAATTTAGGTGCTTTGGATAACAGATATATTGGACAAATTTAATGATAGAAACACTAGTAAATGTTATAGAATTTCAAAGAGGCCATATAGATATTTAGAATAATGAGCCAAACATTATTCAATTTCCTGTTGTTGTCTTTGTCTGAGTTAACTATTTCCATGTGGGACACCATCTCAGATTCCAAAGACGAAAATAAAATGAAAACATTTACATTTAATGACAAAATGAAAACAAAGCATAACCTTCAAAAAACACACCAATACGATCCCCATCTGAGTACTGAGCAGGTTAATTGTTGCTTAACTTTGGTTTGGTTTCTTTATTTAATGGTGTATCAATCTTTGTGGATTATTTAATGCCAAAGCCATCCTTGTACAGTGTGTGGAAGCAAAATATAGAATAATTTTTCAAACGTTTTTTTTTAAATCTGATTCATCCAATTTTTTGAAAAAACAATAAATCTTAATTTTTGTAATAGAAATTATCACTCATGCAAATGACCGCACGTCTTTTTGGCCTGCCAAGTAATGGGATCGAGTAGGAAAAGAGAAGAAAACTTGTGACTTATCAGGAATTGAACCCGAGACCTTCTCATAACAAATTGTAGGTTGGTTTAATTTAAATAAGACTTTCAGCCAATCAGAGGCAGGCTTGGGATTGTAGCAGGCACTACTTAAGACACACACAAATTTGGTCAGGTGGGAAAAAAGTCATTTACTTAGGGAGGTGTTAACAGTCAAGCTTTTGACAGCTGAGAGAGAGAGAGAGAGAGAGAGAGAGACCAGAGACCTTGTGCGATGAAATGAATTTGGTGCAGCAAACTGAGATAGAAAGACCCTTGTTTTTAAATCACAATTTTTATGATGAGCTATATTATTGAAGCAATTTTTCATTAAAATTCATCCCAATATGAGTGAGCAAGAAAAGAACCAAGAAAAATCTGATTTGCTTAATACCAAAACCAAGCCAAAGTTTCTTTGTCTACCATATACAAAGCAAAGAAAGATTTTTACAGATAAAGAGCTATTTAAGGAAAAGGAGGAGTGAAAGATTGAACAAAAAAACTAAAAAGAAGTTTTTTTAATTACTCTTGCTACATTGATTAAGGACCCCTACAACGTCAACAAGAAAGTATGCTAATGAATTGAAAGTCCATGAGAGAAAATTTGAGGACAGCAATTAAAGATTTAAGCCCAGACTTTAACCCTCTTTCAGATGATGGCAAAATTGATCAAAATCAACATTTTAAGTCACAAAAATAAAACTATAAAAATTACTAAGTTGGCGACCTTAGTCTAGGGTGACTTGAAGGCTCCCTTTTCAATAGCTACAACACCAAGGTGTAGGGGAGGGTGCTACTCCATTCCTTGGATTGCTTATAATTACCTTATAATGCTGAGTGTTAAGCAAGGTGGCTTCAAGTACCATTTTTTGAGTCTTTGGTATGACTCGACCTGGAATTGAACCCTGATCTTCCGGACCATTGGCGAACACTTAATGGTCCAGTATAAAGATTAGTTAGTTAAAATGATTATTCCATAAATGCTAGAGACAAGATGTTGAGTTAAACCAAAGTCAAAAATAAATAACTTGTTCTGAGAGAATTTTTATTGCTTTGAAATAGATAGACTTGAAAGAATAGCTCTTGAAGCTGAACCTGTAAAATTCAGCCCAGTAGTCACCACTGATTATTTATTTATATATATATATATACACACACACACACACTTTTTCTGAGAGAATATAACAGTGTTGACTACTGAAGAAGAGCTTTACAGGCTCAGTCTGAAGAGGTATTCTATCAATTTTGAAACAATAAAAATTCTCTCAGAACAAGTATGTATACATATCTGACAATATACAACGGGAACACGCACTCACAGAATGACAATCTTCAGCCGCATAATTGTTTGATCCTTTGTTGTGTTTACTTTCTTTGCAAAGTGAAATGCATATCCGGACAATTTCACAAAGAAAGAAACAAGGTGAAAACAAAATTGTGAATAAATGTTTTTAGGGAGAAGCTTATTTGAACCTTCAGAACAAAATCCCTTAAAAAAAAACAAAAAAAAAAAAAAACTTCTCAGCATCCAGTAGCAGAGAGACTTCCCCTCCCTGTACTTTTCATGTACTTTCTCTACTGATGGGCCTTTCTGTATTTCTATCCTCCTGCGTTGATCTCTTCTCCACTTCTTGTGGCAGATTCCCTCTTTTTCACTGTCCTCAGATTGACTCTAGTGTCTCTTGTGACAGACTGTCCTCTGGTTGATCTTTTGTATATATGGAGAGGCAAACATTCCTATTTCTGGACCCCTGGCCACCTAAAAAGCAGACAAGAGTCCAGGAGACTCTTAAAAGGATTTTTCAAGTCATTGAACCATTTTTATGCATTTCATATTAGCAAGGAAGAATCAGTGGTTCCTACAAAAATGTCTCAGCCCCTATATGGACACACATATACACATATGCATACCCATGGCCAACCCACAACCATACAAACGTATACACCCACATGCGCACGCACACACACTCTCTCACATAGAAGAAAGCCTGTATATAATGTCCCCCCCACACACATATATATTATTATGGTGATATACCCCCTGACACTATAAATAGTGATGGCTTGATAAACAAGGCAAGTGAGTCTTGTCAGTTACCAGTAACCATTACTGTCTGTATTTCCGGAAATATATACTGCTATAAACCTTATATCACTTTGTATTATTCATTTCTGGCCCTTCAAGGCCATAACATAAATTTAAGAGGTTTATGGTTCTTACTAGCTCACTTGGTGAGGTAATGGTAGACCAAATGTTGCAGTATTATTACATAGTGTTCAATATCAATAATAGAGCTTTTATATATATATATATATATATATATATATATATATATAAAGCATTATACTGTCATGTCAATTTTCTGTAATGTCTTCTATTTCTTATATAAGTTCTTCAAGAATAAAGAAATTTTCCCTGTCTTGTGCCTCCCCCTGCAGTTGCCACAGTTAAATGTAACAATATACAACCGGAGCACACACTCACAGAATGACTATCTTCAGCCGCATCATCGTTTGATCCTTTGTTGTGTTTGCTTTCTCTGAAAAGTGAAATGCATATCCGGACGATTCCACAAAGGAAGAAACAATAATAATGATTTTGCTATCATATTGCTTTGAAAATCAGGGGAAAGAGATTGTCAGTGATCAGGAATTAATGCAAGTATTACAATCTGAATAGGGCTGAAAGTACAAGCAGAAATTCTGCCTTCAGGATTTTAAATGACATAAACCAACCATAAATTTATTTGTTCTAATTTTTATTTTTGCAAAAAAAATACAAGCATAACACAGAATTATGTTTTTGAGAGGACTTGAAAGATAATAAATCTTATTGAAAGGTTGATATTATATGTGGCTCCTGGCAAGCCATTGTTTATATTACAAATATAAATAAAAATCTTTTTTTCAAGTTTTGATTTTTTAGTGATTGAAAAAAAAAAAAAAAAAAGTCCTTCAGAGTAGAAGGTAAAAAAATCCTTAAGAGAAGGAGAAAAAAAAAAAAAAAAAAAAAAAAAACGTACTTCAGAGAAGAAGGAAAAAATTTTTTAAAAAAAGTCCTTCAGAGAAGAAAAAAAAATCTTTTAGAGAAGGAAAAAAAAAAACAAAAAAAAAAAAAAAAAAGTCCTTTAGAGAAGAAAAAATAAATAAAACAGTCTTTCAGAAAAGGAAAAAAAAATCTTCCAGAAAAAAAAAAAAAAAAAAAAAGTCCTTTAGAGAAGAAGGAAAAAAAGAGAGTCCTTCAGAAAAAAAAAAAAAAAAATTCCTCCATGAAAGGGGGGGGGGGACAAAAAAAAATTTCATTTCTGGCTTGGAAATTTTCAGCTGTCTACTGTATACAATTAAAAAAAGAATTAGTTTAGCAAACTTGGCAGACATAAAGAAAAGGTTCAGTTTAGCATTATATTTGCATTCTAAATTGAACCCTCCTATCTAAAACTTTTTGAAAAAAAAAAAAAAAAAAATGCTCTAAAGCCTTATTAATAACCACAGAATATTTGGTGGCTATGGCTCTAGCTGACTTTTATATTAACTGACAGACAAAAAAGACATTTGGTGAATCAGGAAAAAATAATATAAATGCACTGCTAATGATTTTACAAAAGAAAACCAGTGAAAATAAAGAAAAACTGGAATTGTTAGTGGTCAGAAATTAAGAGAAGCCATACTGAGAGAACAAAACTATTATTATATGTCTAATTTTACAAACAGCTGAAAGCTTTTTATGACAATGGAATATGATTGACTTATGGCTACCAATGAAATGATTATATTTCAAGCAATCAGCATCCTAGCTTATTAAAAATGTCCTTCAACTAATATTATTTTATAACTGCCAATTTTCTGCATATGTTTTCACAGATACAAAAAAATTCTGATTTGGTACCATTATAACTGAATAATTCATCCATTGGTCAACTTTTGCAAAAATACTTAATATATATGCTTACAAAATATATATCTGCTTACAAAAAAGATACATTAAAAAAAAAAAAAAAATCCTTTGAAAAAGGAGTTTTTAAAAAAATTGCTCAAAAATGCGATAAAACCACTTAAAGCTTGGAAAAATGCTTTTAAAAATGTTTGAAAAAAAAAAAAAAAAATTGCTTATAAAATGCTTGTTCAATTTTGAAGTTCAATTCAACACACAATTCAACAGATTTTTTTTTTGCATTATAATACTTACCTGGTTTCACACCATTTGAATGAGGTAAATTTATCAGTTCACTTTTGGCGGGGACGGGGTGGGGAGGTCGATTCCCAAGCAACACCTGCCTACTCATCTAAAAGCGTTAAGGGACAGGTTTATTTCCTGATGCCAAAGGTATACCAATAGAACTAAGCAATTTTTGTCTCGCTCTATGAGAGTTTAAATTCCTGCAAAGAATCTCCTACAAAAAAAGAAATTTCAGTTCAAACCTGGACAAAAAAAAAAAAAATCCAGGTGAAAGAGGAAAAAAGAGAAAGAAAGCGATATTCATAAAATAACAATATCCTTAAAATAATTTTTTATTTTTATTTTAAGCAATCTTCTTATCTCTTTTCTTTTAATCTTTCAATTCAGATTTAAATAAGATTATTTAACTACGTTACAACATTATACACTTACCTTCAAGTAATTAATGATCACTAATTATATTATTGAAAGGTTAACATTATATATGGTTATTAAATTAAAAAATGTTTTCTGTCTTAACTATTATTAGTTTATTTATTGCTAGATGCTATTTCCAGAATTTTTGCTAGCATCACTATAAGGAGCCATTTAATTCTATAGGCATATTGAAGAGATACTAAATGTTCATATCTATAATCATAAATAGTTCAAAAAAAGGAAAAATATATATGGAAGACAAGTCACAAAACTCTGAGTAATGGGAGGAGTACCGCATGATTGTAGTTTTAATATTTTTAGATTTTAAACTATTCAGTCATAAACTTGTAAATTCTTTAGAATTATCATCAGATAATTTCAGTATACAACTGCTGAAATCAAAAAGGAAAATTAAAAAAAACAAAAATATCTGGAGTTATCTCCCTTGATCAGTCATTCCCACCAAGATCATTATTGAGGTGAGTTACAAAATGAACTATAAATTGTTTTATTCTTAATTTCTTAACATTGTTGTTCTGATAAAAATCTCACTACATACAAAATTCGGGTCATTACAATATATGATTACAGAGATCTGAATTTCTTAAAGCTTTGTCATAATTCATTTTTGACTAGTTTATCCTTCATCTTATTATGGTTGCTTTTATATCAGAATGGACAGGCCACTTTTACCTGCCTTGTTAGCAGGGCCTAGAATATTCTGATTAACCTGTGTGGGGTTATTTTATGACTAGAGGTTAGGGAATTGCATACATTGTACAATTATATCTGGGGAAAACTAGAAATAAATCTGACAGCATGAAAGTGTATAGAGAAGAAAAAAAAAAGTTCTTCAGAGAAATATTTTGGTAAATATTTCTACTTACAAAATCATCCTCACAAGACCTTGTGTTTTTTCCATAGTACATTGAATTTTTTTTTTTGTGCAGTTTTTTGAGTTTTTTTGCACACAGTTATGTATTAAGTATTCCTATCTAATACAAATAATTTTCAAACAAATCTATTTGCACCATAAATAAGGTCCTAATAGGTACAGCCACTCCAAGTCAGAGTGGACCTGGGAGTAATTGCAATGCAAAGGTATTCTACACTCGTCAGTGCTCCAGAACTAGAGCCTCACCATCAGATGCAGTTTTGTTTCCTACCCAGGACACTCCTTTTAAGGGGGAGTCTTACTCCTCAGCAGGGAATACAGTCAGTGTATTCTAAGCCCTGTTGTGAATAGAACATGCCGATGGCATCCCCTGCCAGGTGGGTAAGACTTCCTACCAAAAAGGGTGCCCTGGGTATGACACTAAACTGCATCTGGAGGTAAGGCCCTCTTTCGGGAGGTTCAGGGAGTGTGGAGTCACCCATTTGTTGCCATAATTCCCAGGTCCACTTTGATCTTAAGGGGTAGTGCCCTGTCAAATAAATCTGTTTGAGATAAAGAAATACTTATTGTGATGTCTTAGTCCAATACATTAGCTATAATACGAGAAGACTTTCCAAAATAATGTAATGTTTACCTATTTAAAATGATTGAGAAGATACATTTTTGTACTGTACATAATTACAGACTATAATTGTTTAAACTGAATTTGGCATAAAATAACCCAAGGTGTTGGCATGCCATAAAGCCAAACCAACTGCTTTTACATTCTACAACCATTATCAATATGGATTGAATGAGATTTGAACTCATATCCTGTATGATTGGTCCAATATGTATCTATGGAGACCAATCAGGAGGTGAATTTAAATCTAGTTCTACAGGTACAGACAGAAGTAATAAGGCAGTGATTTATACTATTGATTACCCTATTACTACAGTTCAACCTTATCCAACCCGGATACTACCACTGGCCCAAATTATGGAATTAGCACCAAATTTTAGACACAGCTGACTCGAAACAACTAACTCCACAGTGGATTGCCTTCTTGAATGAGTTTTACAATCTTTTTGATTGTTTCAATTGACAGTTATTTTGTTGGAGACATATTTCCTTTCAATTAGCTATGTCCAATAGATTGTTAGGGTCTATAAGAAATGTCTCTTAACTATAAACTGATTTGTAGGCTTCTTCTGTATTTGTTTTAGGAATACAAATTACAAGATCATTCCATGTTTTTTTCCTTTACAATGGATTAAAAATGGTCTATGAAAAAACTCCATACACAGAAGATCTATTAACTGCCATTTGGGAAAGTTAGAACCACTTTGATAAAAAAAAAATATTACTTTAAATTAGTGAAATTCCCACCTGAAAGAATCAAGCTGTCATAGAAGCTCAGAAAGGACCTAATCAAATATCGATTCTTCTGGTTGGCTCATGTCATTAATTCAAATAATTCAGTCTAGTTTGGTTAAGATATATATTTGATGAAGCCAGAATGTTGAGCTATTAAATAAAAAGTGTTTTTTTGTATTTTTATCTGTAATTAGTTAATTTACTGCTAAATAAAAAAAAACATAAGTGAACATTCTCCAAGAGTGCTAATTCCAAAAGTTATGCCAGGGTTAGTATAAGGAACCATTTACTTCTTGAGGTACATTGTATAGGTACTAAATATCCATTATATATGCGGAGAAGAACTGAAAAACAAAGTAATCCAAAGTGAAAAATTCATTTGGATTACTTTATTTTTCAATGCTTCTCCACATTGTCAGATTCTTTTCCATTATTTGATACAATAATGTCTGTATATGACAATATATATATGCTCCTCTCCTGGAGGGTTGAGTACTCTAGTAAAGGAATTAATGGCTGCCACCTGCATAATGCAAAGCTCTTCTAATGAACTGAGCACTCCAGTATCTGATAGTGTCAAAAATTTAAACAAATAAAAGTTAATACAAATGCATTATAATTCCAGACGTATGTCGCCAAAATGGCTGAGCAGTTAGATACCCTGTCTAGCATAAAGTTAGGTGGGTTTTGATCCCAGATTGAAGCATCCTTGTATGTCTAGCCACACTGAAGAGTTGTGATACAATGAAACAGTCTATCTGTGAGTGGTTTGGTTTGGTTTCTTTGTTTAATGGTATATCAACCTTTATAGGTTATTTAAAGCTATTCTCCTAGAAGAACAATAGTGGTACTATTTAACCCATAGCTGGGCAGATAAGGGAGTTCATACCTTTCCCAAGGGTATTTGCCCAAAAGGGAACGCAATAGCATGACTGGAGTACGAACTCGCTTACTACAATCCCGCAGTCCATCACTTTAACCATTACAACGCGAGGACACCCCACCCCATGTGGATGACTATATATATATATATATATATATATATATATAAATATATATTCTAAATATGGAAGACTCCATTTTCTATCTGATGATTATAATGCTTAAAACTAAGTAACAGGATGAGTACAGCAGGATTGTAAGTTGGCAACCTTAGTTGAGGGTGACCCGAGGGCTCCCGTTTTAATAACTACTACACCAAGGTGTAGGGGAGGGCGCTACTCCTTTCCCTGGATTGCTCCACTTTACCCTTGATCCTTACCTTATAATGCTGAGTGTTAAGCAAGGAGGCATCAAGAACCATTTTTTGAGTCTTTGGTATGACTCGACCTGGGATTGAACCCAAACCCTGGTTTACATTATTTTGGTCTACATTAAATTCACCTCGAGATCGCTTTTCTCACGTAAATTTCAGTTTTACATACAATTCTACATCACCTTTGTTATAATAAAAGGACGTGAAGTAAGTAAATTTTTCCTTAAAAATATATTGTTATTAGTTTATTTACTGCTAAATAAAAAGAATGAAGCTGAACATCTAAGTGTGCTAATTCTATAATCTTTGCCGGAGGTAATAGTCCCATCCTCAGTCATCTGTTTCTGCCATGCTGTATTGTTTGTTTACTACCTAGTAGTAAACATAATGGCTCAATTTCTTAGATGAAGAATTTTCATATTTAGTTTTTGACTAGTTTATCTTTCATGTTCCTTTCTGTTGCATTTTATTGCAACTCTCTCATGATCATTACATTCTACAACGATGATACAGACAGCAACAAAGAAGGAGCCTCAAATGATGCTACTTTTTTATTTAGTAGGAATAATGATTATAGAATGTAAAAAAAATGGTTGTAGAATGTAAATAGCAACCTGCAATAAAAATAAGATGAAAGATAAACTCATCGAAAACTAAGAATGATAAAACTTCCCTCAATAAACTCAGACAACAGTAATCAATATTATAAAGATCTGAGCAAAATACGGCACATTATAGCAAGGTTTGTGATAGAGCATTTTAATGATATTATACTAACCTAAAGAATAAATCAATTTACATTTAAATTACAATAGTGATGTATTTTCCATATAATAATATAGTCTTTATTTGTGATCACCTTATTAATAAACTCATTTTTCTATGTTTAAATGTCTAAAGGAAGATAACTATAGGTGTAGTTTTTTCAATTTGAAATTTTGATTTCATCTGCATATTCTACGATTGTTACTGAAAACAAGGTCTTCTGAAAATAGCTTAAAAGGTAAATCTAGAATACTTTAAGTGACATAAATAAGCGTTTTGAAGGAAAAGAATAAAATGATATCTATATCTTAATAGTATTGTTATTTCCCAAGTATTGTTATTTTATGTTTTCTTTTCCTCTTTCATTATATTTTTTTTTCTGCAAATTTAAACTGAAATTATGAGATTATATTCTATAATGCTAAATATATTGTTGAACACTCACCACACATTTACTGTCAAAGTAAATTTTAAAATTTCAACTAGCAAAAAGCTTTTATGTAGGCAGCAAAACAATTAGTTATTGAATGGGAAATTTTGAGTTAATCAAACTGAATATTTATCAGAATCCATGTTTGCAGCCATTTAAATATTTGTGTGTGTGTGTGGTTTAAACTTGTGTGTGTATATATATGTAATCTATTCAACTGTAAATGAGTGTACATCCACATGTACACATCCATTTGTGTGTGTGTGCCCGTGTGTTTAAATATGAGTGGATGTGCATGTACATCCATTTGAATATTTTTCTGTTTGTAATCCGTGTGAATGTGTGTGTGCACACATTTAAATATTTGTGTGTGTGTGTGTGTGTGTGTGCATCAATTAAGATATTTCTGTGTACATCCATATAAATTTGTGAATGTGTTTGTAATCCATTTAAATATGTGTGAACCTGTATGTGTGTGCACACATTTAAATGTGTGTGTGTGTGTGTGTGTGTGTATGCATGCATCTATTAAGATATCTGTGTGTGCATCCATTTTAAAATTTATGTGTGTGTGTGTGTGTGAAGGTGTTCATCTATTTAAATATTTGTCAGTATGCATGTGTGCGTCCATTTAAATATATATCTGTGTGTGAGTGTGCATCCATTTAAATATTTGTGTTTGTATCCGTTTGCATGTGTGTGTGAGTATATGTGTTTACATTTGTTTAGATATTTATCTATGTGTGTATGTAAATCATTTAAATGTATGGGCACGTTTCTGTATATGTGCATCCATCTAAATATTTGTGTGTGTGTGTATATATATGCATCCGTTTAAATGTATGTGCATGTTTCTGTATATGTGCATCCATCAAAATATTTCTGTGTGTGTGTGTTTGTGTGTGTGTGTGTGTGTATATGCATCCATTTGAATGTATGTGCATGTGTTTGCATCTGCTTAAATACTTATATGTTTACAACCATAAAAAAATAAACAAACAAAAAAGTAAAAAGAAAAAAAAAATCCTTACTTTATTTCCCAAAGCCAAAATTAAAAATGTCACTATCACTATTTACGAAGATTTTGCTTTGTCCTTTACCAAATTCTTCAGGAAAAATTCCCCAGCCTTGTAAGATGAACGTACCAATGGACCACTTGCAGTGTACGCAAAGCCCAGTTTCTCCCCAACTTCTTGCCAATATTTGAATTTATCAGGGTGTACATACTCTTGCACACGTATATGCCGCTTTGTAGGCTGCATGTACTGACCCAGAGTCAAACAATCAACTCCAATATCTCGCAAGTCTTTCATAGTTTGTAGAATCTGGTCATCTGTCTCCCCAAACCCTAACATGATTGAGGTCTTGGTCACGAGCTTCGGGTTAACTTTTTTCACATGTTCCAAGACAGCAAGTGACTGATTGTAATTAGCACGGGGGTCACGGACCAGCCACTGGAAATCCCGCACCGTTTCCACATTGTGAGCATAAACATCAAGGCCTGATTTGGCCACAACTTCAACCGCCTTCAAGTCTCCACGGAAATCTGGAGTGAGACATTCAACCAGGATAGAAGGCTTCTCTTTCTTTACCTGCTTTACAGTCTCTGCAAAATGGGCCGCTCCTCCATCAGGCAAGTCATCTCTGTCAACCGAAGTCATGACAATATAGTCAAGACTCCAGGATGCTATGGCTTTGGCAGTTTTTATAGGCTCCTCAGGATCAGGTGGAGGTGGTCTGCGTGCAGTTTTGACTGAACAGAAACGACAGCCTAAAAGAAAAAAAAATATATATAAAAAAGTTGAAAGAATAAAAGATATTTTTTAAAACTAATATATATTAACCGGGTTTCAATCCCAGCTACGGGAAGATACTGTCTAGCCACACTGATGAGTTCTGATAGAACGAAACAGATCTGTCTGTGGATGACTATAGAGATATATATACTCCCCTACCCCCGTGGGGTTGAGTTCTCTGGCAAAGAAGTAATCATGTTGCCATTAGCGTCTATTGCAAGCCTCTTCGTAGTTGAATTGAGGTCTTCACTACCGTTGAATGGATGTATGTAAACAATAGTAATTGTGATTCATAACGGTTTAAAATTTACTTCGCAGCTAATATCTCCTCGTGGCTGAATGGTTAGAAGCTTTGGTTTGACGTTTGAGTCAACCAGGTTTCGATCCTAGCTACGGGAAGATACTGTCTAGCCACACTGATGAGTTTTGATAGAACGAAACAGATCTGTCTGTGGATGACTATAGAGATCATATATATATATATATATATATACACACACACACACACACACACACATGGCATCTCAGTATATATGGGACCATGTGACTACTAATAACTCTACTAATAATTTTTTTTTGTTTCGGGTTTGACAATAGTATACTATAACAACAAGTAGTCCTCGATCACAATGCCTTGGACAAGAGAGGAAAAAATATTTTACATCACTATTTATTGGAGACAAAATCATCCAAAACCGTGCAAGCAAATTTTTGCAGGAAGTTTAACTTAACAATTATCCCTAGAAAAGCCAAATTTATCATTTGTACACAAATTTCAAGCCACAGGGTCAATAAACAACCCCAACAAGAAGGCAAAAAATCCCAGATCTGGCAGGAATTTGACTGCAAGACGTCCTGACAATGTGGATGCGGTAAGAGATTCTGTCGGAAGGAGTTCAAAAAGTCCCTCTGAAGACGTTCCTAAGAACTTGGTCTTTTACATAGAGAATAGGATAAAGTCAATCAATTTCTGCCCTTGTCATCTGGCTTGACCTTTCTGAAGTGATATGATTGCTTTTTAAGATTCAGATGACGATGCAATATGAATTATCATTAATGGGTTGCATCTATTTTAAAACACCCTGTATATATAATTTGTAATGCAATAATGGAATTCTTAAAATAATGCCAATATACAAGACAATTGTTTACTCATTACTCCAAATAAAAGAAAAAACTCCATAAATTCAAACCTACATTAAACAGAGCCTAACTTTATACACACACACACAAACAGAACTTCACTCACAAACGCAAACATCTACACACAGACTATCTTAAAATATATTCATGACACATTTAACACAAAGAGAAAGAGAGAGAAAAGAAAAAACAACAACTAGATGTACATACATATATGTGAATGTACACACACACACACATACACAAAGTAGATACTTGAAAATACATACATAAAAATACATACATACATACATACATGTGAACATATACACACACACACACACAAAGTAGATACTTGTAAATACATACATAAATGTATGTGAACGTACACACACACACACACACAAAGTAGATACTTGTAAATATACAAAAAAAAAAAAAAAAAAAAAAAAAAAAAAAAAAAGAGAGGACCTAAAATTAAAACGAATCACAACCCTATCAAAATATTCTTAACCGTAAAAACAAAGCAGACAACCCAAGCCATTATTACATGTATAGAGCACAAGTAAGTAAAAGTTGTAAAGCTAGCAATTGTAGTCAAGTGCAACCTGAAGGCTGTGGTCGCAGATAAGCAGCCATGCTATTAAATTAATATATATAAAAACTAATATATATTTATTTATTATTATATAATAGCACTATCACAGATATAGAACACTCTCCAAATTATACCACATTTGGTCTACCACAAACCCACCAGGTGAGATAGTGACAACCATATACTACTGTAATATATCATCATCATGTCATGCCGCCAGCACTGATATCCCTGATCCTCTCTCGCCACTTCTCCCTATAGTTCATCGCCTCTGGCAGGTCTTCAGGGCTACATCCCATATCCTCACATAGCTGCTTCTTCAGCAGTGTCCTGCATGTCTGGTTCATCTAACTTTGATAGTTTTCATGATAGGAGGTAGGTGGCAGTGCAGTTGGTGCTTTGTGGAATGTTGCCTCCAGGACTTGTTCAAAATTGCTCGCAGCATTCTTGTGTAGTTGTGGTCTAGCTTTTTCTCCAGTTAGCGTCCATGTAGTGCATCCATATAGCAGTATTGAGACGACCGCTGTTTGGAAGAAACTGAGTTTCATTTTATCAGTCAAGTCTGACTTCCATATGACTGATAGATGGACAGCTATCGATAAGCTAATATATATTTTTTATTATATAATAGCTCTATCATAGATATCGTGCACTTGCTAAATTATACCACATTTGGTCTGTCACAAACCCACCAAGTGAGATAGTGACAACCATATACTCTTGTTATATATATATATATATATATATGTGATTAGATATTACAGACATTCTTTATCAACATATTTTTGTTTTGATCTTTTCAAATCGCCATATATAGTAAAAGTTCCAACTTTAACAAAATTAATTTTGAAACCAGTGCTAATGTACAAAAATGTCTTTAGCTACTGTTGCCATAAACAGAACTAAAAAAAAAAAAAAAAAAATTTACACCAGCATAAATGAAACGCTGTATTGTACTTTTCCAATATACCCCACCCCCATGATAGCCCTAGAAAGGCATGAAAGAACTTAGGAAGCAATTTAATATTTAAAATTCGTTACCCAATTCCAGCCAGATATCAAAACAACTATATGGTGAATTGAAAGGTTCAATATAATGCATAGAAATTAAAACCACAGACAGAAACAGACTGAATATTTCAAGATCATTATTCTAAGGTTAGGTTAGGTTTCTTTGTTTAATGGCATATCAACCGTTGTAAGTTATTTAATGCCAAAGCCATTCTCCTAGAAGAACAATCGTGGTAGTATTTAACCCACAGCTGGGAGGATAAGGGGGTTCATACCTTTCCCAAAGGTATTTGCCCGAAAGTGAACGTAATAGCACGACTGGAATACAAACTCGCTTACTACGATTCCGCAGTCCATCGCTTTAACCATTACACCACGAGGACACCCCCCCTCATTATTCTAAGAAATTTTCAATGAAAAATAAAATATGATTCTACCATACTATTCTGACTTTAAAGGTTAAAAAAGAATTAACAATCATTGTTAATGTTGTATATCGTGGTAAGGAAAAGATACACAGTGAAATAAAGTTAATTGTTGATCAACTCAAGTGGTACAGTCTGACTAGTATTATAAGTCTCACGCTGTTGGTATTACATCCAATGTTGGTCTTACTACTGACTGACATCCTTCAGAACTATCTTTCTGCTTCTGCTTCGCCATGCTTAAGCAGCGTCTTTATACTTCCACAATACCGGAAGTCACGTGGTACGAGCCACTGTATATCATCATCATCATGTCATGCCGCTAGCATGGATATCCCTGGCCCTCTCTCGCCACTTCTCCCTATCGTTCATCACCTCTGGCAGGTCTTCAAAGCTACATCCCGTAGCCTCACATAGCTGCTGAATGTATGTTCGAGCTGGTCGTCCTGCTTTTGCCTGGCCATATGTGGGGGTCCATAGGAGTATATCACTTATGAGCTCATCCCTGCTTCTCCAGCAGTGTCCTGCATGTCTGGTTCGTCTAGCTTGGATAGTTTTCGTGATGGGAGGCAGGTGGCCGTATAGTTGGTGCCTTGTAGGGGTGTTGCCGCTAGGACTTGTTCAATATTGCTCGCAGCATTCTTGTGTAATTGCCATCTAGCTTCTTCTCCAGCCATTTAGTTAGCGTCCAAGTAATGCATCCATATAGCAGTATTGATACAACTGCTGCCTGGAAGAAACTGCATTTCATTTTATTGAAAAAAAAAACCAAAAAAAAAACTTTACAACAGTTAAGAAATATTCAAACTTTAAAATTTTAGCTAAGGAATCAAGTGCCAGCAATACTGACAAATGAAATCAAATATTTTTAACTGTAAATGAAGGAAAAGAAAAGCTGAAGAAAAATATTTGCTGAAACATTGTTAAAAAGATATAAGTTATAACTTGTTAAAAACTTGCCTGGGACTTAAGGATTTGGTTTCTTTATTTAATGGCATATCAACTTTTGTAGGTTATTTAATGCCAAAGACATTCTCCAAGAAGAACAGTAATGGTACTATTTAACCCATAGTTGGGAGGATAAGGGGCTTCATACCTTTTCCACGGGAATTTGTCTGAAAGTGAACGTAATAGCACAACTAGAGTATGAACTCGCTTACTACGATTCCACAGTCCATCGCTTTAACCATTACACCACAAGGACATCCCCTCCTACGATGACAACCATTACACCACGAGGATACCCCCTGGGACTTAAGAAAAAAAAGGTCTGAACTTTAGTTTCTGACTTTTAAATTTTTGATTAGATATCTACAAGGTGAAATTAAAAAAAAAAAAAAGGAAAAACAAAAAATTTTGTAAAGTCATCTAAACTAATGGCTATAAAGTCTAGCATCATACTTGCTTAGTAAAAGGAAACCTAAAGTTTTCAAAAGTAAAAAGTTTGGTTTCTTTGTTTAATGTCATATCAACTTTCATGGATTATTTCATACCCAAGTCATTCTTGTAGAAGAACAGCAGTGATATTATTTAACCCATAGCTGGGAGCGTAATATAATGGCAGAGGGATTTCGTTTTGTATATCTTGCTTTTTGGTTTAGTTAGGCTGAGAACCTTTCGCTTATCGCATGGGTTACTTAGGTGCAACATTAACACAGGTGTTCATGCGCGTGTGGAGAGGATATGTCATTCAGAGATGTCAAAATAAAAATCACAGATAGGAAATGGAACCAGGGGATGTGGGTGACATCACACACCGGAAGTGTGGGCTGAGATTTGAGAAAAAGCAGTTAGTTGAGTTCCTGCCTCTGAATGAGAGAGTCGAGATTCAGAGCTGGGCGAGGCCAGACGAATTTGTGCACTATGGGCGCCGCACGTTGGTAGTGTTGAGAGCTGACAATGTAAAAGCAGTCAGCAAAGAAAGATTGTCTCTCTCTCTCCTCATGTTGAAAAACCTTTAAATTCAAAAAGGTGAATAAAAGTTTCATACCTAAACCAATTTTGTGTTTTCGGATTTCTATATGTTTATGAACATTTTATGAACATTACGTCTATTTCACACATCCGTATATTATGGCTATGTTACATGTGGATGAAGGGGTTCACACCTTTCCCTAAGGGTAATTGTCTGAAAGAGAACATAATAGTGTGCCTCAAGTCCAAACTCACTTACTTCAAGGCTACAGTCAAATACTTTAGCCATTACACCATGGGGACTCCCCACCTAGAGTTCTATTACTAACCATAGAAAATTAGGTGGCTATAGCTCTATCCATTCTTCAATTATATGATAAGACAAGACTGTAACTTGATTTTATCAAGGAAGGGTGTTACTTTTGGAGTATGTCTTAGGCAGGAATACTCTAGCAGAGCCCATCCCTCTCCAGGTCTGGTTTGAATTCAGAGTTTTCCTTTTGCTCTACCGGTTGCCTCATCAAGTTTTAAGAGAACAGTCTGCCCTACTATAAACCCATAGTTTAAGGGAGAAGAGTCGCATTCATTACCTTTCCTGGAAATATCAGTGCTATGTGAAATGCAGGAATACGCGTTCAGGATTCGAACTCGGGCAGCCACGAGACCATGAGTGCTTGCAATGATAAACAGACGGACAAAAAAAAATTTAAATGAGGAACAGCTAAGCAGTATTTAATAGTAGAAGGGAGATAACTCGTCATCTTAAGATTGCAACTCTCTGTCTCGAAATAGCAATTAAATTTATGAATAAAATAAATATTCTCGATTAAAGACAAAAGTTTATCAGTTTAATGCTTGGAAAACATTAATTTCAAGAAATATCTAAATAACTTGAGCATATTTTTTATCATTTTATATATTCTATAGCTTCTAATGGAATAATGGAGTGTGTTTTTTGGTATAAAATTTAAAGCTGTTTGGGAGACGATTTTCACATCAAAGTTTTGCTTTATTTTCCATTTTTAGAATGTAACAAATATTCTGAAACACAGCATAGTCGATCCAAACTAGATAAAATGTTGAATTTAGTTTGAATTTAGCTGGTACCAATTCCAAAAAGTCAATGCATATTATACATAAGAGATGCATTTTCCAGAATTTCATAGCTAAAAAATTAAGAGTGCATATTATATGTATGCCAAAGTTCCAAGCTTCAAACTTCTTTCTTTTCGACCTAATGAGTAGAGTGTTCACCAATGGTCCGGGAGACCAGGGTTCAATCCCAGGTCAAGTCATAACAAAGACTCAAAATATGGTACTGGATACCGCCTTGCTTAACACTCAGCATTATGAGGTACGGATCAAGGGTAAAGTGGAGCAAGCCACGGAATGGAGTAGCGCCCTCCCCAACATTTCGGTGTAGTAGCTATTGACAAAGGAGCCTTGAGGTCGCTCTCGACTATGGTCGCTGACTTTACTTTACAACTGTGAATGCAAAGCACAATTAATTACAGCATGTGCTACTCAAACTGAAAGATGTGGTGAGGCTGTGGCTCAATCCTTTTTGAGGTGGGGGGGGTCAACAGGAGTTAAACCATGTATGAACAAGCGGGGTAGAGCTAAGTGTAGAGTTCCCTTACCAGGTTATGCTAGTCTAACTGAACACTGCTCACTGAGTGCTCCATACTCGTGGCCTTGTATCAAACTAAGCTAATCTTAGTAAATATCTACAAAGGGTAACTCACCTCTGGTACATGTGTCCCCAAGGACCATAATTGTAGCTGTAGCAGTTCCTTTCTCTCCTCCCCAACATTCTCCAATGTTTGGACACTTGGCCTCTTCACAAACTGTGTGCAATTCCAAATCTCGAAGTTGAGATTTTATACCTGTGTAACTTTTGCCCAAGGGAATTTCCGTTTTCAGCCAACGAGGTAAACGGAGCCTGAAAGTTTAAGATAAAAGAAAAATCAATATTATTATCATTATTATTATTAGTAGTAGTAGCAGCAGCAGTTTTGGCTAGCATTTTCTAAAAAAAAAAAAAAAAAAAAAAAAAAATGGCAGGAATCATTTTGTTGTCTCCACCCTCGGCTATGGGGAAAATAAGACATACTGAGATCTTTAGCTTTGGTTAGGCAACCAGTCTGGGAGAAGGAAGTCAGAATTCAAACCAGCGTTACATCACTTAAAAATTGACCTTTTATCACATCCATCCCAGAACAGAGGAGTTGGGTTGGGTTGGTTGGTTTTTATGGTATATCAACCTTTGTTGGTTATTTAATGCCAAATCCATTTTTATACAAATAATGAGTTCTATTTCAAACAATTCAGTTTCACAAGATTACACAGTTTAATTGTCAAAAACATTTCTATTTCAAGCTATTCAGTTTAATCAAACATTTCTAATTCAGCTATTTCAGTTTAGTATAAATATAGATTTTCTTTACACACAGTTGAATGTCAAAACAGTTCTATATTAAACAATTCAGTTTTGTGTAAGTACAGTTTCAATGTCAAAAACAGTTCCATTTCAAACAATTCAGTTTAGCATAAGTACACAGTTTAAATGTAAGTACATAGTTTAATTGTCAAAAACATTTCTATTTCAAGTTATTCAGTTTAATCAAACAGTTCTAATTCAAAAAGTATGCAGTTTAGTTTTATTAAACCCATAGATAGGGCCTTATCAGGTGCTACCATTCCGAGGCCAGAATAAACCCGGGAGAAATGGCAATCAATGGGTGCTCTGCATTCCCCAAAGCCCCAGCATCACTGAAACCTCACCATCAGATTGTTTAATGTCATATCCAGGACACTTGTTAGCGGGGGTGTCTTACCCCTCTGCAGAGGTGCAGTCGGTGTATTCTACAGCCCCAGTCAACTGGGCAATACATAGAGTTAATGCCAAAACAGTTTTATATCAGATAATTCAGTTGAGCATAAGTACACAGTTTAGATGTCAAAACAGTTCTATTTTAAACAACTCAGTTTAGCATAAATACACAGTTTAAATGCAACAAACAGTAAACTCTTGAAACCATGGTTTAGTTCTATTCAACCCATAGATAGGACCCTTATCAGGTGCTACCACACCAGGCCAGAATTGAATTAAAAAATAAAATTATTAAAATATGCAGAAACTCCCAGAGGCCTCTGATAGGAAAAAGGGGCAACACATGCGTAAAAAAAAAAAAAAAGGGACCTCCCAACAAAAGGAGGAAGATCACTCTCTTTCAGCAGGAACCAGCGGAGTTACATCTAAATCTCCCAGCTGCTAGTGAAGCCAACATAGCCACCCTAAGGCGCCACATTGGGCTAAACCTTTCATTAGTAGCGGCCATCTCGGTTAACAGTATGCCAAAATATAAAAAGCTATGAAATGGACCGATCGAACTACGAACTAAAACACTGGAATTGGACAAACTTCCAAAAGTGATTAAGACGTAAAAGCTTTAAAATACCAAATGAGGACACACAATAGCAAGAAACGATTAACATATTTTTAAACACCTTGACTGGGGGGATTCAACCATTTCAATTGTATTCAGGGAAAATTCCCTCACCCATTAAATGGTTGATGAACCAAGGAAATATAGGAAAAAAATTTAAAAAAATATCTTCGTCTCCTATCTGTTGCTATCTTTTTTAGTATAATTTTGGGGCCTTTCTTGTTCAAGGAGTTACATCAAGAAGACAACGTGGGGTAAAAATAGAATAACCTCAGAATGGAGTCAGATAAAAAAAAAAAAAAAAAAAAAAAAAAAGTAACACAGCTTACCCTAACCTCTGCCTAACCTCATAGTATTCGACATTCCCCAGAACTCCAGGACTGGAACCTCACTATCAGATAGTTTAGTGTCATATCTGGGACACTCGTTGGGGGAGGGGAGTTTTACCTCTCTGCATAGGTGCAGTCGGTGTATTCTACAGCGTTGGTTTCGGTTTCTTTGTTTTAATAGCATATTAACTTTTAGGGGAATGGACCTGTATTTAGTATTTAAGTTCCCCGACTATTTTGATGTTGAGTTTATGTATATTGAATAAGGTTCAATATTTAGCGTTTAAAGGTTTAGTTTTGATATAGAGTTAGGTGTTTTAGAAAAAAGGTTGAATAGGCATATTATAATATAGGCACATGGATAAAGATAGTGAATGAATAAAGAATATGCAACAAAATGAGTAAAAGATATGAAACGAATAAAGGTTGTAAAACGGCGCGGACAAAATGAACATTTAAAACAAGGCGACAAACAAAAACAAATTTATATTCTACAACAATAAAACTTACGTTGATACATAAAAGAAATTACTAACTCTATTAACAAAATAATAGTGTGTGTATATGTGTGAGTGCGAGTGTGTGTGTGTGTCTAACACAACTAAGCTACAAAAGAATTACATGTTAAAATGTCCTTTTTAATGATTAGAAACGGGCAGTTTCTCAGAGACTGGAAAGCGTCTTATAGTCATTGTATATGAATGTCTGCAAGGCCCATCCATGGTGTTGCTTTTCTCTCCTGTTGATTCACGCTGAAGGGAGTGTGTTGCTGCTGCGAAGAAATTTGGTAAAAGAAAATTTGTCCTCTGTCCCACCAACTGGACGAGTATGGCACAAGGCCTTTTTTAGGGTGGGGCCAGGCTCAGGGCTGTAGCCAACACGCGCCCGGCATTTCCAAAAATGCCTCGGGCCCCCATCGGCCTTCCCCTTAAAAGGGGCGCCTCAGGCGCCGGGCGATAAACCCAACCCCTCCGAAGAGGGTTAAAGCCTGGGGGGCGGCCCCCTGAGGCCAGAGGTATATCCAGTGACAAGACACATCCGACCTGTGTTTGAAGACGACGTATTTATAGAAAATACGCGTCTTGTAGGTGGCTCAAAAACGCAGGACTTGAATTTACGCGCCGACGTAGTTTTAAGCATGTCACGTGGTCCTCCTGGCCAATGGTTTCCTGAAACTGAATATGTGAGCGTCCGCCATCTTTGTGGGAACAAGTGGCATACCGCCCAAAATAATTTATAGGAGTGTAAAGTCCTATAAACTTCGTGGGTTTTTTTGTTTGTTTTTTTTATTCCAAAGCCATCTCTGCAGAAGAACAGTAGTGGTACTATTTAACCCATAGCTGGCGGGGGGGGGAATAAGGGGGTTCAGTACCATTTCCAAAGGTAAAAGTACAAAAGTGAACATGAAAGTGCGACTAGAGTTCGAACTCGTTTACTTCGAGACCGCAGTCCAGCAGTTTAGCCACAAAACCACGAGAGTGGAGGGGTTGGGTAAATACATACTCAAATATTATCATTATTATTAGAAGTAGTGTTGGTACGAGTTTTTGGTTAATTGATTTTAATATCATTTCTGAATACAGTGTGGAAAATTATATAACAGTTACAGTTAAAAAATGTTATGTAACATTACACTTTCACCAGACAAATTGACGTCAGATGACATCAACAATTAAAATTCTATTTTCTATCAGTTCTAATCAAACCAACTATTATTCTCTTATATATTTTACGCCACTAAGAATACTTATAACTTAATTCAATATTCCTGCTGATTTTAAAATGCTCGTCCAGCGACCTTGTCAAAACAAATGAATTGCATTTTATTTTGTAAACAAGTAAACGGTTATCTCCCTTATAATTTTTTTTATCATTTACTCTATTCGGACTATTGTCTTCTTCCTTATTGTTATATTCATAACGTTTCGACCGATGCTTCCTTCGGTCTTCTTAGGGCATTTCATATCGAAGTCGGGAGCCTACATGGAACTTAGAACCGAACCCTTTAATTAGTCCACAGGGTAGATAGTTCTAATTCATAATTCATAACCGTTAAGTAACAGTAAGGATTCCTTGATATTCACTTTCAATTAGGATTGAACCTGCAAACCCCAGATGATTTCACTTAGAAGCTATTTAACCAAACACCTATATCCGTTATGCCATAACATTTGAAGAAGGCCCAAGAACGCATTGGCCGAAGGGTTGTGAATATAACAATAAAGATGAAGACAATAGTCCAAATACACTAAATGATAAAAATTATCAAGTGTCATCTCAGAAATTTAGACAGATAATATCTTCTTTATTGCTTAAAAAAAAAAAACTAACTTTTGTTAAATTTTAAGGTTTCTAAGTAAGAAATATTTCTAACTGAATTTGATAACGTCGCGGCATGACTCCTTTATTTTCTATGTTGATACAAGTGACTTCATCCGATTCCGCCAAAAAAAAAAAAAAAAAAAAAAAAAGAAAAAAAAAGGGGGGCCAGGAGAACTTTTTTTTTACAAATGATTTTGCTTGCTCCCAAAACCTTTAAACTCGATTTTATTTATGGCACTTCTTAAAAACAATTACGCTATTGTCCAACTTTCCGTCATTTCTCTGACATATGCGTTACATTTTAGGAATTTCAACCTCACCACCGAGCTTTAGGGAATATTATGGAAATCTGACTATTAAACACGTACTAATTTTATTTTGAATATTTACGGAATTATTAGGCAACTTTCTCTTTTCCTTATGGATAAATAAATATACAAAGAAAGTTTTACAGATATGTAAAAGAAAGATTTTTGGTTGGTAAGTTGTGTTTTATGACATATCAACCCTTGTAGGTCATTTAATATCAAATCCAGTTTAGTAAAGATGTGTAAAAGAACAGATAGTGGGTAAAAAATTTTAACGGGGCAGAGCTCATTTCTTTGCACACATTTGAATGGTTTCAAGTATTGCTATCTAATACTAATAGTTCATTTTAATATTAATTATTATTTGCCCACAGTTGAATGGTTTCAAGTATAGTAAATGATCAAATAGTTCTATTTGACCCACAGATGTAACCCTAACAGGTACTACCACCCCGTGTCAAAGTGGACCTGGGAGTAATGGTAATGGATAGGTACTCCACCTTCCCTTAAGCTCTAAAACTGGTCCTTACCATCAGATGGTTTAGTGTCATATCCAGAATACTCGGTCAGGGTGGGGCATTATCTTTTAGCAGAGACGCAGACCGCGTGTACTACAGCCTCAGCCTACTGGGGTGGGAAAAATTATTGCCAGCAAATAACATTAAGACATAAATTTGCGTACATTTCTAGAACGAAATAAATGATGGAAAGTCAGGGATCATTTCGCCATGGTATTTATGTAGTAGATAAGACCTCCGTAAATTCTATTAAAAAAATCAATATAAAAAAATTAGACAAATTTCCTAAATTTAGGAAATTTCACTGAATAGAAAGAAAGCAAAAATATTGAAAAAATAAAAATAAGTTGATAAAGTTTTTTTTTACGAACGGGACCAGATACTGTTGCGAAACCCGTAAAATATATATATATATATATATATATATATATATATATATATATATAATGATTATTTCGATGGTGAATTAAGTATTTTATATAATACTTAATTCTATATATTTTATATTGTATATTATTGCAGAAATGAATAAATTTTCTTTATTGAACAATTCTCAAATCAATAAATTACCAGTACCCCAAAAAATGTTTGCGTGAGCAAGAGTTTTCCGTTCGTTGCCGAATTTTCAAACTTTTGCACGGAAAATTTTGTATTTCACTAACAATAAAATATTTTAAAAGTGTCTTTTCAACGGTATCGGTGCTTTTCTAAATATAGTTCCCTTATTAAAATTCGACCGTCACAGAGTTTGTTTTTGTTTTGTTTTTCAAGCATTGCTGGCCTTAAAAAAGGCATTTATTTTCTCATAAGTGATAAGACGTAAAAAAAAAGTAAAAATAAAAAATAAGGTGTAAATTTTAAGTATTATGTAAGCTAAAATGATGCAGTGCAGTAAACAACAACAACAACAAAACACACATAGGGACGAAGAAACAAGAAAGCAGCTTACATAATAAAAATATGAACTGCAATTCCATGAAAAATATTAGTCTATAACAAGAAAACTTTTCTTGCTCCCCAATCATGACTGCATCGGAAAAATAAGGTCTAAAAATGTTCGGGTATGGATTAACCTTACCATGGTTTTAACCTGAACATAAACTAAAATAGGCGAAACAAATAATCTTACGATCAGGTCACTAAGATAAAAGTAAATAAAAATAAATTGGCTAATTGACGTAAATACACACACATATATATATATATATATATATATATATATATATATATATATATATATATATAGATAGATCGATAGATAGATAGATAGATAGATAGATATAAGAGAGAGAGAGAGAGAGAGACTTGCTACATAAGTCTTCATCGAATTTAAATAAATTAGACACATTTTAAAACATTTTCCATTGAAGGGTAAGTAAAGGTCGAATTTAGATGGGTTTTTTTTCCTTATCTGTTCAAAGGAGGAATTCAATATCAAAAATTAACTTACCTTTCACCTTTCTTTTTTACAATTTTCTCAGGAGTCTTCCCTAAGTCTGGATCTTCTATAAAATCTGCAAGATCTGGTCCATCAGCTAAAAGTTCTTTTTGTTTTTTCGTTAGGGTAGCGAAATGTTTAGCGTAAATTCCTAAGAGAGGAAAATGTCGAAATCGACAGGGAAAAGCGGGGCTCAAATGAAGAATGTTTGAGGTAGCCATGGTTTGGGACTTGGTAACTTTTTAACACTAATTATCCATGAGGGTTCGACGATCAAATGTTGCGAAACGGCCCTGCGATTTATTGTGTTGCTCAAGGTCAGTCAAGGGAGATAACTCTAAAAGCAAGTTATATAATTCGATTGAGCTTACCGATATCATGGCACGGAGCCTCAAAATGGAATGCCAGATAATATATCGGTTTGGGATTAGTAAAAAATATCTGATTGAGTAGATAATTAAATATCAAATCTATAAATTAATAAAATTAAAATTGTATTGAATTGAATTTTCATTCATTTTGCATACATACATACATACATACATACATAGAAATTGAATAAATTTTCTCAGATTCGTGCTGTCCAATATAACTTCATCCCACGACCATCAGCATTCCTCCGGAGTCAGTCTTTGTCACGAGAGGATACATCAATAATGTTTTATCTAAACTCCTGCAGCCAATGTGTAGATATGTAACTGCATGCTTCCAAGTCGGCACACGTCGCCACACCTCCGTCGCCATGAGACTTTTTCGAGAGAAACGTTGGCAGATGAAAAAATCGTAAGGGAACATTTGTACATTATTGAATTATTGTGACCAACGCTTGTACAACTCGAATACCACTCTCTAAGTCTTCATATACTCCTTCCTGTCTGCACTGACATGGAGGCCAATGCCACTTGCTGCCTGCTCCAGACTTTGCAGCAGAGATTCGGCTTGGTTAGGTGTATTGGTAAGAAGCGCTATGTAGTCTCCGTCTGCAATAGTTTATGCGGGATATAGTCTGCTTCTTGTCTTTTTTAGTATAAAACTATTTCTTTCATTAGATCTGTAGGAGGTAATATTGTGTTTTTAGGTTTAATTTCCATTTTTGTAGTGGTATATATAATTTGTTTTTATATGTGGTTGCGTGTTCTCACAAGTAGGAAGGTTGCTATTTATAGCAATGGGGATAACATTATTATTATTATTATTATTATTATTATTATTGGGTTTTTGGTTTAAGGTTTAAGTTGGTTTTACGTTGGTTGCGTTGGTATTTCGTTGGTTGTTATCCCCTCGCTAAATATTGGTGGAAAATAAAGGTGGTGGAGAAGAACGAAGACGTCGTTAGGTTTTTGTATCAAGGTTTTAATAGCAGCATGAAGTAAAGGGGTTTACACTGGTATGCTGCGTGGTCTCGTAGTAAGGAAAGACGTCCGTTCCCTTTGAGGATTTCTGCGAGAGAGAGATTCTTCAATTTTGGGTGCTGCTAGGAAATATGGTTCGGGATGAATAGGACAAGTCATCCTGATTGGGTGAAAATGTTCGGTGACTCTAACGGTCAAATTAAGTTACGCGCCAAACAAAAATTCAAGTTTCTTTCTGCTACAGATCTATCGCCTTTCGAAGTACGTAGTCCAGGTAGATCATGAACAGATATGGGGCTAATGTATTCACTTGCAGAATACCAGCAATAATATCAAAGAAGGCTGTGTCTTCATCCGGTGAGCGAATTTTTACTTTGTTTTTATAGATAAAACAGAGTACATATGCTTTAATAAAAAGGGAAACACCTCCACACTAAATGATGGCTCTCTGAAATTAGGGAACAAGTTCACCTACCTTTTAAATTTAAAAAACTGTGGAACATGATAGTGACAATTATACCAATCATGATTGATGCTCTTAGTATAGTCACCGATGCAATTTTAAAGGGACTGGAAGACTTGGAAATAACAGGACGAGTGGAGACCATTCAAACTACGACATTATTGAGAACGGCCAGAATACTGGAGACTTGAGGAGACTTGTTGTCACTCAGACTTCAGTGAAAGACCATCTGCTAACGCTGATGTGAAAAACTCTCAAGGAGTAAATAATACTAAAACAACTTAAGGAAAGCGAAAAGGGAGATAAATACATAGACCTTGTGAGAGAACTAAAAAAAACTGTGGAACATGAAAGTGACGGTGATACCAATTGTAATTGGTGCGCTTGGTACAGTCACCAAGGGATTGATTGGTACAAGGACTGGAGAACTTGGAGATAAGAGGACGAGTTGAGACCATTCAAACTACACCCTTATTGAAATCGGTCAGAATACTAAGTAAAGTCCTGGAGACTTGAGGAGACTTGCTGTCACTCAGAATTTAGTGAAAAACCATCAGCTAACGCTGGTGTGAAAAGCTCTCAAACGAGTAAAATAATAAAGTAACGATGATACCATTTGTAATCGGTGCTCTAGCTACAGTCACCAAATGATTAGTTAAGGGACTGGAAGAATTAGAAATAAGAGCACGAGTGGAGGCTGTAGTGAACGAATAAATAAATAAATAAATGAATTAAAAATTGAATTTAAAAAAAAAATAGATGAAAAGAAAACTATTAAATTTGAAGAAACTCCCAGAGGTCTCTAACGGAAAAGGAGATGACGCATGCGTAAAAGAAAAAAGGCATTCCTCTTGAAAAAGGGAGACCATATTATCTTCCTCTTTCAGGCAGTGTCCGTCGAACCAACAACACCATTTTGCTGTCTGGTGTTTTGGGCTCCACGCCTACGTCTTGAGACGTAGCGTCGGTTAGTCCCTTCACCCAGTAAATAAAGGAAAGTATAGAAGAAATGTTTTAGTCTCTTATCTATTTCTATCTTTTCTTTGTGTATATTTCTTTTGGGACTTTCTTTGGGCAAGGCATTCCACCGGCCAGTCAACGTGGGGTAAAATAATATAACCAAAATATGGAGTCAGATATCTACGGCAACACAGCCTTGCCCTTAGCCCCTGACCTTCAAAGCCTTCAAACCCCACAAGGCCATCCAAACGAAAGTACTGTTAAGATCAGCCAGAATACTGAGAAGAGTCTTGGAGACTGGAGGAGACTTGCTGTTACTAGTAGGGGAACATGTTATTTGATAGTTATGTTTAGTCTCCCAAAATTTAATGTTGAAGTTTTATATAGTGTTTAGTTCATGTTTTGCTTGGGAAAAAGGTACATGGAAACAGGTAGTAAATGAATGAAAATATGAAACAAATGAGTAAAGGATATGAAACAGCGCGAACAAAAGGAACATTCAAAACAAGGCGATAAACAAAACAAATTTATACTCATAACAAAATATGCATTGATACAAAAATATTGCTAATTCTACATTGTTAGTTAAATAGTCGTGTGTGTATGTGTGTGTGTGTGTGTGTGTGTGTGTAACTAACACAACTAAACTACAGAAAAGGTTAATGATGAAAGCGTCCTATTAAGGTTGATTACATATCTAAAATGTCTATTTCTTCTTGTGGTTCGAAACAGTCGGTTTTTCCGAGGCTGGAAAAAGTTTCTTAGTCAAAGTATATTGAAGAAATGAATGTCTACGAGGCTTATCCATTTTTTTGCTTTTTACTTCTGATGGTGAATAAGAAGAGTGTCACCTGGAGAGAGCGTGTCAGCGCTGCAATGGAAATTGGGGAAAAGAGAAAGAGTGTTTGAAGACGACGTATTTATAGAAAATACGTGTCTTGGAATCGGCTCCAAAAAACGCTGGACGAAATTTGAACGTGGACGTAGTTTTACGCAGGTCACGTGGTTCTCCTGGCCAATGGTTTCCCGAGACTGAATATTTGTGTGCGTCCGCCATCTTTGTTGTGGGAACAAGTGGCATACCGTCCAAATTAAATTATAGGAGTGTCAAGTCCTTTATACTCAAACTTTAGAGAAAGACCATCAGTTGATGCTGGTGTGAAAAACTCTATAACGAGTCAAATAATTTTACGTGACAAACTGGTGAAATATCACACGTGAAGACCTGTTCATAGCTTCGAAAGGGAAACATTGAGAGAGAAAGTGAATATATTCTAATAGCAGCACAAGACAAACTCCATAAGGACCAATTGTAGAAATTTTGGTAAGGAACTGGTGATCCTGTTTCACCGAACAGCAGCAGCCCCTTGGGGTCACGTGACGTCCATTATAAAAAGGAGCTCCACTGGAGACTCTCTCTCTCTCTCTCTCTCTCTCTCTCTCTCTCTCTCTCTCTCTCTCTCTCTTGGTTCCACTACCAACACTGTTAGCACAGGTCCTTTTCGTAGCAGCCCCTTGGCATACTTATTTGGTACCTTCCACCACCCGGGACCCAAGAGCGACGAACGCACGTGCTGAGTTTAAAGGAACTGGACACACACACAGTTAAGTTCCAGCAGGCATTTTATCTGCAAACCCACTTTACCTTCACAAACCTTATCAAACCTAATTTACCTTATAACAACCTTGCAACTAAACCTTACAAAACCCTACCACCTATCGGAATCTTGTGACCTCTTTTTTGAATTGTTACTTACACATTCGTTGTTTATTCCATTTGGTGTAAAATCCTGTTTATTGTTGTTGTTGTATATAAATTTTGTTGTACGTATAAGTCGTTCGTCTTCCTTTATTCAAAAGCTCTCACCCAAATCTCTACTGCTGTTTAAGTACGGTTTATTCTTTTACAAAACGTAGGAATAAACCGGGCTTTACGGGGTTTATAAAATTCCCCATACAATTAAAGCGTAAATAGATAATAAGCAATAAAATAACAACTGTTCGTTATTTGTTGATAGAAACGGAACCATTAATCACATAATTAGCAAATGTAGCAAACTAGCGAAGAGGAAGTATAAGACTAGACACAACTGAGTGGAGTGGAGATGATGATCCACTAGGAATTGTGCAAAGAAACTGAAATTTGACCATACTACCAAATGATACATGCACAAACTAGAATCCGTCCTAGAGAATGAGACGCTGAAAATTCAAATTGATCGTTTCGTCTCTATCACCGCATAACCTATATTTGCTATTTTGTCGCGTCTTATCTATTCTCACCTTGATATGATTGGTCCTTATAGCGTTGTTTTGTTCTGCTATTTGGAGAGATTCAGTTCCTCTCTTAAGGTTTCCCTTTCTTAGCCACATCCAGGTTTTCTCGTGTGAGATGTTGCTTATTTATCGTTTGAAACGTCCATAGAGTTTTTTTCTTCCTATTCTTGTTTTCCAGATATTGTCGTTCGGTTGGTCCTCGTGTTGTCAGTATTGTTTCTCATGGCTGAAATCAGTATTTCTCCGCGCTTTTCTATGCAGTCCTCGAGTCATTGTATCGATGCATCAACGCTGTCTTCAATGCTGGCAAGTCTTCTTCCTCCTTCTTTTCTTGAATCATATAGTCTGTCAACGTCATCTCTGGGATGTAACGCCGTACACATGGTCATTAGTTTTCTTATTCTTTTGTCCATATCGATCTTCACAATACTGTGGTCTTGATGGTCAAGATTCGTCCTCTGGTTTCTAATTTTTCTAGGCTCCTTTCCAAGCCTTTGGGGACTGTTCTAAGGGCACTAACTACAATTACAATAACCGTTACCTTCATGTTTCACAGTTTTTGTTGTTGTTTTTTTTTATCTCTAGCAAGGTTAATCTTTTTGCTTTCTTTTATTTTCACTCAGTGGATTGCGGGGTCAGTAAAATTCACTAGATGACAAGTCATCTTTTCTTGTTAATTAACTCTAGGTATAATTTTCTGGACGGGATGAAATGATTTGTTTGTCTCTCAAAATCCCAGAGAATGTTATACAACTCATTCTCTGGGACGAATGTTGGTTTGTGCATGTATCATTTTGTTGTTTTGTAAAATTTTAAACTCTTGCACAGTTCCTAGAGGATCATCTTCTCTAGCCAGTTGTGCTAAGTTGTGTACTCTTTTTGTGCAAGTTTGCTGCATTCACTTATTATGTGACAAACCGTTTCATCTCTTGGCCCCGTCGGCAGGAGCTGTAGAATATACCAACAGCATCTCTGCAGAGGGGTAAGACTTCCCCAACGAATGTCCTAGATATGACACTAAACAATCTGATTGTGAGGCTCCACTAATGCTGGAGCTTTGGGGAATGCGGAGTACTCCTTTATTGTCATCGTTGCCAGTTCTACCGTAGCCTGTATTAGTAGCATGTGATCGGGTCCTATCTGCAGGTCAAATAGAACTGTTTGACATTCAAACTGTGTACTTATGCTAAATTGAATTGCTTGAAATTGCACTGTTTGATCACTTTACTGTGTGTAAACAAATGATTGATATTTAATTGAATTGTTAGAGATGTATCTCAATACTTGGAACCATTTAACTCTGTTGACGTGCTAAATTGAATGGTTTGAAATAGAACTGTTTGAAGTAAATAGAAGTATTCGTATTTGATAGAAATAGGTGAAACCATTTATATGAGTGCCAAAAAAAAATTAGCTTAGTCCTGTTTAAAAATGTTATCTTCAAAATGCGTTTAGAAAACATGTATTTAATATATGTGCGAAGAGGATTTGGCATTAAATAACCTACAATTGTTGATATGCCATAAAACCAAACCAAACTGTTTCATCTGTCTTCCAATGACTTGCACTTGCTATTCTGTTGCGTTTTATCTATTTTAATTTTAACATAATTGGTTCTTTTGGTATTGTTGCGTGCTGCTATTTGAAAAGATTCTGTTTCTCTCTTGAGGTTTCCTTTGCGTAGCCATGTCCACGTCTTCGCGTATGCAATCTCGCCAGTTTGTCGCTTGAAGTTTCCCGTAAAGTTTATTTTTTTCCCTATTTTTGTTTTCTAGTTTTTGTTGTTTCTCTATTTGGTCTTATGTTGATATTGCTGTTACTGGTTGCAGTATTATTATTATTTATTTGTTGGGCACTTTTGGGCATCTCAGCTTTTAACTGTCTTCTCACATCAACTTTTAAAAATATTTGCACAGAATATATAGAATACCTATTTGCAAATCATATTTTCTTAATTGCCCAGTCGGCTGGGGCTGTAGAATACATCGACAGTTTCTCTGCAGAGGGATAAGACCCCCACAACGAGTATCCTGGATATGATACAAAACAATCTGATGTTGAGGCTCCAGTAATGTTGGAGCTTTTTTATTGCCATCGCTCCCAGGTCTACTGTGACCCAGAGTTATAGTACCTGATAGGATCCTATCAAGAGGTCAAATACAACTAAACTTTTGCAAAACTGAATTGTTTGAAATAGAACTGTTTTGACATTTAAACTGCGGACTTTTGCTAAACTGAATTGTTTGAAATGGAACTGTTTTTTTTATATTGAAACTGTGTACTTATGCTAGACTGAATTGTTTGAAATAGAACTGTTTTGACATTTAACTGTGTGTAAACAAAAATCTGTACTTATACTAAACTGAATTGTTTAAACTTTTATCGAAGTGACTTAATTCGGCGTTAAATGACCCAAAAAGGGCTTATACGCCGCACAAAACAAACAACCAACCAACCAAATTCTCTTAAGTAATTCATTTGATAATTCCCCAAAATACCCTCTTAAATTTTTTCTCTATTTTTTTTCGGAAACCATCCAATTTAATCTTAATATTTTTATGCCATTGCTTTATTGATCTGGTTAAACACTTTGTTCAAAAATATATTTCTCAATTGGCTAGTAATATTCATTTGTCGACTTAATTTTTGAAATCTTTCCTGTTCGAGATGATATATCGAAAAAAATCTCAACCCTGATTAAAAATTCCATTATTTATTTCAAAAGTTACAATTAGATTGTAGCAGAAAGAACATCGTATTTTTGTTTGGTGCGTAAATTAATTTGAGCATTATGAACTATTGAACCTGAAGCTGATGGTGATACCAATAATAGTTGGAACCCTTGGATTAATCCCAAAGAGCCTGAAAAAGAGGCTCAAAGAACTGGAGATCCGAGGGAGGATGGAAACCGTCTAAACCACAGCACTGTTGTAATTAGCGAGATTCCTGAGAAGAGTCCTGGAGAATCGAGAAGTCTTCCGGACAACATAGAAATGGTGAAAGCCCGCCAAACACTCTCTGCCTCAGAACCTTTCGATGCACCTTCTGTCCGCTCCCTTCATAGCAGCAGAAGCACAGTACCATGAGGAAAGCCATCTAATTTATGGACCTTTTGAGTCTACTCTCTTCGACCAAGGGTTCCTAGTTGAACGTGAATAAGATGCATGGAACCAATTTTAGTATATGTACCGCCGAAACCAGCCACACACAGGAACACCTTAATGTCACCTCAAACTTTTGCTATGTCGCCAGCGACGCGCAATTCCGCTCAGACATCCAACTACATCATTCCTGTCCTTAAACAGCAAACCCGAAATTTACTACATCTATGGCGATGAATAATTCCGCTCAGGCATTTAGCTGCTAAAATTCCTTCTCAACTCCACAACTATTTCCTTCCTTCCTTCCTTCCTACAAGACTTGCAGCATAGAGGTACCCTTTATTATCGCTGTCATTAAACTACTAGATTGAAAACCATCAATATCTACGCCTTCATTATATTATTTTCCTTCTTTTAATATAACAAGAGGCAACATAACGATACAATGTCAACTACCATTTATGTTTAAATGGTAATATCATCTGCCCTCATGTAATAAGATCGCCTCACATTCATCTTTCTAGTAAAGTAGTTAATCCAAATCTCTCAAATCTCTCTCTGTAACAGTAACATTTTACTCTTTTTATTATTTTTGTCACTCTTCTTTGTATGCCTTTTAATCTCAACATTAAGCTCCAATTTCCATGTCTTGGCACTGGAGTCTAGGTTTGGGTACAGTATTCTATATAAGATCTTATTTGAGTTTTATATATTTTTAAAAACAACATCTGCCTGTCTTAAAATACAATTTCTATGTTGAAACAAAAATATATTCTTTGGAAAACGGGGAGTAAAAACATTAAAGATTTTTACGGATTATTTTCATCATTTCAAAAATCTAGTGGGTCTACACACCAGCTATCCCCTGTCCTAGACAGTAGTAGTAGAAGACAGATCTTAAAACCAAAAATATCACGACGATTAAGACTAACAGGAAAACAAGAATAAAAAAATCTAGAAAATAAAAATGGTTTGGTTTGGTTTTATGCCATATCAACCATTGTAGGTTATTCAATGCTAAATCCTCTTTATATATATATATATATATATATATATATATATATATATATATATATATATATATATATATGTGTGTGTGTGATTTGGTTTCGTTGGCTTTTATGGCATATCAACCATTATAGGTTATTTCATGCAAAATCCTCTTTATTCATATAAATTAAATATATATGGATTGGTTTGGTTGTGTTTTATGGCATATCAACCATTGTAGGCTATTTAATGCCAAATCCTTTTTATACATATATATCAAATATATGTTTTCAAAGGACATTTTGTTGATAAAATTCTAAAACCACCTTGAGATCTTTTCTTTTTTTTTTTTTTTTTTTGCACAAAGTTATATGATTTCACTTATTTCTATCAAATACAAGTAATTCTATTTACTATTAATCATTTGTTTGTACACAGTTTTATGTTTTCCTGATATTACTATGTATCACTAACAATTCAATTAAACATTAGTCATTTGTTTACACACAGTTAGATGACCAAACAGTTTTATTTCTAACAATTCAGTTTAGCATAACGATAGAGTTTTTTGTTTACACACATTTGAATGTAAAAAATGTTTTATTTCTTGCAATTCAGTTTAGCATAAGTGCACAGTTTAGATGTCAAACATTTCTATTTGACCCATAGATAGTACCCTATCAGGTGTTATCACTCAGAGCCGGGGTGAATCTGAGAGCGATGGCAATAAAGGGGTAATCCACATTCCCCGAAGCTCTTGCATTACTGAAGCCTCACCATCAGATTGTTTAGTGTCATATCCAGGATACTCGTTTGGAAGAGTCTTACTCCTCTGCAGATATGCAGTTAGTGTATTCGACAGCCCCAAATAGAAATTAAAAGAAAAACAACTGTACGCATATTTCAAGCGACAAGAGAGGTTGTCTCAAGAGAGAAACTGAATTTCTTTTGATAGTAGCACAAAATAGTGCCATATGAAAAAAGTGGTTATACGCAGAAGAATAGCGAGTGTAAGTTATTTGCTGACGGACATGAATCTCTTAATCATATAGGCGAATGCAGCAAACTTTTACAAAAGGAATACAAGAGTAGGGACGATTGGGTGGGAAAGGTGATCTACTGAGAATTGTGCAAGGGATTGAAAATTTACCACAAACCAGAATCTGTGCTAGAAAATGAGACGCATAAAATTCCCTGAGACTTTGAGATACAAACGGATCCCCGAATACCGGTCAGAAGACTGGAAACGAAAAACTGGGAAATATTTAGACCAAATTAGAACTATTGAACCTGAAGCTGATGGTGATACCAATAATAGTTGGAACCCTTGGATTAATCCCAAAGAGCCTGAAAAAGAGGTTCAAGGAACTGGAGATCCGAGGGAAGATGGAAACCGTCTAAACCACAGCACTGTTGAAATTAGCGAGATTACTGAGAAGAGTCCTGGAGAACCGAGAAGTCTTGATGTCATTCGGACTTTACTAATTACTAGTGGTGAGAAAATTTCGTTAATCCTCCTCCAACTACAACAACTAAAACTACTTGTTCTAATGATAATAATAGTGGTGATAATAATAATAATAATAATAATAATAATAATAATAATAATAATAACGAGGGAGTAATAGCTAAAGTACTGTGCTGCGGACTCAAAGTAAGCAAGTTCGAACCCGTCACACTACTGCGTTCACTTTCGGACAAACAACCTCGGGAAAATTATGTAACCCTTTAACGTTGAATAGTATTAGCTGTTTTTCAGCAAGGATGGCTTCGGTATTAGATAACCCGCAAAGATTGATATGCCATTAAACAAAACAAACTAATAATAATAACAGAAAAAAAGGAGAAACTGCCAAATAGTGGATTTTGCAGTCCCGGCAGAACACAGAATAAAATTAAAAGAAAGCAAAACGAGAGATAAGTACCTAGACCTTGCTAGAGAACTAAAAAAAATAACAAAACTATGGAACATGGAGGTGACAGTGATACCAATTGTAATTGGTGTACTTAGAACAGTCCCCAAAGTAGTGGTAAGGGAACTCGAAAACTTGGAAATAAGAAGACAAGTAGAGACTATCTAGACCACAATATTATTAAGATCGGCCAGAATACTGAGAGGAATCCTGGAGACTTAAGGAGACTTGCTGTCACTCGAACTCCAGTGGGAAACGATTACATTAAGCTGGCGTGAAAAACTCAATAGAGATACAAACGGATCACCAAATCCCGGCCAATTAACAAAAATAGAGACTCCTCGCCTAATGGATTCAACTGTTCTAGCGAACCATAGGGTGAAAATAAAAGAAAGTAAAAAAAAAAAAAAAAAATAGGCAAATATCTGGACTGAAAACTAAAAACATGCTGGAAACGGTGATGCCAATTGTATTTGGTGCAGTTGGAATGGTCCATAAAGGATTGGACAGAGGTTTGGAAGAGTTGGAGATCGGAGGAAGAATCGAGACCATCCAGACAACAGCATTATTGAGTTCGGCCAGAATACTTATAAGAGTCCATTGGAGGTAGGAAGAAAGCCGAAGAGAACAATGTCCGAAAGGTTGGTACAAGGACAACAGAAACGAGGATACTGCTTAGATAGGATCAATCCTTTCGAATAAAAACAGATATCATGATCAAGGTGTGCCGACAGCGTAGAGTCCTTTGAATCTCTCACACCATAGCTCTTAACAAGTCCTCTAGATAGCACCCAGCGTCCGCACAGAACTGATGAATGTAAGTCTTTGCTGTTCAGCCAACACTGGTGTGTCCATATGTAGGAGTCCATAAGAGAACATCGCTTAGATCATCAGCTGAGCCTAGCATGTCTTGCTAGGATGGTTTTTGAGATGGTAAGTAAGTGACCGTACAGCCGCTGTTTTATCATATTTACCAACCCCTCTGCTCGGGCAGGATATGACACAGGGTCAATTTTTAAGTAGAGTTTAACAGGTTTGAATTCAGAGTTTTCCTTCTCCTAGACTGGTTGCCTTACCAAGGCTGAAGAACCCAGTCTGCCCTACTAATTACCCATAGCTTGAGGGAGAATAATTGGATTTGAACTCGTGTCGCCGTGTCCATTTCCTACGACGATAACCATTACACCACGGGCACTTCCAGCCGCTGTTTTATAGGGGTGTTCGTTTTTTGATTTGTTGAAAACAGCACGCAGCATTCTTGTATAGTTTCCATTTAGCTTTTTCTCTAGGAGTTTCTTTAAAGTCCAAGTGGTGCAACTATACAGTTGTACGCACTGTGGTGTAATGGTTACCGTCGTAGGAAATGGACACGGCGACACAAGTTCAAATCCTGGACGACTCTGTTTGCATTTCATATATCACTAATACCCTTGGGGAAGGTATGAATCTAACTATTCTGCTTCTTGCTGTGGGTAAAAATAGTCAGGCAGACTGGGCTCTTTAGTTTTGGTATGGCAACCGGTCTTGGAGAAAGAAAATTCTGAATTCAAACCTGTTAAACTCCTCATGAAAAATTGACCTCGTGTCGCGTCCTGCTTGTGCGGAGGGGTTGGTAAATTCATACAGTAGTACTTACACGGTTACAGGTTGGAAGAATTTCCTCTGAATTTTATCTAAGAGATTACGCTGTTCATCCTTTATCTATGCGTATGTTGACATCACTTTCTGTAGATGAGATATTGCTACAAAGATATATGAACTGGTCTAATAATTTCATTGGCTGGCCAAAAAATGAGGGGATGGGACAATCTTGATTAGAACTTATGAAAGTGTCCCAACTGGATTTTTAAAAATTCATTTGACAGAAAAACGAAGGTTTTCTCCAGGCGTTTTGAGAATATTTTAGTTCATCTACTGATCTTCTTTGTACTTCTTTTCTCGTTCAGCCTCTAACAGAACTCTCTCACTCCCTGCCATCTCTTCCCCACCTCTCTCTCTCTCTCTCTGTCTTCTAGTGCTCGCCCGACTTTCTACCGAACTTAAATCAGAACCATTAAACAAACTCACAAATCCACTTTTCGTGCACAAATCCAAGACAGTAGAATTTCAGAGTAACCATCAAAATATCTGCCTGCCCGGTTGGCTGGGACTGTAGAATAACCTGACTGCATCGCGCCAGAGGAGTAAAATTCCTTAAACGAGTGTCATAGATATGACACAAAAAATCTGATGGCAAGGCTCTAGCCTTAGAGATTTTGGAAATGTGGAGTATCCCTTCATTGCCATTGCACCCAGGTCAACTCTAACCCTGAGTGGTAGCATCTGATAGGGTCCTATCTATGGGTCAAATAGAACTGTTTGATATTTAAACTGTGTGCAAACGAATGACTCATACTAAATTGAATTGTTAGAAATAGAACTGTTTGATCATTTAACTGATGTTTAATTGAATTGTTAGCCTCATAGCAATGCTTCGAACCATTTAATTGTATGCAATGAGTGAATAGTGTTCAATAGAATAATCAGTGTTAAATAGAAAAGCAAGTTACATCCGTACTCTTTACAGAGGACACGGTTACCTCCAGGGCCACGGATATAGGTCTACATTTTCTTTTTTAAGTAGAGGAATTATATGTGAATTGAATTACCATGACCAGAAAATTGCAAAACACGTTCAGGTTAATTGGCCGCGCTATTACGATGACTAGTTAATTTGGAGTCACTTGTGTGCAATATGGACTGTGGCTTCGTTGTAGAGTTTCAGCTCTGCAATCTGTGGTTGCTGGTTCGATCTCCAGTGGTGGAAATTACCAAAGTTTCTGGTCATGGTAATTCAGTTCACTATATAATTCCTCTACTTAAAAAAAAAAAATGTAAGTCGTTTTTTTCTACTTCTCAACTGCCACTAAGAGTGGCTGCTTGCTATGAGAGCTCTGGATGTTATAATTCAACTTCAAAAAGTTGGTTTCTCCTTTTGGATTCTCGGCTGAGCAGTCGTGCCTAATATAACTCTGCCTAAAATTACTGACTTCAGGACTTTGAATTTCAACTTCGAAAAGTTGAATTCGTTTTTCTTTACTTCTTAACAGCCACTGAGAGTGGCTGCTTGATACGAAAGCTCTGACTCTAAACTATATACTTTGGGTGTTATAATTCAGCTTTGAGGTGCCCGTGGTGTAATGGTTATCGTGGAGGTACCCGTGGTGTAACGGTTATCGTCGTAGGAAATGAACACGGCGACACGAGTTCAAATCCTCGACGAGACTGACTGTATTTCACATAGCACTAATATCATTGGGAAAGGTATGAATCCAATTATCCTCCCTCCATCTATGGGTAAATAGTAGGACAGACTGGGTTCTTCAGCCTTGGTGAGGCAACTAGCCTAGGAGAAGGAAAACTCTGAATTCGAACCTGTTAAACTCCGCTTAAAAATTGACCTTGTGTCATATCCTGCCCGAGCGGAGGGGTTGGGTAAATAGGATAATTTAACTTTGAAAAGTTGAATTCCTCTTTTGGATTCTCGGTCGGATAGAGAGCGGACGTGTCTAATGTAGCTGGAACTGAAATTGACTGACTTTGGGACTTTGTGGTTCAACTTCACGTATTCGCCTTAATCCCAGCATACGCGACATATGCCGGGGAGAAATTATGTGCTCTAGCGGAGTCTAGAGGAAGAAGCATTCCAAACAAGCAGCTCTTTACACTCGTTCTTCAGCCTGGATTGTAACAGAAAGAAAGAAAAAAGGACATAACCACCTGCATTGCAGACTACTGAAAGAAACGGAAATTAACATTTCAGAGAAAAAAACCGGATAAATGCTTGACGTCTTTTCAAGAACGACAGTGACTCTGCAAGTGGACTGCTTATTTTGCTTTGTACGAATTACCGTGGGTTAATTTTATTTTTAAAAACCCTGTTTGAGTAAACATATCTCTTTCCTTCTTTCTCTGTTGTACTAATATTTTCGAGGGTTAATTTTGTTTGTGAAAACCAATCCCGTTTCGACTGTTTTATATTGTTTTATTTTGTTACTAGGTGCCTAGGTTTTTTTGAAAATATTGTGACGCCCGCATATGGGAAAATATATGCAACTTTGCTGTAAATAAACTCTTTCGTGTTGTAATCAAACAAGACCATTTGTGTTTTCATCCTGCTTTCCCCTCCCCATTTGGTTTCAAACGCGGGCTAAGGTCGAATTTATCTGCAAGAGGATTAATTTCCGACACCTACATGCCATAAAAACCAACCAACCAACCAACCAAAATATCCACGAATCAAAAGAGACAAGGAAAGACAATGTCTCTAGACAAGCTTGTACTGAGCGCCGTTCATTATTTAGCAAAATCCGGTGTGTAAATAGAGATCATCGTGTATCAAGTGCTTGTGGTGAATGCCACAAGCACCAGTCAAAAGTTTAAGGAACAAAAACGGTTTTATGGGAACGATGGTCTTCAAAGGAAGGAATTAGGCCGAACAAAGGAACACAGTTTTCTGTTTGCTCTCTCTTTAGGAGGAGAGTAACTATACAGGAGTATTGACATAGCTACCACTTGGAAGAATTCCCGTCTTATTTTGTCAGAGAGATCAGATGTTTGTAAGAAAGACTATAAAAAGAGGTCCGTATTAAGACTGCGAAGTAGAAAGTCAATGACGTTTTTGACTATTTGGATTTCTTTCTTTTTTTTTTCTTTTTTTTTTTTCTTCTTTTTTTAAATAAAAAAATTAATGAATATTTGCCCGAAGGACAATTGCAAGAGACTTTTTGAATAATTCAAAGTTTGATTTCAGCCAAACTGGGGATCGTGTGTTTGCCTAATTGAATTCAGCTGACGATAGAGAGACGGATTTTTGTTTGAGATGAATGAACTAAGTACATTGCCCGCTTTTCATTTGCAAACTAATTTATTTATTATTCCTAACTGAGCTGCGGCAACAGGATTTAGAAAGTAGACTTTTTTCATCTGTCTAAAATGTTGACATATATTATTTAGAGCTTATATATCTATTCATTATCTACATTTTTAGCGCTGTGGACTTTCACACACACACACACACACACACACGTACACGCACATACACACGTATTATCCCAAATCCTACGCGACGAGAAGGATGCGACACAAGGTCGATTTTTAAGCCGACTTTTACAGGTTTGTATTCAGATTTTTTTTTTCATTCTTCTAGTCCGGTTGCCATACCAAAGTTAAAGAGCCCAGTTCGCACGTGCAGGCATACACACACATACACATATGAACAGATATATACACTCGCACACACACAAATGTATGCCCATATACACATATACACATACATGTATACGTAGAGACAAGTAGACACGCACACATACACACGCATATTCACTCACACATATATAAATATTTACCAACCCCTCCGCACGAGCAGGATGTGACACAAGGTCAACTTTTAAATGGAGTTTAACAGGTTTGAATTCAGAGTTTTCCTTTTCCTAGACTGGTTGCCTAACCAAGACTAAAGTTTCCCCTACTATTTAGCCATAGCTGGAGGGAGAATAATTGGATTCATACCTTTCCCAAGGGTATTATTGCTATGTGAAATGCAAAAAGTCTCGTCGAGGATTTGAACTCGTGTCACTGTGTTCATTTTCTACGACGATAACCGTTATACCACGGACACTTAAATATACTTCCCGGGCGACTGGGTATGTAGAATACGCCGGCCGCAACTCTGCGGAGAGATAAGACCCTCCCAACGAGTGTCTTTGATGTGACTCAAAACCATCTGATGTTGAGGCTCCAGTCCTGGACTGTGGGGGAATTTGGAGCACCCCTACATTGCCATTACTCCCAGATCCACTTTGACCCGGAGTGGTAGTATCTGTTTGGGTCTCATCTATGGTTCAAATAGAAACATGTAATCATTTTCTAGACTTGGAACCATTAAACTGAGTGTAAACAAATTACCCTTGTCTCGTTTAAAACATACTATCTGACAACTATTCTTTTACGAATCGTATGTTTAGTATATAAAGAGGATTTGGCATTAAATAACCCACAAGGGTTGATATGCCATAAAAATCAACCAACTAACCAAACAATCAAATATACACAAATACAAATGTACGGACATATCAATACACATAAACACATTTACACACACATACACATACGCACATACATATATGAACATAATCACACATACATACGCGCAAAAACAAAATTCATATAAACACATTTACACATACATACACATACACACATATACATATATGCATATATGCACATATAAATAAGAAGAAACATTTACACACACATACACACACATACATACCGAGACGCATTTGGGGATGCACGTGGTGTAATGGATAACGTCGTTGGAAATAGACACGGCGATCGGAGTTCAAATCCGTGACGAGGCAGCCATAGGTAAAAATAGTAGGGCAAACTAGACTCTTTTGCCTTGGTTAGGCAACCGGTCTAGGAAAAGGAAAACTCTGAATTCAAACCTGTTAAACTCCACTTAAAAGTTGGCCTTGTGTCATATCCTGCTCGTACGGAGGGTTTTGGTAAATATCTATATGTGTGAGTGAATATGCGTGCGTGTATGCTTGTCTCTGTGTATATATTTGTGTGTGTGCGAGTGTATAGTAATTTACAAAGCTCTTTGCTTCGATGTGGCACAAGGCCGAATGAATTGGGCACCCAATGAGAATCGAACTCACTCGTGTAGGTTTGCTAGTCTAGCTTGCTAACCGTTACACCACCAGAGGTGCCCTTTGTGCGAGTGTATATATCTGTTCATGTGTATATGTCTGTGTATGAATATATATGTGTGTATATGTCTGTGTATGAATATATATGTGTGTATATGTCTGTGTATGAATATATATGTGTGTATATGTCTGTGTATGAATATATATGTGTGTATATGTCTGTGTATGAATATATATGTGTGTATATGTCTGTGTATGAATATATATGTGTGTATATGTACTTACGCGTGCACGTGCGAACTCCGTTCAAAAAACTGACTTCGAGCCGCATCTTGCTCGTGCGGAGGATTGGTAAATCCACATACATGCATACACACACACACACACACACACACACACACACGCAAACACGGACATACACATACGGAAAGAAGCATAAATGCTTTTGTGTATATATGTATTTGTGAATTCGTTTATAAATTGTAGTGAATGATCACTTTGGTATATATCTCCAACCTCATCTCAGTTCATTCACATACACACGTACACATGTACACATATATGTACACACATACATACACACAAATATGTATACATGTACATTTACATATAAGCAAATACACACATATACGCAATTAACAAACTAATGATTTGAAAGTTACATAACAATGGGAAAACACGTATAAACCAACAACCATATACACCCAATCCCCCCCTCTCTCTCTCTCTCTCTCTCTCTCTCTCTCTTACTATATATATATATATATATATAATTTACTAATCTTATTAACTTGAACTCACTTTAGCACAAGCTCAGAAGTATGAGACACCCAGTAAGAATCATGTTCACTAAGAATGTTCTCCAAGCCTGGTTCGCATATCATTATACTATGCGAGACGGCAATATATATATATATATATATATATATATATATATATATATATTATAATTGTGTTGGTTGTCATTATCTCACTTCGTGGGTTTATGGCAAACCAAATGCGATATAATTTGGAGAGTGCTCAATATCTGTGATAGAGCTATCATATATTAATAATAAGTAAATATATATTAGTTTTTATATATATTTGATAGCATGGAAGATTGTCTGCGACCTCAGGTTTCATGACGTTTTATAAACGACAGTCATCAGGCAGAGAATGAAAGATAATGAAGAAATCGAAAAAAATTGAAAAATATAGTCAAAAGAATGTTACAAATGTGTACAACTATTTATCTGTATGTGCGTATGTGTTTTTGTAGGTTATATATGTATAAAAATGATTTGGGATTAAGTAACCTACAAAGGTTGATATGCCATAAAACCGAACCAAACCAAATCATATATATTTAATACATATGTATAAAGAGGATTTGGCATTAAATAACCTACAATGGTTGATATGCCATAAAACCAAACCAAACCAAATCGTATATATTTAATATATATGTATAAAGAGGATTTGGCATTAAATAACCTACAAAGGTTGATATGCCATAAAACCGAACCAAACCAAATCATATATATTTAAAATATATGTATAAAGAGGATTTGGCATTAAATAACCTACATAGGTTGATATGCCATAAAACCGAACCAAAACAAATCATATATATTTAATATATACACATAAAGAGGATTTGGCATTAAATAACCTACAAGGATTTGATATGCCATAAACCCCAACCAAACCAAATCATATATATTTGATATATACATATAAAATAGATTTACCATTAAATAACCTAAAATTGTTAATATGTCATAAAACCGAACCAAACCAAATCATATATATCTAATATATATGTATTAAATCGATTTGGCATTAAATAACTTAAAATGGTTGATATAACCAAACTGAAAGTGATAAGACAAATAAAAATATTACTTATATGTTATTTACTTTTTTTATTGTTCTTAACTCGTTTCGACCAAAGATCATCCTCAGGAGGAAAAGATTTTGTCGGAAAAAATGATTTTAATAGTTTTTAAATACAAAAAATTTATTTTAAAAGAATTAATATGCTATTCAATACGAAAAATGATGGAAAATTCTCAGTTCATGTCTTATGAACCCCATTGGTTTAAGGAAGAATGCTTTCAGATCAAATTGTCTTAAATCCGTATTTTATATATATAAGTAAAGTTGGCGACCATAGTCGGGGGTGATCCGAAGGCTCCCTTTTCAATAGCTACTACACCGGTCTGTAGAAGAAGGTACCAATTCTTTTCCCTGGATTGCTCCACTTACCCTTGATACATACCTTATAATGCTGAGTGTTAAGCAAGTAGGTATCAAGTACCATTTTTTTACTTTTGATATAACTCGACCTGGGATTAAACCCGATCTCCCAGACCATTGGCGAACACTTTATATATATATATATATATATATATGTGTGTGTGTGTGTGTGTGTGTGTGTGTGTGTGTGTATATTTATATATATTTATTTCTGTTGTGAAAGCACCTGTTTTCATTAGTTTTGGGATGAGTGCATTTCAAATTACTTGTAATTTGACCGTCTTGTTTGTTTATGAGGGTTTTTTTTTTGTTGTCCAAAGTTATTTCAAGGAGGTGATTGTATATATATATATATATAGGTGTGTGTGTGTGTGTGTGTGTGTGTGTGTGTGTGTGTGTGTGTGTGTGTGTGTGTGAGCCCAGATTTTGTTTAATGTGTTAATTTTTTAAATGTCATTTCTTATTCATTTTTATAGTTGTCAGCAATTCATAATTTGTTAAACGTTAACTGTTATTCCTTTTTATAGAGTTGTCAACAATAATTAATCCTTTAAATGTTAATTGTAATTCAATTTCATTGAGTTGTCAACAATCATTATTTTTTAAAATGTCAATAGTTATTCATTTTCATAGTGTTGTCAACAATTCTTAATATTTGAATGTTAACTTATTCATTTTTATAGCATTGTCAACAATGATTAATTTGTAAAATGGTTACTGTTTTTCATTTTTATTGTGTTGTCAACAAATCTTAACTTTTAGATATTAATTCTTCTTCATTTTTATAGTGTTGTCAACAATTCTTAATTTTTAAATGTTAATCCTTATTAATTTTTATTGTGTTGTCAACAATTCTTAATTTTTAAATGTTAATCCTTATTCATTTTTATAGTGTTGTCAACAATTCTTAATTTTTAAATGTTAATCCTTATTAATTTTTATTGTGTTGTCAACAATTCTTAATTTTTAAATGTTAATCCTTATTAATTTTTATAGTGTTGTCAACAATTCTTAATTTTTAAATGTTAATCCTTATTAATTTTTATTGTGTTGTCAACAATTCTTAATTTTTAAATGTTAATCCTTATTCATTTTTGTAGTGTTGTCAACAATTCTTAATTTTTAAATGTTAATCCTTATTAATTTTTATTGTGTTGTCAACAATTCTTAATTTTTAAATGTTAATCCTTATTCATTTTTATTGTGTTGTCAACAATTCTTAATTTTTAAATGTTAATCCTTATTAATTTTTATAGTGTTGTCAACAATTCTTAATTTTTAAATGTTAATCCTTATTAATTTTTATTGTGTTGTCAACAATTCTTAATTTTTAAATGTTAATCCTTATTCATTTTTATTGTGTTGTCAACAATTCTTAATTTTTAAATGTTAATCCTTATTAATTTTTATAGTGTTGTCAACAATTCTTAATTTTTAAATGTTAATCCTTATTAATTTTTATTGTGTTGTCAACAATTCTTAATTTTTAAATGTTAATCCTTATTCATTTTTATTGTGTTGTCAACAATTCTTAATTTTTAAATGTTAATCCTTATTCATTTTTATTGTGTTGTCAACAATTCTTAATTTTTAAATGTTAATCCTGATTCATTTTTATTGTGTTGTCAACAATTCTTAATTTTTAAATGTTAATCCTTATTAATTTTTATTGTGTTGTCAACAATTCTTAATTTTTAAATGTTAATCCTTATTCATTTTTATAGTGTTGTCAACAATTCTTAATTTTTAAATGTTAATCCTTATTAATTTTTATTGTGTTGTCAACAATTCTTAATTTTTAAATGTTAATCCTTATTAATTTTTATAGTGTTGTCAACAATTCTTAATTTTTAAATGTTAATCCTTATTAATTTTTATTGTGTTGTCAACAATTCTTAATTTTTAAATGTTAATCCTTATTCATTTTTATAGTGTTGTCAACAATTCTTAATTTTTAAATGTTAATCCTTATTAATTTTTATTGTGTTGTCAACAATTCTTAATTTTTAAATGTTAATCCTTATTCATTTTTATTGTGTTGTCAACAATTCTTAATTTTTAAATGTTAATCCTTATTAATTTTTATAGTGTTGTCAACAATTCTTAATTTTTAAATGTTAATCCTTATTAATTTTTATTGTGTTGTCAACAATTCTTAATTTTTAAATGTTAATCCTTATTCATTTTTATTGTGTTGTCAACAATTCTTAATTTTTAAATGTTAATCCTTATTCATTTTTATTGTGTTGTCAACAATTCTTAATTTTTAAATGTTAATCCTTATTAATTTTTATTGTGTTGTCAACAATTCTTAATTTTTAAATGTTAATCCTTATTCATTTTTATTGTGTTGTCAACAATTCTTAATTTTTAAATGTTAATCCTTATTAATTTTTATAGTGTTGTCAATAATTCTTAATTTTTAAATGTTAATCCTTATTAATTTTTATTGTGTTGTCAACAATTCTTAATTTTTAAATGTTAATCCTTATTCATTTTTATTGTGTTGTCAACAATTCTTAATTTTTAAATGTTAATCCTTATTCATTTTTATAGTGTTGTCAACAATTCTTAATTTTTAAATGTTAATCCTTATTAATTTTTATTGTGTTGTCAACAATTCTTAATTTTTAAATGTTAATCCTTATTCATTTTTATTGTGTTGTCAACAATTCTTAATTTTTAAATGTTAATCCTTATTAATTTTTATAGTGTTGTCAACAATTCTTAATTTTTAAATGTTAATCTTTATTCATTTTTATTGTGTTGTCAACAATTCTTAATTTTTAAATGTTAATCCTTATTCATTTTTATAGTGTTTTCAACAATTCTTAATTTTTAAATGTTAATCCTGATTCATTTTTATTGTGTTGTCAACAATTCTTAATTTTTATATTTTAATCCTGATTCAGTTTTATAGTGTTGTCAACAATTCTTAATTTTTAAATGTTAATCCTTATTCATTTTTATTGTGTTGTCAACAATTCTTAATTTTTAAATGTTAATCCTTATTCATTTTTATTGTGTTTTCAACAATTCTTAATTTTTAAATGTTAATCCTTATTCATTTTTATAGTGTTGTCAACAATTCTTAATTTTTAAATGTTAATCCTGGTTCATTTTTATTGTGTTGTCAACAATTCTTAATTTTTAAATGTTAATCCTTATTCATTTTTATTGTGTTGTCAACAATTCTTAATTTTTAAATGTTAATCCTTATTAATTTTTATTGTGTTGTCAACAATTCTTAATTTTTAAATGTTAATCCTTATTAATTTTTATTGTGTTGTCAACAATTCTTAATTTTTAAATGTTAATCTTTATTCATTTTTATTGTGTTGTCAACAATTCTTAATTTTTAAATGTTAATCCTTATTAATTTTTATAGTGTTTTCAACAATTCTTAATTTTTAAATGTTAATCCTGATTCATTTTTATTGTGTTGTCAACAATTCTTAATTTTTATATTTTAATCCTGATTCAGTTTTATAGTGTTGTCAACAATTCTTAATTTTTAAATGTTAATCCTTATTCATTTTTATTGTGTTGTCAACAATTCTTAATTTTTAAATGTTAATCCTTATTCATTTTTATTGTGTTGTCAACAATTCTTAATTTTTAAATGTTAATCCTGGTTCATTTTTATTGTGTTGTCAACAATTCTTAATTTTTAAATGTTAATCCTGGTTCATTTTTATTGTGTTGTCAACAATTCTTAATTTTTAAATGTTAATCCTTATTAATTTTTATTGTGTTGTCAACAATTCTTAATTTTTAAATGTTAATCCTTATTCATTTTTATTGTGTTGTCAACAATTCTTAATTTTTAAATGTTAATCCTTATTAATTTTTATTGTGTTGTCAACAATTCTTAATTTTTAAATGTTAATCTTTATTCATTTTTATTGTGTTGTCAACAATTCTTAATTTTTAAATGTTAATCCTTATTAATTTTTATAGTGTTTTCAACAATTCTTAATTTTTAAATGTTAATCCTGATTCATTTTTATTGTGTTGTCAACAATTCTTAATTTTTATATTTTAATCCTGATTCAGTTTTATAGTGTTGTCAACAATTCTTAATTTTTAAATGTTAATCCTTATTCATTTTTATTGTGTTGTCAACAATTCTTAATTTTTAAATGTTAATCCTGATTCATTTTTATAGTGTTGTCAACAATTCTTAATTTTTAAATGTTAATCCTTATTCATTTTTATTGTGTTTTCAACAATTCTTAATTTTTAAATGTTAATCCTTATTCATTTTTATAGTGTTGTCAACAATTCTTAATTTTTAAATGTTAATCCTTATTAATTTTTATTGTGTTGTCAACAATTCTTAATTTTTAAATGTTAATCTTTATTCATTTTTATAGTGTTGTCAACAATTCTTAATTTTTAAATGTTAATCCTTATTAATTTTTATAGTGTTTTCAACAATTCTTAATTTTTAAATGTTAATCCTGATTCATTTTTATTGTGTTGTCAACAATTCTTAATTTTTATATTTTAATCCTGATTCAGTTTTATAGTGTTGTCAACAATTCTTAATTTTTAAATGTTAATCCTTATTCATTTTTATTGTGTTGTCAACAATTCTTAATTTTTAAATGTTAATCCTGATTCATTTTTATAGTGTTGTCAACAATTCTTAATTTTTAAATGTTAATCCTTATTCATTTTTATTGTGTTTTCAACAATTCTTAATTTTTAAATGTTAATCCTTATTCATTTTTATAGTGTTGTCAACAATTCTTAATTTTTAAATGTTAATCCTTATTCATTTTTATTGTGTTTTCAACAATTCTTAATTTTTAAATGTTAATCATAATACATTTTTATTGTGTTTTCAACAATTCCTAATTTTTAAATGTTAATCCTTATTCATTTTTATTGCGTTTTCAACAATTCTTAATTTTTAAATGTTAATCCTTATTCATTTTTATTGTGTTTTCAACAATTCTTAATTTTTAAATGTTAATCCTTATTCATTTTTATTGCGTTTTCAACAATTCTTAATTTTTAAATGTTAATCATAATTCATTTTTATTGTGTTTTCAACAATTCCTAATTTTTAAATGTTAATCCTTATTCATTTTTATAGTGTTGTCAACAATTCTTAATTTTTAAATGTTAATCCTTATTCATTTTTATTGCGTTTTCAACAATTCTTAATTTTTAAATGTTAATCATAATTCATTTTTATTGTGTTTTCAACAATTCTTAATTTTTAAATGTTAATCCTTATTCATTTTTATAGAGTTGTCAACAATTCTTAATTTTTAAATGTAAATCCTTATTCATTTTTATAGTGTTGTCAACAATTCTTAATTTTTAAATGTTAATCCTTATTCATTTTTATAGTGTTGTCAACAATTCTTAATTTTTAAATGTTAATCCTTATTAATTTTTATTGTGTTTTCATCAATTCTTAATTTTTAAATGTTAATCCTTATTCATTTTTATAGCGTTGTCAACAATAATTAATTTTTAAAATGGTTACTGTTTTTCATTTTTATAGTGTTGTCAACAATTCTTAATTTTTAAATGTTAATCCTTATTCATTTTTATTGTGTTTTCAACAATTCTTAATTTTTTAAATGTTAATCCTTATTCATTTTTATAGCGTTGTCAACAATAATTAATTTTTAAAATGGTTACTGTTTTTCATTTTTATAGTGTTGTCAACAATTCTTAATTTTTAAATGTTAATCCTTATCAATTTTTATTGTGTTTTCAACAATTCTTAATTTTTAAATGTTAATCCTTATTCATTTTTATTGTGTTTTCAACAATTCTTAATTTTTTAAATGTTAATCCTTATTCATTTTTATAGCGTTGTCAACAATAATTAATTTTTAAAATGGTTACTGTTTTTCATTTTTATAGTGTTGTCAACAATTCTTAATTTTTAAATGTTAATCCTTATCAATTTTTATTGTGTTTTCAACAATTCTTAATTTTTAAATGTTAATCCTTATTCATTTTTATTGTGTTTTCAACAATTCTTAATTTTTTAAATGTTAATCCTTATTCATTTTTATAGCGTTGTCAACAATAATTAATTTTTAAAATGGTTACTGTTTTTCATTTTTATAGTGTTGTCAACAATTCTTAATTTTTAAATGTTAATCCTTATCAATTTTTATTGTGTTTTCAACAATTCTTAATTTTTAAATGTTAATCCTTATCAATTTTTATTGTGTTTTCAACAATTCTTAATTTTTTAAATGTTAATCCTTATTCATTTTTATAGCGTTGTCAACAATAATTAATTTTTAAAATGGTTACTGTTTTTCATTTTTATAGTGTTGTCAACAATTCTTAATTTTTAAATGTTAATCCTTATTCATTTTTATTGTGTTTTCAACAATTCTTAATTTTTTAAATGTTAATCCTTATTCATTTTTATAGCGTTGTCAACAATAATTAATTTTTAAAATGGTTACTGTTTTTCATTTTTATTGTGTTGTCAACAATTCTTAATTTTTAAATGTTAATCCTTATTAATTTTTATTGTGTTTTCAACAATTCTTAATTTTTAAATGTTAATCCTTATTCATTTTTATTGTGTTGTCAACAACTCTTAATTTTTAAATGCTAATTCATAATCAGTTTTACTGTTGTCAATAATAATTCATTCTTTAAAAGTTGTTTATCATTACTATTCATTTTAGAATGAGACTTTGGATTAAACTTTATTCGTTTCTAACCATTCTAATTATTTCTTTACAGTTGATTAACGACATTCTCAGATATAAAGCAACTGGAAATGAGATGAAAATAAGTTACAGCGGAAAATTAATCCTATCTGATACGAGGTGCATGCGATAAGTTTCCAGACTTTTTTTGTAGGAGCACTTTTACTGATAACACACTCATGAAACTCTAGTCTTCTTCCAAGTAATCTCCTCCGGCTGCAATGCACTTGTTGTGCCGTTCCAACAACTTTTGGAAGGCCCCATGGGAGTCCTCTTGTGTGAGCATGTCAATGACCTTCGTCACAGCCTCTTTCATCTCCTCAATTGTCTCATAACGACAGCCTCTGAGCTTAGGGAATAACCAAAAGTTACAGGGAGCAAGGTCTGGTCTATACGGAGCGTGAGGATTTGTCTTGATGCCCATCTTGCTCAAATAGTCGGTGACAAGGATGGAGTTGTGGACTTGTGCATTGTCCTGGTGGAAATACCACTGACCCGATTTGAAGACTGCTGGTCTCTTCCGACGTAATCTCTTCCTGAACTCCCTTAAAACTCAACATAGTAACCCTAACCCTAACCCTTTGGCGAATCAACTATAGTGTATTGACTTCCTTACTCCTCCCACACCTCTCATAATCCCTCACAGACTCTCTGCCTTCCTTGAATTTCTTATGCCACTCAAAAACTGATGCTCGATTCATGCAAGATGTTCAAAAAGCAGTCTGATGCATTCCATACGTTTCTGTGGCATTTTTTCCAAGTTTAGAATAGAATTTTATTGCATATCGTTCCTCTAAAGTATCAGATTGTATTTTTGAAATTCACCAGCTGTGACAATCAGGGTGTATTCCAATCGCTGCTGTAGCTGTTCATTTGAAGCTGAAATCATAAAAATTGGTCAGTCATCTCATAAGATGTATAGCAATAACATACTGAATTCTCAAGAGTCTACGACAATTGTAAATGCCCATACGAAAAGAATCTGGAAACTTATCGTATGCACCTCATATCTGTGAAATTTAAGTAATATCACAGCAGGTAAAAAATAAATGATTGTCTCCCTGAGAGAATGGGCGTGTCGATTAGCTGGCAGATGGACTATCACAAGACAAAACTAAAAATCCATTCTTCCTCTTTTATCTCTCTTCTTTGAACAATAGAAACGTCATCTTTGGTCCGGCCTTTTTGTATTTGGAGCCAGCATGAGTTAAAACATTTTACTGCGCGTCAAATTTCAAGTAAGCTTTTTTTGTTATTTTTTTTACTCCTTTCCCATACTTCTGAGGTGCTGGGTTGGTTGGTTGGTTGGTTAGGTTTGGTTAGGTTTTAAGGCATATCAAGTATTGTTGGTTATTGGTTATTCAATACCAAATCGTGTTATTCAGATAAATTAAATATACTTGATTTGTAAACAAATTTTGTTGATTATACATTTAAAAGAGGCAGTGCTCATTTATTTTTGCACACCGTTAAATGGCTTCTAGTATTTCTAACATAAATATTTCTATTTACAATTAATAATTTGTTTGAGGTGTAATGGTTAACGTCATAGGAAATGGACACGGCGACATGAGTTCAAATCCTGGACAAGACTGATCGCATTTCACATAGCACTAATACCCTTGGGAAATGTATAAATCCAATTATTCTCCCTCCAGCTATGGGCAAATAGTAGGGCAGACTCGGTTCTTCAGCCTTGATGAGGCAACTAGTCTAGGAGAAGGAAAACTCTGAATTCAAACCTGTTAAACTCCGCTTAAAAATTGACCTTGTGTGGGGTTGGTAAATAGGATTAATAATTTGTTTACACATAGCTTTCGCCAATTGTCCGGGAGACCTGGGTTCAATCCCAGGTCACGTCATACCAAAGACTTTAAAAATGGTACTTCATACCTCTTTGCTTAACACTCAGCAATATAATGTATGTATCAAGGGTAAAGTGGAGTAATCCAGGAAAAGGAATAGCGCCCTCCCGTACACCTCACTGTAGTTGAGGGCGAACCAAAAGCTCCCTTTTCTATAGCTACTATACTGGGGTGTAGCGGAGGGCGCTACTCTTTTCCTTGGATTGCTCTACTTCACCCTTGGTACGTGCCTTATAATGCTGAGTGTTAAGCAAGTAGGTATTAAGTACCATCTTTTAAAAGTCTTTGGTAGGACTCGACCTGAGCAATCCAGGGAAAGGAGCATCGCCCTTCCCAATTAAATGGTTCCACGTTTTGCTATATATCATTAACAATTGAATTAAACATCAGTCATTTGTTTACACACAGTAAAAATGATCAAACAGTTCTTTTTCTAACTATACTATTTAACATAAGTCATTTATTTGCACACTGTTAAAGCATCAAATAGGTCTATTGGACTCATCGATGGGAACCTATTAAATGCTTCCACTCCGGGCCAGAGTGAACCTGGGAGCAATGGCAATGAAGAGATACTCCACATTTCCCAAAGCTCCAGGTCTCGAACCTTACCATCAAATTGTTTAATGTCATATCCCAGACACTCGTAGGGGGTGGGTTTTTTACCTCTCTCCAGAGATGCAGTCGGTATATTCTACAGCCTGAACTGCATGCTGCTGGTTCATAGCACAACACGTACATGTTTTATCTGTTGGGACACGTTCATGTATTCCTTTCAATACTACTTATATATATATATATATATATATATATATATAATGGATGCATATATATATATATATATATATATATATATATATATATATATATATATAATGTATACCCTATGTATACATGTATACATTTCTGCATGTGTAAATAAGGTAATCTTGTCTTTCCTTCTGTTTATTCAGAGTTAGTATATGATCGATATACTAATGCTAATAGTGGAACTTGGTAAATGAAGACTTAACTAAATATCTTCCCTATTTCCAAACAGCACTATGTTACAAGTGATACTACGAATGCGTGTAAACAAAGATAGCGGCGTATGAAACTTTTAGAGAGATTGAGAACTATAGCTATATTGCTAGACTTGGTTAGATGCAGCCAGTAGTATTCCTAGCTTAATCAGTAATACAGTTAGCACAAGATTTCGAAAATAGAGAATATGGGTTCGTGTCTCTTTTGGTGCGTATTCTTTATTTGTAAATTACGATCTGAGTGTTGTTAGCAGAAAGAAATACTAGATTTTTTTTTCCTTTTATCTCTATATAATTCATTTTATTTAAGGTGCTTCTTACTTATGGACGCCTAGGCGAACTGGCTAATCTTTATTAAACTTTGCAGTTGAACTACCTTAAGCCGAAGAAGTGTCTTAAATATATCTGTGGAAGAAGGGACGCAATGGTAAGGGCTCTTATATACTCGTCTTGCTTGTCGTAGGAAATGGACACGGTGACACGAGTTCAAATCCTGGACCAGGCTAATTGCATTTCACATAGCACTAATACCTTTGGGAAAGGTATGAATCCAATTATTCTCCCTCCAGCTATGGGTAAATTGTAGGACAGACTGTGTTCTTCAGTCTTGGTGAGGCAACTAGTCTAGGAGAAGGAAAACTCTGAATTCAAACCCGTTAAACTCCGCTTAAAAATTGACCTTGTGTCATATCCTGCTCGAGCGAAGGGGTTGGTAAATATGATATACTCGTCTTGCTCCCGGAGGTTCCCGTTGTATTTTAGCTTAAAATCTATCATAAAGGTCTAATTCATGAAAAAAGCAAATAAAATTGGCATCTTAAAAAAAGCCTATCACCATTCACGGGATTTGAGTAGGGCTTTTTTGGGTGGGGAACTATTTTGTCACATGCGTCTTCTTTCTTTCTATGAAACTGAATAGAAATTATATATATATATATATATATATATGTATATATATATATGAGAAAGATGGAATAAATCCTATGGTATATGAATATAAAATATGGAAAACAAATCATTCAAAGAATGTATTCTTTAATTGAAATTTACCAACTTTTCGATTAATGAGGCCGTCTTCTGTGCAATATGATTTTTTAATGCTTCATCTGAAAAAAGATTTTTCTTGAATGAAAAATTGAAACGAAAAAAATTAAAAAAGAAGTCTTTCCTTTTCAATATATTTTTTATTTTTTTTTTTAATGGATAGATAGATAGATAGATAGGTGAAAGAGGCTAATGACAAAATCGTGTTGAAGGCAACCCTTCTAGAAGAAGTTAACTGCAAAATCAAAACTGAAGGAAGCTCCAGCATCAAACCTCTGCTAACATGTAGGTATCCTTTGACGGGAAAATCTAAGAGCATTTATCCTGAAATTAGACCAGCAGTTTGTATAGTTACCAATTATCTTGCTATGTTTGTCACTGGGCTGTAGCTGTGTAGAAACAGAGAGTGACATAAGGGTTGTACAAGAGTATGTCACTATAATTCAACGATATGCAAATGTCTTACAACCTTATCTTACACACCTTATATATTTTTCACAGGTTGAATTAGTTATTAATCAGAATGTTCGAGTTGTAACTTTGATCGTAAAGACGGTTATTATCTATCATGATGTAGCTGTCATTATATATTATCATTATCATGTCGTGCAATCAGCACGGATATCCCTGACCCTCTCCCTACCGTCCCTTGCTTCCGGTAGGTCTTCAGGACTACATCCCGTATCGGCACAGTGCTGCTGTACGTAGGTTCTTGCTGGTCGTCCATGTGAAGGGGTCCACAGGAGTACATCACTTATGAGTTCGTCTCTACTTCTCCAGCAGTGTCCTGCATGTCTGGTTCGTCTAATTTTGATAGTTTTCATGATGGATGGTAGGTGGTCGCACAGCTGCTGCTTTGTGGGGTGCTGACTCCAGGACTTGTTCACTATTGCTCGCAGCATTCTTGTGTAGTTGCCGTCAAGCTTTTTCTCCATTCGTTTAGTTAGCGTCCAAGTAGTGCATCCATATAGCAGTATCGATACGACCGCTGCTTGGAAGAAACTGCGCTTCATTTAATCGGTCAGGTCTGACTTCCATATGACCGATTGGCTATCGATAGCTGTCCATGCCTTTGCTAGTCGCGTATCGATGTCTGTCTTGGTTGATGAAACGCTGCTTCCAAGGTAGGTGTATATATATATATATAGAGAGAGAGAGAGAAGGTGCATTTGTGTTTTTTTATTACCGATATTGAAAAAAAAAAAACTAAAAAGATACATTTCTTTTTAAATGTTTCTATTCCAACGGCTTTAGATGTAAATTTTTGTTTGTTTGTTTGTTGTTTTGTTTTTTTTCGTTTTTTTTTTCCAACGTTTTCTTTCAATTATTAACGTTATTTCTGTACTTTTTAACAAATTTATATAAGAAGCATTGAACTCAGACTTCAGTTTATATATATATATATATATATATATATATATATATAATTTCACGTTATTCGTTCTGCTATAAGACAGGATCCATCCGTAGTGAAAGTAAATAGAATTAATGCGCTGAAGTATTATTATCTTACTGTTATTATTTCCCACCAGCGACAGCTGGTGGTTCTTTACTGGAGTCTGGGTGACAGCAAGTTTCCCTAGGTCTCATAGACTCTAGTAAATATTCTAGCCGATCTCAACAACTCTGTAATCTAGAGAGTTATGGGGATACAGAAGAGTTGGTTTGGTCATTTGGTTTAGTTTCGTAGGTAGTGGACATTTGGAATTAGGTATCTAACTCCATTGTTCTCTTCTTGCCCCATCTAACTCATTCGCGTCTTCTTTGTCTGTAGAAGGCTGCAAAGGAATTACTGAAGGAACGAAGAAATGAGACTAAGATACCTTTTGAATTTCAACTTTATTTTTGCGTTTCATACGGCTACTCTGTAGCGAGGAAATGTCTTCCTTGACCACAAGAAAAACAATCGCATCTCCCAAACAAGGCGTTGAAATGTACTAGTCGTTTTCGGTGGGTGATAAATTCAAAGTTAGCGTTTTTAGTAGTGTCCAGTTGGTGTTTTTAATATAGGTTGCAGCTAGAGGAAACACGGTCTTATGTTAAGTTCGAGACTTGTGTGGACACGTGAACTGCCTGCTTCCAGTCCAAGGAAAGAAGGTCTGTCTTGTATCAAAGGTAAAGCTGAAGTTGAGAATGGGTTTCTTTCTAGTGCCGGTGAGTGTCTTTCTGACATGCGCAGTTCCTACTTCCTGTCAGGGGCTTCTGGGAACCGCTACCTTTTGAATATATTTCATTTTCGTTTTCGTTTTATTAACCTCCACAGGGTCTCGATTCTTCCTCTGATTTCTAATTCCTTCTTTCTTTTCTCCAAGCTTTTGGGGACTGTTCCAAGTGCACCGACTGCAAGTGGTATCACCGTCACCCACACGTTTCACAGCTTTTTTTGTTTGTTCTTTTGCGAGGTCTAAGTACATGTCTATCGTTTCGCGTTCTACTGGAAGGGCAAAACTGATTATTGTCATTGTTTATTTTTCTTTTATCCAGGACAAATCCAGCTACATTAGACGATTAATAATAATGCAACATATATTTTTTTTGTTTTTGTTATTTAGACGAAGCATTTTCCCTTTTATCATTTTATGAGTTGTCGTCCGTCCTAATTTTGTATGTGTGTGTGTATGTGTGTTTATCATGTTACGACAAGTTGTCGTTCATCTTAATTGTGTGTATGCGCAAGCGTTTGTGTGTGTGTGTGTGTGTTTATCATTTTACGACAAGTTGTCGTTCATCTTGTGTGTGTATGCGCAAGCGTTTGTGTGTGTGTGTGTGTGTGTGTGTGTGTGTGTTTATCGTTTTACGACAAGTTGTCGTTCATCTTAATTGTGTGTATGCGCAAGCGTTTGTGTGTGTGTGTGTGTGTGTGTGTGTGTTTAACATTTTACGCCAAATTGTCCTTCCTTTTAATTGTGTGTATGTGTGTGTTTATCATAACACTGACATTGATTATCTTTTCTCTTTATTATCTTAGTTAATCAATTCTTTTATTTGATTTTCTTTTCTTGATGAAGTATAATCATTTAATAGGTTAGGCATAAATGTTTAAACTATTATTTAGTCTCGCTATATCACGTTTAAAACGGGAATTCTTTCAAGCTGTGGCCGTGTCAGTGTGACTGTATGGATGCACTACTTGGAATTTAAACGCTTTTAGAAAAAGCTTGATGGGAACAACACAAGTATGCTACTGGCTGTTTTTTTTTAAATTCTTGAAGCAATACCCTACTAAACAGTAAATGTACGGCCACTAATCTCCAATCTCGCAAACCATTCACGTAAGAGGAAGAAAGCATGCAAGGCACTGCTGGTTGAACTCATAAGCAACGTTTTCCGATGGACTCTAGCTCGTGGACAAATCAGTGTTGGCCGACAAGCTCTGTGCGGACGCTGGATACTGTTGAGAGGACCTACCAAGGGCGATGGATGACAGGGACAGATGGTGAGAAAGAGGAAGTAAAAGGAATTTGTACTGTTGATGATGATGATATCTCGTTTTACAGTATAGCATTTTAAAGTGATGGGGGTGTCTTCGTGGTGTAATGGTTAAAGCGATAGACTGCGGAATCGTAGTAAGCGAGTTCGAACTCCAGTCGCGCTATTACGTTCACTTTCGGACAAATACCCTTGTGAAAGGTATGAACCCCCTTATTCTCCCAGCTATGGGTTAAATAGTATCACTACTGTTCTAGTATGATGGCTTTGGCGTTAAATAACCTACTAAGGTTGATATGCCATTAAACAAAACAAACCAGAATTTGTTATTTAAAGTGACACGAAGAAGTAGAATGAACTAAATAATATAAATTCTATTTATCAAGACAATGGTAATTATCTAAAGTGTTTATTTTCTTTATATATTACCTCCATCCCATAATAGTCGGAGCCCAGTTGGCTGGAGCTGTAGAATACGCCGACTGTATCTCTGAAGAGGGGTAAGAACTCCTCTTAAACGAGTGTCCTGGATATGACACTAAACTATCGGATTGCCAGGCTCAAATCATGGAGCTTTGGGTGTACCATAGCCAGATACGGATATGCGAAACGTACATAGAATCTTCATAACATATATATATAGAACATAGGAATCTCGAAACACGAAAAACACTTACGACTTCTTAGTTCAGGTACGAAACTTTTTATTACCTTTGAGTTTAAAGATTCTTCGACATAAGGAAGAGAGATGCACAATCTTTCTATGATGGCTTTTCCATCTCCCCCCCCCCCATCTCGTGCGGCACCCGTATACGCGCAAATTCGTCTCGCCTCAGCGAGCCCTGAAAGTCGACCCTTCTCGTTCGTTGTCCAGTTCTCAACTCTACAAACTGACTTTTTCAAAATCCCCCAAATCCTCCGCGCACTTCCGATGCGTGACGTCACCCGCACTCTCCAGCCCCGTTTCCCATCTGGGCTATTGCGACATCTCTGAGTGACACGTCCGCTCCGCCCGCGCGCGTGAACACCTGCGTTAATGTTGCACCTTAGTAACCCATGCACTGAGCCGAAAGGCATAAAACGAAATCCCCTCGGCCATTATATTAGACGGGGAATGTGCAGTACCCCTTTACTGCCATTATTCCCAGGTCTATTCTGATCTGGGGTGGTAGCTCTTGTTACGGTCCCATCTATGAGTTAAATAGACAGTTTGGCCATTCATTTATGTGGAGTTGTTAAAGTTACATAGCAATACTTGGAACCATTTAATTGCGTGCAAACGAATGAGTAATGTTGAATACAATCATTAGAGTTGAGTTTTAATACTTGAATCTCTTTAACTGTACGCAAAAATTGAATAATTGGTATTATATAGCAATACTTGAAACCCTTTGACTGTGTGCAAACAAATAATTTATATTGAATAGAGTTATTTTTGTTCATCATCATCATCATCATGTCGCGCTGGTAGCACAGATATCCCTGACCCTCTCTCGCCACTCCTCCCTATCGTTCATCGCCCTAGGTAGGTCTTCAGGACAACATCCCGTATCCTCACACAGCTGCTGAATGTATGTTCGTGTTGGTCGTCCAGGTTTTGAACGGCCATGTGTGGGGGTCCATAAGAGTACATCTCTTATGAGTTCGTTCCTGCTTCTCCTGCAGTGTCCTGCATGTCCTGCATGATCGAGAGCCTATCGATATTATTTTTGTTAGATAACAATATTTGAAATCATTTAACTTTCTGCAAAGAAATGCTTAAATATGTCACTATAAGCTATTTGTTTTCAAATCATATATATTTAATATATGGATAAACGGGAGTTTGTATTAAATGACCCGTAATGGTCACTTCCTTGAGTTAGAGGAAGTCCTTGTAACATAATTGATAAAGTGCAGGAGTTTGAACTCGAAGTTAGCGAGTTTGAACTCCAGTCGCGCATTAACGTTCACTTTTCGTGTACTTGAGTAAGGTATGAACCCCTTTATCCTTCCAGCAATGGGATAAAAAAAATATCACAGCTGTTATTTTATAAGGATGGCTTTGGTATTATATAACCTGCGAAGATTGATATGCCCTCAAACAAAGAAACCAATCCAAACCCTTTGTATTTGAAACGCTATCAAAATTATTGACTTATATTGATACGTAGATTGTTGCTTAGGTCTGTACGAGGTGGATTGAGAAATGAGACTCTTTTCATTTTTATTTTTAAGGTCTTCCAAACTATTTCAACGGCATTAAAGTATAGACGGTCTTAATCCTTCTCTGTATCTCCTGTTTCTTCCAGTCTATTTTCCATGTTCTTTGGGATCGTTCCAAAGGCTTCGACTATGATATGTCCAGAATATGACACGGAACTGTAACCAGTAGTGAGGCTCCAGTTCTGGATCTCTGAGGAATGTGGAGTACCCATTCCTTGCTATTATTCCCTGATCCACCCTGTCCTGGATTGGTTGTAACATTTAGAGTCCTGACAAGGGGATA
>OY757931.1:29605641-29688326 GCA_963585895.1 Sepioteuthis lessoniana
GAGTGTGTGTGGGGGGGATAGGTGATAGAGAGAGAGAGAGAGAGAGAGAGAGAGAGAATATATACATATATATATATATATATATATATATATATATATATATCACCAAGGTGATGCTAAGCGGTGATACAAAGTGATAAAAACAAGCCTCACTTTTGTAATAAAAACAAAGATGAAATAATAATTCTTTTTAAATACTAAACAACTTTAATTTACAAATAGCATAAATATTACCTTGATAATGGTTTTGACAAAACTTTAAAAAAATTCGAAACCAACAAGGATTCGATTTTATTTAATCACACCTGTTTAAATGAAAAGATGCGGCCTAAATACACCTTTTCAAATCTATCTCTCTCTCTCTATATATATATATATATATCATCATCATCATCATGTCGCGCTGGTAGCACGGATATCCCTGACCCTCTCTCACCACTCCTCCCTATCGTTCATCGCCCTAGGTAGGTCTTCAGGACAACATCCCGTATCCTCATATAGCTGCTGAATGTATGTTCATGCTGGTCGTCCAGCTTTTGCACGGCCATGTGTGGGGGTCCATAAGCGTATATCTCTTATGAGTTCGTCCCTGCTTCTCCAGCAGTGTCCTGCATGTCTTGTTCGTCTAACTTGAATAGTTTTCGTGATAGGAGGCAGGTGGCCGTACAGTTGGTGTCTTGCGGGGTGTTGCCGCCAGGACTTGTTCAAGATTGCACGCAGCATTCTTGTGTAATTGCCGTCTAGCTTCTTCTCCAGCCGTTTTGTTAGCGTCCATGTAGTGCACCCATATAGCAGTATCGATGTGACCGCTGCCTGGAAGAAACTGCGTTTTATTTTATCGGTTAGGTCTGATTTCCATATATATACATTCTATTAATCCATTTGTTTACAAGGGGTGCATCAAATAAAAGGAATAAGAAGCACTCACACACACACACACACACACACACACACACACACACACACACACATATATATATATATATACATGTGTATGTGTGTGTGAGTGTGTGTGTGGGTGTGTGTGTGCGTGTGTGAAAATAGGTGGAAAAATGAATAAACCAAAAAAATGACAACGGATTCCAAAATGATATTTCGTCTTTATTTTAAAAGTACTTTTTGAATCTGTTGTCAGTGTTTCAGTTTATCCATTTATCCACTTATTTTTACACATCTCGTTGAATTTACAAAATATGCCATTTCTCCATATATATATATATATATATATATATATCAGGACTTCTCATACCTTTTTATTCGATGCACCTCTTGTAAACAAATAAATTAATTGAATATCTAATCTCAAAACATAACTAATTTACCAGCGTTAAATAGAATTTACACGAGAAAAGAATCAGAAAACCATAAATGCAAATGCACCTTTATTTTTTAATGGGAACTTTGGAATTCGAGTTCACTGTTGATATCACGAATATTAGGTTGCAGTTTTGTAAGTTTGAGCTACAAATCTAAGTGCTTCCGTGTTTTCTTAGTAAGTAATGAAGACAGCTAAACCCAGATTCTACTATATACCAACTTGGTCAGACAAGTAAAATGGGCTCAACAGTTACACAGAGCTTTGGATATTGTGCGACAGTTTTTTTTTTTCGTTCATTCATTTTCAGAGAATATCCAATTTCTTTAAAAAGATTTAAAGTCATTACAATGAATTCTTCTTATGGAAGGTATTTAAATTTGCCCTTGCAGCTTTAGTATCAAATAGAAATAGCCCTTTTGGAAATTTCAGTGAATTCTTCTAAAGGAAGGTATTTAAATTTGCCCTTGCAGCTTCAGTATCAAATGCAAATAACCCCTTCAGGAATTTCAATGAATTCTTCTTAAGGATGGTGTTTAATTTTGCACTTGCAACCTCATCTTCAAATAGAAATAATCTCTTCAGGAATTTCAATGTTTAAGAGATCCTTGAATCGGGCTTTAAAGTTTTCCCGCGGATTTTCAATGTGGCTTATATAAATAAACACTTTCTTCTGGTTGTTTTTAAGACGAATTTGCAAAATACTGAAAATTGTATTGGTCCAAAGTAAACTTGTGTAAAACAAGTTTAGCCTGTATATATAAAAGGATTTATAAATGCAAACTAGTTATATAACCTTCTTTGTGGCCCTAGACCAAATTTCATCCACTCCCAGGAGTCTAAAGGGACCACTTTGGGAAGTCTTGGTTTAGGTGGTTAAATAATTCCGGTAGTGAGAAATCAGTCATGGATAAAAGTCAAATATGCAAATGCTGATTTTCCAGGAAGGACGACCATTGTCAAGATTGGCAAAACCTTCTCTCTTTACACAAATCTCTCGCTTATGGTAGTGTAGTAGCTGAACGGCCTCTTACCTCCCATCTCACAAACCATTCAAGAGCTGATGTATGTAAGTTTTTGCTGGTCGGCTAACATTGGTATGTCTATAAGTAGAAGTCTACAAGAGAAAGTCACTTATGAGTTCGTCTTTACTTCTTCAGCAGTGCCCAGTATGTTTTGTTCATCTGACTTGGATGGTTTGTAAGATGGGAAGCAAGTAGCTGCACAGCTGCTGTTTTTTTTTTGGGGGTGCTGCTTTCTGGATTTGTTTAAAACAGTACGTAGCATGCTTGTAGAATTCCCATCAAGTTTTTTCTTCATGTGTTTATGTTTGCGTCCAGGTGGTGCATTAATACTATAGTACTAACACAACCACAGCTTGGAAGAAATTCCGTTTTATTTTTTTTCTGAGGTACCATTGAACTGGAAATTGCTTTATTCTCAAATGTCATGTATTTCAAGTGTATTCTTTGAATAAAAAAATATTGCTGCTCTACCCTATTGAAAACTCTAAAAATATACAAGAAGTTAAAATACGAAAAAAGAAAAAAATATATAATACGCACACGCACACGCACACGTACACGTACACGCATGTACATACGCGCGTGCGAACCAATACACACGCACGCATACACACATAAATATACAAATGAGGAGGAGCGCTTAGAGAAACGATTATTATAAGAGGAAATGGAATTTGTGACCCGGGTTCAAACCCTGGATGAAATTGTTTGAATTTTACTTCGCTCAAATACATTTTGGGAAAGAGATTAATCCATCTGTTCTCCCACTAGCTAAGAGTAATCATCAAGTCACGTTGATAGCACGGATCAGCACAGATTTCCCTGACTCTATCCATCCTTCCCTATCATTCTTCGCCCCCCCCCGGCAGGTCTTCCAAACTACATCAAGTGTCCGCACAGAGCTGACTTAAATAAATTCTTGTGGGTCCATAAAAGAAGGTCACTTATGAGTCCGTCCTTGCTTTTTCCAGCTGTGTCCTGCGTGTCTTGTTTGTCTTAGATCTTTTTTGAAATGAGAGGTAAGCGGCCGCACACCTGTTCAACAACCCACAAAGCTATGAGTAAATAGTAGGAAAGTCGAAGTTCTTTAGCGATATTAAGGCAACCAATCTAGAAGAAGAAAAAATCAGCATTTAAACCATTTGTACTCCGTTATAAATCAACCTTTTGTCACATACCGTTCGTAGCGGTGACTTGGGTATATATATATATATATATATATATACGATGGTCATGAATAAGGGGAATTTTTTTTTAAACTGCAAAGTAATTTTTTATTTCCAGAATTTTTTTCCATGCATATAAACTCTGAATTCTTCGGGATAGGTTTATTGCAAAAATCTCGCCAAAATATTTGTTTTGAGGCTATTCAAAATGACGGCAAATCAGAGTACACTAGGCTGGAACAGAGTTCTATCTTCAAATTTTTGGTGGATGAGAAGGGCAAACCATATGAAATTGACAGAATATGCGATGTGCACGAGGAAGCATGTTTTAATCAAAAGAATGTTTACAAATGGACTAAACATGGGTTAACCCCAGGAGCCTGAATTGAAAAAACTGTCCATGAAGTGGAAACACACTGACTCTCCCTTAAAGAAATGTTCTGGGCGCAGCAGTAAGCAAAAAAGCATAAATGCTGAGTCTTGTGGGACGTAAAAGGACCAATCACTATTTTTTCCTTGGAAAAGTGCTGTTGTAAACTGCTTCCACTTGGCAACTCCCTAGACAAAATTGTATTCAATCTGACCATGATAAATATCGTAGATAGGAAATCGGATAGTGCCCAAGGTCCATCAAAAGGTCTAAGATGTAATTTTTTTAATTAATCTTAGAACCAGTCAAAGAGAGGGAAAACTCTGAATTCAAATATATAACATGTTATATAACATTCTTCTTTGTTTAATGGCATATCAACCTCTGGGGGTTATTTAATGCTGAAAACATTCTTGATGAAGGACAATATAATTAGCTAACTCTAGAAATAAACACCTTCATGGATTCCTCCTCTTTTTAAGTATGAAACTTTGGAAACAGATACCAGATTTAGATTGTACATATTGTTGCATATTGACCTTTGGCAGAGCTGTCCATCAGGGATTTCTAAAACAGGATGCTCCACCTGTGTAAACAAGCGATGCGTTGGTGTAAGCAGTTCGTGTGGGTTGATAGTCGGAAATAGGGTCACGTGGGTTGACAACTGGAATGCGTGGGCGATAGGAAATTATATATACACGGGCACCTACGTCAGACGATCAGTCACGGAGAGTGGTCAGCGAGCGCCTAAAACGAGGCAGTGTTTCCGCGTTCTTCGTCTCCCTTTTTCTCTCACACTTAAAGTTTCGACCCAAAGAAGGTTTAAAGAGGCTTATATTTTTATTACTGTGTTTTATAGTACTTTATTCATTTTATGGCTAAACAATATATCCGTGGAATGGATAGTAGATGTGGATTGATTAAGAAGCCAGTAAATGTTATTTCTTTTTTTATTTTTTTCGAGGGGACTTGATTACTGTCAATCCATTCCTAAAACATTTATATTGGCTAAGTTTTTCAATTGACGTGGCATAACTATTACGAGATATCATCTTAGGAAATGGTCTGGACTTCCAGTCCTGGACGAGATTATTTGCTTTTCACTTTCGCGCTTACACTTTTGAGAATGTGGAGTATCATCATCATCATCATGTCGTGCCGCTAGCATGAATATCTCTTACCCTCTCTCGCCACTTCTCCCTATCGTTCATCGTCTCAGGCAGGTCTTCAGGGATACATCCCGTATCCTCACATAGCTGCTGTATGTATGTTCGGGCTGGTCGTCCTGCTTTTGCTCGGCCATATGAGGGGGTCCTTTGGAGTACATCACTTATGAGCTCGTCCCTGCTTCTAGAGTAAATTTTGGTATTGACGACTTGAAGATTTGTCTTCGTATATCTGTCGTATCTGACTACCAAAACTCACCGCTACAATTATGTTAAAAACACAGTTCAGACACTTGCAATAGAGGAAAATGTTTTATGGTTTAATATTTCCTCGAGCTAAATAATGTAAAACAATTCACGACGAATTAACAACATTTATTGCCTAAACAGACTTTATAGAGTGCATACAGAAATGACATGAAACACTAAAAGAGTACATTACAGAGAAAGTTCAATCACGTTGTTGAAGAGTCTTTTGTTATAAGTTGAGAGTCCTTAATTGAATGGAAATTGTTGTGTGAACTTACGTTAAAGCATAGTACCGTGAGTGGTATAACACAAGATTTGTTGGGAAACGCATATAACCATGCATTCTTCTTGTCGTCGATGCCGAAACGAAGAGAAAGAGAATTTTGCCGTGCTGTTTTTATACAATTCTAGTCACGCCGTGTAACAGCCATTAGAGATACTATCTGGAAAGCAAAGGAGGTAATCCCACCAGGTGAAATTCTTACAGATAAATAGGAAAGACTGTGTTCTTTAAGCTCGGTAAGGAAACCAGTCAAAGAGAGGGAAAACTCTGAATTCAAACCAGCTGTTTATATAACATTCTTCTTTGTTTAATGGCATATCAACCTCTGGGGGTTATTTAATACTGAAAAAAATTCTTGATGAAGGACAAAAGTGGTACTATTTAACACACTGCCAGGGAATAAAGGTGTTTTAGCCTTTCTCAAGGGTATTTGTCTAAAAGTGAAACGTAATAGCGCAACTGGATTTCGAACGCGCTTGCTTCGAGGCTGCAGTCCACCACTTTAAGAATAACGTCAGGGAATCCCAGTTGCACAGTTATATTCACTTTTCTTGGGCAAAGTATGATCCCCCTATCTTCTACTTATGGGTTAGATAGTACTATCACTGTTCTTCTACAAGTATGGCTTTGGCATTAAATAACCCACGAAGGTTCATATGTTATTAAACAAAGAAACCTTAAATAGTACCCCTACTGTTCTTCTAAAAGTGTGGCTTTGGCATTAGATAACCCTCGAAGGTTGATATGCTATTATGTTAAGCAAAAAAAATCAAACCAAACCAAACCAAATCAGAATTATGAATATAAGTTTTTACTGGTCGGCAAACACGGGAGAGTCCATATGTAAGAGTCCATAAGAGAATGTTGCTTCCAAGATTTGGTCAAAACAGTAGGCAGAATCCTTGAGCATTTCCCATCAGGCTTTTTCTCGAAACGTTTCGTTTGAGTCCAAATGGTGCAATTGTACAGTAGTGCTGACAGGTCTACAGCCTGGAAGAATTTTCGTTTTATCTTATCAGAGAAATCAGATTTCGATAAGGTTTATTCACCTTATCAAAATCTGATTTCTCTTTCAATATCTGCCCATGTTTTATCTATGCATATGCTGACATCATTTTCAGTCGATGAGATGCTGCTGCCGAGGTATACGAACTAGTCTACAAATTTCAAAAGCTTACCATTTAAAGAGAAGATGGCACCATCTGGATTAAAATCGGAAAGGTAATTGTATTTATTACAGTTAATTTATATATATACATATATATATATACACTTTAAAATGAATAAGTCCACAAGAGAATTTGCTTTTAGGCTATTTATTTTTCTTCAACACATGTTTACAACGGTTTTTAGTGGTCTTCAGGAAGTAAGTTGTTTGTTTTAGTGTTCTCTTTGTTTTTATTTATTATAGCAGCTGTTTTGTTAGAGTTGTGGGGTTTTTTAATCCCTGGATTTGTGTCTGTGAATGTCCAGTTCGAGTTAATTGTCCGTGACAAACTTTCGTCTCTGTAGATGTTGTTTCTTTCTTTCTCTTTTTACAAGATTGTATTTTGTGTGTTTGTGTGTCCGCATGCGTGCTCGTGTCTATGTATGTGTATATACTTTCGGAGTTTTTTTTTCCTTCTTTATTACTCTTCTCACCAATATAATCTATATTTGATATGCCATAAAGTTCAACTGACGGGAATATCATGTTTTTATTTTTTTCAGGTTTCGATTCAACGGTATTGACAACAGAATCTGGTCATGGTGGAAGAGTGAATTGGAATACTACTCGACCAATTTGGCAGAGGATGAAGAGAAAAGAATCGGAGCACCTGCCGGATCGAAATCTCATAATCTCAACTTCGGCACCTTCAAAGACAACAGTGTCGCAAGTACATGCCCTGACAAACAAATCACATATATCTCAACTTTTTAAACGCTCGAAAGGCAAATACATGAAAGGGGTTCATAATTCCAGTAGACACCAAACCTCTAATAGAAACTTGCGGCAGTCTGGCATAGAACGGACAACTCAAACGAGGACAATGTCAAAGAGAAGGATTCGTTTGCTTGGAAAAGGCCAATATGGACGATACACCAGCTTGTCGCGTCGAAGAAGACGCTGGGTGAAGAGTCAAAAAGCAAAACGTAAACAACTCCAATTGGGAGAAAAAGACAGAAAAAAGAGAACCCACCAGCTAACACTGACTCCAAGAAAGAGTACGGGAAAGCGTGGAGAGAGATTAGGGAGAAGTAATATAACACTTGGACCAAAAAAAGATGAGGCAAATTCACAGGGTAGAAAACACCAGAGAGTAACTGGCAAATACACAAGCTCGCAAAGAAAACAAATCCAGAAGCAGGCTGAACGAAAATTCCAGGTGAAAGGCAAAAAACAAATCACCCCAAAAGCATTATCCCACGGAAAGTACACAATAATGTCTTCCATAGAACGAAAAGGTAATCAAAGTTTACATCATAGAAAAAATGAAAAAAAGAAAATAGGCCATAATGGAAAATACACAGCAATGCTCAACGGAGGGCAGTTTCAAGTTCAACCATTTTTTCCCGGGGGGCAAATGATCCAAACTAGAGGTCAAAACGAAGTAGATGACTTAAGTCAACTCAGACACGCGTTGTCTAACCACAGAGCAAATGTACTAGCAGAGAAATTGCATCATAGCAAGAATTTTGCTTCCCATGGTGGATGGCAGGGCTTGCATAATCTCGAACACGAGTTGTCTCATCATGGAGGAAATTTACTCGCCGAGCAGATACACCAAGGGCACTTAGCAGGGCACAATGGAGGGCAACTTGGAATACAAGGGTTACATGATTATGGCCACAAATTATCGCATTTTGGGGGTCAATTACAATCTTCTAATTTGTTTCCTGGAGAACAGTTGGTGAGTGATGGAGGACAAATAGGAATGCAGCCAATTTACAAAGGAACGCCTCTGATGGTGCATAATATCGGAGATATAGAAACAAAAAGTTTGCGTCACATAGAACAATTTATTACTGGTAAAAATGGACAAGCAGGGTTAAAACACGGATATGATGTTGGTTTTTCCCCAAAGATGTATATTAAAGGTGGAGTACCACTGGGTTTGCATGGAGTGCGCTTTGGAAAACACTTGAAAAAAGGAAGACCGGGGGTAGTTCGTATTTATATTAAGGGAAAGGGACTTATGGATGTAAGGAGAAGAAATCAGCGAAGGGGTAGAATCAACAGCATGAATGGGCATAGACAGGAACCATTCCGTTTTGGTAGAAGAGGGAAGATGATTATAGTTGGAAGTGACAGAGGTGGGGAATTTGGACGAAGAGATTTTGGCAGAGAAAGGATGCGTGGAGGTATTCGAAGAAGTAGGGGATTTGGACGAAGAGGTTTAGGCAGAGGAAGGATACGTGGAGGAATTCACAGAAGTAGGGGATTTGGACGTAGAGGCTTAGGCAGAGAAAGGAATCATGGAGGAATTCGCAGAAGTAGGGGATTTGGACTAAGAGGTGTAGGTAGGGGAAGGATTCATGGAGAAATTCGCAGAAGTAGGGGATTTGGACTAAGAGGTGTAGGTAGGGGAAGGATTCATGGAGGAATTCGCAGAAGTAGGGGATTTGGACTAAGAGGTGTAGGTAGGGGAAGGATTCATGGAGGAATTCGCAGAAGTAGGGGATTTGGACGAAGAGGCTTAGGCAGAAGAAGGATTCATGGCGGAATTCGCAGAAGTAGGGGATTTGGACGAAGAGGCTTAGGTAGAGGAGGAACACACAGGGAAACACGGACTGGTAGAGGATTTAGACGAAAAGGTTTTGGCAGAAGAGGGACAAAATGGGGAACGCGGACTGGTAGAGGATTTGGACGAAAAGGTTTCGGTAGAGGAGGAACACACAGGGGAACGCGGACTGGTAGAGGATTTAGACGAAAAGGTTTAGACAGAAGAGGAACACACAAGGGAACAAGGACTAGTAGAGGATTTGGACGAAAAGATTTTGGTAGAGGAGGAAAACACAGGGGAACAAGGACTGGTAGAGAATTTGGACGAAAAGATTTTGGTAGAGGAGGAACACACGGGGAAACGCGGAATGGTAGAGGATTTGGACGAAAAGGTTTCGGTAGAAGAGGAACACCCATGGGAACGCGGAATGGTAGAGGATTTGGACGAAAAGGTTTTGGTAGAAGAGGAACACACAGGGGAACAAAGACTGGGAGAGTATTTGGACGAAAAGGTTTAGGTAGAGGAGGAACACACAGGGGAACAAGGACTGGTAGGGGTTCTAGACAAAAAGGTTTTGGTAGAGTAGGAACACACAGAGCAACAAGGACTGGTAGAGGATTTGGACGAAAAGGTTTAGGTAGAGGAGGGAGAAAATGGCGAACACAGACTAGTAGAGGATTTGGCCGAAAAGGTTTTAGTAGAGGAGGAAGACACAGGAAAACTTGGACTGGTAGAGGATTTGGACGAAAAGGTTTAGGTAGAGGAGGAACGCATAGGGGAACGCGGACAGGTAAAGGATTTGGACGAAAAGGTTTAGGCAGAAGAGGAACACATAAGGTAACAAGGAATGGTAAAGGATTTGGACAAAAAGGATTAGGTAGTAGAGGGAAAAAATGGGGAACGCGGACTGGTAGAGAATTTAGACGAAAAGGTTTAGGTAGAGGAGGAACACACAGGGGAACGCAGGCTGGTAGAGAATTTGGACGAAAAGGTTTAGGCAGAAGAGGAACACACAAGGTAACAAGAACTGGTAGAGGATTTGGACGAAAAGGTTTAGGTAGAGGAGGGAGAAAATGGCGAACACAGACTAGTAGAGGATTTGGCCGAAAAGGTTTTAGTAGAGGAGGAAGACACAGGAAAACTTGGACTGGTAGAGGATTTGGACGAAAAGGTTTAGGTAGAGGAGGAACGCATAGGGGAACGCGGACAGGTAAAGGATTTGGACGAAAAGGTTTAGGCAGAAGAGGAACACATAAGGTAACAAGGAATGGTAAAGGATTTGGACAAAAAGGATTAGGTAGTAGAGGGAAAAAATGGGGAACGCGGACTGGTAGAGAATTTAGACGAAAAGGTTTAGGCAGAGGAGGAACACACAGGGGAACGCAGGCTGGTAGAGAGTTTGGACGAAAAGGTTTAGGCAGAAGAGGAACACACAAGGTAACAAGAACTGGTAGAGGATTTGGAGGAAAAGGATTAGGTAGTAGAGGGATAAAATGGGGAACGCAGACTGGTAGAGGATTAGGACGAAAAGGTTTTGGTAGAGGAGGAACACACATGGCAACGCAGACTGGTAGAGGATTTGGACAAAAAGGTTTAGGCAGAGGAAGAACGAACAGGGGAATGCAGACTGGTAGAAGATTTGGACGAAAGGATTTAGGCAGACGAGGGACACAAACGGTAACACGAACTAGTAGGGGAAAACCTTTACACAGAGGTGTGGTACATGGAGTAACACGGACTGGTAGAGTATTTAGAGTAAAAGTTACGCGAAAGAATGTAGGAACTAGTACAAGAAAAGGTTTTGGAAAAACGGGTTTACGAAATGTTGGAATGAGAAAAACACAGACTGGACAACGAGGTTTCAGAAAGGATGGAAAAATTGGCATAAGGACTGGAACGAGTAGAGGTTTTGGGAAAACAGGGTTAAAAAGGGTTGGAATGAGACAAATACGGACTGGACAACGTGGTTTCAGAAAGGGTGGTAAAATTAGTATGAGGACTGGAACGAGTAGAGGTTTTGGGAAAACAGGTTTACGAAGGGTCGGAATGAGAAAAATACGAACAGGACAACGTGGTTTTAGAAAGGGTGGTAAAACTAGTATAAGGACTGGAACGAGTAGAAGTTTTGGGAAAACAGGGTTAAAAAGAGTTGGAATGAGACAAATACGAACAGGACAACGTGGTTTTAGAAAGGGTGGTAAAATTAGCATAAGGACTAGAACAAATAGAGGTTTTGGGAAAACGGGATTAAAAGGAGTTGGAATGAGACAAATACGGACAGGACAACGTGGTTTCAGAAAGGGTGGTAAAATTAGCATAAGGACTGGAACGAGTAGAGGTTTTGGGAAAACAGGTTTACGAAGGGTCAGAATGAGAAAAATACGAACAGGACAACGTGGTTTCAGAAAGGGTGGTAAAATTAGTATAAGGACTGGAACGAGTAGAGGTTTTGGGAAAACAGGGTTAAAAAGGGTTGGAATGAGACAAATACGGACAGGACAACGTGGTTTCAGAAATGGTAGTAAAATTGGTATAAGGACTGAAACGAGTAGAGGTTTTGGGAAAACAGGGTTAAAAAGAGTTGGAATGAGACAAATACGGACTGGACAACGTGGTTTCAGACAGGGTGGTAAAATTGGTATAAGGACTGGAACTAGTAGAGGTTTTGGGAAAACAGGTCTAAAAAGGGTTGGAATGAGACAAATACGGACAGGACAACGTGGTTTCAGAAAGGGTGGTAAAATTAACATAAGGACTGGAACGAGTAGAGGTTTTGGGAAAACAGGGTTAAAAAGGGTTGGAATGAGACAAATGCGGATAGGACAACGAGGTTTCAGAAAGGGTGGTAAAATTGGTATAAGGACTGGAACTAGTAGAGGTTTTGGGAAAACAGGGTTAAAAAGGGTTGGAATGAGACAAATACGGACAGGACAACGAGGTTTCAGAAAGGGTGGTAAAATTAGCATAAGAACTGGAACGAGTAGAGGTTATGGGAAAACAGGGTTAAAAAGGGTTGGAATGAGACAGATACGGACAGGACAACGAGGTTTCAGAAAGGGTGGTAAAATTAGCATAAGGACTGGAACGAGTAGAGGTTATGGGAAAACAGGGTTAAAAAGGGTAGGAATGAGACAAATACGGACTGGACAACGAGGTTTCAGAAAGGGTGGTAAAATTAGCATAAGGACTGGAACGAGTAGAAATTATGGAAAAACAGGTCTAAAAAGGGTTGGAATGAGACAAATACAGACAGGACAACGTGGTTTCAGAAAGGGTGGTAAAATTAGCATAAGGACTGGAACGAGTAGAGGTTTTGGGAAAACGGGATTAAAAGGAGTTGGAATGAGACAAATACGGACTGGACAACGTGGTTTTAGAAAGGGTGGTAAAATTAGCATAAGGACTGGAACGAGTAGAGGTTTTAGGAAAACAGGGTTAAAAAGAGTTGGAACGAGACAAATACGGACAGGACAACGAGGTTTCAGAAAGGGTGGTAAAATTAGCATAAGGACTGGAACGAGTAGAGGTTATGGGAAAAAAGGTTTAAAAAGGGTTGGAATGAGACAGATACGGACAGGACAACGAGGTTTCAGAAAGGGTGGTAAAATTAGCATAAGGACTGGAACTAGTAGAGGTTTCGGGAAAACAGGGTTAAAAAGAGTTGGAATGAGACAAATACGGACAGGACAATTAGGTTTCAGAAAGGGTGGTAAAATTAGTATGAGGACTGGAACGAGTAGAGGTTTTGGGAAAACAGGTTTACGAAGGGTTGGAATGAGTCAAATACGGACAGGACAACGAGGTTTCAGAAAGGGTGGTAAAATTAGCATAAGGACTGGAACGAGTAGAGGTTATGAGAAAACAGGGTTAAAAAGGGTTGGAATGAGACAAATGCGGATAGGACAACGAGGTTTCAGAAAGGGTGGTAAAATTAGCATAAGGACTGGAACGAGTAGAGGTTATGGGAAAACAGGGTTAAAAAGGGTTGGAATGAGACAAATACGGACAGGACAACGTGGTTTCAGAAAGGGTGGTAAAATTAGCATAAGGACTAGAACTAATAGAGGTTTTGGGAAAACAGGGTTAAAAGGAGTTGGAATGAGACAAATACGGACAGGCCAACGTGGTTTCAGAAAGGTTGGTAAAATAAGCATAAGGACTGGAACGAATAGAGGTTTTGGGAAAACGGGATTAAAAGGAGTTGGAATGAGACAAATAAGAACAGGACAACGTGGTTTCAGAAAGGGTGGTAAAATTAGCATAAGGACTGGAACGAATAGAGGTTTTGGGAAAACGGCATTAAAAGGAGTTGGAATGAGACAAATAAGAACAGGACAACGTGGTTTCAGAAAGGGTGGTAAAATTAGCATAAGGACTGGAACGAATAGAGGTTTTGGGAAAACAGGGTTAAAAGGAGTTGGAATGAGACAAATAAGAACAGGACAACAAGGTTTCGGAAAGGGTGGTAAAATAAGCATAAGGACTGGAACGAATAGAGGTTTTGGGAAAACGGGATTAAAAGGAGTTGGAATGAGACAAATACGGACTGGACAACGAGGTTTCGGAAAGGGTGGTAAAATTAGCATAAGGACTGGAACGAGTAGAGGTTTTGGGAAAACGGGATTAAAAGGAGTTGGAATGAGACAAATACGAATAGGACAACGTGGTTTCAGAAAGGGTGGTAAAATAAGCATAAGGACTGGAACGAGTAGAGATTTTGGGAAAACGGGGTTAAAAGGTGTTGGAATGAGACAAATACGGACTGGACAACGTGGTTTCGGAAAGGGTGGTAAAATTAGCATAAGGACTGGAACGAGTAGAGGCTATGGGAAAACGGGATTAAAAGGAGTTGGAATGAGACAAATACGGACAGGACAGCGTGGTTTCGGAAAGGGTGGTAAAATTATTATAAGGACTGGAACAAGTAGAGGTTTGGGGAAAACGGGGTTACAAGGAATTGGAATGAGACAAATGCAGACAGAGCAACGTGGTTTTGGAAAGGGTGGTAAGATTAATATAAAAACTGGAACGAGTAGAGGTTTTGGAAAAACGGGATTAAAAGGGGTTGGACTGAGACAAATACGGACAGGACAACGTGGTTTTGGAAAGGGTGGTAAGATTAATATAAAAACTGGAACGAGTAGAAATTTTGGAAGAACTGGTTTACAAGGGGCTGGAATAAGACAAATACGAACAGGCTCACGCACTTTTGGACAAAGTAATTTCGGAAAAGGAGGTCAAATGAAGATAACTGGAATGGGTAAAAGTTTTGGACAAATGGGATTTGGAAACGGTGGTCAAGTAAATATCAAATCTGGGTCAAGTGAGAGCTTTGGACAAACAGGTTTAACTAGTGGAATAGACGAAAACTTTAGACAAAGTAGTGTACAGAGTGGTGGACAAATGGAAATAACTGGTATGAGCGAAAGCTTTGGACAAAGTAGCGTAGACTCAGGTGGGGAAATGTTCTCTCAGAATAAGAAATACTTCGATTTTGGCAATATCAATAAAATACGAACTCGCAGAAGCAGACGGTCTGGTTTTGAAGGTGTAAGTAGAAGTGGACAATTGAATGGCGTACCTCAAAGAAATATACGCTTTAGGTTTGGTGGTTTAAGCAAGGGAAGAAAATTAGTTACTCCAGGTTCTCGTCAGAATAGGCTTTTTAATTTACAGTCTTTACAAAATATGAGACTGACTGATGCGCAGAAAAGGCAAATGTTGATGCGAATGTCTACTTCACCGAAAGACCAATACAATAGACAAATGCGAGGTTTATTGCAGCTGGGTAATCTGTTATCTCGGCAAAAGTTACGAGATCTAAGAAAATTTAATCAAGACAATTTAGATGAATTTGGAAAAATGAAAACAGGAACTCAAACGCTAATAGAAAATCAACAAATGTCTCAAGAAGGACCCCATAATCAGAATTTAAGAGTTGGAAAACATGTAGAGACGCGAGAAGCAAGGAGAAGAGGGGGCAGAAAAATGCTTCTCCCAAATAGAAGACAGCAGACGCAGCGAGGGGGAAACAGTAAAACTGTGCGTGTTGGCAGACAGACCAGTAGACAATTTGGAAGAGGTGGTATGGCTGGCTCTTCTGTAAAACGAAATAGACAGGGTGGGCGTGGCCGAGCTGGTAGAAAATTCGGACGGGGTAAAGCAGCTGGTTCGTCTAAAACAGGAATTCGACAGGGTGGAAGGCGTCAGGGTGGAAGGCGTCAGGGTGGTAGAAAGTTTGGAACAGGCCGTGGTAGAAAATTTGGAAGGGGTCGTGGTAGAAAATTTGGAAGGGGTGGGACAGCTAGCTATTCTAAAAAAGGGATGGGACAACGTAGGCGTGGCCAGACTGGTAGAAAATTTGGAAGAGGTCGTACGGGAACTTTATCGGGAAAGAAAACTACTTTACAAGGACGAGGGCAAAGCAGAAGAAAGTTTAGTAAGGGAAGCGCATTTGGCCCTTCCCAGAAATATATGAGACCGGAAGGAGGCATTCAGAGCCGCAGAAAACTTGGACAAGGTGGTGCAACTGGTTTATCAAGAAAGAAAACTGCTTTGCATGGACGAGGGCAGAGCAAAAGAAAGTTCGGAAAAAGGGGCCCATTTGGTCTTTCCCAAAAAAGAATGGGAATGCGGGGAGGTATTCAGAGTCGCAGACAATTCGGAAGGGGTGGTGCGGCTGATTCACCAAGAAGAACCACATTACGTGGACGCGGTCAGACCCGCAGACAATTTGGAAGGGGTGGTGCGGCTGGTTTACCAGGAAGGAGAACCACATTACGTGGACGAGGTCCAACCCGTAGACAATTTGGAAGGGGTGGCGCGGCTGGTTTACCAGGAAGGAGAACCACATTACGTGGACGAGGTCCAACCCGTAGACAATTTGGAAGGGGTGGCGCGGCTGGTTTACCAGGAAGGAGAACCACATTACGTGGACGAGGTCCAACTCGCAGACAATTTGGAAGGGGTGGTGCGGCTGGTTTACCAGGAAGGAGAACCACATTACGTGGACGCGGTCAGGCCCGCAGAAAATTTGGAAGGGGTCGAGCATTTGGCTTATCAAAAAAGAAGATGACTTTACTCGGACGGGGTCTGAGCAGAAGAAAATTTGGAAAGGTTGGTGCTGGCTCTTCACAGATAAGAATTGGTGGAGGTCATAAAATTCGCAGAAAATTAGGAGGGGGGCGAGCATTTGGCATATCTAGAAAGACGATTTCCCGTGGAGATAGTGACACTGAAAGAAAATATGGGAGGGTTGGGGCGAGTGCTTTTAGAAAAAAGATGATGCTAGGGGGAAGTAGACGGACTCTAGATGGAAGAAGCAAGACAACTCAAAGACAACATAGACGAAAATTGCGTTTGAAAGAAATCTCAAAGTACCCTCACCGAAAACCTAACCAACGTCTTTTGTACGTACCGGTTGTTAGACAGAAGACTGTGGAAAATCATAAATACCCAAATCATGACAACTGGGGATCCTCAAAAATGGGAGGCAGAGGTAGGGGTAGTTTAGAAGAAATCATAGGCAGTGAAGGTTTAAAAGGGTATCAGTCGGGTCCAGGAAATGGGGTACAGGTTAATATCTTATTGAAGAACGGAAGAGGAAGTCACGAAATTCTGCAAAGAGGAAATATGAAAACAGGAAAAGAGGGACACGGTATTCACGGGAAGAAATCGATATTTGTGCACAAACGTCCCCATCGGCCGATTCATCTTGGGTTACATTTGCATGTTATGTTTTCGCCGAAGTTGAAACATTCACAAGGTAATTTTGAGAAGCAAGTTGTTCATCGAATCGCGCAACCTCTTGCAGAACCCGTAATGGAGCCGATGGTAGCACGGATTCTAGATCGAGGAGAAGATCTCTCGAATAGGTACAATGATATATTAAATTGCTTGAAATGTGTGGGCCTAGACTCCCTAAAAAAGAAAAGGTCTGTTCCAGTTAGGCATCCAAGCTTAGACCATATTCTATACCATTCCTTCAAATTACACGAACCACATCGGGCTCTGATGAAACATCCGAGATCTTTGATGCTAATGAAATTAGCATCGGTATCCAGATCCACCCCGGATATCATATCAGTACAGCCTGTTACTCCTTCCTCTAATGCTTCCTTCTCGGGGCTTCATAAAAGACAGAAAAAAAAACAGACAGCAAGATACTGGAATAATTCAATGGAAGTACCGAAAACACTTAAAAACAATACTAAATTCGGCCCCATCGTTTTGTCTGTGCCTGACACACGTATAGCTGCGACTAGAAATCCTAAGTCGCCATTTTGGAAGAGACTAACTGGAAGTAAAGCACTGTTCCGCAGTGAAAATACGGAACAGGCAAAGTCCACCAGAACCAACCAAAGAAAACTATCACCGCCACATCAATATAACTCAATGGATCAAACAGATATTTATTCACTAAAAACGAATCCGTCGATAAAATACTGGCGGTCTCTGAGCCAGAACTTGTCTCAAACAGTGAAACCAAGGTGGCACTCTGACGAAAAGACCCGGTTAAGCAAGCACAGATCACTGACATCAATAACATCGAAGAAAACGGCCGAAATAAAACCTGTGACTCCGTCCAAAGTTTTGGCAGATCTACCGATAAAGAAACATAACAAGTCATTTTTAGAAAGTTCGCTGACCACGGACGAAAAAAACGCCTCCTTGAAAGACAAGAAAATTGATAACTTCATGGAGAAAGTATTCCCTCATATAAAGCAGCACATTTATGGAGGACATATTGCCCCCAAGGGTCGATGGCCCTGGCAAGTTACGATACAGAGAAAGCATTGGCGTGGTTGGCAGCATATCTGCGGTGGGACAATAATTAAACCAACAGTCGTCATTACAGCTGCGCACTGTATAACACCCCACAGGTAATAATAATGTTCGTGATAATCTTTGTTTGTATGTTGAATATTGAGAAGAATTTTCTACCTTCCTCATGATTAGCTTTTAAGAGGATTTCCCTTCACAATAAATAAATTAAAGTATATCAAGTGACAATGACTACATATATTTGTATAGCATATGCTATCCAGAAAATCAGGTATTTGGCCATAAAAATTTGGTTGGTTGGTCGGTTGGTTGGTTTTCGTCGTGTCAACATTAGTTGGGACATTTAATGTTGAAAGTCAGTCTTTTTTATATAACCTCAAACACTAAATGATAACCCTATGTAAACAATTATAAAGTAGTAAAGTTGGTGACCTTAGTTAAGGGCGACCCAAAGGCTCCCTTTTTAATAGCTACTCCACCGAGGTGTAAGGGAGGGTGCTACTCTTTTTCCCTGGATTGCTCCATTTTATTCTTGACACGTACATTATAAAGCTGAGTGTTAAGCAAGGATGTATCAAGTAGCATTTTTTGAGTCTTTGGATTGAGACGACCTAGGATTGAACCCTCAGTGTTCCGGGCCATTGGCAAACACCCTAACTACGAGAGCAATTATACCTTCAAGTAACTATTCGTAACACAAATAATTTGCATTGTTATAGGAGATCAAGAATTCCTCTCTAACATTAATTATTTTGCACAGTATTACCATCAAATACTTTTTATTCATATGGTTTCCAGCCCAGTTAGCTGGGGCTGTAGAATACACCAACTGCTTCTCTGCAGAGGGCTATGACTCCCCCCCCCACACACACACCTAACGAGTGTCCTTGATATGTCACTAAACAATTCGATAGAGAGACTCCAGTAATGCAGGAGCTTTGGAGAATGCAAAGTATCCCTTCATTGCCATCGCTTCCAAGTATACTCTGGTCCGAAGTAGTAGCATCTGATAGGGTCAAATAGAACAGTTTTGACATTTAAACTGAGTGCAAACAAATGACTTATGCTAAATTGAATTGTTAGAAATAAAACTGATCGTTTATCTGAATGTAAACAAATGACTGATGTAAGTGATAGATAGCAATACTTAGAACCATTGAACTTTGATGATTTGTTTACAAATTATAAATATTTAATATATATATGTATAAAGAGGATTTAGCATTAAATAACCTACAGAGGTTGATATGCCATAAAACCCAACCAAACCAAACGAATGTCCCGTATATGACACTAAGCAATCTGATGAAGCTTTATTGCCATCGTTCCCAGGTCCACTCTGGCCCGAAGTGGTCGCACCGATAGGGTCCTATTGTTACATAGCCAGATATACGGATGTGTGAAATGACATAATGTTCATAAAATGTTCATAAACATATTTAGGAATCCGAAAACACGAAATTCACGAAATTGGTTCAGGTACGAAACTTTATTACTTTTGAGTTAAAGGTAATTCGACATGAGGAGAGAGAGACAATCTTTCTATGCTGACTGCTTTTACATCGTCAGCTCTCAACCCCACCAAACGCGCGGCGCCCATAGCGCACAAATTCGTCTGGCCTCGCCCAGCTCTGAATCTCGACTCTCTCGTTCGGAGACAGGAACTCAACTCACTGCTTTTTCTCAAATCCCCAAATCCTCAGCCCACGCTTCCAGTGCGTGACGTCACTCACATCCCCATGTTCATTTCTATCTGGGATTTTTATTTTGACATCTCTGAATGACACATCCTCTCCGCACCCGCGTGAACACTTGCGTTAATGTTGCACCTAACTAACCCATGCGCTAAGCGAAATGTTCTCATCCTAACTAAACCGAAAGGCAAGATATACAAAACGAAATCCCTCCGCCATTATATTACACTATCTACGGATCAATTAGAATTTTTTTTTACATTTTGCTGAGTGTAAACAAAAAACTGTACTTATGCTAAGCTGATTTGTTTGAAATAAAAGTGTTTGATCACTTTACTTTGTGTAAACAAATGACTGATGTTTAGTTAAATTGTAAATGATACATTGCAATACTTGGAACCATTTAACTTTGTTAAACTAAATTGTTTGAAATAGAACTGTTTGAGCATTTAACTTTGTGTTAACAAAAAAACTGTATTTAAACAAATGACTGTGTGTATACAAGAAACTTTACTTATGCTAAATTGAATTGTTTGAAGTAGAACTGTTTGTGCATTTAAATGTGTGTTAATTCTATTTTAAACAATTCAGTTAAGTCTAAATACAATTTCAATGTCAAAAACAGTTTCATTTCAAACAATTCAGTTTAGCATACAAAACCAGTCTTATTTCGAGTAATTCAGTTTAGCGTAAGTATGCATTTTAGTTTTATTTGACCCATAGATAGGGCTCTATCAGGTGCTACCATTTCGGGCCAGAGTGGACCTGGGAGCGATGGCAATGAAAGGGTAGTCTGCATTCCCCAAAGCTCCAACATTACTGGAACCTCACCATCAGATTGTTTAGTGTCATATCCGGGACACTCGTTGGGGGAAGGTCTTACCCCTCTGCAGAGGTGCAGTCAGTGTACTCTACAGCCCCAGCCGACTGGGCAAGTATGGAAAGGATTTAGCATTAAATACCCTACAATAGTTGATATTCTACAAAACCAAATTGTTTGGTCTCCATAAATGACAGTTGGTAATTTTTTCCGCCTGGGAAAATCGATGACACACCTCTGCTTTCATGCCAGACTCTATTTTGCCAGACTGCTGCTCAGCTGGTAAATATAACAAAGGAATAAAAAATGAGGGATTATTGGTAGGAAGGCTCAAGCATTATTGTAATACCGCCAACGTCCGCTTCAGACATTATCGAACATAATAATATCACCATTTAACAAGCGCTGCAAATATGTACAAGCGATGGTGGTATGGAAAGTTATATTTTGTAACTGAAGATTTGATATATCCAACAATGTTTCTTTTTGTTTCGTTCCCAGCTTTGGAGATCTGGGGAGTATGGAGTACTCCTTCATTGTCATTACTCCCAAGTCCACTCTGACCCAGAGTGATAGCAGTTGTTAGGGTCCCATCTATTGGTCATATAGATCTGTTTAAAAATTATTCATATTTGGTAGGAATACTTGATAACTGTAAATCATTTTTATCATGAACAGTTACTTGAAGCTGTAATTGTTTACAAAGGATTATTATTATTAGTTACTTGAAATCATTGAACTGTAAATTATTTATATTAAGAATAGTTACTTGAAGCTGTAATTGTTTACAAAAGATTTTTATCATTAGTTACTTGAAATCATAGAATTGTAAATTATTTGTATCATGAATAGTTACTTGAGGCTGTAATTGTTTACAAAGGATTATTATTATTAGTTACTAGAAATTATAAAATTGTAAATTATTTGTATCATGAATAGTTACTTGAAGCTATATTTGTTTACAAAGGATTATTATTATTAGTTACTTGAAATCATTGAACTGTAAATTATTTTTTTATGAATAGTTATTTGAAGCAATAATTGTTTACTGGGGATTATTACTAGTTACTTGTAACCATATGATTTTGTGCAAATAAATGTCTACCATTAAATAGAAATAAATCATCATCACCATCATCATGTCGTGCCATCAGCACAAATATCCCTAACCCTCTCCCGCCACCCTTCTCTATCGCCCATCGCTTCCGGCAGGTCTTCAAGGTCACATCCTGTATCGGCACAGAGCTGTTGTATGTAGGTTCTAGCTGGTCATCCTGCCTTTGCTCGTCCATGTGAAGGGGTCCACAGGAGTACGTCACTTAAGAGTTCGTCCCTATTTCTCCAGCAGTGTCCCGTATGTCTGGTTCGTCTAACTTTGATAGTTTTCATTATGGGTAGTAAGTGGCCGTACAGTTGCTGCTTTGTGGGATGCTACCTTCAGGATTTGTTCAATATTGCTCCCTGAATTCTTGTGTAGTTACCGTCAAGCTTTTTCTCCACACTTTTAGTTAGCGTCCATGTAGTGCATCCATACAGCAGTATCGACACGCCCGTGTCTTGGAAAAAAACTGCATTTCATTTTATCGGTCAGACCTGACCGATAGCCTACCGATAGCTGTCCATGCTTTTACTAGTTGTGCGTTGATGTCTGTCTCGGTTGATGAGACACTGCTTCCAAGGTAGGTGAACTTGTCTACTAGTTTCAGAAAACTATATAATTATTAGTATTCGAGAGGAATACTTGAAACCATAAAACCGTGTGCAAATTATTTGTATTTAGTAAGAATACTTGATATCATATAACTGGGCAAAAATCTCATAAGAAACATGGCACTGTTGGCTAGGGCTGTAGAATACACCGACTGCATCTTTGGAGAGAGGTAAAACTTCCCAATGAGTGTCCTGGATATGACATCAAACAATCTGATGGGGAGGCTAAAGAAATACTGGAGCTTTGGGGAATACGGAGTACCCCTTTATGGCCACTCACACTGGCCCAGAGTGGTAGCAACTGATAGGGTCTTATCAATGGGTTAAATAGAACTGTTTGACATTTAAACTTGATACAGACAAATGACATGCTAAATTGAATTGTTCGAAATAGAACTGTTTGATCATTTAACTGTGTGTAAACAAATGATTAATGTTTGATTGAAATGTCGGTGATACATTGCAATGATTGGAACCATTTAACTTTGTTGACTTATGCTAAATTGAATTGATAAAAATAGAACTGTTTGATCGTTTAACTGCGTGTATTTAGAAAATATGTTTCCCAATCACATTTACTATGATAATGAAAACAGATTTGCCATTAAATAACTAACAATGGTTAATATGCCTTAAAACCAACCCAATTCCCACACCTCTATGCCTGAGATAATCCTTGACGTGTTGATATGTCGTAAAAATCAATCAATCAATCATTTTCGTTTCTTATATTTCAAGACGTTCCCAAGACACTAACAAATAAGTTCTCACGCACAAAAAATCAATCAATCAATCAATCAATATGCTGTATCATGGTAAGGAAGAGATACACAGGGAAATAGAGTTAACTATTTATTAATTGAAGTGGTACTGTCCAACAAATATTATAAATCTCGTGCTGTTGGGGTTACGTCCGAAATTGGTCTTACTACTGACCGAGATCTGTCAGTACTGGCCGTGCTTAAGAAACACGATGTCTTTTATTCCTTCGAGATACCGGAAGTCACGTGGTACGAGCCACTATACAACAAAATAATTATAAGTTCTAACGCACATAAATAAATAAGTATTCGCAGATAGAAAAGGAAGGTTTGGCTATCATATTTGCGATCAAGAAATTCCATAAATCCGCACAGAGTAGAGAATTTATATCACAAACACATCATCGAATTGTTAATTTCCGCCCCGAAGTAGCGTCCTCGATACGTGTTGAATCGGTTTTAGTTTGACATCTTCTTTGTGAAGTATAACTGCCCCAAGCCAAAATTACTTGCGTCTCTGGCAGCATATATCTGCTTATTAGGGTTTTATGTGTCAAAGCTAAGTTTGACGTTAGCGCAGTTTTTAATTTCTCGGACGTTTTTTTTACATTCGTCCGTCCAGTTCCATTTTACGTCTTTTTTGAGTAATTGATTCAACGGAGCTCTTAGTATATGCATATTTGGTATATAGCTATCGTAGTAGTTAGCCAGCCCCCGAAATGATTGTAATGCCGCAACATTATTCGGTGTAGGCATGTATTTTATTGTGACTGCTCGGTTAAGATCAGGAGTCCTGCCTTTCTCGTCGATTACTTGTCCCAGATATTTGATTTTTGATAGAAAAAATTCGCATTTTTCCATACTTAATTTAAAACCAAATTCTTTTATTTTTTAAACACTTCAATTACATGTTTTGCATTATCTTCTCGATTTTGCTTTTTATTAGAATACCATCTAAATAAGCTGTTGCGAAGTCCAGATCTGCTAACATTGAATCCATAATTTTTTGAAAAATAGTTACCTTTATTCCATATTGTAGCCTATTAATTTTGTACAGGCCTCTATGTGTGTTAATAGTTAATAATTCAGCACACTTTTCTTCCACTGGGTATTGTAAAGAAGCTTCTGACAACTCTAACTTAGAAAATATGCGTTCGCCATTTAAATTTGCAAAAATTTCTTCCGCAGTTGGGAGGGGGTAATTTATTTCTTTTAGACAATCATTAGGTTCGGTTGAATAATATGCGCAGATTCTAATTTTATTATTTTTTTCTCTACATATACAGTTGGAGCTGCCCATGAGTGGTAGTCAGTTTTTTCTATTACTCCCAGTTTTTCTAGTCTTCCTAATTCTTTATCAATAATTTCAACTGACCCACGGGGCACTGGTCTTTTCGGTCGAAAAACTGGTATAACATTTTCTTTTACTTCGAATTTTGCCTTGACTTTAGAAAAGAATCCAAGTCCTTCTGAAAATATTTCCGGAAATTTTACTTTTAGTTCTTTTTTCAGTTTATCTGAACTTGTCGTATTACCATCTATTTTTCTTGGGATGTTAAATAGATCGAATTCTTCCATCCAATCTGTTCCAAATAAATTTTGAACATTTCGCATGACAAATGCTTTTAATTTTCTTTGAGAATTTGTGTCCTTTGCGCCCGCAAGTATGGCATTTTTTTTTTTGTTGTTGTTTAAATGGACATTCTTTAGATAAATGCAATTTTCCACACCCGTAATACGAATTAATTTTGAGAAAACGGTTTATTTTTCTTACCTTGTGGTTTGTTCTTTATTGTATGAATATTTGAAATATCCCCTTCTTCAATTTTTGCTGTGTTAGCTCTCAAATTTAAAATACGCTGGCATTTTTTCAGCTTTTTAAATCCTCTTGTTTTTCCTGTTTTTTAAAATCTTCTTGTTGTTTTTCTTGTTGTTTTAGGAATTCCAACAAACAATTTTTAGAGTCCTCCATTGTATATCATTGAACGTCACTTTGTGTATGGTTCACTGTAAATATAATCTGAATACTTCGTCGATAACTGTTGCTGTTTTTTTTTTTTTGTTTTTTTTTTTTTGCTGTGAATACAAAATCTTCGAATCCTTCGTCGCCAATTGTTTTATCGTTGTTAGGAAAGAGATACATTGTGAAATAGAGTTAACTATTTATTAACTGAAGTGGTACAGCCCAACAAATATTAAAAGTCTGGCGCTGTTGGTGATACGTCCGAAGTTGGTCTTACTACTGACCGAGATCTTCGGTACTGCACGTGCTTAAAAAGCACGACGTCTCTTATTCCTCCGAGATAGCGGAAGTTACGTGGTACGAGCCACTATACAACAAAATAAATAATACGTTCTAACGCACATAAAAAAATAAGTAGATAAATAATAAGTTCTCACGTACAAAATTCAATAACTAATAAGTTCTCACGCACAAAATTCAATAACTAATAAGTTTTCACGCGAGATGAATAAATAAATAAGTCCTCACGGACAAATAAATAAATGAATAAATAATAAGTTCTCACGCACAAATAAAGAAAGAAATAATAAGTTAATAAATAAATAATTAAATAAATAAATAAATTCTCACGCTCAAAAAATAGATGAATAACTTATAATTTCTTACGCACAAAAATAGATAAAAGTTTCCACGCACAAAAAATCAATAGAAAATAAATTCTCACGCACAAAGAAATGAATAAATAATAAGTTCCCCAGCACAAAAAAATTAATTACCCAATTAAAATGAAATAAAATAAAATAAAAAGCATATAGTCCATGGCTGCATCTGGACTTATTGCTATAATAAAAAAACATGATGGACAAATTTCTTTAACGTAGAATCCTGCTCATAGGACAACATAGTTAATGAGATAGCTTCGTTGACCAACACTATTGCATAGAGAATTTAATGATGAGTGCCCGATAATTCGAGCCTTATGCAAGACTAAGTAATTGACTGCGACCGTCTTGTGAGTTTGATCCTTAATGAATATTCTATACTTTAAGCTTTGGACCAAATTAAGCTATACTTACTAAATAACAACTCTCATTTTGGGCTTTTGACTAACAAAGTTGTCTGACTTTTTACTAACTTTTTAAAATGACTATCAGTAGAATTTAACTATTCAAATATTTGACTATTCATGCATAATCGCAAAAATTAATTTTTATTCTCTCATTTAGATATGAGACATATACTATTCAGCCCAGTCGGCTGGAGCTGTAGAATACACCGAATGCATCTCTGCAGAGAAGTGAGACCCCTCCCCCCAACGAGTGTCCAGGATATGACCTGATGGCTTTAGTAATGCTTGAGTTTAGAGACATGCGAATTACCCGTTCATTGCCATTGCTCCCAGGTTCCCTCTGACCCGGAATGATAGCACCGGATAGGGCCATATCTATGAGTCAAATAGAACAGCTTTGACATTTAAACTGTGTGTGTTTGTCGTTCTTGAAAGAGACCGGGTTGTACCAGAAAATATAGACTTGGTTACAATCCTGAAAACACAACAAAGTAATCAACAGAAAGCAAATTATTGCTGAATAGAATTATGCTTGTGTTGGTAGAAATAGTAGTGAGAAATAATAAAAAAAAAACCAAAACAAACAAACTATCATCACTAAATAAACTAATGTCATATAGAAATACTTGCAAATACTTACTCGTATGCGAGTAAATGAGTCGTTTGTTTTTAGTATGGTATCATCAAATTATGTGTTTATAAGCCGTACATATGTGTAAACAGGCTTTGGCATTAAATAACCTATAGAGGTTGATATGCCATTAAACCCAATCAACCAACCAAACCAATGTGTAAACAAATTATGTACGTTAAATTGAATTGTTAGAAATTGAACTGTTTGACTATTTAACTGTGTGAAAACAAAAAACTGTCTAATTGAATTGTTAATGATGCATCGCAATACTTCGAACCATTTAACTGTGTGCAAACGTATGAATAATGTTGAATAGAATTATCATTGCTGAATAGCAATATCTGAAACCCTTAACTATGTGTCTAAATTGAATTATTGGTATTACATAGTAATACTTGGAACCATCTTACTCTGTGCAAATGAATGAATAGTGTTTATTAGAATAATTGTTAAATAGCAATACTTGTAACAACTTCAATGGCAGCAAACAAATGATTAATATTGAATAGAATTATTTGTGTTAAATAGCAGCAATTGAATCATTTAACTATGTGCATACAAATGATTAATTATGAATAGAATTATTCGTGTTAGATAGAAATATTTAAAACCATTTAACTATGTGCAAAAAAAAAAATAAGCTCAGACTCATAAAAAATATTATGAACGAAAAGTGTTTACAAATCCTATATATTTAATTTATAAATAGGATTTGGCATTTAATAACCCACAATGATTGATATGCCAAAAAAAAAAAAAAAAACAACCCAACCAAATCATATACATTCAATATATATGCATAAACAGGATTTGGCATTAAATAACCTGCAATGATTGATGGGTGATAAAACGAAACTAAAACAAACTATATATATATATATCAGTGGCGACTCTAGCCTATTTTTGCTACTCGTGCCCCCCCCCGCCCTCTGTCAACTTCAGTTCCCAACCCGTAGTCCGTGGACCCAAAGTAAGTCATCATAGTTGCTATTGCGTGATTCTCCATTGTATAGCACAGATTGACAAACGTACCTTGCATGGTGTTTTTTTTTGTAAACAATCAAGATACTATATAATTTGTAGTCTTGTTAATACAGTAGATAAGATAATTTTTTTCCATTCAAAAGTATAGAAGAAAAGAGAAGATGTTCATTACTATGACGAGAAAAATATGTTTATTAGAATAAAGAAACTGGTGACAATATACACAGACACAGCTAGTAGTTTCAATTTCGCTTAAAATAAAGATTATTTGTTGAAAACGTATTCAAATAAACAAATTTTAGTTACAGAATGTAATATATGCAACATTCATTAAAGAAATAGAGATCTGTTAGTGAAAAAACGAATTAAAACACGCCGTTTAACCAACATTTACCGTAGCGATGATGATGACGACATCGGCGACAGCTATAATCTGCTACCCCCCCCCTCTCTCTCTCTCTCTGTCCCTCTCCCTCTTCACAAGACAGCTGTCAGCAGTCAGAATGTGCTAAGATTTTTGAGCACGGTGTTTGGGTTGCTCCTACCATTGGCTACAGCCAAAAGCGGATTTCTCTAACATTAATGTTATTATAAGGGTCTAGTGCTCGGCACGGATTTGCGCGTGTTCAACATTATAGCCGATTTTATGGGATGTTCAATGAATCTGACGGTGGCCGGACAAAGACCATCCGTTCAAAACAGCATCGTTGTATTATTCCCAGATATATTTATGAACTTTTGGCTACTTAGTTATCGAAACTTGAATAGATACGTAATTCAATTGAGATCAGACTAAGTATGTTTGCTTGAAATTAATGGATGATTTTAAATCCATTTTGAATAACATTGACCGAGTTATTGGTCGTGCCGGGCACGAGTAGCACTAGTCCCGTCTCCGCCCCTGATATATATATATATGTGTGTGTGTGTGTGTGTGTGTGTGTATACTACCAGTCAAAAATATTTGGCTTGCCTCAAAAATTTTTATTTCTCATCCTAAAAGTATCTTTTATGAAACATGTTAAACACCACTATGATTTTATTTATTATACTAAATACAAGTCTTCCCGAGTTACATGGAATACAAATTAAACAAAAAAAAAGCAAAAAAAATTCTTAAACTTTTTATTTGTTAAGATGACTCCTTTTGACTGCTATCACTGCTTCACAGATTCTCGGTATTCTTTCCATCAAAGATTGGTGGTAGACTGAAGATAGTTCTACCCAGTTTTCCTCCAAATGTTGCTACAGGTAAACTACACTTGTGGGTGGTTTAGCTCTGAATTTTCTGTTAACTTCTTCCAACGGCAGTCCAATGGGATTTAAGTCCGCTGATTGCACCGGGCAAGACATCAGTTGAAGTATGTGCTGTTCCTCTTTGCTTTTAATGCACCAGCGACAGAGTTTACTAGTATGCTTTGCGTCATTATCTTGCATGAGTACAAATCTTTGAGCTACAAACCGCGTTCCAGATGGGATCGCGTGACGCTGTAGTTTGCTGTGATAGCCGGTCTAATTCAATTTGCTCTTCACCTGATGTAAATCTCCGGCTTTTCAATTGACAAAAGCCGCCCACATCATAACAGAGTCTCCTCCGTACTTTACGGTTGGTGTGATTCAGTGGGGGGTGCAGTTCTTTCACTATTTGCTGCACATAAACCTTCCTACCAGACAAAAAAAAATTTCAACTTTGATTTGTCAGTCCAAAGGACTTTATTCCAGTGCTCTGTTGTGCACCTTGGCCCACTGGAGCCTTTTGACATTGTTTTGCTTCGTCAACGGTGGTTTCTTGACAGCGATTCTGCCACATAAGCCAGCTTCACAGAGACTTCTCCTCACAGTGGATGTTGACACATTTTTTCATATCATTGGTTCGGTTGTGCAGTGATGTTTGGAATAGTCAGCTTTGTGTCACTCAAGCTGGAGACTGCTGAAATTGTCCTCTGCATAGGTAAAACAAGTAACCAGTAGTAAATAAGTAAAGTTGTCTCCCTTAGTCGAGGGCAACCAGAAAACTTCCTTTTCAATAGCAACTACACTGACGTGTAGGGGAGGGCGCTACTCCTTTACCTGGATTGCTCCACTTTACCCTTGATACGTACCTTATATTGCTGAGTATTAAGCAAGGAGGTATCAAGTACGATTTGTAAAGTCTTTGGTATAACGTGACCTGTGATTGAACCCAATTCTCCCGGACCATTGATTAATACTCTACCCACTAGGGCAATGAGCTGGTTTTAGCCAGTAGTAATTAAACACTACATTGTCTAATATAAGATCAAGTGGGAGTCTAATGTAACTTTTGGAAAATGTTTTATTCATGTTCAGTACTAAAGAAGAAAAACGCTTTCAAATTAATTTTTCAAAAGATATCTGGTTATACTAAGGTCGAAGTTATTATGGAAGACTTGTTTCAATAAAAATAACACTTCTAGGATGAGAAATAAAATTTTTGAGGATGGCCAAATACTTTTGACTGGGAGTGTATATGTATAAAGAGGATTCGGCATTAAATAACCAACAATGATTGATATGCCATAAAACCCCACCAAACCAAATCATATATCTATATAATAAAGCTCAACGCTTGTATGTGTGTGTCTGTATGTCCATGTATCTGTGTCTGTGTACATCTATTGGACTAAAGGGAATTGAAGATACATAAAAACAAAGTATGGATTCTTATGTAAAATTTAACGAGAAAGACAATGAGCTACATGAAATTTACTTTCCAAATCGATTGGGGGGGCATTTAATGGGGACAAATACCCCCTCGGCGTAAATTCAAATTCCTTCGATTTTCATGAAGATAAAACATAACTACTAGACACTAACTGGAGTCGATTTCCAAAATTTCACCATCTTACAATAACATTTACCCCCTTCCCCCCGAAAGAGGTTTCAAATACAGCGCAAAGCCCCCCTTTGAAAGTGCAAATGCATCCAGTTTTCATGAAAGATGCATAAAAACAAAATATGTATTCTAATGTAAAATTTTACGAGAAAGACAATGAACTTCCTAAAATTCAATTTCCAACGCGATTAGGGGGCTTAAAAGGAGTAATCATCCTCGGTGAAAATTCAAATATTTCTGATTTTAATGAAATTAGAATCATATTGCTGATGTTTACAGGAAATCAGGATCTTTATCTGGAAGTGTAGGTCGATTTGATTATTAGAAACTGGGAAAAGTGCTAAATCACATATTTCAAGTGTTAACTGATTTGCTAAATCATTATGTTTCTGAGTTTTGACTATTTCTCATTTTTCTTTTCTAATTGCTTTACTTCTTGTATTAAAAAAAAAAACTTTTCTTGATATAAAGTTTGCCTACATCATAATTAGTTTGTTAAGTAATATAAATAGTTATAATGAAAATATTACAGTGCTACGATAATATATCTATGTTTATTAGTGTTTATTGTGATTCTTGAATAAACACTGTGATACATGTTTTTATGGCTTTTATTTACATGCATATTACTAGCAAAAGCTGCAGTCTGTGTGATAGTTGCTGCAATTTATAAACCAAAATACTGAGTTAATGAATAAGAAGTTTGATTCAACTATGATTATATCTGGTTTAAAGGAATCACCTCTTTTACACTAAACTGGCATTTCTTTCTTTTGAGTAACGAGAATGGATATAGATTTAAAATCTACATGATTGTTAACGATATTTTATTAGGAAAAACGAGAATTGAATTCAGTTGTATATTAGACTATATTCCAAGTGTGACATTAAAAGTTTGCGGATATTCCACCCCAAAACATTTAATAATATCGAATCAGTAACTTTCATAAATAAGAGTACAATTTTTGAAGGCTCTTTATAAACTCAATCAACGAGGATTATTTCAGCAAGTATTCAATATATATGTATAAAGAGGATTTGACATTGAATAACCTATAAATAATGAATAACCTTGCATAAATGAAAGAAAACGAACCGAATAGATAACGGATATAGAAAGGATTTCAACATGAATGTTATACACGCGGAACCACCTTTCTCGTGTAATTACGCAAAATCAAGAAACGGTTCCTATGACATCTAACGGCCGTAAGTAAACGCATTTTAAAATCACAAACTGCACCAAAATGAAGATGAACGAACGTCCAATGTAATGTCTGTTTTAGTCGATCTTCTGTATACATAGATACATATTTCTTTTAAATACCCTATCCGGTGGCAAAAGCTGCTCGGTAGCGCCAGGAGTGGCAATACCGCCTTGAGCTACCGAAACTGTGTTATCACCGAAACTGTGTTATCACCCTGGTTGGCGGCTGATGAGGCTAGGGTATCACACGTGCTTTCACACGTTGTATGATGAAAAAAAAAATGGTCGATATGCCATAGAACCAAATCAAATCATATATATTTAATATATATGTATAAAGAGGATTTGACATTGAATAACCTATAATGGTCAATATGCCATAGAACCAAACCAAATCATATATATTTAATATATATGTATAAAGAGGTTTTGGTACAAAATAACCCCTACATTGTTTGATATTCCATAAACCATACCAAACCATATCCTATTTTGGCTCAGTCGGATGACCCTGTAGAATACACCGACTGCATCTCTGCCAAGGGGTAAAACTCCCCCAATGAGAGTTCCGCATATAAACAATCTAATGGTGAGGTTCCAGTAATGCTGGAGCTTTGGGGAATGTGGAGTGTCCCTTCATTGCCATCGCTCACAGGTTCATTCTGACTTGGAGTAGTAGTGATGGTCCTATCTATCGATCAAATAGAACTGTTTGACATTTAAACTGTGAACTTTGACATTTAAACTGAGTGCAAACAAATGACATATTAAACTGAATAGCTTGAAATAGAACTGTTGTCATTGGCCTAGCGGTTAGAGTGTTCGCCAATGGCCCAGGAGACTTGGGTTCAATCCCAGGTCGAGTCATACTAAAGACTCAAAAAATGGTACTTGATGCCTCCTTGCTTAACACTCAGCATTATAAGGTACGGATCAAGGGTAAAGTGGAGAAATGCAGGGAAAGGAGTAGTGCCCTCCCCTACACCTTGGTGTAGTAGCTATCGAAAAGGGAGCCTTCGGGTCACCCTCGACTATGGTCACCTACTTTACCTACTTTTTTAACTGTGTACAAACAAATGATTAATAGTCGATATAATTATTTGTATTTATAGAAATAAGTGAAACCATTTAACTTTGTGCAAAAATATGAGCTCAGCCTCGTTTAAAAATGTGTTTAGAAATCATGTGTTCAATATATATGTATAAAAAGGATTTGGCATTAAATAACCTACAATGGTTGATATGCCATAAAACCAAACCAAACCAAATCCTATATATTCAATATATATGTATAAAGAGAATTTAGCATCAAATAACCTACAATGTTTGATATGCCATAAAACCAAACCAAACCAAATCTTATATATTCAATATATATGTATAAAAAGGATTTGGCATTAAATAACCTACAATGTTTGATATGCCATAAAACCAAACCAAACCAGATCCTACTTATTCAATATATATGTATAAAGAGAATTTAGCATCAAATAACCTACAATGTTTGATATGCCATAAAACCAAACCAAACCAAATCCTATATATTCAATATATATGAATAAAAAGGATTTTGCATCAAATAAGCTACGATAGTTGATAGGTCATAAAACCAAACCATATTCTGTTTGCAAATCCTAACAACTTAAATAAAATGTTGCTAATGATAACAACTGTATGTAAATCCCCTTCAGTGTTTGATAAGAAAGATTTTTTTTATTCTGAAAAATACCTGTGAGTACGTGAGCACTTGTAAATGTGCACAAGTAAAAACAACTAAACGTGCGTACCCCACCCCACATACACACACACGCACCCACATACACACACATATATATATGTGTGAGTGTGTGTGTGTGTGTGCGTGTGTGTGAGTAGGTCCACGAAGAGATTTGTATTCTTTTGAATTTATTTATTTATTTTGTTCTTACATACGTGTAAGTTTCCAGCTTGGTACTTTCGTCAGAGAACATGTATGGCACAAGGACTTGTTTATGGGGTACTCAACGAGACTTGAACTCACTAGTGTTTTCAGTTTGAATTATTTTCAGTTGGGTATGGGTTTATATAGGGTCCTCCTCTCTTTTTCTTAAAGTGTGTTTACTTTAGTCTACTTTATCCCTCATTGATATTTGGTATGTTTTTGTTATTTGTATATATATTGCTGGGTATCACCCACCTTTTTCCACACAATGAACTAGTCCATCTACCATATATAGCAGTAGCTACTAATACCAGGGCAGACTAGAAGGTGAAGAGCAGCTTCTTATAGGAATAGTATTAGAGCGTTGGAGACTGGAGATCGCACTAGATCACTTTACTTGCTACCGTAATAACGGAGGCCAATACTATCGTTGGACTATATCTTTATTTTGTATTCACTAATCCTATGTTCTTGTCTACTAATAGTCTCTCTATTGTATTTACTTTTTCCTGAGAATATATCTCTATTTCCTCTCATATCGTGGTTTGTCCTTTATTTAATATTACAAGCGTTCACTAACCAGAACGCAACACACACACACACACATATATATATATATATCAAACATAATTCTTGCTATGATGTACTGTTTTTACCGGATACGGTTTCACACACACACACACACACACACACACACACATATATATATATCATAGCAAGAATTATGTTTGATCAATACACAAAATAAGAATAAAGTAAATTCCCAAACCATATTACCATCGAATGTTTATTTAGTGGTGCATCCTTTCGCACTGAAGTTCTTTTTTCATGATTGAAAATACACTGAAAGATTCATGAGTAAAAAATAAAGAATAAATAGATAGATTCTAATAATAGTAAGGTCTTAGCAAAAATATCTATTTCCCTTTTAACTTATATATCATATGCCCTCGAGAGAAGTAAGTAGCAATCACTGGCACGGAAAATGTAGACATTCTTTTGAATCTGAAGCCGCCGAATAGGTTCTAAAACATAGGAAGAAACATGTGTTCAGGGAGGGGGCGTTTGAACTTTGACACGGGGCAATTCCGGAAAAAAAAAAACGTGGGTGTATAGTAAAAAGGTGTGGGTGATACAAAAAAAAAAAAAAAAAGAAAACGAAAAACAGAAAAGAACGCACGAGTGACTTAGGAAGTAGGATTGTTTTTCGTTGTCGACTCACTACCGGCTCTCTGTCTGTCTGTCTTCTCTTCTCCGGAAGCTTTCTGTCTTTGTCGCTTTCTCAATTACCCAAGTGACGTTGATGTAATATACACACACATAAGCCTATAAAAAATAATAATAATAGAAAAATTATATACAAAACTGCCGCCAAAGAAGCAGATTTGCTTCTAGTAAAGTCTTCATCAGATGATGACCCTGGGTTCAGGCATGGTTTCGGGGCCGAAGCATCATTACCACTAGCCCAGGGCGCCCCAGCAGTATCTCACAATACTACTTTATTGGATGGTGTTTAATCTGTACGAATGCCATATCCGTTCAGATGCAGTTACAGCCTTGTTTTGGATCTTTTTTATATATTCCCTCTTCTTTGCTGGTGTAAGTTCGATTTTAGTTAAAAATGTAGAGGTTGCGTTCGAAATAAAACCTCGACATCCAATCTCAAGAGGAAATATGTCTGTTGACCAGTCATTCTTAGTACACTGTTCACGGAGGTCTTTGTACTTTTCCAATTTCCGCTGATGCGCCCAGTCGATGTTGGTCTCGAAAGGAATCGTTAATTCTGCAATGATAACTTTCTTTGAATTAACTGACTAAATGACAAGATCTGGATGCTGGCGAGTTGATGTTATTTCCGTTGGAAAAGCGAGTTGTCGGTATAGGTCAGCAATAACGCGCCAGTCCGTGCAACCATCAAGCAATGTTGGTTTGTGCCTATTATTTCTATGTGGAGTTTTCGAAACGTTTCCTTCTTTAAAAAATTGTATATTTGTCTTTATACATGGAATTTCATTGGCAGTTTCACAACACATTTTGGTAATCTCAGCAATAATCCCTAAGATTTCATTATGTCCCCACGTGTAGCTTCTTAGGGAATACTGACATCCGTGTTTGAGGTTCACAATGTTCCCACATGCTTTGCAAAGGTTAGATGTACTTAACCCCTATACATATATATATATATAAGGTGTCCGTGGAGTAATGGTAATCGTCGTAGGAAAGGACACTTCGACACGCGTCCAAATCCTAAACGAAGCTAATTGCGTTTTACATTGTGCTGGGGAAACGTTTGAATCCAATTATTCTCCCTGCAGCTATGGGTAGATAGTAGGATAGACAGGATCCTTTAACCTAGGTTCGGCAACCAGTCTAGGAGATGGAAAACTCTAAATTCAAACCTGTTTAAATCTACTTTGTTTCACATTGTTATATTGTCATCTACAGCATCATAACGACACAATAATAAGACTTCTTTAACAAAATATTTACCTCTCACTTTATTGCAAGGGTTCGAAAAGGGTTACTCAAGGTTTGCGTGTGAGAGGGAGTCGGAGACCGAACAGAAACTTCAATATTTTGACCCCACTGTTATGGCCGTCAACGTTGTGTCTTTCTCGTTCTCCAGATGCTCAACCGGAGGCCCAGAGGCCCACTTTGCTGGGCGATGGCTTACTTTACTGCATCTTATCAGCATCTTCTCTGGACCCCAACTCATCAGGACCCCAAGCTCTTTCGGCCTGGTGTGGCTTTCCCTACCACATCTCGTCTATAACTCCGTCTCCAACTGTACTGGAACTCGAACTGTCTTGACTGAGTTATATAATAGTTCAACGCCCACTCGATCGCCCACTCGATCTTTGAAATCGCATGTTTAATCGTCATCAAGCGGAAATAACTGTCATGCAGTTCACAGGTCACTCTCTTCCGGTGCGTCAGTCTATGAGTGTACCATGGGAATTTTTTTACCTCGTCCCATTTCATCAGCCAATTTCCGCCCACGCGATTTCCTCTCCTAACTGCCATTAGAATGTGTCACTTCCTTCCGGTGTATCACCTTGAAATGACAATTTTGGCCGGGTCAAAGGCCGAAATACAACAACATCCTGCAAGTGCGCTGAGGTTACTGATAACACACACACACACACACACACACACACACATATATATATATATATATATATATATATATATATATATATGTATATTCACATATGTATTAACGTGTTCGGAAAGTAATTACATTTTACTTTCCGAACTTCCGAATACATATATATATATATATACGAGGTGCATGCGATAAGTTTCCATACTTTTTTTGATTCAAGAGATTCAAGGAAGGCAGGGAGTGTGCGAGGGATGATGAGAGGTGTGGGAGGAGTAAGGAAGTCAATACACCAGAGTTAATTGGCCAAAGGGATAGGGTTAGGATTACTATGTTGAGGTTTTAAGGGAGTTCAGGAAGAGATTCCTTGGGAAGAGGCCAGTACTCTTCGAAAGAGGACTTCCATGAGGCCTTCCAGAAATTGTTGGAACAGTACAACAAGTGCATTGCAGCTGGAGGAGATTACTTCGAAGGGGACTAGAGTTTCATGTGTGTACTATCAATAAATGTGCCCAGACGAAAAAAGTCAGGAAACTTATCGTATGCACCTCGTACATATATATATATATATATGAATGCCAGCAGAGTCAGAAAAAAAATCTACTTAGGTTTCACCAAAACGGATCATCAAGTCAATTCCAAATTGTTTAGGTGAAACTTTCGTAGATTTTTTCTTCTGAGTCTGCGGGCTTTCATATTCCGGTCTACTTAGCGTATTGGACACTCTTACGTTTAACTTAAGGAATTCTGTCAGCTTCTTTTTCTTTTGGCTAGACGTTACGGCATTATTTAATTATTTTCAAGTAATACGTATGTTTTTAGTCTTTTCTTTTTTGTGGAATTTTTTTCCCGGATATTAGTTTATTTACTATCTTTCTTTATTTGCAAATTGTACTATCTGTTTTTTTTTCACACCATCAGGATAATAGAATAGTTTAAAAAAGATGAATTACTTATATATATATATATATATATACACGAGGAAAAGAAGAATTACTATTTGCTTTATGATCTATATCTATATATCTATTTGGCGTATATATTGATATATATTTCTTTTAAATACCCTCTCCGGTGGCAAAAGCTGCTTGGTAGCGCCAGGAATGGCAGTACCGCCTTGAGCTACCGAAACTGTGTTATCACCCTGGTTGGCGGCTAATGAGGACAGAGTATTGCATGTGCTTTCGCACGTTGTATGACGAAATATATATATATATATATATATATATATATATATATATATATATATATATAAGCAAAAGAAGAATTACTATTTGCTTTATGATCTCCGATCACGCAACTACGTTCACTTTCAAACAAATATCCTAGGGAAAGGTATAAACTCCTTTATTAAGCAGCTAAGTGTTTAATAGTGCGACTACTGTTCATACATAAGAATGTCTGTAGCATTAACTAACCCGCAAAGGTTCATATGCCCTGAAAACAAAGAAACAGGGCCAATCTTTCATATATGGTGTCATTTCTTTATGGCATGACTATAAAAGTTTATTTACAAAATTGATTTTTTTTTCTTTCTTTGCTCGGGAAAATTTGTTAAATAGACGATGAGGACCTCATATTGAAAAATTTAGAGACTTCCGTTTGGAATCAATTCAGTAGATTCTGCTTTGTTAGGACAGTTTCCTGACATATAAAACAGCATATCTTCTCGACTTTCCAAGACTCTTCTCAGTATCCTAGACAATCTTTTCCTCGGATCTCTTGTTCCACTAATCTCTTTTCCCGTTCTTCGAGATTGTTTTAAGCGCTCCAATTATAACTGGTATCAGTGATAATTGTTAATTGAACCACCTATAAAATATAATCAGTATATTCTGATTAATTGGGTAAAATCTATGACTTATGGGAAACAAATTCTACTAAACTGAGGCATTTTCATTAAATACAAGTCGTATATTCCATTTAAATGGTCATATTCATTGCATACAGGCAACAATTTCAGGTTAATTGCAGCGAATTTCTGATATAAAAATAGTATGTTCCAGTTAACTGGATAACATTTCTGACATATTAACAAATTATAATCTTGAGATATAAAAAATATATCGGTTAATTGGGCCATGTTTCATGTGCATTGTTGTATTCCTATTTATTGGGACATATACTTGTACTATACAGTTGGTTTCGGTTAATTTGGATTGATTATTTGAAAGTAGGATACAAGTTTTGAGCACCTAGTTTGTCGCTTTAGCCATTTTTCATCTCTATACATAATGCTGTTTGGTTTGGTTTCTTTGTTTAATGGCATATCAACCTTTATAGGTTATTTAATGCCAAGCTATTCTCCTAGAAGAACAGTAGTGGTACTATTTAACCCATAGCTGGGAGGATAAGTGGGTTCATACCTTTCCCAAGGGTATACATACAGTTGTGTTTCTGCGTCTGTCTGTGTCTGGATTCTACTACCTAAAACGGTGTTACTAAAACAACCCCTTCTTCCAGCTGGAAACAAGTTTCTGATTTGATTTGTTTTGGTTTGATGTCATATCAACCATTGTTGGTTATTAAACCTAATCCTGTTTTTACATATACATAGTGCATTCAATAAGTTTCAAGACTATTTTTGTACAGGCATTTAAAATTGTCATTGACTCTTGAAAATTCACTATGTTATTGCTATACATCTTATGAGATGACTGACCAGTTTTTAGGATTTAAGCTTCAAATAAACAGCTACAGCAGGAATTGGATTACACCCTGCTAAAGCCTGGTTGTTACAGCAGGTCAATTTCACTTTAGAAGAAGGTTATGCAATAAAATTCTGTTTTAGACTTGGAAAAAATGCCACAGAAATGCTTCAGACTGCTTTTGGAGCATCTTGCATGAGTCGAGCATTAGTTTCTGAGTGGCATAAGAGATTCAAGGAAGGCAGAGAGTGTGCGAGGGATGATGAGAGGTGTGGGAGGAGTAAGGAAGTCAATACACCAGAGTTGATTGGCCAAAGGGTTGGGGTTAGGGTTACTATGTTGAGGTTTTAAAGGAGTTCAGGAAGAGATTCCGTCGGAAGAGGCCAGCACTCTTCAAATCGGGTCAGGGCATTTCCATCAGGACAATGCACCAGTCCACAACTCCATCCTTGTCACATTTGACGAAGATGGGTATCAAGACAGTTCCTCACTGTCCCTATAGTCCAGACATTGCTCCCTGTGACTTTTGGTTATTCCCTAAGCTCAGAGGCCGTCGTTATGAGACAATTGAAGAGATGAAAGAGGCTGTGACGAAGGTCATTAACACGCTCACACAAGAGTACTTCGATGGGGCCTTCCAGAAGTTATTGGAACGGTACCAGAAGTGCATTGCAGCTGGAGGAGATTACTTGGAAGGGGACTAGAGTTTCATGTGTGTACTATCAATAAAAGTGCCCATACGAAAACAGTCTGGAAACTTATTTAATTATCCTCGTATATTAAATAAATGATTTGTTAGCACATTTTGTAGATGCACACAGTTAAATGACCAAACAGTTCTATTTCAAACAATTCAATTTGATATGGATCAGTGAAGTCAAATGGTTCGAAGTACTGATATGTATAACTCAAAACTTAATTAAACATTAGTTATTTGTTTATACACAGTTAAATGATCAAACTGTTCTATTTCTAATAATTCAATTTAGCATAAGTCATTTGTTTTTACTCTGTTTAAATGTTAAACAGTTCTATTTTCTAATAGATAGGAACCTATCTGGTGCTACCATTCCAGGCCCGAGTGAACATGGGAGTAATTGCAATGAAATGTTACTTCGCATTCTCCAAAGCTCCAGCCTTACTAGAGCCTCACCATCAGATTGTTTAATGTCATATCCAGAACACTCGTTGGTGTAGGAATCTTACCCCCGGCACAGATGCAGTCGATGTATTCTACTGCCCCAGCTGACTGGGCCACCAGTTTAGCATAAGTACAATGTTTAGTTTTATTTGACCCATAGATTGTACCCTATCAGGTGCTACTACTCCGCGCCAGAGTGGACATGGAAGTGATGGCTATGAAAGGGTGCTCCGCATTCTTCTTATTTACCAACCCCTCCGCTCGGGCAGGATATGACACAAGGTCAATTTTTAAGCGGAGTTTAACAGGTTTTAATTCAGAGTTTTCCTTCTAGACTAGTTGCCTCACCGAGGCTGAAGAACCTAGTCTGCCCTACTATTTTACCCATAGCTGGAGTGAGAATAATTGGATTCATACCTTTCCCAAGAGTATTAGTGCTATGTGAAATGCAATCGGTCTCGTCCAGGATTTGAACTCGTGTCGTCGTGTCCATTTCCTAGGACGATAACCGTTACACCACGGGCACCTCCGCATTCTCCAAAGCTGCTGCATTACTGGAGCCTCACCATGTTTGATGTTATATCCAGAAAACTCGTTGGTACGAGGTTCTTAACCCTCTGCAAGCGATGTTTTCTACAACCCCAGCCGACTGGCTCACTCAATGGGGGATTCTTACCTCTCTGTAGAGATGCAGTTGATATATTCTACAACCTCAGTCGACTGGGTCACTCAATAGGAGATTCTTACCCCTGTGCAGAGATGCAATTAGTGTATTCTACAGCCCCAGCTGACTGGGCCACTCAATGAGGGATTCTTACCTCTCTGAAGAGATGCAGTAGGTGTGTTCTACAGCCCCAGCCAACTGGGCCACTCAGAGGGAGATTCTTACCACTGAGGAGAGATGCAGTTGGTGTATTCTGTAGCCCTAGCCGACTGAGCTGATGAGTTTCTCAGTAACATATAAATCTTGGCAAAGATAGCAATTTCTTTTCTTAATAACGTGAGCTAATGGGTATATTTTGTTTTAAAGATCATTTATTAGAAAGAAATCAGATTATCAGAAAAATAAGATTGAAAATGAATGACTTTTATTTTTCATTTTCAATCTAATTTTTTTATAAATTCTTTTTCTTTGGGATGTTATTTTTTTGTTGTAATAAGTGATTGCTCGGCTACTAGATTTTTTAGATTATTCTAATCTAAAAGTAGCATAATAATTAACCTTGATCTTCTTATGAACTAGTAGCGTTAGCCTTCTTATCGTTTTCTTTCCATTTTACTCTATGGTCAGCCAGAGCAGCAAAGTCCACAACTTGGTAAGTTCTCTTTGTGTGTGTGTGTGTGTGTGTGTGTGGACTATTATTAGGTCTCGTCGTCTGGTCGAGATTAGATTATCTATTTTTATTTCAAAATCCCAGAGGAGTTTGTGCGTCTCATTTTCCAGGACGGATTGTGGGCTGTCCATATACCATTTGTTCGTATGGTCAAATTTCAATTTCTTGCACAATTCGCAGTGGAGCACCTAGCCCACCCAGTCGTATTTCGTCTAATAATCTTTCTCTACTAGTTTGCTCCATTCGCTTATTATCTGATTGATCGTTTCGTCTCTATCACCACATAATCTACATTTGCTATTTTGTTGCGTCTTATCTATCCTAGCTTTCATATAATTGGTCCTTATGGCGTTGTTTTGTGCAACTATTAGAAGAGATTCAGTTTCTCTCTTAAGGTTTCTCTTTCTTAACAACATCCAAGTTTTCTCGTGTTAGATGTCGCTGGTTTGTCGCTTACAATGTACATACAGTTGTTTTTCTTCCCATTTCAGTTTTCTAGTCATTATTGATTCTTTATTATTTTACTCCTTCCAACCGTGGGTGTTTTCTATTTCAAGCTTTTCAGTTTATTCAAACAGTTCTAATTCAGCAAATTTAGTTTAGCATAAGTACAGATTTTGCTTATACACAGTTAAAAGTCAACAGTTCTATATTAAACAATTCAGTTTAGTGTAAGTACTGTTTCAATATCAAGAACAGTTCCATTTCAAACAATTCAGTTTAGCATAAGCACACAGTTTAAATGTAAGTACAGTTTAATTGTCAAAGATTCTTATTTTAAGCTATTCAGTTTAGTCAAACAGTTCTAATTCAAACAATTCAGTTTAGCATAAGTATGCATTTTAGTTCTATTCAACCCATAGATAGGGCCCTTTCAGGTGCTACAATTCCGAGCCAGAGTGGACCTGGAAGCAATGGCAATGAAGGGGTGCTCTGCGTTCCCCAAAGCTCCAGCATCACTGGAACCTCACTATCAGATTGTTTAGCGTCATATCAGGACACTCATTGGGGGGTCTTAACCCTCTGAAGAGGTGCAATCGGTGTATTCTACAGCCCCAGCCGACTGGACAAAAGTATATCTGATAAAGTAAGCGTTAATTTCATCTTAGCGCAATTTACTCATCACACCACGTAATATCTATCCTTTCTGGCTGAGCTTTACCTTCTAAATCAAGCTGCCTGAAGAGTCTGGTGTAAAAGCCGCACTATACGCGGTCAATTCGCTAATTATTCATAATATTCATTTCGTTCATTAAACTTTTATTCAGGAATGGAAATCTAAGAGTTGTTGCTGGAGATTATGGACTTTCACAACTGGATAATTCCGAACAAGTTCGCTTCCCAGACAGCGTTATCATTGTAAGTATAATATAATCTTTATTATCATCAACAAGTTGTGCTAATAGCACGGAGTTCCCTTGATTCTCTCTCTCACCACCCACCCCTATTATCCATCGCTCCTGACAGGTCCTTTAGACAGCATCCAGTCTCCGCTGATATATGTTAGTCTTTGCTGATCAGCCAACCCTAGCGCGTCCATGTGCTGGAGTCCATAAGAAAACGTCGGTTATGAGTTCGTCCTTATTTCACCAGCAAAGCCCGTTCGGCTTATTGGGTGATTTATGAGAAGGGAGGCTAGTAGCTTTGTGCGATGTTGCTTTCGAAACAAGTAATATTCTCGTGTAGTTCCCATCTAGCTTTTTCTCCATGTGTTTCGTTCGAGTTCAGGTGGTGCTTCCATACAATAGTACCGACAGCCACGGCGAGGATGAAATTGTAGGAATCTGGTCGTAAATTGATAGTAGTACAGTGTAACTCGGATATAAGAGACCCTGATATAAGAGAGACTTTCCCAAATGTGTTAATGTTTATAAAATAGACCGGTATCTCTCTTATATCAGGGTTACACTGTAATATCATGGAACTGTGCGCTTTTTATTACCTTGGCAGATTTTCTTCCTTATTATTATTATCATTATTTTACACCTTGCGAGTTTTTCACACCAATGTTAGCAGATGGTCTTTCACTGGAGTCTTAGCAACTGCAAATCTCCTCCAATTTCCAGGATTCTTCGCAGTAATCTGGTCGATCTCAACAATGTTGTTATCTGGGTGGTCTTGATTCGTCCTCTAATTTCCAATTCCTCCAGACTTTTTTAATAAGCCTTTTAGGAACAGTTCCAAGCGCACTATCTACTACTGGTATCACGATGACCCTCATGTTCCACAGCTGTTGGTTTTTTTTTTTTTAGCCTTCTGGCAAGGTCTAAGTATTTGTTTATTTTTTTCGTTCTTTGTGGTCTACTGGAGCGCCAAAATTCACAAAACGACAAGTTTTCTTTTTTCCTTTTTTTTATACAAGTTTTATTATTTCGTGTGAAACATTACACAATCAGAATGGGTATGAATTAATATTATTTAATACTAAATTACAAATTTACAACATTGACATATTTTAAATAAAAATATAAATATGTATTTACCCAATCTCACTCCACGAGCATGGTGTGACACAAATTCAATCTTAAAGCGAAGTACAGCTGGTTTGAATTCAGACTTACCTTTCTCCTAGACTGGATACTTTACCAAGAGTAAAGAACCAAGTCTCCCCAACTATTTACTTATGATTGGTGGGGGAACCACAATATATTAACATTAAATGTAAAAAGAGAGACTTCTTTACATTTTCTACTGTTAATTACCATTAAATCCAAGAGAGATTTCTTCGCATTAAATGCAAAAAAGAAAAACTTCTCTACATTTCTTTCTATTTATCAACAATTAAGGAAAAAGGGGGAGACTTCTTTATATTTCTTTCAGTTAATTGATATTAAAAGTAAAAAGAAAGACTTCCCTATATTTCTTTTTGTTAATTAACAATTAAGGAAAAAGGGGAAGACTTCTTTATATTTCTTTCAGTTAATTGATATTAAAAGTAAAAAGAAAGACTTCCCTATATTTCTTTTTGTTAATTAACAATTAAGGAAAAAGGGGGAGACTTCTTTATATTTCTTTCAGTTAATTGATATTAAAAGTAAAAAGTGAGACTTCCCTATATTTCTTTTTGTTAATTAACAATTAAGGAAAAAGGGGGAGACTTCTTTATATTTCTTTCAGTTAATTGATATTAAAAGTAAAAAGAAAGACTTCCCTATATTTCTTTTTGTTAATTAACAATTAAGGAAAAAGGGGGAGACTTCTTTATATTTCTTTCAGTTAATTGATATTAAAAGTAAAAAGTGAGACTTCCCTATATTTCTTTTTGTTAATTAACAATTAAGGAAAAAAGGGAAGACTTCTTTATATTTCTTTCAGTTAATTGATATTAAAAGTAAAAAGAAAGACTTCCCTATATTTCTTTTTGTTAATTAACAATTAAGGAAAAAGGGGGAGACTTCTTTATATTTCTTTCAGTTAATTGATATTAAAAGTAAAAAGTGAGACTTCCCTATATTTCTTTTTGTTAATTAACAATTAAAGAAAAAAGGGGGAGACTTCTTTATATTTCTTTCAGTTAATTGATATTATATCCAAAAAAGAGACTTCTTTACATTTTCTTCTGTTAGTTAACATTAAAAGCAAAAAGAGAGATTTTTTACATTTTTTTCATATCAGTTAGCATTAAATGTAAAAGAGGTGACTTCTTTACATTTTCTTCTAATTAATATAGTAAAAAAAAAAAAGAGATTTCTGTGCATTGAAAACAAATGATAATCAATTTATCACCTGTACGTCCCAATACACGATAAGAAATATCAAATTTATATCATTCATTACCATCCTTGATTTACAGTTTGTGAATTAATCTATAGGAATAAATACAAATTTCAGTGTGTTTTTCTGCACCTATGTCAATATCAAAAAGGCATACATCATGTCAAGTCACTAATACGCATGATCAATGTGCGTTGTTTGTACTAACAAATGTCGTACTAACGAATGTCAGTTGTCTAAATTTCTGATACGAAGCTTGAAGATTTTTATCATTAAGGTTTTCGGACTATTGTCTTCATCTTTATTGTTATTTCTAAAAAGTTTCGGCCGATATGTCCTCCGAGTTCGACAAACACCTGAAGAAGGTCGGAGGACATATCGGCCGAAACGTTGTGGAAATAACAATAAAGATGAAGACAATAGTCCGAAAACCCTTAATGATAAAAATAACGAATGTCGTTCATCGCAGTGAAGTGATATCTAATTTGCAAAATTATTTTTAAAAAGCTTTTAATAAATAACGGTCCTGTATAATTCATTTGTATTTTTTGTGTCTGTTTACACACACACACACGCGCACGCACACACACACACATATATATATATATATATATATATATATATATATATATATATATATATATATATATAAAAGCGATATTCTTGTGTATACGTTTTATAAGAAAGCCAAAATGTTATTTTGATGAAAGGGAGCGATTTCCAGTGCAAATGTTTAGATTTTTTTCATTGTCTTTTGAAAAATACGTCACCAACACAGACGCGCACGCGATTGAACAGACACGAACGAAGAAATTAAGAAGAGATTGTTTTGTGACGAATATAATGAAAGCAAAGCACCCCCACTAAATGCCTAAACATACACACACAAATATATCATCATCAGGTCTTTATTTTTATTTAATCAATACACTTGTACTAACACGGATACAGTTTCGAGTGGTATTTGTATACAAAAGTCTGAAAGTGAGATTAATCGGGATATTTTTGTTGTTGTTAAATTGTATTTAATCAAGGCATACCGACAGCTCACATTCTTTTGACTCTTTCTCATCATCCGTCCCAATCAACTATCATACTTGGTAAGTACTCTAGTCGAATATCTGCACATGGGAGATGAATGTAAGTCTTTACTAGTCGGCCAACACTAGTAAGTCCATTCGTAGAACTCCATGATAGAATGTCATTTATGAGTTCGTCCTTACTTCTTCAGAAGTATCAAGCACACCTTGCTTGTTTTACTTGGATGGTTTGTGAGATGGGAGGTGCGTGGCCGTGCAACTGTTGTTTTGCAGGTTGCTGCTTCTCGGGTTTGCTCAAAACAGCATCATTATCTAGTTTCCATCGAGCTTTTTCTCCAATCGTTTCGTTAAAGTCAACGTCGTGCATCCATACAGTTGTACTAACACGGATACAGTTTCGAGTGGTATTTGTATACAAAAGTCTGAAAGTGAGATTAATCGGGATATTTTTGTTTTTGTTAAATTGTAAATTAAAAGTCAATCTTTAAAAAATATGGTTTAGCTTGGTTTATTTTCTTTTTTAAATGGCATATTAGTGGGTTGTTTAATGTTAAATTTATCCTTGTAGAAGTGCTGTACTATTTAACCTGTAGTTGATATTTGTCTCGGCCTCTCACCAGACAGGACTTGACACAAGGTTAATGACTCGAAGGTCGATTATTGTAGGGATTTAAGAGAGGAAAGGTCGGGCACGAGCCGAGACTCAAGCCCCGCTGGACTATGCTGCCCATCGGCCCACTTAGTCCAATATGGGTCTTATGAGTCTAGCTGGACTTGGACCCAAATGTTGGTCCAGGCACGTATGCCTGATTTTAGTATAAACTGGAGAGCAAGGTCCAGTGCTATACAAGGGTGACAAAGGTGCCAAATGATGTGTTATATAGTCATCCACAGCATCATAACGACACAATAATAAAACAGACGCAAGGACAAAGACGCAGGAAGGAGGAAAGACGCAAGAAGACTTCTTTAGAAAAATATTCACCTCTCACTTTATTGCAAGGGTTCGAAAAGGGTTACTCAAGGTTCGCATGTGAGAGGGTGCTGGAGACCGAACATAAACTTCATATTTTGACCCCACTGTTATGACCGTCACGTTGTGTCTTTCTTGTTCTCTTAGATGCTCAACCAGCGGTCTTGGGGTCCATTCCATCGGGGCTTTTCGGAGGGCCCCCTCGGTTGGGTGTGGCTTTCCCTACCACATCTGGTCTCTACTGTCTGGAAGTCTACTGGCAACTGCTCTGGGACCCAAACTTAACTGAGTTAAATAATAACTCAACGCCCACACGATCGCCTACTGGATCTTTGAAATCGGATGTTTAATCGTCATCAAGCGGAAATAACTGTCATGCAGTTCAGAGGTTACTCTCTTCCGGTGCATCACTGTAGTGGCACAATAGGACCTTCACCTTGTCCCATATCATAAGCCTTAATCCGCCCACGCGATCTCTTTCGATTACTGGCCATTGGAATGTGTCAATTCCTTCCGGTGTATCACCTTGGAATAGTATTTTTGGGCCGGGTCGAAGGTCAAAATATTACAGATGCACCTCTTCCACACAAAGGTGGCCCTGCTGAAGCCGGGGACCTTTTGGCCTCAAGTCTGCCATTGAGCATTGACCGTCAGGCACGGATGCCAGACCGTCCGCTGAAAAGCCTCTGCACGAAGCAGCAACTGATCGACCCCTTTAACCTGTAGTTGGGGCATAAAGGGATCCATACCTTCCCGAAGGGTCATCACCAAGTCAGGTTGACAGCACGGATTTCTCTGATTCTCTCCCCATCCATCTCTCTCATCCATCGCTCCTGACAGGTCTTCCAAACTACATCCTGTTTCCAGACAGAGCTAATGTGGATAATTTCTTGCTGGTCGTCCAACACTGGCACGGTTATGTGTAGGGCTCTATAAAAGAACGTCACTTATGAGTTCGTCCTTGCTTCTGCAACAGTGTCCCTCATGTCTTGTTCGTCTTACTTACATCGTTTTCGAGATGGGAGGTAAATGGCCGTACAGCTGGTTTTCGTAGGGTGCTGCTTCCTAAATTTGTTCAAATAGCTCGTAGCATTTTGCGTGGTTCCCTTCAAGCTTTTTCTCCATGTGCTTTGAAAGCGTCCTTGTGGTGCATCCCTATAGTAGTCCTGATACAGCCACACGGGTTCTAGTCCGAAAGTGAAAGTAACAGTGCGACAAGACTTCGAGCTCGCCTACTACGATGTCGCAGTCCAGCGCGTTCGCCACTACACCACGGAGAATCCAACTTTAAAAAGAAAAACATGTCGCAGTGAAATGCGAATACTACAGCAAGTAACTTATAATGTTTGGCTATTTATCTTTATTAGCTAAAATGCATAAACACATTTTAAATACATTTTTACGCACTAACTCTGTCGAAATTTTTTATGGCTTTCGAAATAATAACCGAAAAACTTAGCCGAGTAATATTATTGGCCTAGCAGTTAGAATGTTCGCCAACGGCCCGGGAGACGTGTGTTAAATCCCAGGTAGAGTCATACCAAAGACTCAAAAAATGGTACTTGATGCTTCCTTGCTTAATACTCAGCATTATAAGGTACGTATCAAGGGTAAAGTGGAGCAATCCAGGGAAAGGAGTAGCGCCCCCCCCTACACCTTGGTGTAGTAGCTATCGAAAAGGGAGCCTTCGGGTCACCCTCGACTATGGTCGTCAACTTTACTATTATTAAACAAAAATTGATTAATTGATAAAAAGAAAAAGTTGTTATTCGATCCCAGTGAAGAAATAAATGTACCAACGCGCATTTACAGTTTGGTTCCAAAGTTAATCAATATGTTAATAATTTAAGCCGGCCATCTCCATGGTGGTACGATTTGGTTTGGTTTTGTTTGGTGTTTATGGCATATCAACAATTGTAAGTTATTTAATGCCAAGCCCTCTTTATACATATATATTTAATGTATATGATTTGGTTTTGTTTGGTTTTATGGCATATCAACAATTGTAAGTTATTTAATCGCCAATCTGGTTTATACATATATGTTAGATATATATGATTTATAAATCATATATATCTATCATTCGTAAAGTCAACAAAGTTAAATAGATCCAAGTATTGCTATGTATCTCTAACAATTCAATTAAATGGTTTCACTGATTTCTATCAAATTCGAATAATTCTATTTACTGTTAATCATTTTGCACACAGTTAAATGTTTTCACGTATTGCTATTTAATACTAACAATTCAATTAAACATCAGTCATTTGTTTACACACAGTTGAATGATCAAAGTGTTCTATTTAAACAATTCAGTTTAGTATAAGTCAAAGTTAAAGGGTTCCAAATATTGATTGCTATGAATCACTAACTATTCAATTAAACATCAGTCATTTGTTTACACTCAGTTAAGTGATAAACAGTTCTATTTCAAACAATTCATTTTAACAAAAGTCATTAGTTTGCACTCAGTGTAAAAGTCAAATAGTTCTATTTGACCTACAGATAGGACCCTTTCAGGTTTTACCACTCCGGACTAGAGTGGACCTGGGGGCGATGGCAATGAAGGGGTACTTCGCATTCCCCAAAGCTCTAGCATTACTGGAGCCAAACCATCAGATTGTTTGTCATATCCATGACACTCGTTGTAGAGGTATCATATTTCTGCAGATTTGCAGTCGGTGTATTTTACAGCCCCAGCTGACTGGGCTGCCATTTTCATGAGTTTCCAAACCGTCTTTCACTTCACCGTCTTTCATCTTCTGAGGCTTACATCAAGGTCTCTATTAAATAGGGCTAAAAAAAAAAAACAAAGCCGTACTCGAAGAGTCTAACTGCTAAAAATAAAAACGAAAACTTACGGTTTTTTTAAGTGACCTTTAGTCTCTGTCCAACAAACACCTCCATACTTCAACTTGAGGAATGTCGTTTTCATTTCTGACGAAGCTATCCTCATAGCAAAATATGTCAATTTGACTTCCCAAGTTGTCTTCCTTTTCTCATATACGAGGATCATTAAATAAGTTTCCAGACTTTTTTTCATATGGGCACTTTTATTGATAGTACACACATGAAACTCTAGTCCCCTTCCAAGTAATCTCCTCCGGCTGCAATGCACTTCTGGTACCGTTCCAACAACTTCTGGAAGGCCTCATGGAAGTCCTCTTGTGTGAGCGTGTCAATGACCTTTGTCACAGCCTCTTTCATCTCTTCAATTGTCTCATAACGACAGCCTCTGAGCTTAGGGAATAACCAAAAGTTACAGGGAGCAAGGTCTGGGCTATAGGGAGGCCGAGGAACTGTCTTGATGCCCATCTTGCTCAAATAGTCTGTGACAAGGATGGAGTTGTGGACTGGTGCATTGTCCTGGTGGAAATGCCACTGACCCGATTTAAAGAGTGCTGGCCTCTTCCCAAGGAATCTCTTCCTGAACTCCCTTAAAACCTCAACATAGTAACCCTAACCCTAACCTTTTGGCCAATCAACTCTGGTGTATTGACTTCCTTACTCCTCCCACACCTCTCATCATTCCTTGCACACTCCCTGCCTTCCTTGAATCTCTTATGCCACTCAAAAACTGATGCTTGACTCATGCAAGATGCTCCAAAAGCAGTCTGAAGCATTCCAGACGTTTCTGTTGCATTTTTCCAAGTTTAAAACAGAATTTTATTGCATATCGTTCTTCTAAAGAGTCAGATTGCATTTTTGAAAATCACCAACTGTGACAATCAGGCTTTAGTAGGGTGTATTCCAATCCCTGCTGTAGCTGTTCATTCGAACTTGAAATCCTAAAAATTGGTCAGTCATCTCATAACATGTATAGCAATAACATAGTGAATTTTCAAGAGTCAATGACAATTTCAAATGCCTCTAAAAAAAAAGTCTGGAAACTTATTGAAGGCACCACGTATATAAGTTTGAATTGCGTAGACACAAAGTCAATAGGATTGATAACTGTCAGTTTCTCACCTATGTGATTATCAGTTTTAGAATTCTTGGTTTGATGATAACAGAGGTGAAAAACAACCCTTTATATACAACAGTATATAAAGAAATATCCATCTCATGAGAGCCTGTTAGCTTGATAATCTCATAAGCGAGAAATTAGCAGTGATCAAACGCCGTTGACTCTGTGTCTATGCTATCCTAACTTAAATCTATATATACTCTATTACCGATATTGAGCACTGTCTATAAATATAGCAAGCCATATAAATATATTATTGATAAATGTATTTATTCAAATGCCCCGCCACGAGATGGATGTGACACAAGGTCAATTTTAGGAGGCGTTTAACTAGTATGAATTCAGAGTTTTCCTTCTTCTAGACCGGTTACCATACAAGAGTTTAAAAAGCCCAGTCTGTTCCCTTATTTAATCTGTGCTGGAGAGGAAAGAGTTGGATTCATGCCAAAGGGTATTAGCGACATGTAAAATGCAAACAGGATTTGAACTCGCATCGCTTTATGCATTTCCAGCGACAGTAACCGTTAAACTACAATATATATATATATATATATATATATATATATATATATATATATATATATATATATATATATATATATATATATATATATATAACAGTGTTGGTTGTCACTAAATCACTTTGTGGGTATGTGTCGAACTAAGTGCAATATAATATGAAGAGTGCTCAATATCTAGGATAAAGCTATTGTATAATAATAATAAATGAATATATATTAGATATATATATTTAATTCATGGAATATAGACAACAATCATCTGGCTGTTAAGAAATTTTTTTCCTTAACTGCCTGATGATTGTTGTTTTGGAAAAAACTCCATGAAACCCAGGGGTCGCAATCTATATTCCATGAATTAAATATATATATCTAATATATATTTATCATATATATATATATATATATTTATATATTCTTTTTAAACAACACTCGGTTGGGTTTTTTTTGGGGGGGGGGAATTTACTTGCTCTGTGGATTTTATTTACATTGAGCTCTTTACCAGGAATATTTAAATTTAATATTCTATCTTTGAATATTTTTTTATTTGTCCTTATTGGAATCATTCCCTATTCCGGATTTATTGGATTAAATAATATTATATATATATATATTTGTGTGTGTGTGTGCGTGAGTGTGTTATTTTTTTTTTAAGATTATCGCCAGTGTGGGCTTACGTTCTGAAAATCTTTCGCTACCTACAAGAAAATCTGTGAAAATAACTGTGATTGTATAGGGCGGTTCATCGATGACTGACACAAGAATAAACTTTCGCAACTGCCTCTGTGCAAACACTTCTGCCATGACCACCTTGGGGGTAGTAATTTACGAAGCTCTTTGCTTCAATTTGGCACAAGGCCGAATGAATAGGGCACCCAGTGAGACTCGAACTCACTCGTGTAAGTTTGCTAGTCCAGCGTGCGAACTATTACACCACCAGAGGTGCCCATGACCACCTTGTTGGTAGTTTGTTAGTGTGTACTACGAGTTTTAAATCTAAACACTAATCTCTTTATCGTCCTTGTACTTAAAGGATTCTTCACATTGAAATGCGTGGCACAGTTGTTTTTATTCTATTGAAATTGTCGCTCTGTCAGTTGAATATTAAAATTCTATGATTTTAGTTAATTCCTTCACTCTGTAAATCAACTTCTTTCTTTACCGAAGAGTAGACAAATAATATAAAAAATTAAATTAATGGCCCAGTCGGCTGGGGCAGTAGAATACACCGACTACACCTCTGCAGAGGAGTAAGAAACCCTGACCAAGTGTCCTGGATATGACACGAAACAATCTGATGGTGAGGCTCCAGTAATACTGCAGCTTTTGGGAATGAGGAGTACCCCTTTACTGCCATCGCTCCCAGGTCCACTCTGGCCTGGTAGCAACTGATAGGTTCCTATTTATGGATTAAATAGAACTAAACAGTGTACTCATGCTAAAATTAATTGTTTGAAATAGAACTGTTTTTACATTTAACTATGAATTTAACTATTTAACTATGCTAAACTGAATTGTTTGAAATAAAACTGTTTTTGACATTTAAACAGTGTACTTATGTTAAACTGAATTTTTTGAAGTAGAACTGTTTTGACATTTAAACTACGAACTTATCCTAAACTGAATTGTTTGAAATAGAACTCTTGACATTTAAACTGTGTGCTAATGTTAAACTGAATTGTTTGAAATAGAATTGTTTTGACATTTAAACAGTGTACTTATGTTAAACTGAATTGTTTGAAATAGAACTCTTTATATGTATAAAAGTGGATTTGGCATTCATTAACCTACAATGGTTGATATGCCATAAAACCAAAGCAAAGCAAAACCAAACAAAACCAAACTAAATTAAAAACCAGAAAGTGATGACTTTTTAAAATGTGTAAGTCTTTTTTTGGGGGGAGGGACACCCTTTAGAACACTCTGCTATTTACAAAAGTCAGTTTTTATAAGTTTTTATATCTATTCAATTACAGCATCCGGGTTTTAACAGAAGTCTGCGTGCTTCGCCACACGATCTCTCACTCCTTCGCTTCAGCAAATCTTTTGAGATGAGCAATAATGTCCTTCCAATTCATCACTTTCATGGACCAGAAGAAGATACCATTGACTACAGCAGGTATGGGGAAAGTGGAATTATTTCACAAGGGCACAGTCCTTGTTACATCACTGGTTGGAGCGATAGTCCAGGTCTGTATTCTTAATTTCTTCCATCCACTTTTTCATCATAAAACTCATTTTTAAACTGTTGATCGGTGGGTTTTACGGAATGCTAACTCTAGTTGGGTTATTTTTTTCTGGCAATTATATGGTTTCAAGTTAACTATTTCTATTTAATGATAATGATAAAAATAATCTGTTAACAATTATAGCTTCAAGCAACTATTCTTAAAACGAATAATTTGCAGACATTTCAAGTATTCCTGTCTAATACTAATAATAACATATGGTTTCAAGTATTCTTGATAATGATAACATGGTTAAAAGTATTCCAAGCAAATAATAACATGGTTTCAAGTATTCCTATCAAATAACAACGATTTAAAATATGATTTCAAGCATTCTTATCTTTTAATAATTGTTTGAAATATTCCTGTAGATAATAACGTATAGTTTCTTGTATTTCTGATACTAATAATCTATACTCAATTATATGGGTTGGTTTGGTTTGGTTTGGTTTTAGGACATATCAACTATTGAAGGTTATTTAATGCCAAATCTATTTTTATGCATATAAACAGTTCTATTCCAAAGAGTTCAGTTTAGCACGAATACAGTTTAAATATCAAACAGTTCTATTTGAACAATAAGGTGCTCCCACCCCGGGGGAAAGTGGACTTGAGAGCGATGGCTATAAAGAGGTACTCCGCATTCCCTAAAGCTGCAGCATTACTGGAGCCTCACCCTCAGATTATTTAGTCTGATATCCAGGACACTCGTTGGGGGAGTGTTACCCCTCTGCAGAGATGCAGACGGTGTATTCTACAGCCCCAGCCGACTGGGCCATTAATTATATGGGTTTAAAGTAACTATCCCTATTTAATAATAATACTGTTTGCGCTCAGTCATCTGATCATACGTAACTTATTACAATAATCGTTAGTAAACTGTTGTTTGTTTGAGGGAGGTCGCAGAACTTGGCATTGGGAATAAAATGGACAACACGATTTCGACAAACAAGAAATAACAGACATACAGAAATACTGGAAACAAATAATCACAGTGACTTTTATTTTTGATTCTTTGTGCTATGGTGGAGATAAAGAGTCCTTTGGTGTCGGAAGAAAACTTCCTTTCCGTAACAGTTCTTTGACTGTATCATATTTACCAACCCCTCCACTCGGGCAGGATATGACACAAGGTCAATTTTTAAGCGGAGTTTAACAGGTTTTTCCTCTCCTAAACTAGTCACCTCACCAAGGCTGAAGAACCCAGTCTGCCTTGTTCTTTGACTGTATAGGCGCTTGTAGATGAAAAAAAAAAAAGAACTGACACCTTCGGATATATAGCGATGGGGATATTATTGTTACTATTATTATTAGGTTTTTAGGTTTATGTTGGTTTTGCGTTGGTTATGTTGGTATTACCTTGGTTGCGTTGGTATTTCGTTGGTATTACGTTGGTTGCGTTGGTATTTCGTTGGTAGCACTGGTATTTCGCTAAATGGTGGTGGAGAAGAATGAAGACGTCGTTAGGTTTTGTATCAAGGTTTTTATGGCAGCATGAAGTAAGGCGTTTACGCTGGTATGCTGCGAGTCTCGTAGTAAGGAAAGAAGGTAAGAAGTTGTTAGAGTGTATCATCTAATTTGTTTTTAACTCGGATCCCTTGGTCTAGATGAATAGACCCAAGGGGTCCATAAACTAGATGGCTCTCCTCATAGTGTATAATGCTGCTACTGCTATTCAGGAGCAGACGATAAGACGTCCGTTCCCATTGAGGGTTTCTGAAGGAGAGAGAGTTTCGCGGGCTTTCTTCAATTTATGGTTCGGGTTGAATAGGACAGGCCATTCTGATTGGGTGAAAATGTTCGGCGACTCTAACGGTCAAATTAAATTACGCGCCAAACAAAAATACAAGTTTCTTTCTGCTACAAATATCTTGTCTTTCCTTCTTTTGTTCCATTTTTTGAGTTTTTTTCTCATATATATATATATATATATATATATATATATATATTGTGGAGCTGGTTTCTTATGTTTTTGAATACCTAGGGATCTATTAGTCGGCTGGGTTCTTTTACTAAATAACTTTACTCTCCTCTGTCTTTCTTCTAAGTCCTTTCAAAGCATTGGTTCTTTATTTATCTCTTGAAATCTAAGTTGTTGCTGAAGTTGAATTTTGTTTTCTCTAACTCTAACGGTTAATTCCAATCCCTGAGGAATCAGGTGGTGTGGAATTTTTGAATCAGGGCCTGACATCGGTTAGCCTAATTTAGGTCTATTTTTAGAATTTATGAAATGTGTTCTAAGTTTGTTTATTTTTTTATTTAAATTTTTTTTCTTTTTACTGATTGGACATTTTTAGAAAAATAATTTTTAATTGATTTCGGCTAAAACTATAATACTTGGAACAATTGCAAAACCGTATTAGCTTTAAGTAGCAATCTTTAAATCAAATAATGGGGAGACATTTAAAGTATTCCTATTTGATACGAACTATCATCATCATCATCATCATCATGTCGTGCTGGTAGCACGGATATCCCTGACCCCCTCTCGCCACTTTTCCCTATCGCTCATCGCCTCTGGCAGGTCTTCTGAGCTACATCCCGTATCCTCACATAGTTGCTGAATGTATGTTCATGCTGGTCGTCCTGATTTTGCTCGCCCATATGTGGGGGTCCATAAGAGTACATCACTCATGAGCTCGTCCCTGCTTCTCCAGCAGTGTCCTGCATGTCTGGTTCGTCTAACTTGGATAGTTTTCGTGATAGGAGGCAGGTGGTCGTACAGTTGGTGTCTTGTGGGGTGTTGCCGCCAGGACTTGTTCAAGATTGCTTGCAGCATTCTTGTGTAATTGCCGTCTAGCTTCTTCTCCAGCCGTTTTATACGAACAATATTATCGTTTTAAGTTTTCCTATCCAGCAATAATACATGGCTTGAAGTATTCCTATCTGATACAAATGATCTTTATGCAAATATATAGTTTTAAGTAACTATACCTATTAAATAAGAATAGTCATTTGCAAACAATTATATTTTCAAGTACTTCTAATACAAATAATTATCAATTTTATTGTTTCAAGTGTTATATCGTATGATATGGTCATAAGTATTCCTTCATTACACTGATAATCAGATCATAGATATATGATTTAAAATATTCCTATCTAGTATTAATAATCAGCTTATAGCTATATGATTTCAAGTATTCTAATCTAATACTAATGATCAGCTCATAGATATATGATTTCATGTATTCCTATCTAATACTAATAATAAGCTTACGAGTATATAATTTCAAGTATTCTTATCTAATATAATTAATCAGCTCATAGATATATGATTTCAAGTATTCTTATCTAAAACTAATAATCACATCATAAATATATGATTTTAAGTATTCTTATCTAATATGATTAATCAGCTCATAAAGATATGATTTCAAGTATTCCTATCTAATAATAATAATTAGTGTTATTGTGACCTGTCTACACGAGAATGAATTCTTCCTCCTTCATAAATACTAACCCTATTTACTCTCTGGGAGACTTTAGGGGAATGCCGATGGGACCCGAAGTATTTTTGGTGCCGCCGGGCGTGTCTGGGCTACAACCCTGCGTCAGACCCACCTAAAAAAGGCCTTGTGCCACACTCATCCGGTTGGTGGAACGTACAACAAATACTGACTTCCTCCCGGCAGTCGAACTTGACAGTTTCAGACGGACACTTCTACCTGCTGTAATAACTCTTGTTTTATATATATGTTCTGTTATTCAATACACTTGTTTCACCTACTCTCTCTTCTTCCGTATCTTCTTTCTGCCCCCTAACAGGCCACAACAATTAGCTCACAGATATATAATTTCAAGTATTCCTACCTAATACAAATAATTTGCTCATAGATATATGATTTTAGATATTCCAATCTAATACTAACAGTCAGCTCATAGATATGTGATTTCAAGTATTCCTATATAATACAAATAATTTGCTCATAGATATATGATTTCAAGTATTCCAATCTAATACTAATAATTTGCTAGCAATTATACGGTTACACTTCTTACTCAGTTGCAATATTGATCTTTTAAGAGCCATTATATACATTTTTTAAAGTTTACAATTATTTGAATATAATTTAAATAGATCTAGTTGACCCATAGATTGAACCCTTACAGGTAGTTTCACTTTTAGTCACCCCAAAACTAGGTGTAATGACAATGAACCGGTGACTCACTACTCCCTAGAACTGAAGCCTTAGCCCCAAGTGCAGTTTAGTGTCATACCTAGGATTATTTTCAAAAATTGAAGAATCTATTCTTGAACGTTCATATATAAGAATTTTTTTTTATTTCAGTGTAAAAAAACATGGGTGTGTATCAGATGTATGTTTGATTTCTTTTTTGGGGTGGCGGGGATAATTTGTCAAGAAACATTCGTGATCTCTTGTTTGTTAGTTTTTTCTAGTCTACGAAATCATCTGTATATGATAGGCAATGGTAGCACTACCTCACCGACATGATACCATCTAGAATATGAATAGGTATACCAATCCTCAAAACTCAAAGGGACTCCGTTGTTTCTTTACAAAAAATTATTTTCTGACTGTAACATTTCATAGGTGTTGTTAACCGAAACGACAAAGATAAAGTGAACGATATTAGCTCTTGCATTGAAAACACCGACTTCTTTTTCTTTGCCTTGTCACCCCGCATCCTCCCTTGGACGCAGCTTTGACCCTCTGCTTCCAACCCGATTCTCTCAACTAACTTGACTGCTGAATAACTCTCTTATATATATTATTAATTATCTCCACTACTAAATATGAAAAGAACACGTGTCAATAACTTTTAGTGTTACATCATCACATCTTAAGTCAGCCAACATTGGATTCAAAACAGAATTTTTTTATGACAGGTCGACTACCGTCCCATGGACCCAGGATGACCCACCCGACCTTTCACGAATGCGACTTAGGCTTCGACTCAAAGATTTTAGTTAATTTACAATTTATTACTACAAACAGAATAATTAACTAATATAATTTATCATCATCCTTAATTATATTACACAACAGTCTAGACATATAGACATCATCTTCACTTTATTATGTAAGTTGCTCCTCTGGGTTCATGTTTTCATTTTCGTTGAATTTTTAGTAAAATAATTTAGTAAAATAATTTTTAATCAACTTTTAAAGTAAAATCATTTGTAATTAAATACTTTGTCGAAAGAGCATAGAATACGCAAACTGTATTCCTACCCACTTTAAAAAAAGGTTCCTGGTTATGACAATAAACTGCATTAGATGGTGATGCTCCAGTTCTGAAGACCTGAGGAATGTGAAATACACTTTCATAGCCATTACCCCATTGTCCATTCTGACCCGGAGTTGTAGTACCTTTTAAGGTCCCATCTATGGGTCAAATAGAAACATTTAAAAACTATTCGTATTCGATAGTATTGGGATTTGTCGTACGTCCGAACGAGTGTGGCACAAGGTCTTTTTTTAAGATGGGTCCAGGCGCTGGGCTGTAACTTAGATACGCCCGGCAATCTCCAAAATGCCTTGGGTCCCGTCGGCATTCTTTAAAAAAGGGCGATTTAGGCGCCAGGCGATAAACCTAGCACCTCTAAGGAGGGTTAAAGCTGGGGAAACGACTCCATGTGACCCGAGGTGTATGTCAGTTTCGGCCGCGTGACGCGAATGCTGGGTTTCCCCGGCACCCACGTCAGGTAGCCTTAACCGACTACCGTCGCCAGAGACACGACACACCCGACCAGATCTGCGCTGTCGTACCACAGTCGGCCGAAGTATATCGCATCTACTTGACTATTCGATATGACAATGCGCAGAAAAAAAAACTTTTAAGAAACAACTAATACAAAAAATGGATTTCCAAACCCATGGTCATAAAATAACCCTAGACGCATTGACATGCCGTTGAAATCTATCAATCATTAAGTTGTGATGATTTTTCAGGATATATTAAAATTATTTTTGCTTTTAAGCAACTGAAACTTTACGAGAAAACCCATGAGATTTCCTAATGTGATGATGTATACATATAATTTGTGGATGTTCTCACTCCCTTTAAAAATGTTCGTGTATTAATAGAGAGGTTCTCCTTTGATATATATGATAATAATATTATAACATGAGGACAGATAATATTACCATTTATACAAAAATGGCAGTTGACGTTGTAGAGTTCTGTTGCCTCTTGCTATATTAAAAGGAAGAACAAATGAGTTGACGAAGATATTGATAGTTTTCAATTTGAAAGTTTTAATAACAGCTTGAGACAAAAAGAAACCCTTGTGCTGTAAGTTGCAGGAGTAGGGCAGTCGTAAATACTTGAGCAGGAATTTAGCATTCAGCCGGTTGATTTTAAGAAAAAGGAATTATTGATAAGGAATGGTCTCCTAAAGGAAGCAGAGGAACAATGTTCAATGTGCTCTTTCGTGTTGAGATGTCCATGTGTTTGCCGCTGGAATCGGCCCGGGTAAGAGAGAGAGAGAGAGAGAGAGAGAGAGAGAGAGAGAGAGAGAGAGAGAGAGAATGCGCTCTCCACGTTAAGGCTGTTCTGTCCTGCTGCTAGCAAGTGAGGAACAGAAGAGGCTGAGGGAGCGAGGCCCAGCCTTTTATGTTGCCCGAGGAGGAGACCCGGCATCAGTCATTCTCATTGAACGATATATATAAATTCGAAACTCCAAAAACCAAAACAATTCCTGCACTAAATAATAATTTGAAATTCTTTCTTCTGCTACAATATAAATACAGCTATACCTCGGGTTACGTTGTTTCGAGTTAAGTCTTTCTCGATTATACGTCGCTCGTCAAAAAATATATATGGAAAAATAAAAATCAAGTTTAACTCATTTTCTTTTGACAAATTAGAATTTTTTGATATTATGTATTCATAATAATCTGATTCAAGAAATTCAAGAGAAAGACAGACAAGAATACCGCTAAAAAGTGAACCCTTGGGTAAACTGAATTTTTGTTAATAAAAAGAAGTCATTATACTGAAAAAAAGAAATGTTTAGTATGTAATATGCAAATCAAATTATGTTATAGACAAAGCTAAAGTTTCAATCTATTTATGTATATCACAGGATATTCAGATCTATTCACCTCAGTCAATCGCTTCTCGGCCTTTTGGCTGGGCCGTCTGGCATTCGTGCCGGATGGGTAATCGAAACCAAGAGCAGACTCGGGGCCGAATAGGCCCCCAGCTTCTGCTGGGCAACCTTCGGGTGGGCGAGCTGCTTTTCAAATCCGTTTGCACGCCTTGTATAGCACTAGACCTCACGGTCTAGTTCAAGCTATATTCTGGCATACGTGCCCGGTCCTAGATTTAGGTCCGTGATACGGCTTGACTCATTAGATCCACATTGCACTTAGTGGGTCAATGACTAGCAGGGTTCGAGTCTCGGCTCGTTCCCGACCTTCCCCTCCTCTTTATCCCCACTTTAATCGGCCTTCGGGCTTTTGACCTTGTGTCAAGTCCTGTCAGGTGGGAGGCAGTGACAAATATTATCGCTTCTCGGCCTAATGGCTAGGCCGTCTGGCATTCGTGCCGGGTGGGCGATCGAAATCAATGGCAGATTCGAGACCGAAAAGCCCCCAAGTTCGGCTGGGCCACCTTCGGGTGGGCGAGCTGCATCCTCTGTCCCCTATGTACGGCACTAGACCTTGCTGTCTAGTTTAAGCCATAACCCGGCATACGTGCCCGGATCCAAATTTGGATTCGTGAAACTGCTTGCCTCATTAGACCCTCATTGCACTTAGTGGGTCGATGAGCAGCACAGACCAGCAGGGTTCGAGTTTCGGCTCGTTCCCGACCTTCCCCTCCCCTTTATCCCCACTTTAATTGGCCTTCGGGCTTTTGACCTTGTGTCAAGTCCTGTCTGGTGGGAGGCAGTGACAAATAATGCTTCTTGGTCATAAAATAAAATTAATACTATAATAGTGTCAGTGATGGTCTTTACATGTGTATAGGAGTTGTCCAAAATATATGAGAGAAATTCAGGAGGCTCATCAGGAAAATATATACATTATTTCATACAAAATTGTCTAAGGAACATGATGTCGTGCTAAATAAAATCCCCTTAAAAGATTAATTAAGCAAGAAAGCAATTTTCAATATAAGTGTACCGAATTCTCATACAGCATCTTTCTTAGTGAACTGCATTTACCACTGGACACACGTGCGTTGCCGACCTCTTGAAACAATCAGTCCATACTACATAACTTTTATTGATTTAATTCATGAGATAAATAAAAGAAATCTCTACGAGTAGAGCTCATAACTCACAGTCTTTCACGTTTCGTTAAAGAAAAAACAGTGAAATTTGATCAAAAAATATCTTAACCTCTTTCCTAAATGCAATTTCATTATACATCAAAATAACTCCGGTTCTATTTTTTGTGATATGACTTTTCTAACTTTTCTCTGTTCTTTGTGATATTTCTTTCAATTCTCCCCTCCGTGGGTTTTTTTTCAAACAAGCTGAAAACCTTACACACAAACGTCGTTTTGACTTACAGAGTGTTTAAAAAGGTAGGCAAATATCTTTTTAATGGTTTCGATTTAAATTAACTCTTATTCTTTATAACCCTGATAACACAAGTTGTAGCCAGCCCAATCTGCAGATATATATGTTCTTATACATTTTCTGGATTAGCTAGTTAAAGGCTTGGAAACATGCTCTAGAATTTCAGCTGTTAAATGGAATCGGTCTTGTCAGACAGCATCTTCTCATTTAAACATATTTTGTCGTTACAAAAGCTTCGGGAAATGTTTTTCTATTTTTTTAATTTAACAACAAGGTCTTTTTCATGTTTCAAAGTAATCGGCAATTGGAAACACTGTCACCTTTTTCAAGGAAATCAATAGTAATGGCTCCTTTTATATCCCAAAATACTTTCTGTATGACCTTCTTTACTGATAGCTGCACCCAGAACTTTTTCTTTGCCGGAGAGTCAGTATATTTCCTCTTCATGGACTGTCTTTTCTACTTGGACTCGTTGTGGCAACCCCATATTTTGCCCATTTGTAAGTATGCTTTGACTAGAGTATGCTTCTACACACAGATCACACATTCTTTTGCAAATTTCACATGGTTTGCATGTTTCAGCTACCAAAAAAATAATATATATATATATATATATATATATATATATATATATATGCAGCAATCTTTCTCTCAAGCATGCTTCGTAAAAAATGTTCTTTTAACAATCTATTAACGTTTTTCTTCTTCCAATTTATTGGATATTTGTAGTTTTCTCTAGCGTTTTTTTTTTTTTTTTAAGTTAGATTATGTTGAGCAATGTTAGTTTGTTGAATGTTGTTCACTCGTACACAATAAATGCGAGAACAATTTAAGATGAATATTCAACAACATATTTTATTGCATGAAAAAACTTAATTGTATGAATACAAGAATGACAATGAGCTAAAAGATGTACATAAAGAATATGAATGAAGAAATGTCCTTAGCATCGATGGAAAAGTCTTTTGTCTGCGTACGTGTTAGAGAAATAAAAATATTTGGGAAAGATTTATATATCTAAGAAATATATCATTCTATGGTGTCATGTTCAATGCAACACGAAGTTGTTAGGAGCAAAGGGTTCCTATCCATGGTTTTCGGTATCTAGTTTATGTCAAAGCATGCTGGGAATGTTATCAAGAGCCGACATCTAATGTTGTTTGGCCAACGACTAAGCTTCGCTTGTATCTCAATTTGCCGTCGAGGAAAGAGTGACTGAAGCATTATATACTGCTTTAATAAAGTCACCAAGAACTAATGTTATATGATTAAGGTAATGAATTTTTTATATTAATCATTTTCGTTAATTATCTTTTATTATTTAGTTTGGTAAGGATTTGAACTTCCCGGGTCTCTTAGACCAGGTGCATAGTCAGATAGTGCTGTCTTACGTCCGCGCGGAAAGGATATGACAATCATCATCTGTTATAAAAAACCCCAGACAAGAAATGGGGCTGGAGTGTGGATGAGGTCATGCCCAGAAGAGATGGTCCTGAGAATTTAAGGATTTTGAAAATACAGTTAGTTGAGGTCGGCCATTGAAGCGTGCGGTTGAATTTTTCGGATCTGATCAGATCAGGTCATATTTTTGGGGTATCGACCGGCAGAGATGAATTGAGATCTTGAACACCACAAGATGCGCCCTTCGTTGCGTTAGTATGGTTAGCATAGGCTTTTAAGAATTGTGTTTCTCTCCTCGTGTCGCCAAGGACCGAAGCCAGAAATTTATAAACCCGTTCGTATCCGAGACCACAGAGTCCGCTTGTATTTGTATATGTATTTGTATTATTATTATTAATGTATATTCACACTTTAGGAGTATACAACACTTGTTTGCAGATATCCTTTGACCGATGATGGAGGCAATCCCACATATACTTTTATTTGAATTCTTGGAGGTAGAAAAATTATTTTAGTCAAGTCCCCACTCTCCAAGGACCAATATTAGAATTAGTTTACCCGTGATATCATCATCATCTAGTCGTACTGCAAACATGGATTTCCCTAACTCTCTCTCTCTCTCTCTCTCTCTCTCTCTCCGTTCCTATCATACATCGCTCCCAGCAGGTCTTCCAAAATACATCCTGTGTTCGCACAGAGCTGTTGAAAGTAAGCTCTTACTAGTCGGCCAACACTGGTACATCTACATGTAGGGGTTCATAAGAGTACGTCACTTATGAGTTCGTTCCTACTTCTTCAGCAGTGTTCCGCATGTCTTGTTTCTCTTATTTGGATGGTTTTAGAGATGGGAGGTCTGTGGCCGTACATCTGGCGGGGGGTTGTGAGGTGTTACTTCCAGGATTTATTCAAAATAGCTCGTACACTGTGAACTGTGAACATGGCATAGTAACATTGAATAAACTGAAGGAAAGACAAGATATATTCATTTGTACATACAAGAATATTTAATCTCTTTGTATACAAAATATACATGCAAGATACATTGAAAAGAAAGATCACACACACGTGTCCTAACAGCTAGAATCATACAGATATTGTTTCATTAACAAGCGGTATGTAAAAAGGGTTTAAAATAGCAAAAGGTTTGCTCGATAAGGGTAGGTAAAAGACAGAGATGTGACTTTGCGGTTCCTTGGCAGGGCGAGAGACAAGGTCAATACAGTTTAAAGACAAGACGCTTGAATAAATCGAAGATGGGTTTCTGGAATTGTTATGAGAGTTCTTCGGAAAAGCATATAATCTAAGAAAGATTACTATTTACTGCGACCCTACACTATTACTGATGTCCTAAAATAGTTTATGTTACAGTTAACAGTTTACACCAGTCCCAATGTTTGCTACATCATGAACACGTTACAGCCTAATTTTTTAAAATATCATCATGAACACGTAAGAACCAAGATTTTGAAAATATTATCATCATCAAATGGTGCTGATAGCACCGAATCCCTTCTCTCTCTCTCTCTCTCTCTCTCTCTCTCTCTCTCTCTCTCTCTCTCTCTCTCTCTCTGTCTCTTTCGTTCATTGCTCTTGGCAGGTCCTCCGAACGGCATCCAGTGTCTGCACAGAGGTGATGAATATAGGTCTTTGCCGGTCGGCCAACAGTATGTGGGAGCCCACAGGAGAACTTCGCTCATGTGTTCATCACTGCTGGAGAAGTAGTGTCCAGCATGTTTAATTCGTCTTATTTGGATGGTTTGGGAGATGAGAGCCACAATTTTGTGGGTTGCTGTTTCCAGGATTTGTTCAAAACAGCACGCAGCTTCCTTGAATAGTTTCCATGTAGCTTTTTCTCCAGGCACTTTGTTAAAATCCAGTTAGCGCGACCACACGATAGTACTGAAACAGCTACAGTTAGGGAGAATCCTTATTTCCTTTTTTGTTTTTAACGAAGCATGAAAGACTATGAGAGCGATCATTATACGACGTCATTAAACTTTGCATTTGTTCTAGACTAGACAAAATTTAGTTTCTTTCTATTCGAGTTCATTCATATTTTACCTATGTGTAACTGTGTTTAACAACCTCAGTCTGTTCAACTCCTCTCTCTCTCTCTCTCTCTCTCTCTCTCTCATATATGTGTGCGTGTGTGTGTGCGCGCGTATGCATGTATTTACTTAACCCCACCTGGGTCAATCGGCTGGGCCTGTAGAATACATCGACTGCATCTGTGCAGAGGGGTAAGACTCTCCCAACGAGTGCCCTGGATATGACACTAAACAATCAGATGGTGAGGCTCTAGTAATGCGGGAACTTTGAGGAATGCAGAATACCCCTTTATTGCTATTGCTCCCAGGTCTACTCTGGCACGGAGTGATAGCACCTGATAGGATCTAATTTATGGGTTAAATGGAACTATATACTTAAACTGAATTGTTTGAAATAGAACTGTTTATATGTATAAAGATGGATTTGACATTAGATAACCTACAATAGTCGATATGTCATAAACCTCAATCAACCAACCTCTCTGTCACGAGCATGATGTTATACAAGGTCATTTTTTAAGAGGAGTTTAGCAGTTTTGAATTCAGAGTTTTCTTTCTCCTAAACTGGTTGCCATACCAAGGTTAAAGAGCCTAGTCTACCCTACTATTTAACCAGAACTGGAGGGAGAAGATTAGGATTCATACTTTTCCCAAGGGTATTAGTGCTATGTGAAATGCGGAAGATCTGCGCGAAGTTTGTCCCAAGGGTGCTTAGAGAAGATCAAAAAGAAAGACGTTGTCATGACAGCAGGGAGATGGTCGAGCTGATCAATTCAGATCCCGCAGTTCTTGATGCTTTGGTGACCTGCGATGAAAGCTGGATCTACTGCTATGACACAGAGACCAAGAGACAGAGTTCCCAGTGGAAGCATGCTGGCTCTCCCAGACCCAAGAAGGCCAGACAGAGCAAATCTACCCACAAACATTTGATGATCCCTTTTTTTGACAGCATTGGCATGATCTACATGCACTGGGTTCCTACTGGACAGACAGTCAATAAGGAATACTATGTTGAGGTTTTAAGGGAGTTCAGGAAGAGATTCCAAGGGAAGAGGCCAGCACTCTTCAAATCGGGTCAGTGGCATTTCCACCAGGACAATGCACCAGTCCACAACTCCATCCTTTTCACTGACTATTTGGCCAAGATGGGCATCAAGACAGTTTCTCTGCCTCCCTATAGTCCAGACCTTGCTCCCTGTGACTTTTGGTTATTCCCTAAGCTCAAGGAAAAACTTAGAGGCTGTCGTTATGAGACAATCGAGGAGATGAAAGAGGCTGTGACGAAGGTCATTGACACGCTCACGCAAGAGGACTTCCATGAGGCCTTCCAGCAGATGTTGGAACCGTACAACAAGTGCATTGCAGCCGGAGGATATTACTTGGAAGGGGAGTAGAGTTTCATGTGTGTACTATCAATAAAAGCGCCCATACGAAAAAAGTCTGGAAACTTATTTAATGACCCTTGTACATACGTGTGAGTGTGTACATTCATGAGAGTGTTAATATAATAACTATGATAGTTATTTTTATCTTTTTCAGAAAATCCAGAAAGACTATCGAATTTCCTCCATGAGAGTCAAATCTATTTAATAAGCAATAGAGAATGCCAGAAACACTACCCAATGAAGGATTTGATCCTGAACTCTCACGTCTGTGCATTCAGAAAACATACGGGGACTTGTGATGTAAGTATTTGATTTTACTATAAACCTTGTTTATCAGTACTTTGTTCTCTCCGTAGGCACCTTGGTGGTGTAAGCTAGTCTAGCAAACATTCATGAGTAAGTTCAAGTCTCATCGGGTGTCCAATTTATTCGACCTTGTACCACATCTAGGCAAAAAGCTTAGTCAAATCCTACTTTGTTCTTTCTGAGGGTGCCGAGGATGGTGTAATACGTAAGTTAGACTAGCAAAACTTCACGAGTAAGTTCGAGTCTCATTGGCTGCCCCGTTCATACAGCCTTGTGCCACATCTTAGAAATTTCCTCCTTTGTTCTCTCCAAGTTCAATTTGAGATCTAAATGTCACCTTTTATAAATAACAGCCTTTCTTTGTTGTTGTTGTTGTTGTTGTATGAGGTTGACAGAAAAAAATTGTATCCCTATTTCTTCTTTAACTCTTTAGAGGTCGAAAAGAATATTATTCATAGATTCCCTCGGAGAGAAATCTTGACCCACATGAATAACCTATCGACACATGTTGAAATTGTTTCAGCGTTGAATCAAATAAACTCTAGAAAAATATATACATATCACATAGCACCTGCTGTCCATCATAATCCCACACCCCTATGATTAGCATTCCTCTGTCTGGGCGAGTAGTGCTCGGCTAATTAAAGCTACTTAGACACAAGAGTTTTCTCTGGAGTCAGTTCCTGTCACAGGAAGACACAACAACGATGTTAGGATAAGACTCCTGCGGCCTATGTGTAAATATGTAATTGCATGCTTCCAACTGGTCAAGTTTGCACATTTCGCCACTTTTTTAGAGAAATGTTGGTAGATGAAAAGATCGTAAGGGAATATTTGTACATTATCGTATTATAGTGGCCAACACTTGTACAACATGAATACTATTCTCTAATTATCTTGACTATTATTCGGTGACAAGCCAAAGAAAGATAACTTGTAATCACATCAACCGTAGTAGTTACATCAGAGTTGTATTTCTCCGAGTTAGATAACGTGACAAAGAATAAGAGATCCAACATTCCCTGGAATGTTTGTCCGTTTGTTCGGAGTTTATGGCATATCAATCTTTGTAGGTTATTTAATGCCAAGTTCATTTTCATACAAATAAACTGTTCTATTTCAAACAATTCAGTTTAGTTTAAGTATAGTTTTTGTTTGCACAGAGTTAATGTCAAAATAGTTCTATTTCAAACAATTCAGTTTAGCGTAAGCACAGTTTCAAAGTCAAAAACAGTTCTATTTCAAACAATTCAGTTTAGCATGCAAAAACAGTTCCATTTCAAACAATTAAGTTTAGCGTGAGTACATAGTTTAAATGTCAAAACAGTTCTATCTCAAGCAATTAGTTTAGCATAAGTACGCAATTTAGTTCTATTTAACCCAAAGATAGAACCCTAACAGATGCTACCAATCCGGGCCAGAGTTAACCTGGGAGCGATAGCAGTTAAGGGTTACTCTGCATTTCCTAAAGCTTCAACATTATTGGAACCTCAGCATCAGATTGTTTAGTGTTATATCCAGGACACTCATGGGGAGGGAGGCTCACCCCAGTGTAGAGATGCAGTCGATGTATTCTACAGCCCGATTGGGAAATCTCTGAAATGATATTTACATATACGCACGCACATACATACCTACATACATACACATATACGCATATGTATACATACATGCCTATGTATACATACATAAATACGCACACATATACATACATACATATGTATACACACACATATACATACATACACAAATACGCACACATATACATACATACATACATACATATAAATACACATATACATACAAGCACAAAAGCATGCACATACACATATTGCGTCTTCGTCCAAAGTCTATCAACCTAGTTCCTTTTAGAAGTGCCCGTGGTGTAATGGTTATCGTCGCAGGATATGGACACGGCGATACGAGTTCAAATCCTGGACCTGACTGATTGCATTTCACATAGCACTAATACCCTTGGGAAAGGTATGAATCCAATTATTCTCCCTCCACCAATGGGTAAATAGTAGGGCAGACTAGGTTCTTCAGCCTTGGTTAGGCAACTAGTCTAGGAGAAGGAAAACTCTGAATTGAAACCTGTTAAACTCCGCGTAAAAATTGACCTTGTGTCATATCCTGCCCGAGCGGAGGGGTTGGTAAATAAGATCAACCTAGTTCCTTTAGGGGAGTTTTTTTTTTTCTTTTTTTGTTTCTGCTCTCCCCGTCTACAACAGCTACTATCACTTGCTTGTAAAATCCTATACCATCAGTTATGAGTCGGAATATCTTTTTAGATAATTTGTGAAGATCTTACACATTGGTATATCCTAATTATATATCTCTAAATATAATTCTGCCATTTTTTTTTATTTTCTAGGGTGATAGCGGCGGTCCTCTCGTATGTCGACAAAACAATAACTACGGACTAGTCGGTGTCTCTTCTTGGGGAATGGACACTTGCCATGGTCGACCCAGTGTCTTTGTACGAGTCAAAAATTACAAAAAATGGATAGACGATCAAATGAAGTGACAATTTTTTTGATGGGCTTTTTTCCCCTTCTTCAATATTCGATGAAAACTACTTGTATAGACATTTACCATCCTCTTTGAAATTATTTTATTAAAATAGCATTTAAAAAACGTCTGTGTGTTGTCATAATAATGCTTCGATTCACGTTGTTGACTAAATGAGAAAACAGACGATAATTCTGGTTTTGAGAGGATGCAGACGACCACATAAATTCAACCCAATTATCATAAAACTTGTGAAATAATATTAATAATCTTTTGAATAAATGTCTATGCCTTTTTTTTTCCGCGTCTATCAGTCCATAACAAATTTACGCCATTTTTTCTTCCCTATTATCTTCTTCATGTCACAAAAAATTCACGACAATGGCATTAAAGTTATTCTTACTTTTAAAATAAAGTCTTTTGAAATATTTTTGTTTCGTTGCTACTTAATATTTTGGGCAATTAAAAATATACTGAGAATTTGAATTTTGAATAAATACGTATAGAACTTTCTTAGCAATGTCTAAATAATACCTCAGTACCATAATAATTTTTATATTTGCGTATGGAAATTATATGCAAATGTAACAATTGTTGCTGGACAGAGGTAATATTCTTCAAGTTTAAATCTTTATTCTGATTCTAGCTAAATACCCGTCCATGCTGGTTAAAAGGTGGAGACCTGAATCGCCGAGACCAAATTATTATTATTTGTTTGTTCTGCCTTCTTGAGTATCCTTTTTTTTATTATCTGACATCAAACTTGAAAAAAAGTAAAAGAATCTTCGCGCAGAACTTATTCACTATTAAGACAATATCTAAATACAGATAAAATTCTGTCAAGTAATACACCAGATAATTCCTAAAAATGCCCTCTTAAATTTTTTCTTACCATTTTTTCTGAAATCATCCAATTTGATCTTAATTTTTTACACTATTCCTATTTTGAATCTGATTGGCAGTTTATTTCAAAAATATTTTACTCTATTAAAAAAAATCCAATTGGTTAGTAAACTTGATTTTTTCAATGTATCTTGACATTAAATTTCAAGTTCGACGAGAAATATTGGAAAAATATCTAAAGTAGAAACATAGAAAAACGTCAAAAGTAAAAATTCCATTAATTATTTTGAAAGTTCAATTAGATCAACTCTCGTTCTTCTTTCTAGTAAAGTAGTTAATCCAAATTTCTCTAATCTCTCTCTCTCTCTCTCTCTCTCTCTCTCTCTCTCTCTCTCTGTAACCTTTTACACTTTTGATTTGTTTTGTCACTCTTTGTATGCCTTCCTATCTCAGTATAAAACTTCGATGATTCCTTAATATTGATGGTGATGTTGTAAATGTTGTCCATCAGAGTCAAATTACGTCGAACTGTTGAATACACACACACACACACACACACACACACATATATATATATATATATATATATATATATTGTCATCCACAGACAGACTGTTTCGTTGTATCACAACTCTTCAGAGTGGCTAGACAGGCAAGATTCCCGAATCTGGGATCGAAACCTGGCTGACTGAAACTTTCGTTGTATCACAACTCTTCAGTGTGGCTAGACAGGTTTCATTGTTTCACAACTCTTCAGTGTGGCTATATATATATATATATATATATATATATATATATATATATATATATTAGTAAAAAAAAATCTTCACTTTTTTAGCCATATTTGTCGACACCTTGATAACGTCTTCCTATAATTTATTTTGACAATTTTTTTCAGCATTATGCAATACAGTGCCACCACAGATAATAGAATTTTCAGAAATTTTAGGATTATAGTTCTAATTTTTAGAGAACCCATCCCAATAAGAGCCCCTCTTTCCCTATCACAACATTTTATTTTTGCATTAAAGGTTCATCGCCAAATTTCGTAATTCTACATCACATCATGTCGCTGTTCGACATACAAACAATTTTATCTTTTTTAATTTTCAGATGAAGATCAGTCAATGTTTATTATACTTCAACTTTCAAATTCTAGTAAGCAGTTTCTTTTTTTTTTTTTTTTCTTTTTTTTTTCGGGTAGACATTTATGTTACTCATTGTTATAAAAGTATCCACTCAACAAGTAAGTTACAATTTTTTTTAAATCATAAAATAAAGAATAAGCTACTAGAATTGGAAAATTGAAGACTAATGCTAATTCTAAAATATATCAATAACAATGACAATCAATTAATCTTTTAAATTTATTAATGAAGATTACTACAAAGTTTCTTATTGCAGTATATTTTGGAAATATAATTTCATATTCATAATTCTAATTAACAAAACAAATTAAAAACTTTTTGTATTTCATAAAAAGAGGATGAATATAAAAAAATAAATCATTGGTTGCTTGCTTTCTTTTTTTTTTTTTCTAAATGGCGATAAATGGCATTATCGTTATTCATACTCTTTGTCTGAATAACGATAATGCCATTAACGAATTGGACATGCAAATCTGCTGAGTGTAAAAATACGTTAATCAGCAGAGATGGCTCAGGGAACTTCTCAGCAGAATTAATCATTCCAGGATTTAAAACATTTCAAGCATACCAGTTTAAAGGCATCATGATGTGGCTCAGGACATTTGAATCTGATAATGTTACGTTTATATAGTATTAATAAATTTAGTTATCTTGTGTTGTTTTCGTTTGTTCATTGCATAGCAATTGTCATCACTCCTCGAAGATGTCAAGTAGTCAGAAGCCTTCGTGACACAGGGCATGAGGGGACTCGGTATTTGTTTAGTATCCAATGCCAAAGTGTGGCACTAGGCCTTTTTAACGTGGGAGCTAGGGGCAGGGCTGTAGCCTAGACACGCCCGGCAGCAACAAAAATGCCTTGGGTTCCGTCAGCATTCCCCTAAAAAAGGCGTCTCGGGTGTCAGGCGATAAATCAAGCCCTACCAAAACAGGTGAGAGCTCGAGGGTACAGCAGTCTGAGGTCCAAGGAATGTCAGTCTAAGCCGCATGGCACGAATGCCGGGCTTCTCCGGAACTCATGTCAGGCGGCCTTGACCGATCGTCCACAAAAGCCAGGACACATCCAGTCTGATTCACGTACCGAGAAACAAGGTCGGCCGATGCAGGTGAGAGCTAGGAGTACGGCCGTCTGAAGCTTTAGGAACGTCGGTCTTAGCCACGTGCCACGAATGCCGAGGTTTCCAGCACTCATGTTCGGCGGCCTTGACTGATTGTCCATAAAAGCCAAGACCAAGAAACAAGGCCGGCCGAGGTTTTCATTTTTATTCTTTTCCTTTTTTTTTTTTTTCGCGCTTCACTCGAAGATAAAACGACAAGCTGTGTAGAAACATATATTAAACTTGGATACACTGTAGTATAATGGGTTATCAAGAGGGTTGTTGAGAAAAGGCTGAGAAAAACGAGAAGGTTGTCACTTGTTCTCCATATCAAGAAACCAAAAAGAGATGAATAGTCGAAAAAGTAAATAACATGAAATAAATACTAGGTTGACTTAAAAGTTTTGCAATATTTTGGTAACATGAGTAATATTCACTATATTTAAAACCATTTAATTATGTGCAAACAAATGATTACATGTTAAATTGAACAATTAGTATTACATAGCAATGCTTGAAAGCATTTAACAGAGCAAATGAATGCCTGTTAAATTGAATTTGTATTACATAACAATTCTTGGAACCAATTAATTGTGCACAAACGAATAATGTTGAAAATAATAACTAGTGTTAAATAGCAACACGTGGGGGCCTCAGATGGTGTAATGGTTACCAAGCAAGAATAGTAAACCTTCACGAGTGAGGTACAGTCTCATTCATACGGCTTTGTGTCACATCTAAGTAATAAAAGCTTTGTAAATTATTAAAAAGCAATACTTGAAACCATTTAACTGTGGGAAAACAAATGAGTTCTGGCTCGTTTAAGTTGGTTGGACTTTATGGTATATCAACCTTTGTAGGCTATTTAATGCCAAATCTACTTTTATACAAATAAATTGTTCTATTTCAAACAATTCAGTTTAGCATAAGTACACAGTTTAAATGTCAAAAACATTTCTATTTCAAATAATTCAGTTTAGTCGGACAGTTCTAATTCAAAAAATTCAGTTTAGTATAAGTATAGTTTTTGTTTACACAGTTAATGTCAAAACAGTTCTATTTCATACAATTCAGTTTAGCGTTCGTACGGTTTCAATATCAAAAACAGTTCCATTTCAAGCAATTCAGTTTAACATAAGTAAGCATTTTAGTTCTGTTTGACCCATTGATAGGACCCTATCAGGTGCTATCAGTTCGGGCCTGGGAGCGATGGCAATGAAGGGGTGCTCTGCATTCTCCAAAGCTTCAGCATTACTGGAACCTCACCATTAGATTGTTTAGTGTCATATTTAGGACACTTACAGAAGGCGGTAAAGTTGGCGACTGACTCATTGGCCTAGTGGGTAGAGCGTTCGCCTAATGGAGACCTGGGTTCAATCCCAGGTCGCGTCATACCAAAGACTTTAAAAATGGTACTTGATACCTCCTTGTTTAACACTCAGCAATATAAGGTTCATATCAAGGGTAAAGTGGAGCACTTCAGGGAAAGGAGTAGTGCCCTCCCTTAAACCTTGGTGTTGTAGCTATTGAAAGGGAGCCTTCTGGTCGCCCTCGACTAAGGTTGCCAACTTACAGAAGACAGGGGGAGTCTAACTCCTCTCCAGAGGTGCTGTCGGTATATTCTACAGACCCAACCAACTGGAAAATCTGGCTTGTTTAAAAATTATTACTGATAAACTATTTGTTTACAAATCATACATATTTAATATCTATGTATACATTGTTTTATGGTTAAGCCTGATAAACCAGCTTTATAAAGGATAACTGTGAGCTAAGTGAGAATAAAACAAATCTACTCTCTCTGATAACAGGATAACAACTGAATTTTTTTCTAAAAAAATTGGCACCTGTGCGCGGATGTCAATTATTTGTATGTTGATAAACAGAAATGTGTTATAAGAATTGGTTTCCACTGCATCACTTTTAACACTATCGTTTGGTCAGGAACCAAATGTGATACGATGTTCGGGGTACGGTACCATTTGTGTTATATATTGACCCTCGACCGAGCCGGAAATCAAGAGATGCACCTGTGTAAATAAGCGAAAGAACAGCGGAAGCAGGAGCACGTTATAAAATAATATAACGAGGTGCCCGGGCGGTTAGAGTCAGTTGGAGACAGGATGCCGAAGTGAGAACCAGCTCCAGACAGAGGGCTTTAGGCTCTTAGTGACCCCCGGTTGAGCAACCCAAGCCAAGATGCGAAAGAAGTGCTGCTATGGTCGAGTAAGAACTTAGGTCAATATAGCAGTCTGTCCTTGTCTTCATTCATTTCTCACACACAAGAAACGTCCCCTTTTCGAAAATAAAGTGTGAGAGATTTATATAAAGATGTGTATTCGTTCGTTATTGAAGTCGTCATTATCAGTTGATTATGTTTCCGTGTATATTCGTATACGTGCAGTGGTATGTGGCTATACATTTGTAACACTATCGTTTGGGTACGGCACCACTGTAACAATATTGCGGTCTCCGATTCCCAACGCCAGTACCTGTGCCAAATGTAGTCCCGTTGTGTACAATATTTGTGGTACCAAATGTAATAATAATGATTGGTCTTATCCCGGTAATCGTGCCAAATGCGGTACAATAGTTGTCACGGTACTTTTACTTTGGTCTTATCATGGTAACGGCGCCAAATGCGTTTCCAGATAGTTTATTAATCGATCTTCCGTGTCCACGCTGTGTTTGAGAGATCCACTGATAGGGAATGACACAATTTATCCGGAACTTCTTCTAACGGTCGGGGTGATTCGTCGGAACAACGTTATCTGGGTGTTGGCAAGTCAAAGACAAGAAGAACTCTCCGTCAACAATTAATCATTTATTGGAACGTATTGGTGAAACGTTAATATGTCCATTATTTTTCGAGAAAATTGTCGCTTTATTATCCAGATATACTGTTCGATGTTCAAACTACATACAATAGCACGAGAGAGAGAGAGAGAGAGAAAATCTCTAAGGGTCAATGAATAGAGACACAGAGACACCCCTCGTCTCGACCGACGTCTAACCTAAACTGCTTCCAACTGACAATTTTTTCAAGAATCGCTAATTTTTGTATATCTAAATCTAGGATATCGGTAGTGTGATGTCATCTAGCGAAGTTTTTGCGTCATCTCACACGTGTCCCCAAATTCATTGTTTTCATTTCCCCAATTAAACCTGTGACAAGGCATGAATCCATTTTGTTTATATTTGGTCTTCTTATGTGAGTCGCTGGTGTACTCGCTTGAACTTTTCAATTTGAATTACATTTCCACACAAAGATTTTAGCCAACTCAACAGCCAACTGAAAAAATCGCGGTCCAACCAAACCAGATAATGAAATAATCAATACAATCAACCGTCACAGCAACTGGGTCATATAATCTTTATTGGGGAAGTCGCAACACATAGGATTTGGCATCAAATAACCTACAAGGGTTGATAGGCTGTAAAACTCAACCAACAAAATATTATTTTTTGTGCCAATCCTGCTTAACACGGTATTGTGACAATATGCCCGCTGGCCGGTCCCCACTATCTCAACTTCCTAAACCACTCATGGCCATCCGATCGTCTAGTGGTTTCTCTCATTTCCGGCAAGGGTATTTCACATTTCTTTATAAACACACAAGATACAACATACACAATCGAGAGGGGGGAGAAAAGAAGAACAAACAAGCACGGACTTAGGTTAGCTCCAAGCGCAAGAAGGGAGAAGTTTGTGACACTTTTGTGTAGCTTTCTGTGCATCTGTGGGCTCTCGTGAGCGTGTATCCGAGCGAAATTCCCACACAGCCATCTGTAACGCTGACTCATCTTCTCACGTTGGCTAACCCGGCCTCTGAGTCCACAGGTCCTAGCTTCTTGCCTAGCAGTCACCTCTCTCTGACTTCTCTCTTCTGTTGACTGCCTTCTTCTGTTCACTGCCCTGGGACCTTGCCTTCCCTCGTCTTCTTCCGGTCTCATGGGAGATCTCATGCGCAAGTCCTTTGTGTGGGTTTCGCGCCAAAACAGACAAAGGAATCTTCTGACCGGCAGTCACCCACACCCGGAGTAACGAATGCCTAACATTGTGCTACCGTATCAAATAAACAGTTGCGAAAGAACGATATTAAGATATTTCAGAACGCTTATTTAATCCTGTCAACAATGTTTTCTTTTCATCATTGTGTTTCTCACAAAAGATTTTCAAATTCTCCGAAGAGCCGTGCATTCTTCTTCTTGTCCACATCATTCCTCATCGCCCAAAGAGAGAATCGACTCAGCTGGCAACAAATACGAAGTTTTATCCAAACTACAAAAGACGTTTCTTTTCAATAAATGATTAAAAGATTAACATCTCGCTTCCCTCTTTGTCTCATTTCATGGAATGGAAAGATAATCTTCTGTGACGTCACCGCTTCGGCCCCCACGAATAATACGTTAACCTCTTCTAACCATTTCTCTTCTTGGCCGGCCGGTGATCAACTAGTGGTTCCGATAGGGTTAACGCACATTTCTTTACCGCTACAAGAAATACAATCGAGGGAGCGGGAGGAAAGAGAACAAACGAACTAACGCTTGGGGCTAACTCAATTGCAGAAAGGGAGTTATGCAACACTACATTTCCGATAGCATATATAGACTAACGCTAGCGTGGGTTACTAGCGAAAATTCTACAAAGCAACTGGAATGCCGACTCATCTTGACTCGATCTTCTTCACTGTCGTGGACCCTCTCTCATCCTGACTCGCCTCTCTGTTCCGGTGTCCGGTCGACTGCCCCTGTCCGTGTCCCGTCGCCAACTGCCAACTTCGAGTTCCTTTTTCAACTCTCTTCTCGCGTCCCCTTCCACTTCCAGTCATGGCGAGAATTCAAGTCCAAAACCCTTTGTCTGGTTTCGCGCCAAAACAGACAAAGGAATCGTCTGCTTGGCGGGCCACCTACATAGTGTTACACTTCATCCACTTTTTTTTTCTTCAATACTGCTAATTATGCATGCGTGTCGGCTCGCAGCTTTGACTATTAACAAGGGACCGAACGAACTGTCTACGTGTGGTTTGCTAAAATAGAGAATTGTGTTTTTTTTTCTTTCTTTTACAATGCAGAAACAACTGATCCAGGCCTATGAGCAAAATTTCTTGTCAGCATCTGAGCGAACTGACTTCATATTCCCACATGTGGGTTTATATTATATGCGTATTTTATTATATTTCTCTTCATATTTCGTAGACAAAGGATCAATGACATACAACTGGCTTATTCCCTGAAATCATATTTTCATACATCTATCAAAGGGGGATCAGTGACTTCTAATTGAATTTTCATCGGTGTTGATTCTAAATCCCAGACAGCCTAAATTTAGGTTTACTACCTGGCAAAAAAAAAAAAAAAATCATAATTAGTCAAGGTCTAAGACAACATCTTTTGAGAAAAGAGTAGGTAAGTAAAGTTGGCGACCAGAAGGCTCCCTTTTCAATAGCTACGACACTGAGGTGTAGGGGAGGGCGCTACTACTTTCCCTGGATTGCTCCACTTTACCCTTGATACGTACCTTATATCGCTGAGTCTTAAGCTAGGAGGTATCAAGTGCCATTTTTAAAGTCTTTGGTATGACACGACCTGGGATTGAACCCAAGTCTCCCGAACCATTGACGAACACTCTACCCACTAGGCCAATGAGCCAGTTTCCCTTTCTCAGCTCAATCAGAACTCATAAATAATTCTCGGTTAACTTGTTTTAAACCCTCTTCCAATTATCTGTCTACATTTTTGAGATGAGGCTTGATGTGTAATATATTTGTGATTTTTCGGGGTGTTATCCTCATGTTTATTTCTTTAGTTTTAAGGATACAGCGGCCAAAACGAAAAATCACTCACAAAATATTCCCCTTCCTATTTAATTCTATGACTGAAAATCCTGATTATTGATCTTCCTGGTAACCATTCTACCAATCATTCAATAAAGCTCCTTCGGGTTTTTCCAAATTATTACACAATTAACAATCACAATCAATCACCATTTGATTTCTAATACAAGGGTGCTGTTCATATTTCCAACCCCGTATTATATATAAATCACTCGTTAGAAGCTTTTCAAGCTTGATTCGAGGATTTTTTAAACATGGTCATTTCTGAATGGATTATTTCACCATTTAATGTTGAAGCAGAAAGTGCAAAATGAGATACCATTCTTAAAGAATTTATTGAAATGACTTTCGACCTTGAAGCAAATGTACTTATCTTTTTAAAAATTGGATTCAAATTGATGAACGAAAATCCTGAAGCAAAATATCCCAAGCTTTGAACAACTGTTGAGCCTATTTTACAAGCTTTTCCAAATTTGTCTATGAGATAATCAGGGTTAAGCCATGTGCATAATTTACTAAGCTAACAAAAAAGTACTTTGAACACAGGATGTAGTGGTTTGTGGTTCAACCTAAAAAAAAAACATGCGACCTGATATTCATTATCTCAGTACCCACCAAAGCATCCATACTATTAAAAATGATTAAAGAATAATATGAAGTCTTAGCAGACATTCTGTTTACAAAGAGACGGTCTGCCTGATAAAATATGAATTGTCTCCAATACTTTTGAATAAAATGAAGAGTATGACACATGCTCAGTACAGAGAACAAGTCAACAATAAATTTCTCTGAATTGTTACAGTTTTTTTTATAAGGTGTTCTGCAATTAATGACCAGTATGTATTCTTAAGTGATGATTCATATTTTGTCCGACAGTCTGTCTCTCTGTAAACATTATTGGTATGTCCATGTGGTCTTCAATACAACATTTTTTTTTTTCACCCAACATATTTCTCTTTTTTATTCTATATTATCCTCGATTTTGTTCTGTTGAGGAAGTATTGAAACTGGTTAGCTAGCCCATCATTTTTTAAACTTTCATTCTCATTATGAATAAAACTTTGGGTCTTTTTATCACTATCATTAAATTTTGTACAGCAAAACACACACACGTGTGTGTATATATATATATATATATATATATATATATACTTTCAAGAAAAAAAAAACAAAATTCGGTCACATTAGGATTATAAATTTATTTCCATCCTGCTAAGAGCATTGGTATGAATTAATAACTCAAAAAAAATTTAACAAAACTTTCTGGTTGTATTTATTATCTCCGTTTTTTTTTTTTTTAGGAATATTTACTCTGTGATATCATTTACATTGAGCTCTTTACCAGGAATATTTAAATACTTGAATAATTTAATTGTGCTGGCAGAATTGTTTCCTACTCCGCATTTGCTGAATTGAACTATATATATATATATAGGTTTTTGTATTTTTAAACATCCATCGTTGATTTAACATCGCTTATATCACCCCTCATGGTCCTGATGATGGTGCAGTAGAACCAAAACGCTATTGTGTCGACTTCTTAATTAATCTCTCCTTCCACTTGGATTACCTTATCAATTTTTCTGCATATTGTCGGATTACAATCCCTTATATATATATATATATATATATATATATATATACTCACAAACACACACACACACACTAGTTTGAGGTTTGCAATTATGCTGTCAGTTTTAATATCTATACTTTCTACACTTTTGGATCCACTTAGGGTTTTGGTTTTATTGTGTTACACTATTTTAGTAAGGGATCTCTGGATTAAGATGAGGATTTTGACATTTTCTGTTGTTTTTGTTTAGTGGTTGGTGACCGGTTTATTGACCTAGTGGGTAGAGTGTTCGCCAATGGTCCGGGAAACCTGGGTTCAATCCCAGGTCATGTCATACCAAATACTTTAAAAATGGTACTTGATACCTCCTTGCTTAACACTCAGCAATATTAGGTACATATCAAGGGTAAAGAGGAGCAATTCAGGGAAAAGAGTAGCACTCTCTCCTACACCTCGGTGTAGTAGCTACTGAAAAGGGAGCCTTCTGGTCACCCTTGACTACGGTCACCAACTTTACTTTTACTTATTTTGGATTGTTGAGGGAAGGTTTGAGTTTGGGTCGGGCAATTAGAATGTGTTTTTGCATTTTATTGTTTGCTTTGGTGTTTAGTTTTGAATTTGTAATATGGGTTCAAATGCTCGTCAGAATAGGATAAATAAAGGATGCAGAGTATGGTTTTCTGCCTGTATTCCTGAGTATGGGAGAGTGCATTTGATATTTGTGCATTTAGTAGGTTAGGCTTGGTTTAGTTTTATGGCACATCAACCCTTGTTGGTTAATGCCAACTTCTGCTTTTACAGCTATATTAAATACATGATTTGAAAACACATTTTGCTGATACACACAGTTAAATGGTCAAACAGTTCTATTTCTAACAATTCAATTTAGATTAAGTCAAAAGTTAAATAGTGCCAAGTATTGCTATGTATAACAATTCAATTAAATATCAGTGATAGTTACACACAGTTAAATTATCAAACAGTTCTATTTTTAATAAGTCATTTGGTTGCACTCAGCTTAAATGTCAAACAGTTCTATTTGATCCATAGATAGGACCCTTTCAGGTGCTACTGGGCTACATTCACGAGGTAAGGAGTTAAACAAACAAACAAAAACAACTTCAAAATTCTGTAAAGATTAATTTTATTTGTTTTCAATTTTGCTGAAAAAAAAAAGATTTTCTTTTTTTCTTTAATTAAAAGCATTTGTTAACAATGTTTTGGTCTTAAAATTTAATAAGAGAAACAATTTGCTGGTTCTAAAAAAGTAGAAGTCATATGCAAATTATTCAGAATTAGTTTCATCTGCGAGGACTTGCAATTCATTTTGGATTTCCTGGATAAATGTTTCTCGTGGCACAGTTCGCTGTAACACAAAGAAAAGTAAAAAGAGTCAATGTAATTTTTTCATAGACAGATAATTTTTTGACTCCATGTAAATTATTATCAGAAAGTTCGCAAAAGAGACAGTACATACAAACAAGTCAATTAATCATAAAAACAAAAAATGATAATTTGATCAGTAATTGTGTTGCAGTCCACTATAACATGGAGATCCTACCGAAAATAAACTTTACACAATCCTACACCACAGTGGGGCCTCCTAGAAATGTTTCTATACATTAAGATTGATTCGGTCAATAAGTGATAAGTTTATTGATAGTGAGAATGTTTCCATTCCAGATAGGGTTCTGAGG
>OY757931.1:29688526-29736026 GCA_963585895.1 Sepioteuthis lessoniana
CCACGACGTGTGTGAGAGTATGTGGATCAGAGTGTATGAGGAGATACACCGAGGTAAAAATTAGGTTTTGCTGTTTGTATTGTGAAGTGCTTTTTCTAAGTAAGGGGACATTTTTTTTTGGATGTGTTTTTAAAGGTTATCACCGTTTGACTCGGTGTCTAAATCATCTAAAATTTAGAAATATTTGAATTCGATGTTTTCTATTTGTGGTTTTATTTACTGATTTATTTTCAGTTATTACTTTATCATTAATTTAAAGGCGGGTAGATCACGATCTTATCTTTCATTTCTAACAATTCGGCCGATGTACACTGTTCAAAGTACACGATACAATTATTTTAGTACTTGTCCAAAATAGTCCGTTGACGAAGTTTAAATTTACTAAACCAAAACACATTTTTCAGGTAAATAACCAGCTGGGCATTAAAAAAAAAAGTTTTATAAAACAAGTCCAATTTTTATGTTTTTTTAATATGTCATTTGAAAAAAAAAAAATTGTCACAAAATTCAACAGACAGTGTCAAAAACGCAACGGGTTGGGTCGCCGAACATTGGATTGAAAAACAATATTTTAAATTTTATCTATGATGTTTGGTTACTGATCATTACAATGAATTCAAAAAGAACATATACAGTGGTTGTTAGAAGCCGGAATGAAGGAACTGATTAAATAATTTGCTTTTTAAAAAATATTTAAAAAAATAAACCAATAAATCATAAGTCTTTAGAGGAAGGTAAAAGTAGAATTTTTAGTGAAACTGAAATTTAAAAATACTTTCGTAGGTATTTTTGTGAGAATTTTTAAATTTATCTAATCCTTTATCTGTAGGTACGATGAATGAATGATTTGATTATATCAGCACGACTATTTTTTATTAACCAACTGTAAATCAAAAACGATATAATATTACTATTATCACACAGATTATTTAACTATATATATATATTTCTAACAGACAAATCTAACTGATATATAAAAAATTAAACAAATATAAAGCTAGATAAAAATATATTATAAAATAGTTGATTTGTCTGTTAGGACAATTAAATATTTAAAAAATAAATAAATAAAAGGTTTTTGGTTAATGTTTTTTAACAATGTAAAATCCAAAAACGAATAATATTACCTATTATCAACAACAGTTTATTTAACTATAATATTTATTTCCTAACCAGACAAATCAACTGAGTATTTAAAAAAATTAAACAAATATCACGCTACGAAAAAAAAAATCTTTTAAACACAAACCTGATGGTTTCTTGTGTTCCCGGTAAAGATCTTGAAATAACGTGTAGACCCCAATAGCAATCAACTGAAGAACTCCATACAATCCAAAAGAAATCTAGTATTAGCTCCAACATTTTTGCTGGGGTAGCAAGGGTGTGAAATAAAATTTTCACTTGTTTTGTTGTTGTGAAAGGGAAGCACCGGTCACAGCTATGAACAGTAGCGAATGAAAAAGTAACGATCAAGAAAGCGGAAGTGACGTACAAACAGCTGCGAGAAGGAAATCCCTCTTTGTTTATTATTAGAACTCAAACGAAACCACGTGGTTGACATCACGCAAACGTAAACTAGTAATTACACCTGCTATTTATTAATTTAATTACTTATCAAATAGATAGACAGACAGATAGAGCGAGAAACATTAGATTGATTTTAATTGTATGTAATCACGTCAAACTATTAATTACACATTTAATTTATCATCTAACTATTTATTATCATATATCAGTAAAAATAAAAGTTAAGTTGACCATAGTCGAGGGCGACCCAGAGACTCCCTTTTAAATAGCAACAAACTCCGAGGGTGTTTGCCACACACACAAAATATGCGAGCATATATATATATATATATATAAAATGGGTAAAGTGCTAGACTGCAGCCTCGAAATAAGTGATTTTGAACTTCAATCGCACTATTGCGTTTACTTTCAAATTAATACTCTTTGGAAAGGCTATGAACCTTCTTATCCCTCAGCTATGGGTTGGTTAGTATTATTGCAGCTCTTCTGCAAGGATAGCTTTGCCATTATATATATATATATATATATATATATATATATATATATATATATGCACTGGCACTTGTGGTAAGGGATAGGATACATAAATCAGCTTTGTCCATTCATCTACAGGATTAGGGAGTGGATTTATTGCCTGCCGCCTGAAGTAGCCCAAGAGAGGAGTACCGTCAAAGCTGAGCTATTTTTGGTACCGCACCCATTTTATCGGGAGGCTTGATTTTTTCCGAACCCCCGCATTAAATCGACAGTGTGTCACAACCCAACACTGTAGGGGTAAAGGTAAGTAAAAAAGTTGGCGAACATTGTCGAGGGTGACCGTAAGGCTCCCTTTTCGATAGCTACTACACCAAAGTGTAGGGGAGGGCGCTACTCCTTTCCCTTGATTTCTCCACTTTACCCTTGATCCATACCTTATAATGCTGAGTGTTAAGTAAGGAGGCATCAAGTACCATTTTTTGAGTCTTTGGTATGACTCGACCTGGAGATTGAACTCAAGTCTCCCGGGCCATTGGCGAAAGGTATGGATAGATAAATACCTATGAACAAACATAATGAGAATTTTAATAATATATTGAGACAATTAGAAAAGATTGAATTTTATGTTTGTGTGAATTTCAATTGGCGGGGAGCACAACTCGTGTTACCGAAACAACAGCAGCGTTGCTGGTGACGTTGTTATGGTATTAGAGAAGATATTACGCACCATACTTGCTGTATCCGTGCAAATTCCGTGGAATACAGGGATAATAATTGCGCGAATTTAGAATGTAAATAAAATTCTGCGATAAAACGTAGTCGAATTTAAGATTTTGCGAATTATAAAAACACATATAACTAATATATATATATATATATATATATATATATATATATATATATATATATATATATATATATATATATATATAGGGTATTATTTGGTCCAGTTAAACCAGAGTTGGGAGTAATTCCTTCAGGACAAGAAAATCATTCAGGAGCTGAACATTTAAATAAAACGGAAATTCAATAAGACGAGGAGATAAGTCTTTTAATCTATTCTCCCTTCCCCTCACCACCCCACGTGTGTATTCTGTTTTATTTATCCATTGGATCTGAAGAAGTCCTGTTATATTTTTCTTCGTGTTTTTGGTTCACACCAGAAACTGAAAAACAGGATGGAAATAAATTTATAATCCTAAAATAACCGGTCTTTGGTTTTTTCTTTAAAGATATATATATATATATATATATACCATAACCTTACAAAAAGCAAAAAAATATAAACAAGCAAACAAACCAACCAAAAAAAAAAGGAAAAAAAAAAAAAAAACAACTAAAAAACAAACAAACAAACAACAAAAAAAAAGCATTGAATGGAAAAAACTGAAGATTCGGTTTTGTGAAGCAACTCACATTAGTGTGTAAATACCCAAACCTCTTTCCTACGAGCAGGATGGGAGACAAGGTCAATTTTTTAGGCTGAGTTTAACTGGTTTGAATTCAGACTTTTCCTAGACCGTCTGCCATACCTAGGTTCAAGAGCCTAGTCTACCCTACTGTCTACTCATAACTGATTGGAGATTAGTTGAAATACAAACAGCCTCGACCAGAATTTGAACTCGGGTCGCCGTGTCCATTGCTTACGGCGATAACCTTTGGAGGTAAATATCTTATTTTTGAGTAATATTTAGTTAAATTTTTAGATGGTGGTTGAATTTCAATAAGGCTAACACTGCCGGTTCGTAAGAAGACCAGAATTGATAACAGAAATGCAGTTGTGAATGATTATAAATGCTATCAACAAAGCGATTATTTGATAAAAAGAAAGTTATTAAAAATCAATAACAAAAACGTTATTCATTTTTAATCTTATTCTTTGTAACCAGTAAATCTTCCGTAAAATTATTGATCATTTACTGCCATTGACTGTAATGAACTATAACTTGACTACTACCACGGGAAAACACTTTGGAATTAGCACACTTAGAGGATATTCACCTTGATCTTTTATTTAGCAGTAAATAAACTAATAACAGATAAGACACCAAATATTTTTATATAATAGCTGCATATTCTAGCCCAGAGGTCGATAAACTGCAACCTGCAGGCCACATTCTGCCCAGTGTTCTGTTCTGTGTGGCCTTCGGGAGCTTTTAAAAAATAAAAATAATAAATGAATAAGTAAAATAATAATAAAAAAAAAAAAAAAAAAAAAAAAAACCCAACAAAAAACAAAAAACAAAACAAAACAAAAATGCTTGCACTTGAATCGAGACTAAACCCTTGATTTTAAAAGATGCGGCCCTTTGATAATTCGTAACCCAGTGATTCGGCCCTCCCACCAAAAAGTTTGCCCACCCCTGTTTTAGCCTCGTAGAATATATCTTAATCTATATTAGATTATTGAAATTTATGATATGAATTTTTTTCTATGCCATACCGAGGAAAATGTTTTGAATTAACCCAATATTGTGGAAAAAATCATTAAATTACCCAAAAATAAAAACATATGTATAAAATAAAATTGAATTAATACTTAGTTGCCTTTCCCCGAGGTTTTTACAGGCATGGGTTTCACTGACTTAAAACAATATTCTTTCTCAAAGTGGATCCAATTTACTCGAATGGCAGTGAATAAATCTTCTTTGGTGGATAGAGCCGTCTCATGGACCCTTTTTTTTAAATGATTTACACCATAAATTTTCAGTTTGATTCAGATTCGGACTATTCGTTGGCCATGTCATTGATTTTATATGAGAAAATGACAAGATGTATTGTAGGGAACGAATAAATAAATAAAAGAATTCAAATTGAATTTAAAAAAAGGAAAACTTAAATTTGCAGAAACTCCCAGAGGTCCCAGACGGGAAAAGGAGATGACGCATGCGTAAAGAAAAAAGGCAACCTCTTGACAAAGGGGGACAGGCTTTCTTTCTCTTTCAGGCAGTGACCAGCGATTTGATAACACCATTTTGCTGTCTGGTATCTGGGCGCCACGCCATACGTCTTTGGACTAGGCGTTGGTTAGTCCCTTTCACCCAGTAGCAGCTTTCTCTCGGTCAGCATTATGCTGAAATATAAAAGACCCACAAATGAACTACAAACTAACCCTTACCGGACTTTGACAAACTTCCAAAAAGAAACTAACCCTAATGGAAGCCCGAAATACCAAATGAGGACAAACACATTCATGAAACGATTAACGTATTTTTGACACCTTAACTGGGGGATTCAACCATTTCAATGTATTCAGGAAAAACTCCCTCATCCATGGAATGGTTGTTGAACCCAGTAAATAAAGGAAAGTATAAAAGAAACGTCTTCGTCTCTTATCTGTTGCTGTCTTTTCTTTTGTATAATTCTTTTGGGCAAGGCGTTACACCGACTAGCCAACGTGGGGGTAAAATAAAATAACCAAAATATGGTTGGCTTGGTTTTTTTTCTTTGCTTAATGGCATATCAACTCTTTTTAGGTTATTTAATGCCAAATCCATTCTCCTAGAAGAACAGTAGTGGTACTATTTAACCCATAGCTGGGAGGATAAGGGGATTCATACCTTTCCTAAGGGTATTTGCCCGAAAGTGAACGTAATAGCGCGACTGGAGTACAAACTCGCGTACTACGATTCCGCAGTCCAACGCTTTAACCATTACACCACGAGGACACCCCCACCAAAAAATATGGAGTCAGATTTCAAACGGCAACACAGCCCTGCCCTTTGCCCGTGACCTTCAGCATAATATCCCACAGTATTACCGCCCTGAAAAATGTCATTGCAAAATCAATTTTCTATCGATGAAATGAGAAAATTATCCAGGATTTCAATGGACACATCTACATTCATTTTTGATGTAATTTTGCCATCAACCAAATTTCTTTAAATGACCAGCAACTTTATAGAATGTATGATTTTCATATTGAGGTTTCAATTTCGTTTAGACAAAAGGTGGTTTTATGGCATGTCAACTCTTAAAAAGCAAAGAGATTTGCAAGATATACAAGTTTATATCTCAAATAAAAAACAATGTTAGTTGAATATCTCCTACATGGGTTTGGGTTTCATTGTCTATTGGCATATCAAGCTTCGTGGGTTATTTAATGCCAAAGCCACACTTCGAGAAGAACATCAGTGATGATATTTAACCCATAGCTGCGAGTATAAGGGGTTCATACCTTTCCCAAGGGTATTTGTCCGAAAGTGAACGTAATTGCGCGACAGGAGTTCGAACTCGCTTATTACGATTCCGCAGACCAGCGCTTTAACCATTACACCACGAAGGCACCTCCTCTTACATGGTAAACTGACCAAACAAATCAATGTTTAAAAAATGGGTAAATAATGACCATGTGTTCTATGTATAAAGTGTGGGAATTAGATAAACTGTTTATATATAAATTTAATTTGACAATATCATAAAAGAAAACAAAAAAATCTCCCGCAATGCCTTTGACAGGAAGAACAACCCGAGCATGCTCAATTGGCGCCAAAAAGAAAATCAAGAGAGAAGGACGACTAACTTTCCGACGAGAATCAGCATCTTTCTTATCGGAGAAATTTGTCCCTCAAAATTCAAGTGGTATCTCAGTAATAAAGTAAAATTTTGGAAAGTTATGTTTCTCTGTTATTTCTTTTAAACTCTTCACCATAAGCCAAAGGAGAAAATAATTTTACCGCCGGTTTTCAAAAAGAAAAATAACTAACAACCAACCGAACCCCATTGGTGAGTTCTTAGAAGAAATACTGTACCCGTGAATAGATTTTGGTGAGTAAGATATTGCACCCGTCAACACAGATCCTCTTGTTATCTGGTACTTGTACAGAATAGCCCAACCATGAAAATAGTTAATTTTGTTTTAAATTTACGTAAAAAACCCAACAAAACCAAAAAAACAAAAACAAAAAAAAACAAAAAAAACAAAAAAAAAACAAGTACGTACCCATATGACACACGGGTTGTAGTATGGTCATTATTAATAAAAAATAAAGGACGTTCCTTTGCTTTCATTAAAGTTTGTGGTAATCATTCATATTTAAAAGTCAAAGTAAAGTTGGCGACCATAGTCGAGGGTGACCAGAAGGCTCCCTTTTCGATAGCTACTACACCAAGGTGTAGGGGAGGGCGTACTCCTTTCCCTGGATTGCTCCACTTTACCCTTGATCCGTACCTTATAATGCTGAGCGTTAAGCAAGGAGGCATCAAGTACCATTTTTTGAGTCTTTGGTATGACTCGACCTGGGATTGAACCCAGGTTTCCCGGGTCATTGGCGAACACTCTAACCGCTAGGCTAATGTCCGAGTTACCCATTTTACACACGGATTGTAAGATGGACATTAAAAATGTGTACGGTAATGCAGGAGTACGACAAGGAGTAAAGAAATGAATGGCAAACAAGAAGATTAAAAACAAGGAAAAGATTCATGAATCTAATAAAGGAGTAAAGAAAAGAATGACAAACAAGAGGGTTAAAACAAGGAAAAGGATACATTCATGAATCTGATAAAAAAAAGTATTACAGATAGAAGAAAGTCTATTTGTTTGAGAGTTTGTGTTGAAGTTGAACTTGTCTGGATGGACAGTAATCAAAGGGAGGAAAAGTTTGGCGTTCAGGGCTTTAAAAGTAACCCACTAAAGTGAAATAAAAACAATCACTTTTATTTTCTATGCAATAATAAAACAAGAAAAATGTAGTTAGGAAGATTTTATTTTTTCATATCAATTTGAAAGTTTGCACAAAATGTTCTCCGTGCAATGCTTGATCACTAGCAAATATTTTTTGAACAGTTCATATCTTGGAAGGCTATCAAAAATATCTTCGAGAGAAAGTTGAATTTTTCTGTTGTTGTAAAAAGGTTCTTCCAGAAATATCTTCTGAAAAGTGTTCGTGAAAAATTATTTGAACAGTGGTAATAAAAGGTAGAGAAAATGTTGCTGGTTTTTCTGACTTGTTCAGAAGTAGCAGTTCTCAATAAAAATGGACGTCAGTCATTTAGTTGGCCACACGTCAAATTCACAGAGCTAATGTCCGCAGAACAATTTCTCTTTAATTCTCTCTCACAGCCGAAAAACATGTCCGAGATTTATTTATGGACGCGCCAATTCAGACATCGTTTTTTCTGAGCGAAAGATTTTTCAACCAATCAGATTGGTTACAAAATGAATAGACTTTTTCAAACTGTTAGATAAAGCGTTTTTTAAAATCTACGTTTCGCACAAAATTTTGACTCAACGGAAATTAGGAATAAAAAAGTTTTAGCTGTATTTTTTGGCGTCTATTTTTAATTCATACTACAAGATAAATAAATGATGATTCACGTTCAGGAGAAAATTCTAAAACAGAGAGAGAGAGAGAGAGAGAGAGAGAGAGAGAGAGAGAGAGAGCTTTATTAATTGTTGTGGATTAATTTAGAAATTTAGAAATGTTTCGATATTTATTGTGAAATTTTATCTTAACCCCCCCCACTGCAAAAAAACAAAAAAAACAAAAACAAAAACAAAACAAAACAAAACAATTGGCGCAACGGATAACCTCGAAGTGAAATCAACAGGAGTTTGCAGGTTCAATCCCGACGACAGGTAAATAACAAAGAATACTTACTAGTATTATGTGTGTCTATCGCTCTGAAACTACATCACCACCGACATCATAATTCTTTTAGTTATTTACATTGCATTCTCCATGATTTCATTTTCATTGAATAAGAAAATTCTTATATATATATATATATATATATATTCAGCATAAAGAGGAAGAGAAAGAAAAGAAAAAAACAATAATCAGATGTATGTGCCTGTATGTGAATATACGCACAAAATTTTTCACTAAAAAAAATCACATCCCTCTCAAAACAATCTTCACTGTAAAATGTTATTCACCGTAAAAGCTAAAAGCAGAGACGACCTGAGCCATTATTAATCTCCTGAAGAGGACCATGAAGTCGGAAACACGCGCAGAGCACAAATATATGAAATAAAAACTTAAAATTCCTAATTCCTAATATATATATATATATATATATATATATATATGAATAGGTCCGTCATTGAATTTGAATTAGGAATTTTAAGTTTTTATATATATATATATATATAATACTGTTTGCCTTATCGGAATCGCTGAACTTTACACAAAGTGAATGACGCGTAGTCGACAGAGGGAGTTAAGGGAGGGGAAAGTCGGGCACAAGCCGAGGCTCGAGCCCTGCCCGCCAATGCTGGTCACTGGCTCGTTTCGTGCAATGTGAGCCAGATGAGCCTAGATGGATATAGACTCACAATATATAACATAAGCCGGCACGGATGCCCGATTATAGCATAAACTGGACCAAGGAGTCCAGTGCTATACAGTGTTATCAATGCATCTCGCCTCCCACCTCAAAGGTAGCCCAGCCGAAGTCGGAGGCCTTTCAGTCTTGAGTCTGCCATTGATCATTTATACTCCGTCCGGCACGAACGCCAGACGGCCCAGGGTGCAAAGCCAACAGCAAATTGATGTTGTATATTGACCTCCGACCCGGCCAAGCTGTCAAAATAGGAAATGCACCAGTGTAAATAACAGGTGCATCCGGTCGAGGAATATCAGAATATAACCTTGACCGTGGACGGGTTGAATGAGTGCGATTTGTGGCGCCCACAAGAAGAAGGTGGGTGTCGAACTATTATATAACTCGGTGCACAGGAAGTTAAATCAGTTGGAGATAAGATGCGGTAGAGAGAACCAGCACCCAGAGAGGCTGGGCCTCCAGGTCCCAGGTTGAGCAGCCCAGGAGAACGGGAAAGAGTGGGGTCAATATGTTGCAGTTTTATTCGGTCTCCAACTCCCTCTCACACACAACCCTTTCAAATAAAATGAGAGGTATATTTTTCTAAAAAACTGTGTCGCTCGTCTTTATTGTGTCGTCGTTATGATTTTGCATGCATATGTGTTTGTATAGTTGGTCATGGCTATACAACATTAATGCTGTGTGCCTAATCTACAATCAAATAACATTCAATTGTATTTATGTATACAACTGGATAGCAGTTTACAGTGTGAACGGAAAGGATAATAGTCATATTGATCATAAAGTTTTGATTTTTGAGGTGCCCGTGGTGTAATAGTTATCGTCGTAGGAAATGAACATGGCGACTCGAGTTCAAATCCTGGACGAGACTGATTGCATTTCACATTGCACTAATACCCTTGGGAAAGGTATGAATCCAATTATTCTCCCTCCAGTTATGGGTAAATAGTAGGACAGACTAGGTTCTTCAGCCTTGGTGAGGCAACTAGTCTAGGAGAAGGAAAACTCTGAATTCAAACCTGTTAAACTCCGCTTAAAAATTGACCTTGTGTCTAATCCTGCCCGAGCGGAGGGGTTGGTAAATAGAATAGAATAAAGTTTTGATTTTAAAAAATATTTGCTTGTTATTATTGGTTTCTAACCGGCTCATTGGCTTAGTGGGTAGAGTGTTCGCCAATAGTTAGGGAGACCTGGGTTCAATCCCAGGTCGCATCATACCAAAGACTTTAAAAATGGTACTTGATGCCTCCTTGCTTAACACTCAGCAATATAAGATACGTATCAAGGGTAAAGTGAAGTAATCCAGGGAATGGAGTAGCGCCCCCTACACCTCGGCGTTGTAGCTTTTGAAAAGGGAGCCCTCTGGTTGCCCTCGACTACAGTCGCCAACTTACTTACTATTGGTTTCAAATCGTTTGGCTTTATTTTAATTAATATGAGCAAAGGCCCCGTCCATAAATCTTAAAATAAATCCATTCACAAAAACAAATAATTTTAATTTGATTATCAATGTCTAATTTTATGAAATTGTTAAATTAGGAAAATTAACTATAAAAGCCAGGGGTAATGGGAAAAGCTAGCATTCAAGCTCTTCTCATCTTTGATTATATCCCCTCTTTTAAAATAGGTTTAACGCTATGATTTAATTTCAAATAATATTAAATGCTAATCTTTTTATCTTATTAATTTCTTTTGCTTTGCCTAATGTTTGTTTTTTTAATATTTACACATACACATAAAGTAATTCTATGGATAATTTTGTATAGAAATCAATTAAAAAAATGAGAGCCTTATTTTTATATGCGTTCTTATTTTGTTTCGTTAGTCATTCTAATTTGATATATTTTAATAGATTAAAACTTAAATACTTGTATCTGGGGGCGCATATTTTTGCTAGTATATGTAATTCACTACTAAAACAGTCACCCCCCAGTGAAATATAGTGTTCTATGCAAAAAATGCGGGCAATATCGCAATATTCCAATGATAATATAAAATTACAAATAAGATCACTTCCAACTCGGAGTTTCGCGAAAACCACCAGCTTATGTCTATACATCTGAAATTTGTTCTTGTCTATTGAATTCTATTGATATCTATTAAATATACAGTATTCTCTGTGTTTGATGTAATATTTAAGTGATATGACGACTTATTTTTGTCATGTGACTATTTACTTTAGTCACGTGACTCAATCAGGCGCTAAACTGCAAAATAGGAACTTAACTTCGTGGCGACATTTTAATGAAGATTCCGATCTTTGATTTAAAAACTGACCATTTAACTTCTGGTTATCTATTATCATCTTAAAAATCTGGTCGTACTGATAGTTCGGAGTCCCTTGACTCTCGTGGCACCCGTCCATAGCGTCTAATGCTTCTGGCAGGTCGTCTTGACTGTATCTAGTGTCTGTCCTTGCTGATGAACGTTAAGTCTTTAATAGTCGGCCAACACTGGTACGTCCATTTATAAGAGAGAACTTCGCTTATGAGCTCTTCCTTACTTTTCCGGCAGAGTCAAACATATCTTGTTCATCTTACTTGGGTAGTTTGAGAAATGGAAAGTAAATAGCCGTAAAGCTGTTGTTTTGTGGGGAGCTGCTCTCAGGATTTATTAAAAACATTATTCACCAAACTTTTCTTTATTCTCTCAAAAATATTTAGCCAGTCTCATGTTATTTGCGTACTATTTATTTTTGAATGAAAGTCCACCTATGTTTATATAATGTACAGCATTTAAAAAAATATTTTACCGGTGGGTCAGAGGAAATATAGGAGAACAATATATGTATGTGAGAATGGGTACGTAATTTTTGGACACAGCTTAAATTCATATTCTTATATCTGTCTGTTTGCTTTGATGAAGGACACAGGAGTATCCTAAAGTTAAGTATACATTATTACACACACACACACACATTCTGCTTCTATATGTCAACTAAATCACCGCCAAAATATATTTTTCTAAATTTTATGTATTACATGGAACATAGGCGAACTTACTATATTTTAATGTCTTTCGGATCTTATCTTGATACACAACAACTTTAATCAAGAAGAATCCACGAGACCAACAAGCGAAAGCCTTCACCCAGTCGAGCATTATAAAAGTACTGACAAAACTAGCAAAATCTTTTCTGGATTCAGTAAATAAGATATATATATATATATCTGCTAGCCCAGATTTACCTGGTTCTCCCTCTCTCTTTTTCTCCACCTGTCCCATCATCCATCGCTTCCGGCATGTCTTCCAGACAACATCGTGTGTCCGCACAGAGCCGTTGTAAGTAAGTTCTTGCTAGTCGGCCGACACTGGCACGTTCATGTGAAGGGGTTCATTGGAGAACGTCACTACAGTGTCCTGCATGACTTATTCGTCTTATTTGGATGGTTTGTGAGATGGGAGGTAAGTGACCAAACAGCTGTTGTTTCGTGGGGTGGTGGTGTTGCTTCCAGGATTTGTTCAATATATCTCGTAGCATTGGTGTAATTGTAATATCTCGTAGCGTGGTGTAATTGTTATCGTCGTAGGAATTGGACATGGCGACTCGAGTTCAAACCCTGGACGAGACTGATTGCATTTCACATAGCACTAATACCCTTGGGAAAGGTATGAATCCAATTATTCTCCCTCCTGCTATGGGTAAATAGTAGGACAGACTAGGTTCTTCAGCCTTGGTGAGGCAACTAGTCTAGGAGAAGGAAAACTCTGAAATCAAACCTGTCAAACTCCGCTTAAAAAATTGACCTTGTGTGATATCCTGCCCGAGCGGAGGGGTTGGTAAATAGGATCTCGTAGCATTCTTGTGCAGTTTCCGTCTAGCCTTTTCTCTATTTTTTAATCGGCGTCCATGTTGTGCATCCGTACAGTAGTGGTGACAAAACCGGTGCTAAAAAGAGATCCTGTTTTATTCTATCGGATAGATCAAACTTCCATGTGATCGATTCCTAATCGATAGTAGTCCACGCCTTTGCTATGCCCATATTGACATTACTTTTAGTAGATGAGACACTGCAGCCATGGTATGTGAACTTATCTACAAATTTCAGAGAACCGGCTTTTAGTGTGGAGATGACTCCTTCTTGATTAAAACTTATGTACTCCGTTTTGTCCGCGTAAACATGGAGACCAATGCCTCCTGCTGTCTGCTCCAGGCTATGCTGCCGGGATTCGGCTTGGGGAGGTGCATTTGACAGACGCGCTAGATCATCTGCAAAGTCTGCGCCTGTTATAGTTTCTGTCGGATAACGTCTGCTTTTTGCCTTTTTTAGTATAAAGCCATTTTCTTTTATTAGATCTATCGACGTTCTGGATACGTAGTCTAGACAGATTATAAACTAATATGATGTTAACTATATGATTGCAGAACTTTAGAAACAATTTCGAAAAACTCTGTCTCTCTATCCGGTGAGCGAACCATGACTTTCATGTTACAATGTTTAGGTTTAGTTTGGTTTGGTTTTATGGCATATCAACCTTTGTAGGTTATTTAACACCAAATCCATTTTTATGTAAATTATCAGTTCTATTTCAAACAATACAGTACACAGCATGAGTACACAGTTTGTCAAAAAAATTTCTATTTCGAACTATTCAGTTTATTCAAGCAATTTCATATCACAGTTCAGTTTACTGTAAGTACAGTTTCAATGTCAAAAACAGTTCAATTTCAAATAATTCAGTTTAGCATAAGCACGCAGTTTAAATGTAAGTACAGTTTAATTGTCAAAAACATTACTATTTCGAGCTATTCAGTTTAGTCAAGCAGTTCTAATTCAGCGAATTCAGTATAGTATAAGTACAGATTTCGTTTATACTCAGTTAAATGTTAAAACAGTTCTGTGTTAAACAAGTCAGTTTTGTGTAAATACAGTTTCAATGTCAAAAAACCAGTTCTATTCAGTTTAGCATAAGCACGCAGTTTAAATGTAAGTACAGTTTAATTGTCAAAAACATTTCTATTTCAAGCTATTCAGCTTAATCAAACAATTCAGTTTAGCATCAGTATGCCGTTTGTTCTATTTAACCCATAGATAGGGCCCTATTAGGTACTACCACGCCGGGTCAGAGTGGACCTGGGACTGATGGCAATGAAGGGGTACTCCGTATTCCCCAAAGCCCCAGCATTACTGGAACCTCAGATTGTTTAGTGCCATATCCAGGACACTCATGGGGGGGGTCTTACTCTTCTGCAGAGGTGCAATCAGTGTATTCTATAGCCCCAGCCGACTGGGCAATTACAATGGTTAAAGTTCGCATATGTATTCACCCATTCCACGAGCAATGTGATAGAAGGTCAATTTTTAATTCAGTTTTCCATCTATTAGACTAGTTGTCGTACCATGGCTAAGGAATCCAGTTGACCCTACTATTTACTCATCATATTTACCCAACCCCTCCGCTCGGGCAGGATATGACACAAGGTCAATTTTTTAAGCGGAGTTTAACAGGTTTGATTTCAGAGTTTTCCTTCTCCTAGACTAGTTGCCTCACCAAGGCTGAAGAACCTAGTCTGCCCTACTATTTACCCATAGCTGGAGGGAGAATAATTGGATTCATACCTTTCCCAAGGGTATTAGTGCTATGTGAAATGCAATCAGTCTAGGATTTGAACTCGAGTCGCCGTGTCCAATTCCGGCGACGATAACCATTACACCACGGGCACTTCCCTACTATTTACTCATAAGTGTTGGGTTGGAGAGAACAGATAGATTCATGTCCTTCCTGAGGCCATTAGCGCGAACTGAAACGCAAGCTGCCTTTGGATTTGAACTCGCGCGCTGATTACATCTTCCTGGACGATAATTACGCTAAACGTACCGTCACCGATGAAGTCCATGTATGCTCGCATGATATTCTATATTTAGCCAGGCTAAGTTTATATCTGCATTTTGATCTGTCAGTTTTAGTTGTAACATATATCAAGGCGCGTATTATTTTCCCGTAAAGGGTGAAATTAGATATCGTAACGTTTTCCCAAGTATAAACAGTTATGTCTTCACCCAACCAGAATAAACATCAACGCTAGCATTCGGGGGTACCTGTAGTTTGGAAATGGACTTGGCGATCTGAGTTCAAATTCCTGACGATGTTGTTCGTATTTCACGTTGGGAAAGGTATAAATCCAACAACTCTCCTTCCTGCTATGGGCAAACGATAGAGGAGACTGGGCTCTTTAACTTGGTTTGCCCAGTCGGCTGGGGCTGTAGAATACACCGACTGCTTCTCTGTTGGGGAGTAAGACCCCCCCCCCCCCCATAACGAGTGTCCTGGATATTACACCAAATAATCTGATGCTGAGGTTCCAGAAATGCTGGGGCTTTGGGGAATACGGAGCACCCTCTCATTGCCATTGCTCCCAGGTCCACTCTGGCCCGGCGTGGTAGCACCTGATAGGTTGAATAGAACTAACGGCATATTTATGCTAAACTGAATTGTTTGATTAAACTGAATAACTTGAAATAGAAATGTTTTTAACAATTAAACCGTACTTACATTTAAACTGCGTGCTAATGCTAAAACTAAATTGTTTGAAATTGAATTGTTTTTGACATTGTAACTGTATTTACACTAAACTGAATTGTTTAACATAGAACTGTTTTGGCATTTAATTGTGTGTAAACAAAATCTGTACTTACACTAAATTGAATTAGCTGAATTAGAACTGCTGGACGAAACTGAATAATTTGAAATAGAAATGTTTTTCACAATTAAACCGTACTTACATTTAAACTGCGTACTTATGTTAAACTGAATTGTTTGAAATAGAACTATTTTCATAAAATGGATTTGACGTTAAATAACCTACAAAGGTTGATATGCCCTAGAACCCAAATAACCAACCAACCTTTAACCTTGGTATGGTAACCGGTCTAGGAGAAGGAAAACTTTGAATTCAGACCTGTTAAACTCTGCCTGAAAAATTGACCTTGTGTCACATCCTTCTCGTAGTGGAGAGGTTGGTAAGTACATATTTGTGGCCGACATTGGCAAAGAGACGAGGAAAAAGCTGAGAATAAGAAGGATCAAAGGGAATTGAGCAATGTGAATCAGATTTTGTTACCGAATCACGCAACGAAGTAGTAATTGGAAATGAGACAACGGGTAGCATGTCACTAGTAGCGATCACGTGGTACCGTGTCACTGGATCAAACACGTGGCCATCCAAAAATTCAATATCGTGAGGATCAGTAAAGGTTAAAACGCTTATTTTTCTTCTCTCAAATCGATTTTATATAAAATCTAAGCATTCGGGCATTTTGAAGCGAAACTGCTGTTCTGTTGATTTCTAGTTCATGAAAACGGAAGTACCAGTTCTGCCATTGTGTAAGGGAAACGGAATTACGGGTTCCACCATTTTACTTATTAATAAAAAGGTATCACCCCATCTAGGGTTATTTTATGCCAAGAGATTAGAGAATCGCGTTTATTGTACGCTTATATTTATATTTTTGTATAATTGTTTCTTAAAGGGTTTTGGACACAGTTATATGATATTAAGTATTTCTATCTAATACAAATAATTTGCACACAGTCGTAGGGTTCCAAGTTTTCTTATGTAATGTTAATAATCATATACTTCCAAGTATTTGTTTGTATTTAATAATAGTCATTTTCTGGTACAAAGTTATATGGTGTCAAGTAACTAATAATAATATTTAATAAATAATTACAGCTTTAAGTAACTATTCGTAATACAAATAACTTACCGCAATATGATGTCAAGTATTTCTATATAATAATAATGATGATAATAATAAGAATATACAGTCAGGACAAAGGGATGGAATTTAGCATGGAAAAATGCGCCATGCTAATAATGAAAAGCGGAAAACGACACATAACCGAAGGAATGGAACTACTAAATCAGAAAAAAATTAGAACGCCCAGAGAAAAGGAAACCTACAAATACTTGGGTATCTTGGAAGCTGTCACCATTAAACAAGTAGAGATGAAAGAAAAAATTTAGAAAGAGTTTCTCAGGGAAACGAAAAAGCTACTCGAAACAAAACTATATAGCAGAAACCTTATCAAAAGGATAAATATCTGGGCTGTCCTATTCGTAAGATACTCGGGACCATTCTTGAAGTGGACCAAAGAAGAACTTATACAAATGGACTAGAGAACAAGAAAGCTAATGACCATGCATAAGGCCTTACATCCCAGAGATGACGTTGACAGACTATATGTGTAAAGAAAAGAAGAAGGAAGAGGATTTACCAGCATTGAAGACTGCGTTGACACATCGATACAACGATTCGAAGACTACATAGAAAAGCGCGGAAGAAGACTGATTACAACCACCCGAAATAATACTGACAACACGAGTATCAATGGAACCGAAATAACCAGAAAACAAAAGTGGGAAGAAAAACTACTCTATGGACGTTTTAAACGACAAACCAGCAATATCTCTCACGAGAAAACGTGGATGTGGCTAAGAAAGGGAAACCTTTTGAGAGAAATTGAATTTCTTCTAATAACAGCACAAAACAACACTATAAGGAACAATCATATCAAAGCAAGAATAGATAAGACGCAATAAAACAACAGATGTAGGTTATGTGGTGATAGAGACGAAACGATCAATCACATAATAAGCGAATGCAGCAAATTAGCACAGAAAGAGTATAAGACTAGACGTGACTGGGTAGACGAGGTGATCCCCTGAGAACTGTGTAAGAAATTGATTTTGACCATACGAACAAATGGCATATGCATAACCCAGAATTTGTCCTGGAGAATGAGACGCACAAACTCCTCTGGGATTTTGACATACTAATGGATCACTTAATATCAGCCAGACGAACAGACCTAATAAAAAAAAAGAAAAGAAAAGAAAAGAAAAGAGAACTTTAATTGTGGACTTTGCTGTCCCGGTTGACCACGGAGTAAAATTGAAAGAAAGCGAAAAGAAGGATAAGTACGAGGACCTGAAAAACTGTGGAAGATGAAAGTGACTGTGATGCCAATTGTAATTGATGCTCTTGGTACAGTCACCCCAGGATTGATACAAGGAGTGGAGGGCTTGGAAAAAGAGGACGAATGGAGACCATCCAAACAACAGCATTGTTGAGATTGGCCAGAATACTGAGAAGAGTACTGGAGACTTGAGGAGACTTGCTGTCACTCAAACTCCACAATAATTCTATTTAATATCAATAATAATCCCTGGTAAAAGATTTAACATTTCTATTTCAGATGGAACCCTAACAAGTACTATGACTCCGGGTCAGAGTGGACCTGGGAGTAATCATATTTACCCAACCCCTCCGCTCGGGCAGGATGTGACACAAGGTCAGTTTTAAAGCGAAGTTTAACAGGTTTAATTTCAGAGTTTTCCTTCTCCTAGACTAGTTGCCTCACCAAAGCTGAAGAACCCAGTCTACCTTACTATTTACCCATAGCTGGAGGGAGAATAATTGGATTCATACCTTTCCCAAGGGCATTAGTGCTATGTGAAATGCAATCAGTCTCGGCCAGGATTTGAACTCGTGTCGCCGTGTCCATTTCCTACGACGGTAACCATTACACCACGGGCACCTCCGACCTGGGAGTAATGACAACGAAGGAGTACTCCAAAACTGAAGCCTCACCAGATGCAGTTTAATGTCATACCCAGGACATAGCAATGAAGGAGTATTTCACACATTCAAGAACTCAAGGAGTGGATCTTCATCAGATGTAGTTTTGTTTCCTGTCCAGCGCACTCATTTTTTTGGAGGGAGTGTTTTACACATTTTCAGGGAACATATTTGACGTATTTCAAGCTCTGTCCATAGGAGCTGTAAAAATTTTGGACCCCCTCTTTAGAACCTGATGTCTCAACACTTTTTTTCAAAACAAAATTACAGAAAAGTCATTAAAATCGTAGGAAAGTTTTCCATTTCTTTTTAGTAATAAATACTAGTTATGTGCTTTATATATATATATATATATATATATATATATATATATATATATATATATATGTGTGTGTGTGTGTGTGTGTGTGATTCGTAAGAAAATTGTTCTTAGTTAATAAATTTTAAACGATTTTTGTGTAGTTGTATTTTATGGAATATCATCCCTCGTGGGTTATTTAATACCAAATCATGTTTATATATATATATATATATATATATATATATATATATATATATATATATGGTTTGTGAACGAATAGTTTCTCGGTAACATTATTTTTAGATAAGCCAGAGTTCATTTGTACACAGTAACATGCTTTTAAGTATTTCTATTTAACACTAACAATTCTATCAATAATAATTCTTAATAAAAGATTGAACCTTTCTATTTGGTACCCTATATGGGACCCTAACAGGTACTACGGCTCCGGGTCAGAGTGGACCTGGAAGTAATGGCAATGAATAGGTACTACTCGACATTATTCAAAGCTCCACGACTAGAGCCTTAGATGGTTTAATATCATAATCAGAACACTCGTTGGGGGTTTCTTATCCCTCTGCAGAGATACAGTCATAATATTTTACAGCCCCCGCTGACTGGGCTGTGACCTAATTTCAAGAGTAGGTACAGTAAGCAACCTAAGGTCTGTGTGCCAAACTAAGCAAAGCTTCTTAAATAACAGCTCTCAATATGAATGCCATATTTAGCAGAACAGTACTGGCCAATAAAAAGCAGTTGGTTTTTGTTTATATTTGTCAATAGATTATTTGATAGTTATTTTTGTAAATTCTCGCCCTTTTTTTGACTTGCTAGATAGATTATCTTCTTGAAATCGGCTTTGAAGGATTATGAATCAGACAGCTTCATAAAACTAAGATAACATTCACGTTTACTTACAGAAATGCTCGTCCACTATTACATGAGTAAGCCTTTATTATAATCGATGTTCGTGATCAGTATCATTAAGCATGAATAACCTTTATCGTTTTCAATATCAATATTATCATAATAACCACTGTAGAGATGTGATGTCAAAAAGAAAAAAAAAAAAAAAAGAAATGACGCCCGTATTCAAATATTTAAAAAAAAATAAAAAAACAGCGTATATTTGAAGAACAGCTTATCAAAAAAATACCAGAGTGTTACATTGTAAAATGAACCAACTCGGTTAAGTTGGTTGGTTGGTTGGTTGGGTTTTGTGACATATCAACTTTTGTAGGTTTTAACGCCAAATCCATTTTTATGCAAATAGTTAGTTCTATTTCAAAAAGGTTAGATTAGTATGAGTACACAGTTTATATGTCAAAACATTTCTATTTCAAGCTATTCAGTTTATTCAAACAGTTCTAATTCAGCTAATTCAGTTTAGTATGAGTACAGATTTTGCTTATACACAGTTAAATGTCAAAACAGTTCTAAATTAAACAATTCAGTTTAGGGTAAGTAGAGTTTCAATGTTAAAAGCTGTTCTATTTCAAACAATCCAGTTTAGCATAAGCACGCAGTTTAAATGTAAGCACAGTTTAATTGTCAGAAAGATTTCTATTTCAAGCTCTTCAGTTTAATCAAACAGTTCAGTTTAGCATAAGTATGCAGTTAGTTCTATTTAACCCATAGATAGGGTCCTATCAGGTGCTACTATTCCGGGCCAGAGTGGACCTGGGAGCAATGGCAATGAAGAGGTGCTCCGCATTCCCCATCAGATTGTTTAGTGTCATATCCAGGATACTTATTGGAGGGGTCTTACCCCTCTGCAGAGTTGCAGTCGGTGTATTCTACAGACTCAACCGACTGGGCAACTCGATTAAGACATATATATATATATATATATATATATATATATATACCGCCTTGTCGGCTAGGGCAGTAGAATAGGCACACTGCACCTCAGCAGACAGGTAAGACTCCTCTCGAACAAGGCTATCGGTTGGCAGTGAGTGGGGACCCAAAATTCTTGAAGACGAGATCCTTGATCTGACTGGTAAAGTGGACGAGATCCATGATCTGACTGATAAAGTGGACACGTGACCTGCAATATTCTACTTTGGAACTTACTGGGCAAGACAGGCGTTAGGAGAGGTTCGATCCGATCAACTGACTGGTCATGTCAAACCGTAGCACCTGCATGACTGTCCCGCCCGTATTCTTTAAATTACTGTTAGAGCAAAAAAACAAAACAAAACAACAAAACAAAAACAAAACAAAAACAAAAACAAAAAACAAAAAAAAAAAACAAAAACACCGAAAACAAGTGTAGGAACGGTAAGCAACCTAAGGTCTGTGTGCCAAACTAAGCAAAGTTTCTTAAATAATAACTCTCAATATGAATGCCATATTTAGCAGAACATCTAAGGGGGAGGCTCTAATCTTGGACTTGCCCAGTCGGTTGGGGCTGCAGAATACACCGATTGCATCTGTGCAGAGGAGTAAGACTCCTCCAAAGAGTATCCTGGATATGACACTAAACAAATCTGATGGTGAGGCTCCAGTAATGCAGGAGCTTTAGGGAATGCGGAATACTCTTTTATTGCCATCGCTCACAGGTCCACTCTCTTTGGGTCAAATAGAACTAAACAACGTACTTACGCTAAACTGAATTGTTTGAAATAGAACTATTTTTACATTTAACTGTGTGTAAACAAAAAAAATGTACTAATGCTAAACTGAATCGTTTGAAACAGAACAGTTTTTGACATTTAAACTGCGAACTTATGCAAAATTGAATTGTTTGAAATAGAACTGTTTATATGTATAAAAATGGATTCGACATTAAATAACCTACAATGGTTGATATACCATAAAACCAAACCAAACCAAACCAGACCATTATTCAATCCTTGAGTTTGGGTAATTTAGAGTACCTCTTCTTTACCTTTGCTCTCAGGTCCACTCTAATATAGTACTAATAATAGTACCTGTTAGGGTCCCATCTAATAGTCAAATAGAACTGTTCAATCTTTTATTAAGAATTATTATTAATTATTTGAAATCGTACAGCCATGTGCAAGTTGTTCGTATAGATAAAAATACTTGATAAATAGAATTGATAATATTAAATAGCAATACTTGAAACCATTTGTGTGTCAACAATTGCGCTCTAACTCGTTTAACAATAAAATCACTTCCAAGGTGTTCGCTTACAAATCAAATACAAACCTTGAGGCAAAGAGAATTTAAATTTTACTGTTTAACTTTGACAAGATGGACATAAAATAAGGGTTCATTTTATAATAGCTGTTACACAGTAAATAGAAACTACTTACCCACCTATAAAAAAAATAAAAATTACATTAGAAAACGAATAAGCATTTCATGATAAGTGCAACCCTATCCCTTAAAATCTAAAAAAAAAAAAAAAAAAAAGAAAAAAAGTGAAAAGAAATAGATATATAATAAAATGCATTTATTAATTTTCAGTCCTATTCTTTTCTAATGAAATATTTTAAATAGACAATTTGTAGTATAGCCATGACCAACTATACAAACACATATGCATGTAGAATCATAACGACGACACAATAAAGACGAGCGACACAGTTCTTTAGAAAAATACACCTCTCACTTTATTTGAAAGGGTTCGAAAGGGTTACTAAATGTTTTACTGTGTGAGAGGGAGTTGGAGACTGAACAGAACTGCAACATATTGACCCCCACTCTTATGGCCATAACAGCGTTTCTTTCCCGTTCTCCTGGGCTGCTCAACCGGGGGCCCAGCCTCTCTGGGTGCTGGTTCTCTCTACCGCGTCTTATCTCCAACTGGTTTGATCTCCAACTGACTAGCTTCCTGTCTTCACCCGGGTTATATAATTGTTAAACGTCCACCTTCTTCTTGTGGGCGTCACAAATCGCACTCAATCAACCCATCCACGGTCAAGGTTATATCCTGATATTCCTCGACCGGATGCACCTGTTATTTATATAGGTGCATTTCCTATTTTGACAGCTTAGCAAATTTTTAAAGCAATATATGAAAATTAGTTAATCCATTTGAAAAAAATCGCTACCTTTTACAAATTATATTGCAGGCCACTAAACGCGTTGTTTAATGGTTATCAAGCTACCTTACAAGACCATTATTATTGAGTTCGATTTTCACTGGGTGTCTCATTCTTCTGGCCTTGTTCTAAACTAAGCTAACAACTACTTCGAAACTTGTTTGTGGTAGGAAGTGGAAATTGTTTTGGCGACACAATTTATGTTAGACCAGGACAGACAGACTGACAGACAGTAGCTTAACGTATAAAGATTCACCGATTTGATAACATATAAGATGTTTTCGCAACAGCTGGAAGAATGATGCAGATTTTGCACGTTTGAGGGCCATCGATAATCTGATAAATTTTTCAGTCTTTTGCGCAGAATAAAGCATTGCAGGATAGTATTCGATATCTTTGTAACAGTACGCATACGTGAGTGCATGCTTGTTGCAACGTCCAAAGAGGATATACAGTAACTCAATACAGGGTCTGAACACAGTTGATTTCTTAGCTCAATCGGCTGGGGTTGTATCTCTGCAGAAGACACCCCTGCTACAAATGTCCTAGTTATGATACTTAGCTGCATCTGGAGAGGCTCCGGTCGTAGAGCTTTTGAGGAATGTGCAGAACCCATTCATTGCCATTACTCCCAGGTCCACTCTTACCCGGATTGGTAGTACCCGTTAGGGTCTAACAGAAATATCTAAGCATTTTCTATACTTGAAATCATTTAACTGTGTGCTAACAATCGGCTGTTAAATCGAATTATTAGTATTATATACCAATACCTGAAACCCTTTAACTGTATGCAAATAAAATTATTACAGTTCGATAGCAATTCTTGAAAACATTTAACTGTGTGCAAACAAATGAGCTCAGGCTCGTTTAATAATTGTTGCTAACCATTCGCCCACAAATCACATGTATAAACATTAAATAACCCACAAGGGTTAATATGCCTTAAAACACAACTAAACCAAACTACTTTTTGGGGCCCTGTGCACCTGTGGTGTGTCCTGAATAATATGCTGGGGTAAGCAAATAACGCTGTCATTATCTTACTGGTGTAATTAAAGATAATCAATAATACGAGGAGCATACGATAAGTTTCCAGACTTTTTTCGTTTGGGCATTTAGAATTGTTGTAGACTCTTCAAAATTCAGTATGTTATTGCTATACATCTTATGGGATGACTGACCAATTTTTATGATTTCAGGTTTAAATGAACACCTACAACAGCCTGATTGTCAAGCTGGTGAATTTCAAAAATGCAATCTGGACGCGGGGACACTTTAGAAGAACAATATGCAATAAAATTGTGTTTTAAACTTGGAAAAAATGCCACAGAAATGTATGGAATGCTTCAAACTGCTTTTGGAGCATCTTGCATGAATCGAGCATCAGTTTTTGAGTGGCATAAGAGATCCAAGGAAGACAGGGAGTCTGTGAGGGATGATGAGAGGTGTGCGAAGAGGAAGAAAGTCAATATACCAGAGTTGATTGGCCAAAGGGTTAGGGTTAGGGTTACTATGTTGAGGTTTTAAGGGAGTTCAGGAAGAGATTCCGTCGGAAGAGGCCAGCACTCATCAAATCGGATCAGTGGCATTTCCACCAGGACAATACACTAGTCCACAACTCCATCGCTATCACTGGCTATTTGACCAAGATGGGCGTCAAGACAGTTCCTCACCGTCCCTATAGTGTAGACCTTGCTCCCTGTGACTTTTGGTTATTCCCTAAGCTCAGAAGCTGTCGTTATGAGACAATTGAGGAGATGAAAGAGGCTATGACGAAGGTCATTGACACGCTCACACAATAGGACTTCCATGGGGCCTTCGAGAAGTTGTTGGAACGGTACAAGTGTATTGCAGCAGGAGGTTATTACTTCGAAGGGGACTAGAGTTTCATGTGTGTACTATCAATAAAAGGGCCCATACGAAAAAACGTATGGAAACTTATCGTATGCACCTCGTAATTATTTTTTCTGTGCGGTTGCATTGTATATTTTGGCCGCTATGGGTGTAAGGTTTGGTTTGGTTTGGTTTCTTTGTTTAATGGCATATCAACCTTTGTAGGTAATTTATGCCAAAGCTATTCTCCTAGAAGAACAGTAGTTGTACTATTTAACCCATAGATAGGAGGATAAGGGGATTCATACCTTCCCCAAGGGTATTTGCCCGAAAGTGAACGTGATAGCGCGACTGGAGTACGAACTCGCTTACTAAGATCCAGCAGTCCATCGCTTTAACCATTACACCACGAGGACACCCCATGGGTGTAATGGTTATGCTCCAGTAGCTCTTGGCAAATCTGAGGTCGCCTTTTTTAGGGAAGGGGAGGATGCATCCATTCATCCATCTGGTTTTTGATTATATACGGCATTACTGTGTCGGAGCAGTAAGTCGTCAAATTGCCTGGTCTTCCATACGTGCTTTAATCAAAAAAGCGGCATCTCCACACTGAACGGTAGCTAGCTGAAACTAGTAGACAAGTTCACCTACCTAGGAAGCAGTGTCTCATCAACCAAAACAGACATAAACACGTGACTAGCAAAAGCATGGACAGCTATTATAGGCTATCGGTCATATGGAAGTCAGATCTGACCGATAAAATAAAACGCAGTTTTTTCCAAGCAGCGGTCGTATCGATACTGCTGTATGGATGTACAACATGGACGCTAACTAAACGTATGGAGAAAAAGCTTGACGGAAATTACACAAAAATGCTGCGAGCAATATTAAACAAGTCCTGGAGGCGGCATCCCACAAATCAGCAGCCGTACAGCCACTTACCACCCATCACGAAAACTACCCTAGTTAGACGGACCAAGCACGCGGGACAATGCTGGAGAAGTAAGGACGAACTCATAACTGACGAACTCCGTTGAACCTCTTTTATTGTTCGAATCTACATACAACAACTCTGTACCGATACAGGATGTAGCCCTGAAGACCTGCCGGAAGCGATGGACGATAGAGAGTGGTGGCGAGAAAGAGTGAGGGATATCTGTGCTGATGGCGCGACCTGATGATGATGAATAATAATTAAAGAAAATTAACAATAATTAAAGATTGAATTAATACATCCCATAACTTCCACAATACCAATGAAATTTTTTCGACTACTTGCCTTTACAAATATTCAATTTTTTTTCATACATATGTATTAAATATATATGATTAGTAAATATAAGTCAAAATTAAATGGTTTCAAGAATTGTAATGTATCACTAACAATTCAATTAAACATCAGTTATTTATTTATACACAGTTAAATGATCAAACAGTTCTATTCCTAACAATTCAATTTAGCATAAGTCCACAAGGTTAAACCGCCAAGCGTAATGTTCAAAACAAAATTTAAGAAATTGAATAAATATATATATTATCAAATTATGATAATTTCTTTTGGTTTCTTTGTTTAATGGCATATTAACCTTTATAGGTTATTTAATGCCAAAGCTATTCTCCTAGAAGAACAGTAGTGGTACTATTTAACCCATAGCTGGGCGGATAAGGGGGTTCATACCTTTCCCTAAGATATTTTCCCGAAAGTGAACGTAATAGCGCGACTGGAGTACGAACTCGCTTACTACGATTCCGTAGTCCATCGCTTTAACCATTACACAACGAGGACATCCCCGGACAATTTCTATTTGCAATGTCAAATTATTTATGTCAATATCTTCATTCAGGAAATGTTATTATCAATAATAAATTAAACTGAAACAGAATTTAAAAAATCACTGTCGGCCAAAATACCTAAAGACGTTATCTGTTATTGACTCCTTTTATCTGGCTGCGGAATCTAAACGCTATACTTACTCGCATACTTAAGTTGGTTTCACCTTTAATCCATATGTTGCATACTCCCATTGGGTTATATGACCATTTCAGGGGTTACATTACACGTTTATACATTTATCTTCTTTTCTATTTTTGATCGTCGAGTGGTCAGCTTTTCACTCGTTCTTTCGTCGTCTTTCTCTCATGTTCTGTTGGTTCTTATATTGCTATTTTGTGTCGCTTCTGTTTGTTCTTGATCGTTGATGTATTCTCCAAAATTTTAATCGTTTTTTCTTGGGTGAAAAATAACGCGGACTACCGCTGCAACTTTGCAAGGAATTAATGAGCAAAGATGAAATTCTCGACCGCTTCAGTCGAGCACTTTTCACTAACCATACTTCTAAACTTTCAGGGGGGGGTGTCCTCGTGGTGTAATGGTTAAAGCGATGGACTGCGGAATCGTAGTACGCGAGTTCGTACTCCAGTCGCGCTATTACGTTCACTTTCGGGCAAATACCCTTGGGAAAGGTACGAACCCCTTAATCTCCCAGCTATGGGTTAAATAGTACCACTACTAGGGGATGTCCTCGTGGTGTAATGGTTAAAGCGATTGTACGCGAGTTCGTACTCCAGTCGCGCTATTACGTTCACTTTCGGGCAAATACCCTTGGGAAAGGTACGAACCTTATCTACGGGTTAAATAGTACCACTACTGTTCTTCTAGGAGAATGGGTTTGGCATTAAATAACCTGCAAAGATTTATATGCCATTAAACAAAGAAACTAAACTTTCAAGGTGAAAGTTATTATGTGATTAGGTTACCATCTTGCTTCGAATAAACACCAAGGATTCATTTCATCTCGAGGTCTCCGAACATCACAAATCCGACGGTCTTTTCTATACCATGTTATATATCCTAACAGTTGGGTTTGATTTGCTTTAATGGCATATCAACCATTGCTGGTTATTTCATGCCAAATCCGGTTTATACATATGCATTAAATATATATGATTTGTAAATATAAGTCAAAATTAAATGGTTTCAAGAATTGCAATGTATCACTAACAATTCAATTAAACATCAGTTATTTATTTATACACAGTTAAATGATTAAGCAGTTCTATTCCTAACAATTCAATTTAGCATAAGTCCACAATGTTAGATGGTTTCAAGTATTGTTATGTATCATCAACAATTCATTTAAACATCAGTCATTTCTTTACACATTGTTAAATGATCAAACAGTTCTATTTCAAACAATTCAATTTAGTATAAGTCATTTGTTTGCACTCAGTTTAAATGTAAAACATTTCTATTTGACTCATAGATAAAACCCTATCAGGTGCTACCACTCCGGGCCTGAGTGAACCTGGGAGCGATGGCAATAAAGAGGTACTCCACATTCCCCAAGCCTTTAGCATTACTGGAGCCTCACTATTAGATTGTTTAATGTCATATCTATGGCACTCATTGGAGGTCTTACCCTTCTGCAGAGAAACGGTCGGCATATTCTTCAGCCTCAGCCGACTGGGCTGGATAGGATATATTCGACTAGCCTACACTTCATATCAGTAATAGATTTCGCCAGTTTATTTTGTGACTCATATTCCATCGTGAAGTGTTAAATTCTATTGTGGAAAGAAATTGCGGCAAATTGACTTTTTCGAATCAAAAGTACAGATTTTTAATGGTGAATGTCTGATCTCAAGTTTCAAATGTTCATTTAAACTAGTGGTTTTCAAAGTGGGCGGTACCGCCCCGGGGGGGTGGGTGATATGAACTTTCAGGGGGGCGCTGGCGAGTAAACAGTCGGATGGGGGCATCGAAATTGTGAAGGGGGCGTTGGAGCAATTACAGTAAAATGTAACGTTGGTGTTGGTAGAAAGGCCTGAAAAACGGGGCGATTTAATTAAGCGTCCCCCAGTAACTGCAACTAGACGTACGTGTCACGTCTGTATCCAGATCTCTCTTCGTAACGGACAATTTTCCCCTGGTCACCGCTTTCCTCTTTGCTTACTCGTTCAGTTTGACAATTTATTTCATGTTCAGTTCAAGGTGTTTGTGATTGAAAAATAAATGTTAACCATTTTTGTTTGTTAAAATTATTTTTTATACTCTTCAAACTGTTTGTGATTGAAGAACCAGCCAATTCTTATGGCATTTAACATTACCGTCGTTCTGGCATTCGTTAGAAGAGGGAAGCGCTGGCATTTTGGTCCGACAGTGAAGGGGGTGGTTGCAAAAAAAGTTTGAAAACCACTGATTTAAACAGATATTAATTTACTGAGTTTCCCTAAAGTGTTGTATGATAAAAACTTTGGTTGCTTTGTTTAATGGGATATTAACCTTTCTGGGTTAGGTAATGCCATTACTATCTTTAGTAAATAAACTAGAGTGACTCTATTTAACCCATAGTTTAGAGAATAAGGTGGTTTATAATTTTCCCAAGGGCATTAAATCGAAAGGAAATCTAACAGTACGACTGGAGTTAGAACTCGCTCGCTTGGAGGTTGTAGTCAAGCACTTTAGCCATTACGCCATGAGAACTCTTATGCGGCCGACAAACGGTAATAAATAATATCATTTACTTTATAACTAAAGATATTTTAAATTTTGTATGGAATGATTTTTATTGAGCAAGCAATACGTACCCTGCTTATTTCGGCATTAAGTAAGTAAAGTTGGCGACCATAGTCGAGGGCGATCAGAAGGCTCTCTATTCAATAGCTACTACTCCTTTCCTTGGATTGCTCCACTTTACCCTTGGTACGTAACTTATATTGCTGAGTGTTAAGCAAGGAAGTATCAAGTACCATTTTTAAAGTCTTTGGTATGACGCGACCAGGGATTGAACCCAGGTCTCCCGGTCCATTGGCGAACACTCTACCCACTAGACCAATGAGCCGGCTCATTTCGTCATTAAATTACCATTAAAGAGTTGATATGCCATTAAACCCCTTGTTTCAGAGGAATACTCGACACTGGATATAACATATCGGTTTATCTTTTTAAAAAAAGAAAGAAACGCCTCATATCCGTGGATGGTTGAATCCCAGAAAAAAACCCATTTCACTCTGCCTTTAACCAGTCTTTCCCTTGATAGAAGAAGTAACTTTATGTCCTCTTTTATTAAGTCACTCCATCACTTTAGTGTTCGTCTTCAGCGACGAATGGTTGACATAGCTGGTATTGTGCCACGTGACCAAACCACTTTAGACTTTTCTTCAAGTGATTTTATTTGGTATTCCCAGCTGTCCATTTTGATTTGTTTCATGCGTGAAACTCCCATTTATAGTCCTGAGGCGATCGTTCTCAAATAAACTCATCTTTGGTTTATTTGTTGAATAGCATATCAACCTTCGTGTCAAATAAACACAGTTTTCGTTGTCTTCCTCCTTCAAATTCTAATTTTTTCCAACATTTATGGCAATTGGGATGATTAGTGCGTATGTGTATGTGTATATGTGTGTATGTATGCGTGTGTATGTGTGTGTGCGTGTATACATAGTATTTAAGAGATCTTTTACTTTCGTTTCGTTTCCATATTTTTACATTTTACACGTATCCGAAAAATGTAAATTTGATTGTTTCAGATTCAAAACAAAATTTATGGAGAAAGTTATTTTAAATTTTGTACGGATTATTCTATTGGGTAAGCAATGTGTAAGTTTTTTGTTTTTTTTCATGAATTCTCCCACTGCGTAGACAAGAAAGAGTAGAGATCGAACAGAGGACCAAGATTCATTATTTCAAAACATCTGACACTTTTTTTTATTGGCTTCAGTTGACATTATAGTGCTCAGAAGTGTTGAAATATTTAATGGCTACTCGTGTCTAAAGCTCGGCAAACAGCTTTGTCACTTTGTAACATGCTCGTTTTTGAATGAACAGGATTGATTTGGTTGGTAGGTGTTTTTTTTTTGTGGTATATCAACCATTGTAGTTCATTTAATGCCAAATCCTGTTTATACATTATATATATATATATATATATATATATATATATATATATATATATATATATATCAACAACTAAGATGCACTTGGTTCGACACATAACCACAGAGTGATTTAGTGACAACCAACACTTTTATAATATATATATATATATATATATATATATATATATATATATATATATATATATATATCCTGTAACGGTTGATATTCCATAAAAACCAACCAACCAACCAACCAACCAGCCAGCCATCAAGTACTCCTGTAGGATTATATGGAATTTCTCATATATTCTATATATGAATAATTCCAAACACTAACCGGGCACACACACACACACACACACACACACACACAAATATATATATATATATATATATATATATATATATATATATATCTGGGCACAGCACTTTGGCAAAAATTACCGAGTAGGTAAAATATAACATGCTTATATATATATATATATATATATATATATATATATATATATATATATAAGCATGTTACATTTTACCTACTTGGTAATTTTTGCCCAAGTGCTGTGCCCAGATTATGTAATGCGCTGACTGCGGCATAATGTTCCATTGTCATAGTACCATTAACACAAGGGTTCTGGTCCCCTGAAGTGTGGGGTAGGTTTTTTCTCACTTGCCAAATCGAGCAAAGCTTAGTTTTGTGTGCTACTCGTCAATGTATAACAGTTTGTTAGCTAGGCTAGCGGATCACTGTTAGTGAGTTTGAGTCTCACTGGGTGCATCATATATCTGGACTTGTGCCAAACGAAGCTAAGATTAGAAAATGACCATCGTACATATTTATGAGATTTCAGCAGATATCGGAAAAGGTACATTTTCTATTTTCAACATCTTGAATGTTGTCGCCGTGTCAGTATTACTGTATGGATGCACCACGTGGACTTTGACAAAATGCTTGGATAAAAAGCTCAATGGGAACTACACAAGGATGCTGGGTATTGTTTTGAAGGAGTTCCTGGAAGCAGAACCTCACTAAACAGCAGTTTTAAAGCTACTTACCGCCTATCTCACAAACCATCCAGGTAAGGGGAACAAGACATACAAGTCACTACTGAAGAAGCAGGGATGAACTCCCTAGCAAAGTTCTTTTGTGGGTCCCTACACAGAGGAACACTAGCGTTGGTCAACCGGCAAAAACTTACATTTACCTGTTCTGTGTGGACGCTGGGTACCATTTATAGAACCTATCCGGAGCCATGGCCAAGTGAGAGTTAAGGGAATTCATGGCATCAGCATGATTTGAAGATGATGAAGATGATGGTGACGACACTGATATGTATATGTATATATTTGGTTGATTGATTGATTAAGGCACTCGGTGAAACTCGAAATCATTACTCAGTAATAAGAGTCATCTCGTTAACCATTACCTCATAACTCAACAAATGCTTTTTGTTTCTGTTTCATTATCACCAAAGAATGCAGAGGGGGTGTCCACGTGGTGTAATGGTTAAAGCGATGGACTGCGGAATTGTAGTAAGCGAGTTCGTATTCCAGTCGCGCTATTACGTTCACTTTCGGACAGATACCCTTGGGAAAGGTATGGACCCCCTTATCCTCCCAGCTATGGGTTAAATAGTACCTCTACTGTCTTTTAGGAGAATAGCTTTGGCATTAAATAACCTAGAAAGGTTGATATGCCATTAAAACAAAGAAACTAACCAAACTAAGAATGCAGAAGCAGGCTCTATATCGGCCATGAATTAAGAATTACTATATTTGATGGTCGTGGGAAGTTTCCGTGGCGTAGTGGCTAATGTTCTGGATTGTGATATCCTTGTGAACAAGTTCGAACTCCAACTGCGCTATAACGTTCACTTTCGGACTATTACCCCCGGGAAGGCCATGAATCACTCTCTTATCTCCTTCCACAATGAGTTAAATCGTACAACTGCTGTACTTCTACAAGGATGGCTTTGGTGTTAAATAACTCACTAAGGTTAAAATGCCATCTAACAAAGAAACCAACCTATTTGGTGGCGTAAAAGTATCAGATTATAATGTATAGTTCCAAAGAAAATGGTAAACGGGTATTACTTTCAGTACATCCATAATGCATTTATTGGAGAGTCCCTGTGGCGTAATGGTCAAAGCGCTGGATTGTGGTCTCGAAGTAAGCGAGTTCGAGCTCCAGTTGAGCTATTGCGTTCACTTTCGAACTAATATCCTTGGTAAAGGTGTAAACCCTCTTATTACACTGGCCATGGGTTAAATAGTTCTTCCACAAGGATGGCTTTGGTATTGAATAACCCAAGAAGATTGATACACCATAAAAAAAGCCAAAAGCCAATCGTATATTATTTGACAATTTGGTTATATTCTGATGCCATCATCTGGTCGCAATCGATCGGTAATGATGTCACCAGCGGCGTTCTTCATTTTTCGAGCAGGGTTGAAAAAATATTGCCTCTGAATTATAAAATGGTAAACATTTAAAAAAAAGTTCTTATTTTATTTAATTTGATCGGCCAATAACAGGATTTTGAAAATGAAGAAAACGAGAAACAAATGTCTTGGAGCAGAAAACATTGAATTAGATCCAAATTGATGGGAAAAGCCGGTTCTACATCTTTCATAAGAACAGGGGAAAAATAGATAAAAATGAAAAATAAAGGAAAAAAGAACAGGGGAAAAATAGATAAAAATGAAAAATAAAGGAAAAAAGAATGTAAGGAAGGAAGGAAGGAAGGAAGGAAACCTGGAAAAGTGCAAAGACATTTGCGAGGATGGGTAATAATAGGCGGAAGAACGCTTGAAGAAAGAAAGAAATCCTGGGAAAGGGAGAAGACGTTACGAAGGAGGATAAAGATTGGTTTGGTTTGGTTTAGTTTTATGGCGTATCAACCATTGTTGGTTATTTAATGCCAAATCCATTTTTATACATGTAAACAGTTCCATTTCAAACAATTCAGTCGAGCACAAGTACGCCGTCCAAATGTCAAAACAGTTCTATTTCAAGCAATTCAGTTTAGCATACCAAAACAGTTGCATTTCAAACAATTTAGTTTAGCATAAGTACACAGTTGAAATGTGAAAACAGTCCTATTTCAAGCAAATCAGTTTAGCATAAGTATACAGTTTATTTCTATTTGACCCATAGATAAGAGCTTGTCATGTGCTACCATTCCGGGCCGGATTGGACCAGGTAGCGATGGCAATGAATGGGTATTCCGCAGTCTCCTAAGGTCCTGAATTACTGGAGCCTTACCATCAGATTGTTCAGTGTCATATCCAGGACACTCGCTAGTGCAGAGAAGCAGTCGGTGTATTCTACAGCCCCAGCCGACTGGGTAAGGAGGATAAAGATTAAGAAACGAAGAAAAAGACATGAGAAAGAACCACAAAGAGAAAGAAAGAAAGAAAGAAAGGAAAGGAAAGGAAAGGAAAGGAAGGAGGGTGGGTATTTGAAAGAAAATCTTGGAATTTGAGAAGGCGTTTGCGAGAGTGTATAATGATAGAGAGAAGAACAGAAAGAAAGAAAAAGTGGGGAAGAAAGGAAGGTAGAAAGAACGAAAAAATGGGAGGAATTCTTTGCGTGGGAGAATAAAGATTAAAGAAAGAAAAAAAAAGAGAACCGAAAGAAGAATAAGTGGAGTAAAAATTTAAAGAAAGAAAGAAAGAAAGAAAGAAAGAAAGAAAATAATGGAGGTAGGAAAATATGAAAAAATGAAAAGATATTTTCGAGAATGGGTAATAATAGGGAGAAGAAAATTGAAAAAAAAAGAAGAAAAAGAGATGAAGAAATAAAGACTCGGGAAGAAAGAAAACATTTGCCAAGGAGAATAAAGACTAATGAAAGAAAGAAAAAAGACGAGAAAGGGCTACAAGGAAAAAATGCTTAAAAAAAAAAAAGAAAGAACAGAAGAAAGGAAATACAGAAAGAAGGAAGAAAATCAAAGAAAACGTGAAGACATTTACGAGAATGGGTAATAATAGGGAGAAGAACGATTAAAGAAAGAAAGAAAGAAAAAGAGAAAAAGAAAGAAAGAAAGAAAGAAAAAAGAAACTGAGAAAACTTTTGCGATAAGGGGTAATAATAGTGAGATTAAAAATTGAAAAAAAAAAAAGAAAGAAAAAATGATAAAAAATTAAGAAAGAATGAAAGAAATAAAAAGCGATGAAGAAAGAAGGAAAACGAGAAAGCAAGACTGGAAAAGTGAGAAGACATTTGCGAGAAGGGGTAATGATAGGAAGATTAAGGATGGAAGAAAAGAAGAAAAAATGATGAAGAAAGAAACAAAGACTGGAAAATTGAGAAGACATTTGCTAGAAAGAGCAATAATTTCGAGAAGAAAGATTGAAGAAAAGAAGAAAAAATTATTTAAGAACAAAAGATTAGTTGGTTGTTTTATTTTACGGCGTCTGAATCGTTTTCGGGTCATTTAACGCCAAATTAAGTCATTTGGATAAAAGTTTCAAACAATTCCGTTTAGTTTTTTGTTTATACACAGTGAAATGTCACAAAAGTTCTATTTTAAACAATTCACTTTAGCTTAAGTACACCGTTTACTTCTATTTGACCCATAGATTGGACCCTGTCATGTGCTACCACTTCGATACTAGAGTAGACGTGGGAGTAATAAAGGAGTACTCCGCATTCCCCCAAACTCCTGCATCACTGGAAAATCACTATCATATAGTTTTGTGTCATACCCAAGACACTCGTTGGGGGGAGGATCTTACCCCTCTGCTGAGAAGCAGTCAGTATATTCTACAGCCCCAAACCACCGGGGCAAAAGAAAGAAAGAAAGAAAGAAAGAAAGAAAGAGAGACGGTGAAAGTAAAATGACCTTTGTGAGATTGGGTAGTAGTAGGAATAATAGAAATGAAAGAAAGAAAGAAAGAAGGGAAGAATGAAAGAAAGACTGGGAAAGTGAGAAGTATTTTTCAAGAGGGATGATAATAGGGCGCTGAAAGAAAGAAAGAAAGAAAGAAAGACGGTGAAAGTAAGATGACCTTTGTGAGATTAGGTAGTAGTAGGAATAATAGAAATTGAAGAAAGAAAGAAAAGAAAAAAAGAAAGAAAGAAAGAAAGAAGGGAAGAACGAAAGAAAGACTAAGAAAGTGAGAAGTATTTTTCAAGAGGGATGATGATAGGGAGCTAAAAGAAAGAAAGAAAGAAAGAAAGAAAGAAAGAAGAAAGAAAGAAGAGAGACTGGGAAGCAAGAATGCTTTTGTGAGAATGGATAATAATAGACAGAATAAAGATTGAAGAAAGAAAGAATAAGAGATGAGAAAGTGCAACAAAGAGAATTTATTCTCTTTGCTGCTGCTGCTGCTGCTGCTGCTGCTGGTGATGATGATGATGATGATGATATGACACGGTTGTGAAAGAAGACAATGAAGTAAAGCAAGCGAACGATAAAATGTTGATGTGTAAATAATAATAATAATAATAATAAAGAAACGTTGTGTTATTTAATGCCGAAGTCAGTCTTTTTCAAGCAGGTGGTAGTGTTGCGGGCGTCTCGAAGAAGATTGGTTGTGACGAAGAGACAAAGGCGAGATGAAGAGATGATGTCAAATTCAAATCAAGAAAGGAAAAAGTTAGACACGTAGCCAAAGAAAAAAATCCCAATCAGTTTATTGTCGAATCTGTAATAACTTCAATCTAGAATAGTCTCAAAAACTGGAAGACGTGAAGAGGTATTTTCCAGCCGATTAAAGAAGCATCTATTTTTTTTGACAAATTGATGCCATGAAATTTCATTTGCCATGAAATTTCGGTCGTTCCTTGTTATTGCTCCGGTTACTAATAAACAATTATTGGCCCAAGAGAGTTGCGACAACAGTTATTAATAAAAAAAAAACCGGGATGTGATCTTTTCATTTACTCCCTTTGTTTCTTATTTTCCTTTGTGGGTCTCAACTATGGCTTCTGAAGCTTCGACCAACACCAGTAGCCATCTTTTAAAGAGGCAAAAACAACGAGGAGGAAGTCGGTAAGCCGATGCTATTTCACCCATCTGGCCAGCGCCAGATAGCCTTTCTAGTTAATTCTATAATGATGCAACAACAATAATAATAATAATAATAATAATAATAATAATAATAAAGGTGGACAGAGATGAAAATCTTTCAAGGAGATTCATCATCGACACTATTATTTGTTATAGCAATGATGTCACTCAGTTATATTCTTAGGAAATGTGCAGGGTTCTACAGATTTACAAAATCACAAGAAAAGATAAACCATCTTATGAATATGGATGATATAAAAATATTTAGCAAAAATCTTTTAAAAAATTAAAGAATTAAAAAAAAACAAACTAGAAATCCTGATACAAACTATAGGAATATACAGCCAGGATATAGGGATGAAATTTGGGAGAGAAAAATGTGCCATGCTAATAATGGAAAGAGGAAAAAGAGAAGCAACGTAAGGAATAGAACTGCCAAGCCAGGAAAGCATCAAAACACCCGAAGAAAAAAGAAAATTACAAGTACTAGGGAATATTGGGTGTAGTCACATCAAACAAACAGAAACGAAAGGAAAAGTAAGAAATTCTCTCAAGTTCAACTTCTGCGGCAGAAATTTCTGCAGAGGAATAAACATTATGGTAACCCCCTCTGAAAGATATTCTGGACCATTCTTAAAATGGACAAGAGAGGAACTCAGACAAATGAACCAAAGAAAAAGGAGATTGATGACGATGCATTAGGCGAAATATTCGAGAGATAACATAGACTATATATGTCAAGAAAAGAAGGAGGAAGAAGACTCGCCAACATTGATTATTGCATAGATGCAACAACTCGAGGACTCGAGAAAAACATAAAAGAGCAAAGAAAGACGAAATGCAGCGTCGAGTTACAGCAATGTCACCCTAAGGACAAATAATAAAACAACAAAATCTTCAAAACAAAAATTGAAAGAAAACAGCTGTATGAATACTTTGATAGACACATTGGGGAAATCGCACACGAGAAGACCTGGATAGGGTTGAGAAAGGGAAACCTTAAGAAAGAAATTGAATCTCCGTTAATTGCAACACAAAATAACGCCATAAGAACTAATCAAATTAAAGAAAAATTGATAATGCGCAAAAGAAAAGCAAGTCTAGGTTACGAGGAGATAGAGATGAAACGGTTAATCTGGTAATAAGCGAATGACACAAACTAGCACAAAAGAAGCATAATACTAGACAAGACTGGGTGGGAAAGGTGATCCACTAGGAATTGTGCAAAAGATTGAAGTTTAACTATGCTACCATATGGTATATGTATAAAGTAGAATCTGTTCTAGAGAAATAGATGCATAAACTTCTCTAGGATTTTGAGAGAAAAACGAATCACCCAATCCAGACCAGAAGACCAGACCTTGTGTTGATTGACAAAAAAACAACCCTCCCAAAACAAAAAACAACAAAAAACAAAAAAAAAAAAACAGAAAAAAAGAAAAAAGATCTTGTCACTCGGTGGCTTTTGTTGTTCCAGCTGACAACAGCGAGGAAATGAAAGAACGCGAAAAGATAGATTAATATTTGGATCCTGTAAGTGAGCTGAAAGAACCGTGAAACAGGAAGGTGACGGTAATACCAATAATAGTGGGCGCTCTAGGAACAGTCCCCAAGGGCATAGAAAAGAAACTGGTGGAATTAAAAACCAGAGGAATAATCGAAACCATTTTAGACAACCGCATTGTTGAGTCCAGGAGAGCTGAGATGACTTTCTGTCACTTTGACTCCAGTGAAAGATCACTAACAAACTCTGGTGTGAAAAACTCGCTTGGAGTGAAATATTAATAAACATTAAAACAATCAAGCAATGATTTTATGAAAACTCCAGCAACAGAAAATGAACACAGGAAATTAAAAAATAGCCAACCTCAAATAGAAAATCCAGACTATACAGAAAATAAGATTAAAATCGACGAAATGAAGCAAAATATAATCAGAGAACTCGTTACGGTAACTAATAATATAATTAAAAAAACAAAGTACTTTAAAAAAATTAGATAAATGACAAAAACAACCTAATGCAGATGGCAAACTTAGAAGATCTTCTACAAGACTTTAAACCGACTATTTTGCTTTTAAATGAAATAAAAGATGTGGCTGCTCTAGTAATAAAGTTGGCGACCGTAGTCGAGGGCAACCAGAAGGCTCTCTTTTCAATAGCTATTACACCGAGGTGTAGGGGAGGGCGCTACTTCTTTCCCTGGATTGGTCCACTTTATCCTTGATATGTACCTTGCTCCTGTAATAAGCTCAGTAATTATAGCACATAAACAACTCGTTGTTAGGTAATGAACTGGAAATTAAGGATATGAAAAAAAAATTGAGGAATAAAGTGGAGAAATATCGATACTCGAGGAAACGAGTAAGTGTATCAAAGTGAAAACGAGGAAAGCAAGGAAAATGAAAAGACAATGAGATGACATCAATTGATAAGACACCGATAATAAAAAATAAATTAAAACAAAAACACACTGACGACTCGGCATATCCTAAGATATAACAAACGAACAAAATTTGGCACAACAAAATATTTCAAGACGATCCCCCCAAATTCTATCGAGAAATAGGAAAAGAGATAATAAATGTAAAGGAAACCCCCACGATTGAAGAATTAAAACCATTTTGGAGTTATATATGAAGCCATAAGTAATCATATTTTAGTAACAAGGCAAATTGGTTGTCTTGCTCTGTTACTTTAAGAAATGAATAAAACAGACGAGTGGACGAGAATATTGATGAGTTCCAAAAACTTTAATGGCAGCTTGAGAGAAAACCCTGTACTGTGAGTCGTACAAAGGGAAGAAAGCAGTTGCGGATGTTAGAGTAGGAATTAAGCATCCAACTTGAAGCTTCGGGGACCAGTTGGTCTAGAAGGAATGAATAAATGATAAAGGAATGATCTTCCAGAGAAAACAATGGTCTAAAAATGGATGCGCTATCCTCATGTTGATGTTGGTCTCTTCTGCTGCTAGAATGAGTGAGGAAGAGAGTGAGAGAGCGTTTGCACGGCCTTTTATACTACCCGGGAAAGACATCCAAGTAGAATGTCTTAAATCATCCCCATTGGACGAAAATATAAATCGAAACCTCAACAGCCATAATAATTTCAGCGCTAGACAATAAATTTGAAATTATTTCTTTCTGCTACAATATGGTAAAAAAGAAAGGTGAATTGAAAATAAAAAAGACACTTATAAAAATAATGGACCACAAATATATGAAGATATTACAATAGAAGAGATTATAAATACACTTAAATGTACACATAAATGGAAGCCATCTCCAATTGATAAAATAACTAATTTTGGCTCCACCATCTATCCTCCACACATCAACTAATGAGGAATCTTATTGCAGAAATCATTAAAGAACCAGACCCCCGCCAAAACAAACAAACAAACAAACAAACAACAACAACAACAACAACGCTTGATTAGCTCACGGGAGTAACATATCTACTACCAAAAACAAAGGAAACAACAAACACAAAAACCTGTTGAACCAACACATAAAATAACATCGATTCTAAAGGAGAGAATAGTCAAATTCATAGAATGTAAGGACATCTTTTCAGAACAAAAATGGTGCAAAAAAGTATCAAATGGCGACAAAGATCAGTTCCTCTTAAACAAGATGATTATGGAGAATTGTCGATCCAAACAGAAAAATTTGAGTATGACTTAGATTGACTAAAAATTCTTGATAGCGTGTCCTACGATTGAATTCTTAAAGTTCTAAACATTTTAAAGATATCTTCAATTATAATAACGTTTAGTAAAGTCTGAAAACATCACTCTAGATATAAACACGAAAATGAGTCAGAAAATCATACAACCTATAGATATTTAGGAATTAATGAAGCGAATGGTATCAATCATACAATAAATAAAGAAAAAGAAGAAAAAATTCTATAGAAGAATAAGATCCATATTAAGAAGTAAATAAAATGCAAAAAATAAAGTTATGGCAATTAAAACTCTTATAATACATGTAATAACATATTTTATTTTTTATATAATAACCTGGACATTTGCTGAAAGAAGGATATTAAAGTTTGGAAATTAATAACCTTCCAGAGAAGGCATCACACAAGAACAGATATAGAACGTCTGTACATCAAAAGAAGAAATTATGGAATAGGCTTAATGTAACTAGAGTGGACCCACAAAAAACCACTTCTATGATTAAAGAAATATTTAGACACCATAATATATTGTCTGCTATAGTTAGAGGATTTACTAGAGAAACAAAAGAAACTGTCGTCATAACTCATCACTTGTCGATACCCACGTCTGTTCTATTTCACTGCTCCCTCGCATGTAAATTTATATCGTCTTGTTTATACAAAACGGCACGTGATTGGTTGATATCACTACAGAAATGATATTCAGTTCGTAAAGAAAGGAATAAATTTGCTAATTAACTCGACCTTACACTGAAAGAAATAGACATAAGTGATAAAGCAATAGAAGCAGTTAAAAATATAAAGAAAGAAGCAAAATCCCAAGGACTAAATCAACCAAAAGAGCGTCTGGAAACAACCCCCTCTCACTCCTTGGACGATACGCTCAAAGAATTAAAAATGGCTATATAGCGATAGTAAAGATTAATCGATGTCTGAAAAGTGCTGGACTGAAAGCGGAGACAGATGGGTTAATAATTGCAGCACCAGACCAGAACATTCCAATTAGAAACTATCAAACAAATATTATAAAAAAATGAATTAAACCCAATATGTAGATTGTAAACAAAAAACTGAATTGATTGATCACATAGTGTTCGGTTGCCTAATTCTAACACTGATAGAATATAATGAAAGGCATGATATAATAGGATATTAGCTTGGTTTGGTTAGTTGGGTTTTACGGCACATCAACATTTGTAGGTTATTTAATGCCAAATCCATTTTTATACAAATAATTAGTTCTATTTCAAACAATTCAGTTTAGTATGAGTACACAGTTTGATTGTCAAAAACATTTCTATTTCAAGCAATTCAATTTTGTCCGACAGTTCTTATTAAAATAATTCAGTTTAGTCTATGTATAGTTTTTAATTACACACAGTTAAATGTCAAAACAGTTCTATTTCTACTAATTCAGTTTAGTGTAAGAACGGTTTCAATATCAAAACAGTTCTACTTTCAACAATACAGTTTATATTTGTTTGGGTTTATAGTATATCAACCTTTGTAGGTTATTTATGCCAAATCCAAATTTTTATACAAATAAACAGTTCTTTTTCAAACAATTCAGTTTAGCATAAATATATAGTTTGGTTTGATTTGGTTTGGTTTTATGGCACATAAACCATTGTAGGTTATTTAATGCTAAATCCATTTTATGCATATAAACAGTTCTGTTTTAAACAATTCAGTTTAGTATAAGTATAGTTTTTGTTTACACACTGTTAAATGTAACAACAGTTCTATTTCAAGCCATACAGATTAGCATAAGTACGCAGTTTAGTTCTATTTGACTCATAGATAGGACCCTATCGCGTGCTACCACGCTGGGTCCGAATCAACCTGGGAGCGATGGTAATAAAGGGATACTCCGTATTTCCCAAAGCTCCAGTATTACTGGAGCCTTACCATCAGATTATGTTGTGTCATAACCGGGATACTTGTTGGGGGGGGAGTCTTACCCCCCTGCAGAGAAGCAGTCAGTGTATTCTGCTGTCTCAGCCGAGTGGGCAAGAGAGACTATTAGTTAAAACTAGTGTGAAAAACTCACAAGGCGTAAAATAATAATAACAATTGTAATATAATGGCCGAGGGATTTCGTTTTATATATCTTGCCTTTCGGTTTAGTTAGGCTGAGAACCTTTCGCTTAGTGCATGGGTTAGTTAGGTGCAAACATGAGCGCAGGTGTTCACGCGCGTGCGGGGAGGATGCGTCATTCACAGATGTCAAAATAAAACCCCAGATAGAAAATGTGACCAGGAGGTGGGAATGACGTCATGCACCGGAAGCGTGCGCGGAGGATTTTGGGGATTTGAGAAAAGTCAGTGAGTTGAGTTTAAGCGTCCGAAGAAGACGGTTGACTTTCGGAGCTCGCTGAGGCCTTGCAGCGGGTGTCGCACGTGGTGGGGGATAGATGGAAAAGTCAGCATAGAAATATAGTGTATCTCTCTCCTTATGTCGAAAAACCTTTTAACTCAAAGGTAATAAAAAGTTCCGTACCTGAACTAAGAAGTCGTAAGTGTTTTTGTTTTTTTTGTGTTTCGGGATTCCTATGTCATCTATATATGAGTTATGAACATTCTGTGTATGTTTCACGTATTCATGCATGGCTATGTAACACAATAACAGAAACGACAATGGCAAAAACAATAAAAAGTAATTAATTCAATGAAGACAGAAAAAAAAAAAAAAAAATAAAATGACTATTAGATATGTAAATAGAAGCATGAAATGACAGAAATGATAATGAAAATATTGATAATATGAAAATGATTAAAGTAATCAATAGTAATTAGTAAGGTAAAAGACTAATGAGAAGTCGTATTAAATACAATATGGCTACTGTTAAAACTATTACTATTATTTATAGTGGAACAATTACTGTTACTATTGATAACATTGAAACAATGTTTTGACTTTTTCTTGCTCCTGGATTAAAAAACCCTTTATTTCCCTATTGTTTATACCTAAAGTAAATGGAAAAAATTATTTTTCTCTTTAAACTTTGCTTTCGTGATCTGGGTCATGAAATTCTTAAATTTGCTTATTTTCTAAAACATTCCTAGTAGATTCAGTGCTGATAAGCAGAGAAAGAATTTATCTACAACTTTCTAGAATATTGTAAAATCAAGACAAACTTTCAAGAATTTTATAGAATGCTGTAGAATTTTCAAGAACCTTTTAGGATTTTAAGTATGATAAGAGAATGCCACAATCTGGCCTAGAAGGTGTGCAAGAACAGGCATGATTTAGTGGAGAAGCTGATCTACTGGGAACTGTGCAAATGATTGAATGTTAATCGTACAGACTAACAGTTTACACACAGACCAGAATTTGACAAAAAGAAAAAAGAAGTACAGAAAATTCTCAGGGGGGAGGGCGCATGTTTTGACATAAAAGTAGATTAGCCAATAAAAGCAGATTAGCCAATAAAAGGAGATTAATTAATAAAAGCAGTTTAGCCAATAAAAGGAGATTAGCCAATAAAAGTAGATTAATCGATAAAAGCAGATTATCCAATAAAAGCAGATTAATCAATAAAAGTAGATTAGCCAATAAAAGGAGATTAATTAATAAAAGCAGATTAGCCAGTAAAAGTAGATTAGCCAATAAAAGAAAATTAGCCAATAAAAGAAAATTAGCCAATAAAAGGAGATTAATTAATAAAAGCAGATTAGCCAATAAAAGTAGATTAGCCAATAAAAGATTAGTCAATAAAAGCAGATTAATCAATAAAAGCAGATTAGCCAATAAAAGCAGATTAATCAATCAGAGTACATTAGCTAATAAAAACAGATTAGCCAATATCAGTCCTTGTTAGATAGTTAAAAAGAAGAAAAAAAACTTTACTTATAAACCACAAAGTAAAATAAAAAGAAAGTAAAAAAATTAAATAAATGCCTAGACATATACAATCCTTCACGAAAGGTTTTTACAATTTTCAAGGCGAAGTTAAGCCGAGACCTCTCTCTTTTCCTGGTTCTCACAGCCAGGAAACGTTCTTCTTAAAATCCATGTTCGACAAAGTAAATAACTCTGCTGTGTGGGTAGAACTCCTTGAGACCAACCCACTATGCTAACGTTCAGCACCCTGATAAGAGGCAATTGAACTTTATTCTCAGTCGGAAAGGTATCAAGCCAGAGATAAGAGCAACTCTCCTCGAAAGCAGTATCTAATCCTACTGATAGTAACGATGACACTTTACCATGAGACTCTTCGGAAGGTTATATATATATATATATATATATATATATATATATATATATATATACGAGGTGCATACGATAAGTTTCCAGACTTTTTTCGTATGGGTATTTAAAATTGTCGTAGACTCTTCAAAATTCAGTATGTTATTGCTATACAAATGAGATGACTGACCAATTTTTATGATTTCAGCTTCAAATGAACAGCTACAGCAGCAATTGGAATACACCAGTTTTTGAGTGGCATAAGAGATTCAATGAAGGCAGGCAGTCTGTGAGGGATGATGAGTGGTGTGGGAGGAGTAAGGAAGTCAATACACCAGAGTTGATTGGCCAAAGGGTTAGGGTTAGGGTTACTATGTTGAAGTTTTAAGGGAGTACAGGAAGAGATTCCGTCGAAAGAGGCCAGCACACTTCAAATCGGGCCAGTGGCATTTCCACTAGGACAATACACCAGTCCACATCACCTTCCTTGTCACAGACTATTTGACCAAGATGGGCATCAAGACAGTTCTTCACCGTCCCTATAGTCGAGACCTTGCTCCCTGGGACTTTTGGTTATTCCCTAAGCTCAGAGGCTGTCGTTATGAGACAATTGAGGAGATGAAAGAGGCTGTGACGAAGGTCATTGACACGCTGACACAAGAAGACTTCCATGGGGCCTTCGAGAAGTTGTTGGAACGGTACAACCAGTGTATTGCAACCGGAGGAGATTACTTCGAAAGGGACTAGAGTTTCATGTGTGTACTATCAATAACAGTGCCCATACAAAAAAGTCTGGAAACTTATCGTATGCACCTCGTATATACATATATATATATATATATATATATATATATATATATATATATATATATATATATATATATATATATATATATAACAAATGGCAATAAACAAGTGTTAAAAAAGTGTTTGATGAATCAAAAAGTGCTCAAATGCTGGTCAGCAGAGAAGTATGAAAACTAAAAAGAAAAAGATCTCACCTTCTTACTGTTGTTTCATAACTATTAAGTTCCATTTTAATGTTTCATAACTATTAAGTTCCATCTTATGATTAATAGTTATGAAACAACAGTAAGAAGGTGAGATCTTAATTCTTTTTAGTTTTCATACTTCTCTGCTAGCCAGCATTTGAGCACTTTTTGATTCATCAAACACTTTTTAACACTTGTTTATTGCCATTTGTTTTATATATATATATATATATATATATATATATATATATATATATATATATATATATATATATATATATATATATACGAGGTGCATACGATAAGTTTATATATACATATATATATGAAGTTTAATCTTATGATTATATATATATATATATATATATATATATATATATATATATATATATATATATATATATATATAAGATGTTCAATCCAGTAAATCTGGAGTAGGGAATAATTCCAATCAGGACCAATAAAATATTTAAAAATAGAATATTGAATTAAATAATCTTGTTAAAGAGCTCAATGTAAATAAAATTCACAGAGCAAATAATTTTCTGTTAAACAACCCCCCAATAATTGGTCACATTAAGATAATAAATTTATTTCCATCCTGTTAAAAGCATTGATGTGAATCAATGCTCGAAAAATTAACAGGACTTCTTCAGATCAAGCAAGAAATGGATTAAAATATTTTTTTCACATTTACAACCAGACTATGACAAAAAAAACCTTATTTCTTCTATGTATTAAAGCAAGCCTAAAACTTCAAGTAACAATAAGTATCATATTATTATGGCATGTAAAACTATATCCGTTTTCATCATACTTCAAATTTAACAGAAGCACAAATACAATAAAACATGTCAAAAATTCAAATATTTAGAAAAAAAATTATTCAATCTAATTTCAGTATATCAATTTTACCATTAAAATGAACCTAAATTTTTACCATTAAAATGAACTAAAAAAAAAACCAACTAAAACTAATGTTAATTTTTACAAATTACAATAATAGAGTAGAAATTACTTTTATAAATTCAAATTCAAATTCATTTACCAATTTAATGAATCATAGTTATTCATTTTTTTGTTTATTTATTTATTTATTCACTTTTTTCGAAAACAGACTAAATTTATTTTTATGCCTACATCTAGCAATAAAATCATGTCTCTGATTTAATAGGTTAACTGGATCAAAGTATAACAAAATTTGTATCTTTCTTCCCGATACAAATTACATCTACCACCAAAGAAGCTAGGAGTAGTTGAGCTTTTCAAAATGTTATAGGAAAACTTTAAAAATTAGTTATTCTTGCACGAATGGTTTTTTCGAAATCAGGAAAGCTTTGTTTAAATTTACCGCACTAAACTGACTTACGTGTTACCACTATAATGGGAGTGTTTTTAGAATTTAGGTGAATGAAAAATAAAAATAAATAAATAAAATAACTTTAGAATGGAAAATTCTCGAATGTCATGTAACGTCTATTTCTTAGAGAATATTAAAAAAAGTTCCTCCCCTACTAATTAGCTGGCAGGAATCGAATTGTTTGGGCAGATAAACGAATGTTCGCTGTGTGGTGTTCGAAGAAAATCGGGTCACTAGAATTTTTCTAATTTAAAAAAAAAACATTGATTTTCCGTTACTCGTAAAACCTTCTGGTGAACTTTTGTATTTTAAATGAAGACTTTTTAATTCCCCAAATTGTTTTCAGCTTAACTATTTC
>OY757931.1:29741026-29778526 GCA_963585895.1 Sepioteuthis lessoniana
AATACTGATGTGAAAAACTCTAATGGGTAAAATAATAATGATATTATTAATGACATTTATCTCAATTGTAATTGGTGCTCTTGGTACAGTCACCGAAGGATTGATAAAGGGACTGGAGAACTTGGAAATAAAAGGGCAATTAAGTAATTGGTGCAATTGGAACGATCGCAAAAAGGTTAGGAAAAAAGACTGATGGATTAGGAAAACAGAGGAAGGATCGACACCGTTTAGACTACAGAATTGCTGAGATCGGCCAGAACCCTGAGACGAGTCCCGGAGACTTGAGGAAACTTGCTGTCACTCAGACTCCATTGAAAAACTATCAGCTAACATTGGTGTGAAAAACTCGCTAGAAGTTAAATTATAATACGCACAATCCTGAAAATGAGACCCATAAAATTCTCTGGGATTTTGAGATACAAACGTATCACCAAATCTCGGCCAGACGACCAGACAGTTTTAATTAGCAAGAATTCTAGTAGAATTTGTTATGTCAACAGACCACCGAGTAAAAGTGAAGAAAGGTGAAAAACTGGACAAATATGTGGACCTTGCCAGAGAACTAAAAAAGTTGAGGACAGAGTTTGGTTTTGTTTGGTTTGGTTTGGTTTTATGGCATATCAATCATTGTAGGTTATTTAATGCCAAATCCTCTTTATACATATATACTAATTATATATGACTGGATTTGTTTGGGTATATGGCATATAAACCATTGTAGGTCATTTAATGCCAAATCCTTTTTATACATATATGTTAAATATATATAATTTGATTTGGTGGGTTTTATGGCATATTTTATAGTAGGTTATTTAATGTTAAATCCTCTAATTCTAATTAGAGCCCTTTGAACTGTCCCCAAAAACCTGGAAAAGAGTGGATAAACGGGTAATAGCAGAAAGAATTGAAATCATTCAAACCACAGCACTGCTAAAATCGGATACTTAAAAGAGTCCTGGAGACCTAAGGATGTAATATAATGGCCAAGGGATTTCGGTTTATGCCTTTGGGTTTAGTTAGGCTGAGAACCTTTTGGCTCAGCACATGGGTTAGTTAGGTGCAACATTAAAACAGGTATCACGCGCGTGCGCAGAGCAGACGTGTCACTCAGAGATGTCACAATAGCCCGACATGGGAAACGGGGTCACACAGTGCGAGTGACGTCACGCACCGGAAGTGCACAGAGGATTTTGGGAGATTTTGAAAAAGTCAGTGAATTGAGATGAGACCTGCCTCGGGGGAAGACGGTTGGTTTTCGTTTGCTCGTGGAGCGGGTGCCACACGTGTTGGGGGGTGGGCAGATGAAAAAACCAAAATAGAAAGATTGTGCCTCTCTTCTTATGTCGAAACCTTTAACTCAAAGGTAATAAAAGGTTTCGTACCTGAACTGAGAAGTCGTTACGTGTTTTTTTGAATTTTGTGATTCCTATGTTCTATCTTTTTGGACATTCGATGTACGTTTCACACATCGCCATATCATGGCTATGGTACAAGGAGACTTGCTGTTACTCAGACTCCAGTGAAAAACCGTCAGTTAGAGAGGGTGAGAAATACTCACAAGGAATAATAGCTAGGTAGATATATAGATAGAGAGATAGATATAAATAGGCTGGGATAAATAGAATGATAGATATAGAATGAATGACTGAAATAGAAGTAAAGAATGAGGCTAAGAAGGTTAGACAAGAGGCTGAGATAGGGGAGGAAAAATAGAGAGAAAGAAAGCGGAGAGGAAGATCATGATTGGGAGGAAAAGACAGAGGAGAAGCAAAAGAAAAAGGTTTGGAGAAAGTGAGAGGGAGAAGGAAAGGCCAATAGAGTGGAATAGATCGAGAAAGTGAGAAGATCGAGATAGAGAGGAAAAGACACACACATACACACACACACACACACACACACATATATATATATATATAACAAAACACATCGACATGAAGCTAGATGGAAGCTACACAAGAATGCGACGTGATGTTTTAAAAAAATCCTGGAGGCCACATTCCACAAAATCGTGGCTGTACGGCCACTTAATTCCCATCTCAAAACCATCCAATAAGACGAACAAGACATGCTGGGGACTGCTAAGGAAGCAAGGACGAACTCATAAGCAACATTCTTCTATGGACCCTACGTATAGACGAACTAATGTTGGCCGACTAGCAAGAACTTACCTCAGCTCCGTGAGGAATCTGAATGTAGTTTGGAGGACCTGTTTGGAGTTATACATAATAGGTACGGGTGGAGGAAGAAACAGACAGTCAAGGAAAACCATGCAGTCAGTGCAGCTTGATAATAATTATATATATATATATATATATATATATATATATGTAATGGTTAAAATTTAACGTAAAAAGTGTGTTTAGTTCGTATCATTTTTACAGTATTCAATACACCAAAATTGAACTCTTTACAGTATTCAATAAGCGAAAATGTAAATCTTTAGAGTATTCAATACACCAAAATTGAACTCTTTACAGTATTCAATAAGCGAAAATGTAAATCTTTACAGTATTCAATACACCAAAATTGAACTCTTTACAGTATTCAATACACCAAAATTGAACTCTTTACAGTATTCAATAAGCGAAAATATAAATCTTTACAGTATTCAATTCACCAAAATTGAACTCTTTACAGCATTCAATAAGCGAAAATGTAAATCTTTACAGTATTCAATACACCAAAATTTAACTCTTTACACTATTCAATACACCAAAATTTAAACCTTTTCTTTATTTAAAACCAAATCTTTACAATATTTGATACCCCAAAATATAACACTAAAAGTTTGTCTAGAACGTAAAATCAATACACTAAAATTCAGAGCAATATCACTATAAATTGTAACCCTATAGAGGGTCAGAGGTCCGTCCGAGAAATTTGTTAATCAGAGGAAAAAACTGATTAGGATTTTGAAAGATTCGAGAATACATTGTAAGACGATGGACCACGTTAAATTTCACTCTTCAAAAATAACAATAGGTGACTCTTCTGTTCAGATACGAAAGCTTTTATTCTACTAATTTCATGATAGTAGTCCCCACCCGAGGTAGAGGAAGATGTCAAAAGGGCTATGAGCGAATCTTGCTTGCAGCCCCCCCCCCATCATACACACCCGCTGTATCTCGTCTGCCTTCCAAATCTCAACTTCTCTGAAGTTCAAAACTTAACTGCCTAGATTCAAATTCTACTATTTTTTTTAAATATTTTTCAAAATTAAGTATTTCATTTAATTGAGAGGAAGGCCCCGAAACGGTGCATATTCTCTCCTGATGACCCCAAAACAAGCATGGAGTTAAACTGCTCGGTGGAAATGAGAATGGCTAAAGGAGCATTTTCTATCTGCTCACTTTTTGGTGAGTTTCTGTTACTTGGTAAGTAACTTCCCTCTTTAATTGGTGTGATGTCAGCTCAAGAAATCATTGCGTCATTCGTTTTATTTAGGTTCAATCAAACTTATCACGCAACATGACTTTTGTTTAGTTTTGAAAATGTGAACACTAAGACTCTCTGGAAAGCAAGATGACTCTTTGGAAAGACAAAGTGACTCTTCAGAAAGTTGGAGTGATATCCTGGAAAGACAGGGATTTTAACAAATATGGATAATACAATGAAAGAAAATGCCCTCAGGGTGTCTGTAGCGGTGAGGGAGAATATATCACCCATCATACTCGCTCATACGGTAACGATCTGGATATGTACCCGGCTACAACGTGTGATTGCGGCAGAAAATTCAACAGCTTGCAAGGATCACGAATCCACAAGGCGCGCTGGTGCGAACAATGTAATTCTCCTGTCGGAGAATGTAAATCGAATGATGGGCCTATGAATCAGGTTTACCCCCACAGTATTCACGAGCCCATTGCTGACCATCAGCGTCCTGGAGACATTCCTTGCAAGCCAAGAATTTAGTGGCCCAAGGATAATCAGATAGCTACCTGGACAAACTTAGACTAGGAGCTTTCTTTTTACTCACCACCCATCTTGAGGGCCCATTGATCAATAAATAACATCTTTCAGCAGATTTATATATGACGTTTGTCTCGAGTGCTTTTGGGCAGTAACGCAAAAATGAAAGAAAACGAACCGAATAGATAACGAATATAGAAAGGATTTCAACATAAAGGATATACACGCGGAACCGCCTTTCTCGTGTGATTACGCAAAATGAAGAAACGGTTGCTATGACTTCAACGGCCGTAAGTAAACGCGTTTTTAAATCACAAACTGCATCAAAATGAAGATGAACGAACGTCCAATGTAATGTCTGCTTTTAGTTGATCTTGTGTATACATAGATATATATTTCTTTTAAATACCCTGTCCGGTGGCAAAAGGTGCTTGGTAGCGCCAGGAGTGGCAGTACCGCCTTGAACTACCGAAACTGTGTTATCACCCCGTGTTATCACCCTAGCTGGTGAGGTTAGGGTATCGCACGTGCTTTCACAGGTTGTATGATGAAAAAAAAAACCATTGCATTATTCGTTTAATTTAGGTTCAATCAAACTTATCACTCGACATGACTTTTGTTTAGTTTTCGTTTTCTGTCCTGAAACCTTATTACAACTCGACTTCGGTGCCGAGTACATTTGAACTAAAAGATCCCTGAAGAGTGTACTACCGCACCAAACTAAATAATAAGATAATTAATATAACTATTTATCTGTAAAATAATCAATATAATTAATTATCACGCTAATTATTTTACAACATTACGAATGTGTAATGGTGTAATGAGTTTTTGAAATGAAGTGTAAATGAAAATTATGTTATTTTGATGAGAAAGGAATTTGACGAAAATGAATTGTCATTTGAAAAGAAAAAAAAGCAAATGTATTGTTATTGTTTAAGCTAAAAGCAGTCAGAAGATGAGTGGGTTGTTTTGGCAGAACAAAACCACCTGTCCATTATCCAAAGCGACATTTCTAAAATAAGAATTAGAACAAACCTTAGAAAAAAGAATTCATTCTCATTCTACAATCTGGAAATAATGTGTGTCAGCAAAAATTTATTGAAATCCAAATTAGGAAAAAATTGATATTTTTTTGGTTTACCCGTTCCTACCTTCAGATAAAGATGTACTTAAAAATGACAGAGTTTGTCCATTGTAGAAGTAGATCACGAGAGACAGAGGAAGAACAACAAGTGAATCAGTGAGCAGTTTCCCTGAAGCTCCGAGTCTTTGATCTTGCACCAGACTACTCTGATTATAGAAAGCGAAGAAAGCCGACAATAATACGACGCTGTAAAAAAAAAAATAAAACAAAGAAGCTGAACGTAATAAGCACTCGTGAAGTAGTACCAACAACTACCATTTAAGATATCTTTGAGCCAGACGATAGACAGCGAGATATAGAAATGCCAAAAACTTATACAAGGAATTGACGGACTGGTTATACTGAACTGATCTCTGACTAAGACTTTCCACCTCCAGGAAGGGTGAATATATGTATCATTTTTAAAAGACATTTTTCTTTATATACTAAATATTGTTATTTTGCAAGCTGCGCTTTGTTCTCTTTTTTTTGTCGTCGATTTTTATTATTTTTATTTTTTGTTAATTGTACGGGTGTATTCACCAGTAACGCTATGTCATCGGCGTAGTTGGCGTCGGTAATTATTTTTGCAGGGTACCTTCTGCTTCTTTTCTTTGTCAGCTCAAAGCCATTTTCTCTGATTTTGTCGATCGAAGTTCTAAGCACGTAGTCTAGACATTTAACGGTTACAGTCGTCAGATGAGCCAATAATCCACATATCTAATTGACATATTTAATCAAACTACAATATACTAAAATTGTTGGGTACTTGAAGTGCAGAGTAGGTCGATTGAATATGTCGGACGAGTGGATTACCAGTTCACCTGAAGATCGGTTGTGTTTTTTACCTTGCCTTATTTTTACATTTTCTACATTTTATATATGTTTTTTTAATGATTGATTATATATTGTAATATTGCTCTGCTTTTTTGTGTATTGAGCACTCGTAATGTAATGGATATAGTCGTAGGAAATGGACAGGGCGACCAGGGTTCAAATAATGGATGAGTTAGCATTTTACATAGCGCTAATATTACTGGCAAAGGCATGAATTCAAATATTCTCCTTCCAGCTATGGGTAAATAGTAGGGCTGACTGAGTTCTTAAAACTTTGTATGGCAACCGATCTAGGAAAAGGAAAAGGAAAACTCTGACATCAAACCAGTTAAACTCCGCTTAAAATTGACCTTATGTCACATCCTGAACATCTGGAAAGGTTGGGTACACACACACACATACGCATACACACACACGCACACACACACACACACATATATATGTATATATATTTATATAAATATATATATAAGGATATTTGCGAACGTCCACATGGATAATGTTTTGTTGTTCTTGAAAGAGACCGGGTTGCACCAGAAAATATAGACTTGGTTACAATCCTGAAAACACAACAAACTAATCAACTGAAAGCAAATTATTGCTGAATAGAAATACCATTATGTTTGTGTTAGTAGAAATAGTAGTGAGAAATAATAAAAAAAACAAAACAAACTATCATCACTAAATAAACTAATGTCTTATAGAAATACTTGAAAATATTTACTCGTATACGAGTAAATGAGTCGTTTGTTTTTAGTATGGTATCATTGAATTATGTGTTTACAAACCATACATATGTGTAAACAGGCTTTGGCATTAAATAACCTATAGAGGTTGATATGTCATTAAAACCAACCAACCAACCAACCAACCAACCAACCAACATATATATGAATATATATATATATATATATATATATTATTTACCTTTAATTTCCCTCTACGTTAAATCTTAGGTAAATTGGAACACCATTTTTAGGATGTTACTATTTCATTTGTTGTCAATATATAATATCAATTTATCTATCTATTAATGTCTGAAGTTTACCGAATAAATTACTCAGGTGATTTGTGGTGAAGGCTTGTGTAAAGACTAGAAACACTTTATGGATAAGCTGATAATAAAAGAATTGTACATCATTTCAGCACAGATTCGCCAAAACAGCATTTCCTGAACGGTTGCTTTACTAAGGCTATATATATATATGTGTGTGTGTGTGTGTGTGTGTGTGAACAGGATTTATTTTTTACAACCCACAAGAGTTGGTATGCCAACCGATCAACTAGTACATATATATATAGTAATAGCGTAAGGTTATCACTAGCTCACTTGCTGAGTCAATAATGGACCAAATTTTGCGGTATCATGAGTAGAATCCTCAATATCAATGATAGAGCTGTTATATATATATATATATATATATATATATATATATATATATATATATATATAGTAATGTACATATGGTTAGCTATATTTATAAATAAAGAGTGCTCAATATCAGTGAAAGAGCATATGTCATTCTAAGTGTAAATAGCGTAGACACAGAGTCAAGGTTGTTTTGATGACTGTCATTTTTTTGCCTATACGTTCACCAGACCAAGAGCTCTAATCGATTCAAACTTAAATTTCTTTCTCTCTCTGTCCGTCTGTCTATATATATTTACATATATATATATATATATATATATATATATATATATATATATATATATATATATGTGTGTGTGTGTGTGTGTGTGTGTGTGTCCAAGCCTTCTGCAAGAAAAGGACACAACAAAAAGTCAATTTTTAGCGTTTAACACATTTTAAGCGTTTTAAGTGTTTAAAGTTTTTCATCCTAGACCAGTTGCCATACCAAGATTAAGGAGTCTAGTCTGCTCAACTATTTTCCCCCATAGCTGGAGGAAAAGTAGTTGTATTCATACCTTTCCCAATATTATTAACGCAATGTGAAATGCAAACAGACTCATCTAGGATTTGAACTCGGATCGCTGTGTCCATTTCCTACGACGTTAAGTATTATAACATGGACACCTCTTCCTCTCCTCTCTCTCTCTCTCTCCGCCTCTCTTTCTCTCTCTCCCTCTCTCTCTCTCTCTCTATATATATATAGTTTAAAACACGTTAAAAGCTTTTCACACTCTTGAGACAGTGGTATTAACCTAGTTTAATTTTTATGAAGACAAATTTTACCATTCTTGAAAATTTCTGGAGACAGTCGAAAGTGCTTAAATTTTTAGATCTTACGAATGACTCATTCATTCCAAATTTATAATTCCTATGTTTATAAACGGTTATCGATCAACTGTTTACGTTTAATTTTGAACCAATGCTCTTGAGAAAGGAATCAATCCATCTCTTCTGCTCTCATTTATGGGTAAATAGTAAGGCAGCCTGGGTTCTATAGCCTTGGTACAGTAAGAAAATTCAAAATTCGAACCAGCGACAGCTTCGCCTAAAAATTAAAAAATTGACCTTGTGTCGTATCCTTCATGTCGTGAAGAAGTTGTTTAAATAAATATATATTCATAGAATGTTTGCAATGAATTCTGGGCGCTTTTTTTTCTCGTCGTTATACACAGACAAATGCTTAAATTCGTCAGCTCGATCTGCCAAAACATAATCATCCGAAAAACAGTGACACTTGTTTTCGATTAACAATGTTGTTTGAATGTTCCTCGACGAGAGTAGCGTCTTTTTTACGGTTACCCTTGGCAACAATTGTTTTTTAATTTTACAGACAGACGCTCCCAGGGTCAAGTATCAAATTAACGAAGTTAATAAATTGCTGGTTAGAAAAAAAAAATCAGATAGTTTCTACATTATTCGATCAATTAATTCTTTGTGACCGTTCAGGGGAAAAATTGTATTCTTGGTTATTTTTTAATTAATTTATCTGTTATTGTGTCTCATAGAATAGAGTTAAACGGATTTCTAGCGATCGGTTCTGCAAAGATATCAGTTCTTGGTAATTTTAATGCTTTCTGTTTCGCGATAAACTACAACATCAGGCCATGGTTACGTCTTATATATATATATATATATATATATATATATATATATATATATATATATATATATAACAAAATAAGATAAAATAAAAGAAACTTCATTGAAAAATCAACTCCACATTAAACAGAACTTTGCTATACACAGAAAAACTGACAGACTCGCACATACGAAGACACACGCCTAGGAACAAAAAATAGTAGTCAGTTGAATTTTATGCCACATCACACACACGCACGCGCAAATACACACATACATATTGACTCAGGGAGAAAAACAAATGAACTCTATGGCATATCAAGTATCATAGAATATTTACGAGGGAAAAAATAATAAAAGAAAACAAACAAACAAACAAAAACAAAAAGACCCGAAAGTATGCATACACATACTTGGACACGAGCACCCATGAAGACACATAGACACACAGAATACACTTTCGTAAAAAAAAAAAAAGAAGGAAGAAGGAGAGAAACCACACCTGTAGAGACGAAAATTTGTCACGGACAATTAAGACATTAACGCGACCTGAAAATTCTCAGATACAAATCCTGGAATTAAAAAGAACAACAACCGCATCAAAACAGCTGCCATTATGTAAATCAAAGACAGCGCCACCGTCAAACATTATAATCTTCCCGATAAAAACGCAAACACTTGAAACATGTGTAAAAGCCAAATAAATAAGTTAGAAAATAAATCTACTTATGGATCTATTCATTTTAAAACATTTACTTTTTTCTCTCACTGGACCAACAATATATATATATATATATATATATATATTGTAAGTAAGTAAAGTTGGCGACCTTAGTCAAGTGTGACCCCAAGGCTCCCTTTTCAATAGCTACTACATGGAAGTGTAGGGGTCGCTACTTCATTCCTTGGATCGCTCCACTTTACCCTTGATCCTTACCGTATAATGCTGAGTGTTAAGCAAGACGGCATTCAGTACCATTTTTTGATTGAACCCCGGTCTTCCGGACAGTTTGCGAACACTCTACTCATTAGGCCAATGGCCCGGTGCCAGACAAGTATTTAGATTTGAATTCTTTTTAATTAGCCTTTTCATATTCAAGAGAAGTCAAAACTGAAGATGATATTTACCCAACCCCTCCGCTACAAGCAGGATACAAGCGGAGTACAGATGGTTTGAATTCACAGTTTTCCTTCTTCTAGACTGGTTGTTGTACCGAGATTAAAGGACACAGTCTATCCTACTATTCACCTATAACTGGAGGAGGAGGAGCTGGAACCATACCCTTCCCAAGAGTATTAGAGCTATGTGAAAGGCAAACAGTCTCACCCAAGATTTGAACTCGTCTCGCCGGGATCATTTCTAAGGACGGTCGTTGTTAAATCACATCCTCCTGAAAATGAATGCTGTTTAATAATCTGATGTAGTAAAATATCTGATGTGGAAACCCGTTCACACACACACACACACACACACACACACACACACACACACACACACACACACACATGCAACCTCTCTCTCTATATATATGTATATATATATACTTGGGTGAGTAAAAAGTTTTGTAATGTTTTGGTACTTACTAGTTGCGGCATGTAAATCATGCGAACTAAGCAGTTCAAGTCGTGGATGGTACCCGCTGTGGTTTGTAGTATTGTGGTAGTTGGTGCGCTGACACGTTGTGTATTGCTTTACTCCAAATGTGATTTGAAAGTCACACAAATGAACGTGCATCGTAGTCTAATTCGAGAACTTATGCTCTATGAGTTCAAACTGGGCTATAACGCCGCGGAAGCAAGGGAAAACATTTTTAGCACGAAAGGTAAAGGCGCAGTAACAAAATGGTTGAACAAATTCTGCTTGAGTTACAAGGACCTCGACGATCAAGTAATCCTAAAACGGTGAATTCCGACGCTGTGCTCCAAGTCATAGAGGCAAATATGGTGAGTTGCACATGGAGAATATCAGGGGTTATGGGGACATATCCTACCATACCCCAAAGATGGACTCGTCCAACCTAAACATATTTTCTAAGCTTAGCTTGCTCGGGGGAAACAATTTCTCGTTCCTTACGAGACATTTGACAGACGGATCACAAGCCGAGCACGGCTAGCACTTCCTTTGTATGACTTCCTTTTTCTGCTAATACAATAACGTTTACCTATCACCCGTTGTTTGAGATGTTCTTCCACCGGTCTTATCTGAAGACCACAACATCAGGTGAGCACAACATCTCACAGTTCGGCGAGGGTCATCACCTTCGTGACCTCGGCAAAAGCATTTGGGGTTGCCAAATTTTGCCTCATGTTATCAAATTTTGAAAAACCTTTGATTCATACTAATATATATATATATATATATATATGTTTTATTTTTTTTAATAGTTGGTTGCGCCAGGAGTGGCAGTACCGCCTTGAGCTACCGAAACTGTGTTATCACCTGGTTGGCGGCTGATGAGGACAGAGTATCGCACGTGCTTTCACACGTTGTATGATGAAATATATATATATATATGTATATATATATATTTCTCTGTTTTATTTTATTTAATAGTTGAAATATTGTGTTATTACTCTGCGCTTTCGTACGTAGAACAATGTATTTTACTGATTTAAAACAGTTTTAACAATGATTTTTAATCACAATTATATTAAGCTCCTGTTTTAGTAGAGCTCTTTTTAAATATTCCCCTCTGTATAGGAGGCACGTTGGATCACTCAATGAAGAATAAACTAATCCCAAATAGTAATGATGTCATAAAGTGAGACACTTGCGTTTGAATACCGATTAAACAAAAATGACAAACCTCTAGATAATATAAATAGAGGTACCATGCTGTTAGGGGGACATTAATATGTGGACGTCTTTGAGAGACGAACTTCAGTGATAGCTTGGTCGGTACACTCTTGTTTCAAAGCGATTCTATTATTGTTAGAACAGTAGCAGAATCGCTGTTGTGTTACGGATAGTAACAATCTTTCGTTTGGCTTATTTTCTGGTTAATGTATAAATTTCTGTTGGATTTAAATACTTATGCTTTTGTGAAGTAAACAATTTCTTTTGAGAACAATTTCTTATTTTATGCACATATGAGCGTTACAAAACATGGCTATAAACTTAAATTCATTGTACTGTATATATTTGGTCTGATGATCGCATAGCGTGAAACTTACAGTTATCAAGCCCCGCTGACTCTCTGTCTTCGCTATCCTAAATTAGATACACGGGCATATACGATCTACTACCTATATTGAGATCGATCTATCTATGTATCTCATAGTAGGACACACTGGATTTTTTAAAACGGAGTACAGCTGATTTTTCTTTTTCTAGATCTATTGTCTCATCAAAGCTGAAGAAATCAGCTTATTCTACTATTTACCCAAAGCTAGAGGGAGAACAGATGGAGTCATGTCTTTCCCAAAGGATATTAGCGCACTGTGAAACACAAATAGCCTTGTTCAGTATTTGAACCTGGGTCACCGATTTCATTTCCTATGATGATAATAGCAACACTAAGATCGATACTGTACACATAGATATATAGACGATCATTTGCGTTTTATGCCTGTTGATTATAATTTCTGATGAAAAATTTCAGTTTTTATTTGATCAAAATATATTATACTTCTGCTGTAAATCTTCCGTAAAAGTATTTTATTTGTTTGTTTGTTTGTTTATTTATTTTGTTTTACGGTATATCAACTTCATCGATCATTTTGTTATGTAATTGCCGGATGATTTTTTTTTATATTATCATTTTTCGTTGGTTATATCTTATCATTCGGTTTAGTTAGGCTTAGAACTATTCGGCTTAGTGCACGTGCGAGTGCACACATTGAGTGCAGGTGTTCACGCTCGCACGCGGAGGATGTGACAATCACAGATGTCATAATAAAAACCCCAGATGGGAAATGGGATGTGAATGACGTCATTCCCGGAAGCGAGGGCTGGGAATTTTGGTGATTTTTGAAAAAGAAGTTAGTTGAGATTCCAACTTGGGCGAAGCTAGTTGATTTTTGAGCCTATGTGAGGCCAGTCCAGTTGGGCCTACGGGATGCGCCGCGCGTTTGTTGGGTCTGATGGAACGGTCAGCATAGTAAAAATTGTGTGTCTCTCTCCTCGTGTCGAAAGACTAAACTCAAGAAATCAATAAACGTTTTGTACCTAAACTAAAGAAAGTCGTTAGTGTTTCGGGATTCCTACGCATGTGAATATTTTACATATCCGTATATTTCACATGTTCGTATCTTGGTCCTATTATATATATATGTATATATTACAATTTAATGCCGAATCAAGTTAAGGAAAATAAGTCTGAAATGAGCTTCGAAGGAGAAGTCTGAGGAATTAATGATAAACTTTAGATAATTAGTTGGTTATTTGTTTTTTTATTAGGAGTTTATTTGTTGGGAATCATGATCATAAATTTAAAAAAAAACAAAAAAAAAACAAACAAACAAACTGTGAAACAGATTGGGGGAGGGATCATTTTATTAGAATATATCTTGTAAAGAAAGGGTTTATAGAAGTAATTCGGTGATTTTATTTGTGATTTACTGCTAACGAACTACAACTTCAGCCCAGTCGGTTAGGGCTGTAGAATACATCGACTGTATATCTACATAGGGCTAAGCCCATCCCCAACAAGTGTCCTAGATATAACACTAAACAATCTGATAGTGAGGCTACGGTAATGTTCGAGCTTTTGGGAATGCGGAGTATCCTTTCATTGCCGTCGCTCCCAGGTAAATATTCCGTAAAAGTATTTCATTTGTCATTTATTTACTGCTAACGAACTACAACTTCGGCTCAGTCGGTTAGAGCTGTAGAATACACCGTCTGCATCTCTACATAGGGCTATGCCTACCCGCAACGAGTGTCCAGGATATGACACTAAACAATCTGTTAGTGAGGCTCTAGTAATGCTCGAGCTTTGGGGAATGTGGAGTACCATTTCATTGCCCGGAGTGGTTGCACGTAATAGGGTCCTATCTATAAATCAAATAGAACTTGACATTTAAACTGAGAGCAAACAAATGACTTATGCTAAGTTGAGTTATTCGAGATAGAACTATTTGATCATTTAACGTGTGTAAACAAATGACTTATGTTTAACATAAACACAATTAAACGATCAAACCGTTCTATTTCAAACAATTCAATTTAGCCTAAATCAACAAATTTAAATGATTCCAAGTATTGCCAAGTATCACTAAGAATTCAATTAAACATTAGAATGCAATAATTTTTTATAGTTTCAAAACTCTTTTTTGAACATTTCTATTTTGTTTAAAAAGATCAAAATGAAACTAATCCTATTTACCAACCCCTCCGCTCCGGCAGGATATGACACAAGGTCAATTTTTAAGCGGAGTTTTACAGGTTTGAATTCAGAGTTTTCCTTGTCCTAGACTAGTTGCCTCACCAACTAATTGTAACTGAGGAGATAAGGCTGGTGAGATGATAATTATATAGTTTTTATACTACTCTGCTCGGCAGCATCCGTGTACTTAAAACGACTGTTGTTTTTTTTTTCCACACATATGTAGCAGAAAGAAACTTGAATTTTTGTTTGGCGCGTAATTTAATTTGACCGTTAGAGTCGCCGAACATTTTCACCCAATCAGGATGACTTGTCCGATTCACCCCGAATCATATTTCCTAGCACCACCAAAAATTGAAGAAAGCCCGCGAATCTCTCTCTCCCGGAGAAATACTCATCGGGAACGGACGTCTTAACGTCTGTTCCTGAATAGCAGTAGCAGTATCAACCATTATGAGGAGAGCCATCTAGTCCATGGACCCCTTGGGTCTATTCTTCTAGACCAAGGGATTCTAGTTAAAAACAAATTAGATGATACACTCTAACAACTTCCTACCTTCTTTCTTTACAACGAGGCTCACAGCATACCAGCGTAAACCCCTTACCTCATGCTGCCATTAAAACCTTGATACAAGACCTAACGAGGACTTCGTTCTTCTCCATCACCTTTATTTTCCATCAACATTTAGCGAGGGGATAACTACCAACGAAATACCAACGCAACCAACGAAATACCAACGCTACCAACGAAATACCAACGCAACCAACGTAATACCAACATAACCAACGCAAAACCAACTTAAACCTTCAACCTAAAAAAAAAACCCAATAATAATAATAATGTTATCCCCATCACTATAAATGGCGACCTTCCGACTTATAAGAACACGCAACCACATATAAAAACAAATAAAATATACCACTACAAAATGGAAATTAAATATCAAAAACACAATATCTCCTCCTACACATATACGGAGTACGGGAAAAATACCCCCACATTTTTAATTGTCACCAGTTTAATGCAAATGAATTTTGGCAAATAGTTTTGATAGATCCATGTAGAGAATATCTTACCGTTTTGTTTCAGATAAATTAGATAGGATTTTGTTTCGGACCGATCCATACCATATGTTTGTTGTTTTGAGACTGGTGACTCTATAATTGCAACACTGAGAGCTTTTTGTGCTTATTTCATATTACATCGGAATGATGCTGTTCCTAATAGAATTTTTAACTCATAGCTGTATCGATTTTCTATCCGGAATTGCATCATTCCAACGTAACATAAAATAATGTCACAACCTTTCAATGTTGTAGAGTTTGGTAATATGATATTAGTTTTGATTGTATAATGTTTTACAAGAAATAATAAAACTGGTTTCTTTGGTTTAGAATAAAATTAACTTCATAAAATATATATAGATATGTACTTACTCTTCATTATATATATCATTACCACCAGGTCCACTCTGACTTAAAGAAGTAGTACCTGTCAGGATCTCTTCTATGGGTCAAATAGATCTGTTGAAAAATTGTTCGATAAGACCGTGTGCCAAAAAAAAAAAAAAAAAAAAAAAAAAACAGTTAAGAAACAACTGCACAAAAAATGTAAATATGAGCATATAACGAACGCGATTCACTAACCTCAAGACTTAAAATAACCATAGACAGGTTGACATACCGTTAAATTCAATCAATCAATCAATCAATCTATCACCCAATCTCATAGAAATCTAAAATGTACCAACATGTAACTATTCGTGCTTGAACTTAAAGTTCACAATTAAAAGATTTAAAAGTATTGTATATAATTTCAAAGGAATATTAGATTACCTTTTAAAGTTCACAATTCATCATCATCATCATGGCGTGCTATCAGCACGGATTTTCCTGACCCTCTCCCATCACTCGTCCCTATCGTCCATCGCTCTCGGCAGGTCTTCCATGCTACATCCTGTATCAGTACAGAGCTGTTGTAGATAGTTTTAGTTGGTCACCCTACCCTTGCTCGTCCGTGTTTAGGGGTCTAAAGGAATACATCGCTTATGAGCTCGCCTTTACTTCTCCAACAGTGTCCTGCATGTTTTGCTTGTCTGATTTGGATGGTTTTCGAGATGGGTGGTAGGTGTCCGTACAGCTGCTGCCTTGTGGGATCCTGCCTCCAGGACTTGTTCAATACAGCTTGCACCATTCAAAAGTATTGTATATAATTTCAAGTGAATATTAGATTACCTTTATAGGAAAGGGTTTCAAGACTAATCATGACTTTTGTTTATTGATGAAAAATGAAAGCTTCAAGTACTTTACAAAACATTACTAGCAATTACTCATAGTTATCTGTGGGCTTGTTATTTTCGAAAATTTTCTTAGTTATACTCATAGGCCTCTATATTACTGACGGAACCTGCTATTGCCTAAACGGTTACTCATCAAAAGGAGAACAATGTCAACTTTGAATAACTTCGGTGATCGAGAAAGAATCGGATGTTCAAGAATGACACGACTGTAAGTGACGTGTTAGAGGTTTAATAATAATGTTTTATAAGTTGTACATGAAACATTCTCAAATTTCCTCTTCAATGCAAAAAGTCTCTTTTTTTGCATTTGATGTGCAAAGAGAAGAAATGCTGAAAGTCTCGCTTTTTTGAATTTGGTGTTAATAAAAGTAGAAAACGCAAAGAAGTTTCTCTTTTTTTTTGTAGCTAATCCAATAAGAGTAGACAATACAAAGAAGTCTATTTTTCTGGAATTGATATTAATAAAAGAAAATGCAAAGAAGTCTCTTTTTTTTTTTTGCATTTGATGTAATCAAAAATATAAAACGCCAAGAAATCTCCCTTTTTTTGCATTTATTGTTAATAAGAGTAGAAAATGCAAAGAAGTCTCTCTTTTTTGCATTTGATGTTAATAAAAATATAAAACGCAAAAAGTCTCTCTTTTTTGCATTTATTGTTAATAAGAGTAGAAAATGCAAAGAAGTCTCTCTTTTTTTGCATTTGATGTTAATAAAAATATAAAACGTAAAGAAGTCTCTCTTTTTTGCATTCATTGTTAATAAGAGTAGAAAATGCAAAGAAGTCTCTCTTTTTTGCATTTGATGTACTGAGAGAAGAAAGGCATGAAGTTTCTTTTTTTGCATTTACCGTTAATAAGAGTTATAGAAATTGCGAAGAAGTACCTGTCTTTTGCATTTACCGTTAATAAGAATAGAAAAGGCTGGACCAGGTTGTATGCATTTCATACAGTGCTAATTCTCTTGGGGAAGGTACCAATCAAACTATATTCCCTCCAACACTAAGCCATAGATAAATAGTCGGCCATAATGCGCTCTTTAGCCTTGATGCGAGAAGGAAAAGTTTTGCCTTACTAGAAGGATAGTTTAATTCAAGCTAGTTATACTCGTCTTCGTTGATACCTGTAATTCATCAACATGCATCTGACCACATTAGGGTCATTTTCAGCTCACTAATTTACACACCTGCCACCAGGTTCCCGAATGAGACTTTTAGCAGTATTAACGTTACTACTATGTCATCATATCAGAAATAATAGGTAAAATTGAAATCTATAGCATTGGTACAGAAACAGACCTTGGAGAAGGAAAACTTTGAATTTAAATCAGTTGTGTGAATTATCCAACTTCTTCGCCATGTGTATATTGTGACACAAGGTAACTTTTTAAGGAGAGTATATATTAGCCTAACCCCTCTGCCATAAACAGTGTACTACACAAGATCAATTTTTAAGGGGAGTATGTATTCACCCAACCCCTCAACAAATCGATTCATACCTTTCCTGAAAGTCTTAGCACAAAGGAAAACTCAAACTGCTTCGTGCAGTATTTGAACACGATTCCATCTCTCATGACGATAACCAAAACGCTATACACTCCTCAGACTAGTATTTCACTTGAAAATTGACCTTGTGTCGCATCTTGCCCATGGTGTGAGGGGGTCGGTGAATGTTGCAATAGGAGCTTCTCTGCTTGCTTTGTAGATACCTTTTCGCGTCGCTACCTCTCGCGTAGCGCCAAGCGAGTTAACATCCGGGAAGTTATGACGTCATAGGCCTGTCTTCCAAATTGCCGGGAAAGATTTACCAACAGATTCTTTTTTAATATATTTTTTTAATGTTTATGTTCATCTTTGATGTCTGACAGATTTTTATTTGTGTTTTAGGGTTTGTTTCATTTTCTTTTTTTTCTCTCTCGTTTTTTCTCGTTTGCAATTCCGTTAATTGGCCACAAATCCCGTTCTGGCCGCGGAAGAAAGTTCTTAAACGGCTTCTCGAACATGCGCGTTGATGCAAGACGTTGACGGATATGTTACGTCTTTTGATGTGGATTCAGGCAAGAATGATTTCTTTCGTTGAAAAATAAAAATTGGGATTAAAAGTGATAAAAAAGGAAGAAACTAAAATAAAAATTAATAAAAGTTCCAGGAAATTAATTATACGAAAGAAAGTTGAAAAAAAGAAGAAAAAAGAAGAAATAATAAAAAGAAATTGAAGAGAAAGCAAGCAAGAAAGAAGCTAATTAAATACATTAGAGAAAAAAAAAGAAACAAGATAGTAGTAAAAACAAAAACAAGACGAAAACAACCCCCCCCACAAAATAACATAACAAAAACTAAATGCGAGACTTTGAAAGAAAATCCACTAAGGAATAAAAAGATTATTTAAAAAAAAAAAAAGAAAAAAAACTGAAATTTTTCCATCCACAAATCAACTTCAATATCATCGTCTTTAATTTGAAAACAGTAGAAAGAAAATCTTAAATATTGCATGCAGTCAACTTGCTTTGCAATATGAAAATGAATACTAACAAAAGAAAAGAAAAAAAGAAAAAAGAAAAAAAAAAAAAGAAAAAATCGCATCACGAAGTCGTTTTGTGAGAGAAGAAACTATTCTCAATTAAGGCTTTTTAGTTGTCTCTGAAAACCCACTGAAATAGGCAATAAAGTTTATTGTCTCTGTCAGAAGAAATATGTCGTCTGTTATCACCTCTGGAAAATAGGAAAACACTTCACAATATCTGTAGAATTATCGTTCTTTGTCTTCACAACGTTTTCAGGCTAAAGTTTATCCTCAGCTTAGCTTAGGTCTTTGGTAGTTAGCAGTATCTGAAGATTACATTTTTGTAGCAATTCCCAATAAATAGATCATTCTGTCGGTACTATTTACCCAACCCCTCCGCTCGGGCAGGATATGACACAAGGTCAATTTTTAAGCGGAGTTTAACAGGTTTGAATTCAGAGTTTTCCTTCTCCTAGACTAGTTGCCTAACCAAGGCTGAAGAACCTAGTCTGTCCTACTATTTACCCATAGCTGGAGGGAGAATAATTGGATTCATACCTTTCCCAAGGGTATTAGTGCTTTGTGAAATGCAATCAGTTTTGCCCAGGAATTGAACTCGTATCGCCGTGTCCATATCCTGTGACAATAACCATTACACCACGGGCACCTCCTATCTATGGGTCAAATAAAACTGCCGGAAATTTAAGATTTGTACTTATGCTAAATGTGTGTCCTGGATATGGCTAAACAATCTGATGGTGAGGCTCGAGTGATGCTAGAGTTTTGGGGAATGTGGAGTACTCCTTCAATGCCATCGCTCCCAAGTCCACTCTGGTAGCACCTGATAAGGTCCTATCTATGGGTCAAATAAAACTGCCGCAAATTTAAGATTTGTACTTATGCTAAATGTGTGTCCTGGATATGGCTAAACAATCTGATGATGAGGTTCCAGTAATGCTGGAGCTTTGGGAAATGCGAAGTACTCCTTCGTTGCTATTGCTCCCAGGTTCACTGTGACCCTAAGTGGTAGTACCTAATAGGTTCCTATCTATGGGTCAAATAGAACTGAAGAGTGTACTTATGTTAAACTGAATTGTTTGAAATAGAACTGTTTGCCATTTAACGGTTTGTAAACAAAAACTATACTTATACTAAACTGAATTGTTTGAAATTTAATTCGGCTTTAAATGACCGGAAAAAGGTTGATACGCCGTAAAACAAAACAACCAACCAACCTAGACGAGGAAAGAACTTTAACAAATAGACCAGAGAATAAGAAAATAGTAAAGATGGATAAGATCTTAGAGAAACAGAATCTCTTCGAATAGCAGTACAAAACAACTCCATAAGAGCAAAGTACGTTCAATCAAAAGTAGATTAGACACAACAAAATAGAAAATGTATTATGTAGTAATAGAGATGAAATGATCAATCATATAAGCAGTAAATTAACACAAAAAGAGTATAAGAGTAGACACGATTAGGTGGGAAAGGTAATCCACTGGGAATTGTGCAAGAAATACTAAATTTGACCATGAGAAAAAGTGGTATATCCACAACTCTGAATCCGTCCTGCAAAATGAGACGCACAAACTCCTCTAGGATTTAGAGATATAAATAGATCCCCTAATCTCGGCCAGACGACCAAACCTAGTGATAGTCAACAATAAAAAAAATGAACCAGCGAAATAGTGGACTTTGCTATGGAGCATAAAGATGACGATGATACCAAATGTAATTGGTGCGCTTGGAACAATTACCCAACGGATAAGGAAAGGGACTGGAAGACTCGGAAATAAGAAGACAAGTGGAAACCATCCAGACTGCGGCATTATTAAGATCGACCAGAATACTGAGAAGAGTCCTGGAGATTTTAGGAGACTTGCTGTCACTCAAACTCCAGTGAAAAACCATCAGCTAACGCTGGTGTGAAAAACTCTCAGGGAGTAACATAATAATAAGCATAATTTGTTTGTATTCAAATATATGGTTTCAAGTATTCTAATCTAATACTAATGAATTTTTCTAAGAGCTATTTGTTTCATAGATGTGACTCTATAAAGTATTATTACTTCGAGCCAAAGCGGACCTGGGAGTAATGGCAATAAAGCCTCAGTTTAGTATCAGTCTCAGGACACTCCGTTTGGGGGTATATAATCTGGGGAGGGGCTCTAACTCCTTCTGCAGAGGATGCAGGTGGCGTATTTTAAGCCTCACCGATAGAAGGAGGTGCCCGTGGTGTAATGGTTATCGCCGTAGAAAATGAAACTAGTCTAGGAGAAGGAAAACTCTGAATTCAAACCTGTTAAACTCCGCTTAAAAATTGACCATGTGTCATATCCTGCCCGAGCGGAGGGGTTGGGTAAATAGGATCAGGTGCTACCAGAGTGGACCTGGGAGCGATGGCATTAAAAGAGTACTCCACATTCCCCAAAACTCTAGCATCACTCGAGCCTCACCATCAGATTGTTTAGTGTCATATCCAGGACACTCGTTGGGGGAGTCTTACCCCTTTGCAGAGAAGCAGTCTGTGCATTCTGCGGCCCAAGCTGACAAGGCCAACAAAAACAGGTAACGGGAGGGGTATGCTTACAAGGAACTCTACACACCTCCCTCGCAGATTGTTCTGAAAATCTGGTAGCTTGTTGTAAATAAAGAAAAACGAATTTTCAAGTTTAGATCAGCTTGGATTAATGTAGACGAAAGGATTAGGGAAATAGAAACCAGATTAGATTAAACATCTTCAATAGTCGTTGGTATTTAGACTTAAGAATTATTGATATCAGTCAACAGATCACGGAATATTTTTTAAATAGGACGCATGCAAACTGAGAGTTCATCAAATGTTTTAGCGTGAATCTGTTAACGGCAAATTAGTTTTTTTTTGCCTGACCGATTAAAATTTCTTATGTCAACGCTTGAATAAATGCAATCATATCGACGCGATTCACGAAGTCTAAAAGATTAATTTTGTTCTTGATTAATTTCATTTTTATTGTTTTCTCTCAAGGTCGAATAGAATCCGACTATAAAAATCAGACGATATTCTACTGAAACTATTACCGATGCAGGCTACGCAGATGGTATAGCACCTCATTCAAATACACCTTAATATTTTAATTAAGTGTTTTCATTATTTTTTTAAATACCAGCTGACTACAGTATTGGATAAAAAAAAAAAATCAAAACCAGACAGTGAGAAAACTGAACCATGTTTTATTATTACAATAAATTTCGGCTGGGGCTGTCGAATACGCTGATTGCACCTCTGTAGAGGGGTAAGACCCCCCAACAAGTCTCCTGGATATGACACTAAACAATCTGATGGTGAGGTTCCAGTGATGCTGGAGATTTGGGAAATGCGGAGTACCCCTTAATTACCATTGCTGCCAGGTCCACTCTGGCCCGGAATGGTAGCACCTGATAGGGCCCTATCTATGGGTTAAATAGAACTAACAGCATACTTATGCTAAACTGAATTGTTTGAATTAGAACTGTTTGACTGAACTGAATTGCTTGAAATAGAAATGTTTTTGACAATTAAACCGTACTTACATTACGAAAAAACAAATAAATGAATAATGATGATAATAATACATGCTAGAGAACTAAAAAAGCTATGGAACACGAAGGAGAGGGTGATACCGATTGTAATTAGAGCACTCGGAATGATCCCCAAAAGTTTGGTAAAGGGACCGGAAGAGTGGGATTCAGAGAATGATCAGAGACCATCCAAACATTGTTAAGATCAGCCAGAATACTGTGAAGAGTCCTGGTGACTTGTGGAGATTTGCAGTCACTCACTTTCAGCAATAGACCATCAGGTAACGCTAGTGTGAAGAACTCGTCAGGATTAATAATAATCATAATAATAATAATAATAATAATAATAATAATAATGACGTTTATCCCAATTGAAATTGGTGCTCTTGGTACAGTCACCGAAGGATTGATAAAGGGACTGATGGACTTGGAAATAACTGGACGAGTGGAGACCATCCAAACTACTACATTATTGAGATCGGCTAGAACCCTGAGAAGAGTCCTGAAGACTTGAGGAGACTTGTTGTCACTCACACTTCCGTGAAAGACCATAAGCTAACGCTGATGTGAAAAAATCCCAAGGAGTAAATGATATAAAGGAACATATGTAAACAAAGGGAAAAGAAATCAGACCCTTAATTCTCAATTCTGGACATTTTGCAGTGGAGTTTGAAATGAATAAATAAATAGCATTTTAAAAAATTAAGGCAACGGAAGAAATTCAACCGTTTAGGCTGAATTTCCTTCACCTCTTTAATTGGTCGGGCCAAAAAAAAAACAAAAAAAAACTTGCCATCTCGTTGATTTTACCGTTCCAGCAGACCACAGAGTGAAGATAAGAGAAAGCGAAAAGACAGACAAATATTTGAACGTTATCAGGAAACGAAAAAAAGCTGTAGACCATGAGGGTGACGGTGATACAAATTATACTTGGTGTGGAACGGTTCCCAAAGGTTTAGAAAGGAGACTTAGAAGAAATGAAAATCAAAGGATGGATCGAGATCACCCAGACTACAGTAATTTTGAGATCGGCCTGAGTACTGAGAAGAGTACTTGAGAGCTAAGATAATTGCTATCACTCAGACTCCGGTAAGAGACCAACAGCTAACGCTGGTATGAAAAACGCGCAAGGAGATTGATAGGGGAAATGTGCAAGAAATTGAAATTTGTCAATACTACCAAATGGTACATGTACAAACCAGAATCAGTCCCAGAGAATGAGACGCATGAAATTCTTAGGGATTTTGAGATACAAACTTAATTCCGGTCAGAAGATCAGACATTGGGATAATTAACAAAAAAAGAAAAAGAAAAAAAAAAGAACTTGTTACATAGGGGACTATGTCGTCCCAACGGACCACTGTGTGAAAATCCCCCCCCCCGCTCAAAAAAAAAAAAAAAAGAAGAGAGAGAGTCGTACTTGGACCTTGACAGAGAACGAAGAAAGTTGAGGAACATGAAGGTGACAGTTATACCAACTGTAATTGGCGCGCTTAGAACGGTCGTCATAGGCTCTGAAAGAGGACTGGAAGAGTTGGAAATTAGAAGATGAATCGAGACCATCCAATCTCCAGTATTGTTGAGATAAGCCGAAATAAGAAATAATCACCAGAGCAGTCTCTCTATATAAGATATTTTGGATCAAAAGAAGGAACTCAGACAGATGGTCAAAAGGACACGGAGATTGATGATGGCGCACGTCCTCACATCCGAGAGCTGAGATGGACTATATATGTCCAGAAAAGAAGGAGGAACAGGACTCGCCTGAATTGAGGAGGAATCGACACCATTCTGACCACAGCATTGTTAAGATCGGTTAGAATACTGAGAAGAGTCCTGGAAATTAAAGGAGACTTGCTGTTACTCAGACTCCAATGAAAGACCATCAGCAGTGGAAAACTGGCCAGGAGTAAAACGATAATAGTAATAATGATAATAATAATAAACTATGGAACATGAAAGTGACGGTAATACTAATTGTTATCGGTGCGCTCGGTACAGTCACCAAAGGATTGGTAAAGAGGCTGGAGGAATTAAAAATAAGAGCACGAGTGGAGACCATGTAAACTACATCATTATTAAGATCGGCCAGAATACTAAGACGAGTCCTGGAGATTTGAGGAAATTCGCTGTCCCTTAAACTCCAGTGAAAGACCATCAGCAGATGCTGGTGTAAAAAACGGACAAGAAGTAAAATAATATTTTGACAGATAAACTGATCACTTAATCTCAGACAGACGATCAGACCTCATAATAATCAACAACAACGATAATAAAAAAAAAAAGAGAACTTGCAAAATTGTGGACTTTGCTGTCTCGCCTGACAACAGAGTACAATTGCAAAAAAAGTGAAAAGAAGGATAAATACCAGAATCTTGCTAGGGAATTGAAGAAACTGTGGAAAATGAAAGTGACGTTTATACCAATTGTATTGGTGCTCTTGGTACAGTCACCAAAGGATTAATAAAGGGACTGGAGGACTTGGAAATAAGAGGACAAGTGGAGACCATCCACACTAATGCATTGTTAAGATCGTCCAGAATACTAAGAAGAGTCCTGGAGACTTGAGGAGATGAGCTGTCACTCAAACCCCAGTGAAAGATGATCAGCTAACGCTGATGTGAAAAACTCAAGATTCATAACAACAACAACAACAACAACAATAATAATAATAATAATAATAATAATAATAATAATAATAATGATGTTGCTTTTTATCGCAGCATTGACAAGAAATTAACTAGAAATTCAGTCGGGAATTACAGAATTATTTATGTAGGGTTTGGCATTTCTGATTACATATGGGTTCAAGATGGTGGCTTCAATCGGGTTGATGAAAATCGGTTTGATGATGGCGGGATGAGAATGCGGGAGAATCTGTCGACTGAAATGATTAGAAATCACTCGATTAATGAAAAGAAAAGAAAGAAAGAGAGAAAGAAAGAAAGACGCAACAACAACAACAATAAATGATATCAAGCGTCGATGTATCGTAGGCGTCCATAAAACATACACACACAACCACACACACACAAACGCACGCACACACACATACACAAAAAGAAACTGTTCTGAAAAAAAAAAAAAAATCAATCGATAATCATTTAACAATAAGATATCAATTATTACCACAGTATTCGTATCTATATATTTTTCTTTGTTAGTCTATCTATCTATCTATGTGGCACACAAAAACATTGCCAGTCTGTAAAACTCAATTTTTCGTTTTTTTTCTTTCTTTAGCATACCAGCTGATTTGAGAAGCCCACCCCCTGTGGTGAGTGGACTTCAGTGTAAAAATTGCAGCTACCATCACTACTACAAACGCCGCCGCCGCCGCCAGTACTTTCCGTTGCACAAATCAGTTGACAATTACGTACGCGTAACTTAATCAAGTAAATTTGACTGAAACCAATAGAGAAATTCATTTCACCTGGCTGATGTGATTAAATGAAAGTGAGGAGCGAGGAAAGAAAAGTCACTTAGTACAAGCGGTATATATATATATATATATATATATATATATATATATATATATATATATATATCGATAGATAGGTTGATCGATAGATAGAGAGCCTGACTTATAGACAGAGAGAGATTTTGTATTGGTAGAAGTGCATATATATATAGAGAGAGAGAGAGAAAGAGAGAGAGAGAGAGAGTTGGTATTTAGATAAATCTATTTGAGTAACCCTCCCACATCTATCTATCTATCTATCTTTCTAAGGATGTGTTATCATAAGAATTTGGTGAAAAGTATTTTCGAAACCCACCAGGTTAGTATAAAGATAAATATGGCTTCTGCTTTAATTTCACAAGATACCCACAACTATATATATGTGTGTGTGTGTGTGTGTGTGTGTGTGTTTGTGTGTGTGTGAGTGTGTATGTGTGTGTATAGAGAGAGAAGGAACGATATGTAAAGTGTTTATATATATATATATATAGAGAGAGAGAGAGAGAGAGAAATTGAAAAACCAGGAAATCCATCATCAGGGCTTGGACGGATGATATCGAATAACGTTAAATCATCGATGGATTTTTTTTACTACATTTACTACACTCGAGACCTCGATGCGACTTCATTTCGGACGCCGGTATTCCTTGCTAAGACTGTGATTCGAAATATATCGCCGAAACGCAGAGGAACATTCATAAGCATGTGTACAAACATAGGAGAGACATTAGAGTAGGTAATCTTAATAATGCATTACTCCAACACATTTCTAAGTCTGATTACATTTTTGATTTTAATGCAGCCATTATGTTAGCTTATAGCCGCCAAAATCTACAATGCCCTACTACGAAACCGCATAGAACCCAAAATCGACAACATACTTAGGAAAAACCAAAATGGCTTCCGAAGAAATAGATCCACGACCTCACAAATATTAACCATCCGTAGAATCCTTGAAGGTGTACGGGCAAAAAACCTACAAGCGACATTAATATTTGTCGACTTTACCAAGGCCTTCGATTCCATTCACAGAGGAAAGATGGAACAAATCCTACTAGCATACGGCATACCTAAAGAAACCGTAGCAGCAATAACGATTCTCTATAGAAACACCAAAGTAAAAGTACGGTCACCAGATGGAGACACAGAATACTTCGACATTGTAGCAGGAGTACTACAAGGGGATACGCTAGCTCCATACCTTTTTATCATTTGTCTAGACTATGTACTTAGAACATCTATTGACAAAATCAGAGAGAACGGCTTCGAGCTGACAAAGAAAAGAAGCTGAAGGTACCCCGCAAAAACAATTACGACGCCGACTACGCCGATGACATAGCGATACTGGCAAATACACCCAACCAAGCCGAAACACTACTGCATAGTTTGGAACGAGTAGCCGCAGGTATAGGCCTCTATATCAATGCACAAAAAACGGAATATATGTGCTATAATCAAACGAGGGACATCTCCACTCTAAGCGGAACCCCTCTTAAACTAGTAGACAAATTCACTTACCTAGGAAGCAGCGTCGCATCAACCGAAAAGGACATTGACACGAGGTTAACGAAAGCATGGACAGCTATCAATAGGCTATCGATTATATGGAAATCAGACCTAACCGATAAAATGAAATGCAGTTTCTTCCAGGCAGCGGTCGCATCGATACTGCTATATGGATGCACTACATGGACTCTAACAAAACGGCTGGAGAAGAAGCTAGACGGCAATTACACAAGAATGCTGCGAGCAATATTGAACAAGTCCTAGCGGCAACACCCCACAAGACACCAACTGTATGGCCACCTGCCTCCTATCACGAAAGCTATTCAAGTTAGACGAACCAGACATGCAGGACACTGCTGGAGAAGCAGGGACGAACTCATAAGTGATGTACTCTTGTGGACCCCCACACATGGCCGTGCAAAGGCAGGACGACCAGCACGAACATACATTCAGCAACTATGTGAGGATACAGGATGTTGTCCAGAAGACCTGCCAGAGGCGATGAACGATAGGGAAAAGTGGCGAGAGAGGGTCAGGGATATCCGTGCTACCAGCACGACATGATGATGATGATGATGTTAGCTTATATCTGCAACAAGAGAGTGAAACAGATTTTTGAAGCCGGTGCAATTCACTTGGCAGGAATGTTAATAATCGTCCCGGTTTTTTTCAACATTTCGCCGTATTTGGGAAAACTCAATCTTAAATAGCTATAATATATTCCATCTTTAATTCATTCATTAATTTCCTTACATATTTTCACCATTCCTCCATTAATCCTTAAACATATATCTCAAGCTCCCTTTCAATTTTTTCCCTTTCACCAGTAAATAAATATTTTATCTATTTAATTTTGCTACATTTATTTAAAACTTTATTTATCTTTCTTCCAGAACAATCGTTTTTCTACTTTGATAAAAATTAAATTTATTGACGTAAAAATTGACAAAAGCTTGATTTTTGACTCAGCAATAATTAGTTATTTATTAGTTATTCCCCCACCTCTTTTTTTCCTTATATTCCCCAGCCTCTCTCTTCTATTTCCTTTTCTCTTATTCTTCTGTTCTCTTCCTTCCTTCCTTCCTTCCTTCCTTCTCTTTTTAATTCATTATTTCTCTTGATGATCCTATTTGTTCTACATCACTGTCTTAAACAGTCACGTGAAATTTCAAAATACGAATGGTGATTTATTGACTTAACGGTCGTCCCTTTCTTTGTATATATAATGTTTTCTCCTTGTTTTGTGTTTTATCAAAAAATCCATCGGCGGTGATTTAACATCATTTCATATCATCCGTCTGAGTCCTGATGAAAAATTTTAAAATAAGGTAATCTAAAGAGAAGAATTTTATGCAAAAAAAGTCAAAGTTATGACGTTTCCGTTCTAATGAACTTAGAACGGAAACGTCATAACTTTGACTTTTTTTGCATAAAATTCTTCTCTTTAGATTACCTTATTTTAAAATTTTTCTCTGTATTGTTGGGTTAATTTCCATTATTTACTTCCATATATATGTATATATATATATACAAATGCATACTTAAAAAATACACACACACACACACACACACACACACACACACACACACACACACACATATATATGATACACACAAACAGACACATACATGTATATATATATATATATATATATATATATATATATATATATATATATATTTATATTGTTAAAGATTGACTTGGACGAGTTTTTGCTATCAGTCAAAATTCGAAAAAGGATAAAACGTTTAGAACCCAAGCTAAAACCCAAGCCCTACCTAACAAAACGAAGACATGCCAGAATTTGAAAATCTTTGAAATTGTCAATCAGATCAAATCGGAACAAAATGAGCTCCCAAGTAAATATGAAAAGGGATTTAAATGAAATAAAGTATCGAAACAATATATATGCAAAATTTAATAAATCAAGAAAGTAATACCGAACGAACGTCGAAGAATAGAAGAAAAAAAAGTTAAACAGACGAAGCAATTACAAAGAATAAAAAAAAAATTAGATAATGACATTGCTGCAAAATGAAAAATTGATGATAGAATTCAAGAAACGAGAATACGGCCAGCATTTATAATTGTAAAAAAATCGTACATCAGATTTTATTGTAAAAACAAAAATTAGGTTTGTCAATACCCCTCATCCTAATCAGATTCGATTGAATTGCAAAAAAATTGTGGCTGTTATGTTGACTTTTTCTCGGGCTTACATGTGTCTTCTGTCTTTGTCGCTCACCGAATGGGGACACAGATTTCTTCAACATTGTTGCTGAATTTCTACCAGGAGATACATTAGCATAATATTTGTTTATAATCTGCCTAGACTACGTTCTTCGAGTGTCGATAGATCTAATGAAAGAAAATGGTTTTACGCAAAAAAAAAAAAAGGCAAGAAGTTGACGTCACCCCACAAAGACAATGATAGACGTTGACAATGCAGATGACATGGAGTTTCTTGCAAATACATCTACCCAAGCCGAATCCCTGCCGCAACAGGATGTTGTATATTGACCTCCGACCCGGCCAAGCTGTCAAAATGTACCTGTGTAGATAACGGGTGCATTCAGTCGAGGAATATCAGGATATTATAACCTTGACCGTGGACGGGTTGAATGAGTGCGAAGTTGTGACGCTCGCAGGAAAAAGAGTGGGTGTCAAATTATTATATAACCCGGGTGAAGACAGGAAGTCAGTCAGTTTGAAGATCAGATGAGTTGGAGATAAGATGCGGTAGAGAAAAACCAGCACTCAGAGGGGCTGGACTCCCCCCCCCAGGCCCCCGGTTGAGCAGCCCTGGAGAACGGAAAAGAAACGCTGTTGTGGCCATAGGAGTGGGGGTCAATATTTTGCAGTTCTGTTCCGTCTCTAACTCCCTCTCACACACAACCCTTTCAATAAAGTGGGAGGTATATTTTTCTAAAAGACTGTGTCGCTCGTCTTTATTGTGTTTTCGTTATGATTTTGCATGCATATGTGTTTGTATAGTTGGTAATGGCTATAAAACAAGGAGTCATTGGGCTCAACGTGAACGCAAACAAAACGGAGTACTTGAGTTTTAAGCGAGAAGAAATCATCTCCACTCCAAACGGTGATCCTCAGAAATTAGTTGACAAGTTCACGTACTGTGGTAACAATCTCTCATCTACTGAAAGCGATATTCACATACACTTAGCAAAGGGCGTGGACTGCTATCGATAGGCTATCAATCATATGGAAGTTTGATCTGTCAGATAAAATAAAACAAGATTTCTTCCAAGCAGTGGTCGTGTCAATACTACTGTATGGATGCACCACGTTAACGCCGACTAAACGTATTGAGAAAAAGTTTGACGGGAATTGCACAAGAACGCTACGAGCGATATTGAACAAATCCTGTCAGCAACGCACCACGAAACGACAGTTGTAAGGCCACGTACTTCCCATCTCTAGAACCATCTAAGTAAGACGAACAAAACATGCGAGACACTGCTGGAGAAGCAAGGACGAACTCATAAGTGACGTTCTCCTATGGAACCCTTTACATGGACGTTCCAGTGTTGGCCAGCCAGCAAGAACTTACCAATAACAGCTCTCTGTGGACACAGGATGTAGTTTGAAAGACCTGTCGAGAGCAATGGATGATAGAGACGGATGGAGAGAGAGAGAGAGAGAGAGAGAGAGAGAGAGAGACAGAGAGAGGGGGGAATCCATGTTAGCAGCGAGACTTGATGATGATGATGATGAAGATCTTAGTCAATGCATTCCTCTTTATCGCTGCGTCGGCCGCCATCTTTGTTTTTGTAGTCGTCGCCTTGTGTCGCAAGTCTATGTCATCGTCCGTGTTCTTCTTCGTTGATTTAATCCCAACGGTTTCAGTTCTTCTTTGCTGTGATAATATCAACGCGGATACCATTTTTATGTGCATATTTTCATTTTAAGGCAACCATTTTACTCGTGTGACCTTTACGGGGAGTTGAGAGCACGGATGGATCACAACGGTTCCGTCCAAACATTCCTCAGTAATTGAATACTTTCTTCCTATCTTCTGAGCTTCTAGAATCCTTCGGTCATCGGACTGAGATTATTTAATCACAGCCCTGTCCTCAAATTGATCTCGGGGTTCATCGTCTGTATATTAAATTGGTTTGACTCACGGTATCTCCCCCTCGTTTAACAGTTTAAAACTTGGTTGCTTGGTTGGTTGGATTTTATGGCATATCAACATATGTTGGTTATTTAATGCCAAATCCATTTTTATGCAAATAATCTGTTCAATTTTTAAAAATTCAGTTTAGCATGAGTACACAGTTTAATCGTAAAACATTTCTATTTTAAGCTATTCAGTTTAGTCAAACAATTCTATTTTGTACAATTCAGTTTAGCGTAAACACACAGTTGAATATTCAAACAGTTCTACTTCAAGTAATTCAGTTTAGCATAAGAACGCAGTTTAGTTCTATTTGACCCATAGATAGGGCCCTATCAGGTGCTACCACTCTTGGCTAGAGTGGACCTGGGAGTGATGGTAATGAAGGGGTGCTCTGCATTCCGCAAAGCTCCAACATCACTGGAACCTCACCATCAAATTGTTTAATGTCATATCCAGGACACTTTTTTGGGGGGTGCCTTACCCCTCTGCAAAGGTGCAGTCGGTGTATTCTACAGCCCCAGCCGATTGGGCAAGTTTCAAACTTAATCTAAATGTTACACAAACCTGTTAGTAATCTATAATGTATCATATCATAATGTTAAGCAATCACTGAAGTCAATTAAGGTGGAGAAACTGGGATCAACCTGTTTTATATTGAACCGCTGGACAAATAACGAAGGACACGTGTAATATAATAGCTGAGGGATTTCGGTTCATGCCTTTGGGTTTAGTTAGGCTGAGAACCTTTCGGCTCAGCACATGGGTTAGTTAGGTGCAACCTTGATGTAGGTGGTAACGCGTGTGCGCGAGTGCACAGAGCGGACATGTCACTCAGAGATGTCACCATAGCCTGAAATGACGAAACGGGTGACAAAGTGCGAGTGACGTCACGCACCGGAAGCGCGCAGAGGATTTTGGGGATTTCGAAGAAAGTTAAGAGAGCTGAAATTAGACGCCGAACGAGGAGGTTCGATTTTTGGGGCTCGCAGAGGCGAGACGAATTTGCGCGCCATGGGTGCCGCACAAGATAGGGGCCAGATGAAGAAGCCACCATAAAAAGATTGTGTCTCTCTCCTTATGTCGAAACCTTTAACTCAAAAGTAATAAAAGCGTTTCGTACCTGAACAAAGAAGTCGTTACGTGTTTTCGAATTTCGAGATTCCTATATTCTGAGTTTTCTATATGAACATTATGTATATATGTTACCAACATTCCATGTCCATTTTACCCATTTAGCGCATAGCCATATCATGGATATGCAACACTCGTAAATATATACAAATATAATTTATATTTTATTCTTCAACGGCGACGTTTGTGTGGAGTAAGAATACAGTCAGAGAGAGTTCACACATATCTTTCTTCTGTGGCGGGGACCTCTTTTTGTGAAGTAGTGCGACGCCGGAGAACATACACGGGGGAGCTGACAGGTTTGCTTGAGTAGCAAGCGGATCTCCGTCTTTGCTTGAGAGACCAGCGGATCTCTCCCCTTCGCTTGAGTGACCAGCGGGTCTCTGCTTTCAGTCCAAAATGACAGTCCTTATATTGTCTTTCAAGTCCCACGTATTTTCTGTTTATGACTGGTTATCGGAACTTACATACATCCGTTTTTGGTAATTTGTTGATCTTATTTACGAACGGAAATATCTGTCATTCTATCCACAAGCAATGAATTACATTCTCGCCATCAAAAAAAAAATAGAAAATCAACAAAAGCAACGGATGTAAAGGAAAAATTACCGTGGTTATTTCCGTATAAGACGCTCTATTTCACAAGATTTTTAAGCCCAAAAGTTAGGTGGCGTATTACGCACGAGAACAATACAATCAATTTTTTTTTTGCTAGCCACATACATCACTATGTTCAGGACGGGTTAACCGAATGTTTATTATACAGGGTGGAACGATAAAATTGTCGTCCTTTCACCGTCTTGATACGGATCCGGAACTGGGAGCATGCCTTTTCTACAAGCGCCGGCGGGGGCTCGGTGAATACTCGGCGGATGACGGCGATCAGACTGGTTTTGGTGTTGTGGGAGGTCATGTTGGTGATGTTTTCGAAGTCGTCCGGCGGGTTCAGGTCGGAGGCAGAGGGGGCCAGTGAGAGAAGGGTACAAAGTCGTAGCACTGCTTCTGAAGCCAAGCCTGGGTCTCTTTGGACTTGTGGGCTGATGCCGAGTCCTGCTGCTACACCCAGGGTCTGCCAACGGCCACCTGATTGCACCAGAGGATCACCACACTCTTCAGCACATCCAGGTACACTTTGGTGTTGACTTTCAAGCCGACTTCGAAGATGGGTGGTGGCATGATGTGGTCCTCACTTGAAACCACACCAAAGACCATAACCGTAGCCGGAAACTTTGTTTTCATCACCCTGGGCACATCCCTGTTATTTGTGGCAATCCAGATTTGCATTTTGAGGGTGCTGGCAATGGTCCTGTTGTCATAACTTGGATGGGTTAGAGAGCATGAGTCGTACAGCGGCGCATTTCCGATCTCGCTCGTTGAACATTGTGTCACTTCCAGACATGATAGAAGGCTCCTATTGCTCTTGGGATTTGTACACGACTGGCCAACTAGTAGATAGTCTGCAACAAAAAAAAAAAAAAAAAAGAAAAGAAAAAGAAAAGAAAATCGGTTTTCATTTAACGGAAAGGGAATCATGTCGTCTTTTCTAGGGCGACAATTTTATCGTTCCACCCTGTATCTATAATCCAAAAGAATTTATTTCATGCCGTTATGAAGAAATATCAAATGGAATGTGTGTCCGTAATTTTGTTTTTCCTAAGGTTAACTTATTTTCGGTGGAAGTTTATTGCATTTTTGCGTGAACAAGTCCAAGATTTTGCTATAAATATTGTGTAAAAGTTTGTGTTTTAATAGACAGTGTAAACTATATAAATTCTTATTTTTAATCAATACGAATTGATGAAAAAATTTAACTAACAAACGCTAAATGTAGGTTAATTTTAGCTGCTACAATTTTAAAAATGTCAGCGCGTATTATACACGAGAATTTTTCTCCAGAATTTAAAGTTAAAGGTGTGTGTGTGTCATACATGAGTGCGTGTTATGCACTAATAACTATGGTAAAATTTTATACAATTTGATATGAAAAGAATATTATCCTCCATCATAGAAGAACTTGATAAAACGATTAATCTAGCAAGTAATTAAGTAAGTGAGTAAGTTAAGTTGGCGACCTCAGTTGAGGGTGACCCGAAGGCTCCCTTTTCAATAGCTACTACACTGATGTGTAGGGGAGGACGCTACTCCTTTCCCTGGATTGCTCTACTTTACCCTTAATCCTTACCTTATAATGCTGAGTGATAAGCAAGGCGGCATCAAGTACCATTTTTAAAGTCTTTGGTATGACTCGACCTGGGATTGAACCCCAGTCTCCCGGGCCACTGGTGAAGTGGGACAAAGGCCTATGAATGAGGAATCCAATGAGAATCAAACTCACTCGTAAAACATAACTAGTTCAGCTTGCTAACCATTACACCACCAGAAGTACCGTGGATCTACCGAGGTAATTTGTCTCATTTAATGATGAAGAAACAAAATCATAAAGTATTACATTCTGTCGGCAGAGCTTAAAATACGTTGACACTAAACTGTATCTGATGGAGAAGCACCAGTTCTGGAGATCTGGGGTACGTGAAGTACCCCTTCGTTGCCCTTATCACCAGGACCACCCGGAATTGTATTTGTTTGTGTCCCAAATAGATTTATTAAAAAAACATTCGTATATGATAGGATCATGTACAAACAATAACACAAAAAATATGAATATGAACGTACAGAGAACGCAATTCCCTAACCTCTAGGCATAAAATAAGCCTAGACAGATTGACATGCCGTTAAAATCAATCAATCAATCAATCATATAGTAATGCTAAAGATCAAATTTTTTTTACCTCGAGGACAGGTCTTGGCCAAAAAAAAGATCAAACCCCAAATATATATATATAAACACACACACACACACACACACACACACACATATATATGTGTGTGTGTGTGTGTGTGTGTGACCTATAGGTCAGAATTCAGTTGAGGAAATTTGACAATAAAAATAAGTATTAATCGCCGTGGATTTTAGAAAAATGAAGTCAGTACATTGTAAAAAGTGAAAATTAAAGAAAATGGATTCGGAAAAAATAAATCAGAAATATGTTGCTTTGACTAAAAATAAAGAAAATGACAAAATATATATTGAAAAATTATGAAAGGGTTGTTTTGACTACAAGCAGAAATATACAGAAAATCGATAGAAAAAATTTGACCTGCAGGTCAGCGCTTGTCTATCAGCAAGCCTGAGAACGAAAAAAAAAAAAAAAAAAAATTAAGTATGGATAATTTTAATTAAATTCTCTTACCGTTGTGAATGAACAGTTACTGACGTCGTGACGCGTGAACATAAAGTTGTAATTTCACATAGCACTAATACCCTTGGGAAAGGTATGAATCCAATTATTCTCCCTTCAGCTATGGGTTAATAGTAGGACAGACTGGTTTCTTCAGACTTGGTGAGGCAACTAGTCTAGGAGAAGGAAAAATCTGAATTCAAACCTGTTAAACTCCGCTTAAAAATTGACCTTGTGTCATATCCTGCCCGAGCGGAGGGGTTGGTAAATATGATAATGTTCATAAGCATATAGGAATCTGAAAAACAGGAAATTGGTTCAGGTATGTAACTTTTATTCACCTTTTTGAGTTTAAAGGTTTTTCGACATGAGGAGAGAGAGAGAGAGAGAGAGAGAGAGAGAGACACAATTTCTTTCTACGCTGAATTTTCCATGTGAACCCCACCACATGCTGCACCCCCGCCGCAAACTACTGGTCTGACCTCGGCGAGCTCCGAAAATCGTCTTTCTTCGTCCAAGCCCAAATCTCAACTCCAACTCACCCAACCGACGCGCGGCGCCCGTAATGCACAAAGTCGTCTGGCCTCGCCTAGGTCTGAATCTCAACTCTATTCGGAGTTTAAATCTCAACTTTACCAACGCGCGGGCATCCCGTAGACCCAAACTGGTCTCGCCTCGGCGAGCCCTAAAAATCAACTTGTCCCGTTTAAGTCCGAAACTCAACTAACTGCTTTTTTTTCAAATCCCCCAAATCCTCAGCGCTTCCGGGCATGACGTCATTCACGTCCCGGGTCCCATTTTCTATCGGGTTTTTATTGTGACATCTCTGATTGTCACATCCGCTCCGCACGCGTGTAAACACCTGCGCTTAATGTGTGCACCTAACTAACCCATGCACTAAGCGAAAGGTTCTCAGCCTAACTAAACCGAAAGGAAAGATATATAAAACGAAATCCCTCCGCAATCATATTACAGAAAGTGAAAAAAAGCCTTTCATATTACAACATTGCGTAATAATCCTAAGGATTGAGAGAAATCAAATATAACCGCCATTGAGATTGCCTTACCATTGAGATTGCCTGTAGACATCGAAAATAGAAACGTCTAAACTTATACTCTGTACAAAGAATTGACTGACAGATACTTTGTGTACCGTGTCTCTGACTTAAACTCCCCACCTCTGAGAAGGGTGAATGCTTGCGTCATTTTTCTTACTAAAAATTATTATCGTTAAAAAGCCATGTTTGTTCTCTGCTTGTTGGCGTCGACTTTTTTTTTACTTTCTTAATTGTGCTTTTGCATCCGGCGACTCCGATTAGAGATTGATCTGTAGTCTGGATCTAAAACCACAATGTGGGCAGATAAAGTGTTAATAGTGTCATTCAAAGATATATCCGACCAGCAGAACAATCAGCAGACTGGAAGCGGAATCATCCCTGTGTTTGGTGAAGCCGAGTGTACGACACACACATACACTCACACACACACACACAC